>CM053582.1:334402165-334492113 GCA_028627135.1 Pseudochirops cupreus | reverse complement strand
CATGATTTTCTTGCATCGTTCTCATTTCTCTTCCCAATTCTTCCTCCACTTCTCTTATTTGGTTTTCAAAATCCTTCTTAAGCTCCTCTATAGCCTGTAACAAATTTACATTTTTCTTGGAAGATTTCGGTGCGGGAGTTCTGACTGTGTTGTCTTTCTCCCATTCCATGCTTTGATCCTTTTTGTCCCCCAAAAAGGAATCTAAAGTTGGATTGCTGAGCTTGGTTTGCTTCCTTTGCCTGCTCATGTTGCCAGTCAATTAATTTGATTTTTGAGTCACAGTAGATCTCTGCTTCCAGGAGGGAGAGCTTTGTCCCAAATTGCTGGGGTTTTTGCAGCTGCAGGAGCTATTAGGAGGCTATCTCCACAGCTCCCACCAGCTTTGGCTTACTGGCCACACACCTCAGGATCACCACCCAAGCCCATGATCCCAATCCAGGCAGGTTAAAGCAAGAGCACTTAGCCTCTAAATCATTGTTTGGCCCCCCTGCAATCTGTAGGCCGGGAGCTCTGAAGCAGCCACAAGGAGGTGGCTGCAGGGGCTACTGCCGCTGCTTTCTTGCCCTGGGGGCTGGTGGCCAGACTGGCTTCTCTCCTCCAAATTTAGCCAAGTTCCACTGACCTTTTACTTTGTCCTTGGCTCTTATTGGTTGATAATTCTGGAAACTGCCCCAGCTGCCAGTGATGCAGTCTCCCGAATGCTCCACTTGTGGCTTGTCCTGGCCACCCTCAGGCTAAAGCCAGTCTCGGCTCTCAGTGTACTACAATGAGCCCTTCCAGTCCACCTGTCGGGCTGCCTTCAGCGGGAACTTTGTTACTCTGTATTTTTGTGGGTTCTGGAGCTCTATAGGTGTCTGAGGTGGTTATGGGAGGAGCTGCAGCGTTCTCCTGCTTCTACATCACCATCTTGACTCTGCCCCTCTCAGGTATGTCTTAAAAGAGGCAGCAGCATTTGATTTGGGCTTTTAAAGCTAGGTCGGAATACAACAGATAAGAAGAGGGATGAATTATGTGTTTTATTCAATTTGTGTAAGGTGAGAAAAAAAAAAATCTGTGTTAGAGGACCTTGAGTCTGTGCCCTTGCTTTCAAAATATTTTGATAACTGCATTTCAGTATTATTAGCTCCTTTTAATCCTACATATTTTATTTTTGTGAACTTTTGAACAATATTCCCAGGAGTCCATAGACTTCACCACTGCCAAAGGGAACAGCCCAAGAGAACCCTATTCTATGGTGTATTTTAAATGAAGAAAAATCACTTCCTTTTCCTGAGATAACTATGTATATTTTTTATGGAAGAAAAGACCTATCATTTTGAAATTAGTTCTTCCTGGTTTGCATGAACTAATACAACGTGGAAAAAAAGAGGAAGAACCAGGAGGACACTATACACAACATCTACAATGATGTAAATGAAAAAATCTCTGAAAGGAAATAGAACTTAAGAGTAACTAAAAAAAAAAAAAAAACAAAACGAAAGTTTCAGAGAACAGATAATGGATCATAAAGACCAAAAGTCTGGGATATTGTATGCATTATCACATGTGATCACTGTATATATTAGGAGGTTTCAATCTGGAAGAGGATGGGATTTCAAATGACTAATGTAAATGCGAAAAGCATCAATAAAACATGTTTTTAAAATTGTTTCTCCTAGCTTTGAGCAGAATATTGTGTACAAAAGAGAGTCCAGCATTTTAAGCGCTTAGGACTTCTAAATGCTGGAACACAATCAGAACTGAAAGAATTGGGCCCCCAGCTATCTCAGACCTGCCACATGATGGGCGATAATCACAGAAAATAAACAGGAACAGTAGATAGAAAACTAGTCTTAGAGGTCGGAAGACCTCGATTCACATTGTGACTCTAAAACATACTATATGACTCTGGGCAAGTGACTAAACCTGTGTCCCAGGAAACTCTTTAAGAGTGAGTAGAATACTTACTCTACCCCAGCAAGGTGGCAGCAAGGATGAACTTCTAGGCTTGGAGTCAGGAAGAACTGAGATCCAATTCAAGCCTCAGAAACTAATTACCTGAATGATTCTGGGCAAGTCACTTAACCTTTTTGCCTCAACTTCTTCAACTGTAAAATGGGAATAATAATAGCATCTCCCTTCCAGAGTTGTGATGATGAGATATTTGTGAACCACTTACCAGAGTGCCCCCACATAGTGGGTGCTTTCTTCCTTCTTTCTTTCCTCCTTCCTTCCTTCCATTGACAGAATGAGCTTCCTCACATAGAACCTCCCTAAACTGATGAAATCAGGTCTTGAAACTACCCCATTTCCCCCTCAAAAAAATCTTAGGAAATATCAGTGATGCCACTATGGTTATGTCACTGAAGGAGATAAATTATAGTCATGCTAAGAGTATAGCCATCCAAGTTTGAACTCTAATTTTTAAATCAGATTCTGACCCTCTATATACACTGACCATAGAGGAGAGCTTTACATTTTTACATTTTATTTTCATGTATGTCTAATCAACATTTAAAAATTACCTACAAGGATTCTTAATGATAAAAAGATATCTTATAATAGCACTTTACATTGCACTTTTAAGGTCTGCAAATTGCTTTGCAAATATTGTTTCATTTTAACCTCAAAATAACCTTGGGAAGTTCTATTGTTATCCCCACTTTACATATGAAGAAACTGAGGCAGTCTTCCAAACTCCAGATCCAGTGCTCCATCCACTGAGCTGCCTAGCTAAGGCCAATAGGGGGGAAATTATTTTTAAGTTTATCTTGTGATAAGTGAACAGTGTCTCTGAATGCAAGCACTTTATGCTCATCATATCCACTGCCTTAAAAGAATCTATTACAATCCACAAATTTTACCCAAGGAGTAGTTACTATTTATGCTCTGTAGGAAATAATTAAATAATTATTATTTAATATTTCCAAAGAGTAAGAAGAGTATCAGTACCAATGTCTGCAAAACAGGAATTTGGTTTATAATAAATTTCCAACACACGCAGAAATCTTCCATTGTAAAATTTCATATGTGTTTTCCATTATTTTTAAAACAAAGAATTAGGTTTTTTTCTGCCTTTTCTATTTATCACATAGATTCACAGAAGGGACCTTGAGATATCATCTAGTCCTTCCACTGGCCTTCTGGTAAACTATACTGAAAATGCCACAAATAAATAAGAACCTATTTTATTTGTAAATACATTTTTAGAGAAAGAGAGTCAACAACCTCCTCTAGTTACCCATTCCAATATTTTACAATATTCATTATAGGAAGATTTATTATTTATACAAAAGTGAAATCTCTTAAATTCTTCCCCCCTGACTGAAATAAGGAACATACAACTAGCTCAAGGTTCCTAGACCTGACTAACTACTGGAGTAATACTTTATTCTTTAAGCACTATGCTTCATGATATCTCAAAACAAAAATGGTGGCCAGCTTTCCCCGCCTCCCCCTCCAGCCTATCCAAATTACAGGTGAATCTACTCCCTGTTATGATTTTTGCTGTTTATTCCTTTCATTTGTGTCCAACTTTTCATGACCCCATTTGGGGTTTTCTTGGCAAAGATCCTGGAGTGGTTTGTCATTTCCTTCTCCAGTTCATTTCACAGATAAGGAAACTGAGGCAAACAGGGTGAAGTGACTTACACAGGGTCACACAGGAGTCTAAGGGTCAGATTTAAACTTAGGGAGATGAGTCTTCCTGACTCCAGGCCCAGTGGTCTATCCACTGTGCCACGTAGCTGTCCTCTTGTTATGACTACTTCAGGGTAATCACTGGAGTCACTCTAGGGATGTCATATTTTATATCTTCTCACTGCTGGTTGAAGGTGGGGCTTTTGGTTTGTTTTCTCTTCTCTTCTATAAAGCCAAGCATGAGCAGCTTTCCAGAGGACTGCTACTATGAATAGCTCTAAGGTTCTGATCACATAGAATAGTGAACTCTCTATTTATTCAGCAGTAAATTAAAGCAAAACATTCACAGAAACCAAAGTACAGCATTCACAATGTTATAACATAACAACTTACCACTACATAGTTTTCACCAAAGTGGCCACATAGTTATAAGCAAAAGATATCATTCAGTAAGTCCTTAACTCAATCATCCTTAAGGAGCAAGCCTCCTTAAGGGACACAAAGTATAAAGGTCAAAGTTTTCCACCCCTAGGTCACATTGTCTTAATCTCTCAGTCAAAAAGTCTTCTTTCTTCTTTACTGGAGATTAGTTTCCACACATCCTCAACTCAACCATCAAGAGTACAACATTACCAGGTATGGCCTGAGTACAAAGTTATCCCACTCCTAGGCCACAATAAACCATGATCTTCTCAGTCAGCATTAAGTACCCAAAGAGAGGTCTTTTCATCTTGACTCGAGGCTGGCTCCCAAATTCCATGGTTCCTCTTTCATGGAGCCAGCTCCTGCCTGAATCTAACAAATGTCACCTGGATTCACAGGTAGGCAGCTCTCAGTTCCTCATCCAGCTCCTTGCCCAGCTCCTTGTCCAGTTCCTCATCCAGTTCTATATTGAAGCTCACAGTGTCCAGTCCACCTCAAGTCCTTCACAGTTTCTATTTCTGGGAAGACAAAGCTTAACAGAGCCACAATAAAATTCATTCACATTGCCAGCAATATCATCAATTCACTATCTGCCTGTGAAATCAACACAGACCCCCCAACAAGGTCTGAGAACTCAACACACATCATCAGTACGGTCCCAGGACCTCTGAAACCCTTCTCCAGGACTTCTGTAAACAGACAACAAGAAAATCCTCTTTCAGGGCTTCCAGTAAGGTTCCAGGGCTTCTGTACAAAATATCACAAACAAAAAATCAACACTGAGAGAACAGACAGAGTGCTGGCCTCCACAACCATTCCCCTTCTCAGTTTTGCTCTCTCCCAGCTTGGGTTTCTCGTTACATCTGGTCATTAGCCCCTCTCTGTTCTGCCTCTTCCTGTTGCATCAGCAAGTTCCTCCCACTGTGGGTTTCACAAATTCTGTTTCTTAACAATGGGCAAGGCTCAAAAGAAACCTGAACTGAAACAAGGTGCTAAATAATTAAATAGCCGAAACAAGGAGCTAAGTACTTCTTTGCTTGCCATTACATCTTCTCACCAGACATCACAGGATTACAAAAGGTTAGAACAGTAAGGAGCTTTAGAAATCTTCCAGTCCAATTATCTCATTTTATAGATGATGAAACAGAGGTCCAGAAAGATGATTTTTGCCCAAGATCATGTGACAAATTAAAATGTCAAAGCCAAACTTAGGCCTGAGATGGCTAGTTACCATCCTATGAAAAAAAAAATATCCCTTCATGTTGTACAATGTTTTTATGATTATTTAAAAGATACTATATGAAATTGTGAACCTCTTTTAGTAGCTATGTGTCAATATTTGTAAATTACTTGAAAATTCTGACATTTGGACATACTACATAATCTGATTAAAAATGGACTTTAAACTTAAATGTGAATTTGTATCACAGGATTTAGGGACCTGAGGGATCATTTAAGCCCAGCCTTATCGTTTTACAGATAAGAAAACTGAG
Source organism: Pseudochirops cupreus (assembly GCA_028627135.1). Lineage (NCBI taxonomy): Eukaryota > Metazoa > Chordata > Mammalia > Diprotodontia > Pseudocheiridae > Pseudochirops > Pseudochirops cupreus. Next base: position 334,486,579 of record CM053582.1, on the reverse strand, counting down.
GCCTCTGAAGCAAAATCAGTTTTCTAAGTTCATACAAACAGGGAGTAGCAGAGAAAGGTTCAAGCACATGTCTTCTGCCTCCAAATTCAATCTTCTTTCTACTATTCCATGAACAATTACTAAAAAACGATAAATGTCAATGAAAATAAATTAAAATATCACTATAATTCCCAGGTGCTGCTTGTAGTGATTATTGTAAAGATCAGCGTGAGCATACATCTCTAAGGGAAGGGAAAATGGCACAAAAACTATGACCAGTGCTCTACTAAAATTGAGTATATGTTGCAAACAAATTTCAGACTTTGGGAGCAATACAGCAAATTGTAAACCCAGACTTCTCCATTCAAAATGAACTAACATATATTTGAGAAGAAAATTATTCTTACCTTTTAATAAAAAAATAACAATTCCTGGAAAATTGAGTCCTTTTTTTATTTAAAAAAATCATTTTAGGGGCAGCTAAGTGATGCGGTGAATACAGTACCAGCCCTGGAGTCAGGAGGACCTGAGTTTGGATCCGGCCTCAGACACTTAACACTTACTAGCCGTGTGGCCTTACGCAGGTCACTTAACCTCAGTTGCCTAGCCTTCCCCCTGCCAAAAAGCAAAAACAAAATCCTTTTACCATCAATCTAACCACCATGTACCAGGCTGACATTCCAGTGTATGTATATCCCTTTATAGGTATTCCTAGAAAGTTGGCTGTAATATGCAGTTGGATATGCCAAAGGTGAAGTTCCATGATGTCCACTATAAAATGAGGAACTAACAAGGTTTCTCGATATCATTGCTATGTTTTCTGGTGTAGCTGCTGTCTACATACATCTCTAACTCACAGGTATGGCTTAAATGCCAGGGACTTCTGCATAGCAATACCACGAAAGCAAGATGCATAATGGTAATACAATTAGAACCAGGTGTGCCCACATTAGAGTCTGTCCTGGTAGTTTTCCACTGTGTCAGAAGCTTACTAAGGGGAGGTGAGGGCAAGATTTTTGCTGGTATTGGAGTGTCCTAGCTAGGTTACTTAAGGCAAGTAGACAGAATTGATACTGTGGCTGGACAATAGGTAGTTAGATTGTGAGAATAGAGAGGGAGAAATCAGGTAAGGCTTGTGGACGTGACTCAGACAACACCTGAGACAGGGCTCTTTTGTTTCGGTCCTGTGCATTCTATCCTCTGATGATTGCCTTTCTTTGGGGAACCTTGTAGAGGAATTGTTTATGGTCCTTAATATGATGTATGGCACCTATGTGGTATAGTGGATACAGTGATGGGCCTGGATTCAGGAAGACCGCTCTTCCTGAGTTCAAATCTGGCCTCAGACACTTATTAGTTGTGTGACCCTGTACAAGTCACTGAACCCTGTTTACCTCAGTTTCCTCATCTGTAAAACGAACTAGAGAAGGAAATGGCAAGCCACTTCATTATCTTTGCTAAGAAGACCCCAAATGGGGTCATGAAGAGTCAGTCATGACTGAAAAATGACTGAACAATAATACAATGTACAGATTATGTCTGTATGGTTTGCCACTTGGGAAGTTATGTGTCTATAATTGAGGGAGAGGACCTCTGATGGAAAGAGATACACAAGGCCTGTGAATGGTGAACAGCAGAATATCTAAACTCATGCACTGTCTTGCCCCAAAGGAGGTCTGTGGCAGCCCAAACCCTGAAACCCTTCTCTGGGATGCTCCCTTGGTGGGTTTGCATGGAAGAAAAACTGAAAGCGTAAATTCCTTGTTTTCCATTGATGTTCAGTCATTTCAATTGTGTTTGACTCTTCACGATCTCATTTAGGGTGTTCTTGGTAATGATACTAGAATGATTTGCCATTTCCTTCTCCAGCTCATTTTACAGATGAGGAAACTGAGGCAAACAAGCTTAAGAGATTTATCCAGATAATGATATATTTTGTGATGACATTAAGTTTCCTATTTTGATCAAATTGCTCCCATTCTTTAGAAATTTGCTAAGAACAAATGGATCTAAATGAAAATGGGGGTTTACTAGATGGATGGATCAGAACCAAGGAGAGGACCCTGAATCCAGGAATAATAGGAAAAAGAACATTATCCTAAAACCCCTCAAAAACCTGTTATATAAAGGAATGATATAGAAAATTTAATTCTATTTCTCTGAAGAGATTATTCCTTAAGTTCATAAATATCCAAGTTCTATTTAGTTAATTATATATAATAATAGAACCCCCATTAGTCTTTGCTATTTAGAATGACAAATGCACAATCAATCCGAATTCCCATTCACCCAATTATTGGACATCCAAATATGGTGTGAAAAGGCAGCAAAACAGACATCTAGCCTCACAAAAGTTGAGAACCTTGAAACGCCATGAAAATACTGACTTGTACTCTGTAATAAAACAGGTACTTTGTCAAGGTGGGTAAAATTGTAGAGAATTTCGGATGAAACACAGGTGATAAAATAGCGTAAGCTCTTAGCAGGTGCTAAGTGCTCTGAATACAAACACAAACAAAGCCCAACAACAACAAAACAAACAGTCCCTTCACCCAAGAAATGTGGATTCTAATGAGCGAAGACCACACAGAAATACAAAGACTCACTTTTGTACATCGTCTTCTCCCATTCCAATCCACGTTGTCTGGAGCAGCAGTTCTCAACCTGTGGGTTGCGACCCCTTTGGGGGTTGAACGACCCTTTCACAGGGGTCACAGGGGTCACCTAAGACCATCAGAAAAGACATATTTCCCATGGTCTTAGGAACCGAGACACTGCTCCTCTATCTGTCTCCAGGAGGGCCGCCCACATGCAGATACGCCCACATAGTATTAAAGGGTGGCGGCATTAGGAGGGTTGAGAACCACTGGTATAGAGGAAGAGATGGCCTAGACATACATAAACTGTATGTGACTGTGTGATTGTGTGTATGTGTGTTTATGTATAGAGGGTGAGGGAGCTGTTAGGTTATACAGTGGATAGTGTGCATGGACCTGAAGTTGGGAAAACTTGAGTTAAAATCCTGCTTCTGGCACTAATTAGCTTAACTTATCTGCCTCAGTTACCTCATTTGTAAAAATGGGGAATGGGGATGATAACAGCATCCACCTCCCATGGTGGTGGTTAGGATTAAACAGCATTTGTAAAATACTTTGCAAATCTTAAAGCATTTATATAAATGTTAGCTATTATATTATTAAGTGAGCCAAAGGCAAGGAAGAGGGGATGAAGAATGTACCTTAGGAGAAGTGAAAGTACCTGGCTTGGGCATTTCTTCAAAATGGAGGTTGCTGGAGGAAGTCACCATTGGGAGGTGGGGGTTGAAGGGAGGGGCAGAGGTTTAAATAGTTGATTATGCCAATTAATACTTTCTTACAGGGCAAGAAAATGTTAAAGCTGTAAAAGTGAAAAGCAGAAGTGGAATACCCAATGTTTTAAAATGACAGCTTAATTTATGGCAAAGTAAAACCTTTGTACAGTGAAATGAAAACTATAACCCAAGAGTTGACATATCCAGAATAGCACTGCATATTCCATAGTTAGGCAATTGTTTCACTTAACACTTAGAGGTGGTGATTTCATAGCTGAAAACTCACAAAATGACTGGGTCATACTTCTCCAGAACCGAGTCCTAGATGGGAGGCAGTGAGCAATGTTTACAGGCCTGCAGAATATGACCCCATATGTATAGCATGTACGTTTCAAATATGACAGTGTGCTAATCCATAGCAGCAACAAAAAGTACAAGCCAGGCCTAAGACTCATCATGCCAACCCCAACAAACAATCCTGTCTCTCTTTTACTAGAGCGATTTACCAGAAGCATCTTCTCTAATGCCAGAAAATGAGAAAAGTATGAAGGAAAAAATACACTGGGGGCTAATTGCATTAAGTGATTTGCGCAGTTTTCATCTCAGCCTAAACTGGCTGCTTAATTTCTTCCATTTCTTCTTTCCTTGCGGTTAAGTGGTAAACAATGAAAACAAAAGGTGTTGCTGTATTAAGCTTTTTGTTTAAAATATTTAACAGAGTTGTAAGTATACACTTTTACTACAGTTTTCCTGAAAGATTTACTTAAATAAAGCCAACTCTTAAATTTTATTTTTCAAAACTATAGCACTTAACTACACATCTTCCTTACACAGTTAGTAAACTCGTACTTTCTTTGGTGGCATAAAGACATGATGTTTAAAAACCTTCAAAGTTTTATATATTGAAAAAATATGTACATGTAAATATATCCATATAAACAGCTGAAAATTATTTCAGAACACTGATGTGATGTTAAGAGGATATTTAAGTTCCTTGAGGGCAAGGACTGTCTTGCTTTTGTTTTTGTATTTTCAGAACCTAACACTGTGCCCAGCACACATTAGGGACTCTCCTCAATAATTTTTTGTTTATCTGAAATACCATCTTACACCTGTCAGACTGGCTAACATGACAGAAAGGAAAATGACAAATACTGGAGAGGATGTGGAAAAATCTGGACACTAATGAACTGTTGGTGGAGTTGTGAACTGATCCAACCATTCTGGTGAACAATTTGGAACTACACCCAAAGGGCTATAATACTGTGCATTTCCTTTGACCCAACAATACCACTACTAATACTCTATCCCAAAAGATCAAAGAAAAGGGAAAAGAACCAATTTGTACAAAAATATTTATAGCAGTTCTTTTTGTGGTGGCAAAGAATTGTAAGTTAAGCGATGCCTGCCCATCAACTGGAAATTGATTAGAGAAGTTGTGGTATGATTTTGATGGAATACTATTGCACTACACGAAAGGATGAGTAGAACAGCTTCAGAAAAACTTGGGAAGTCTTACATGAACTGATGCAAAGTGAAGTAAGCAGAAGCAGGAGAAACTGTACATAATAACAGCAGTGTTGTAAGGAAAATCAAGTGTGAAAGATTTAACTACTCTGACCAAGGCAATGATTGAAAACAATTCCAAAGAACCTAAGATGAAAAATGCTATCTACTTCCACAGAAAGAATTGAACTCTGAGTGCAAATTGAAACATACGTTTTTAGTTTATTTTTCTTGTTTTGTGTGTTTTCTTTTGCAACATGGCTAATATGGAAATATGCTTTGCATGACTTCACGTGTATAATTGGTATCATATTGCTTGCCTTCTCAAGGGATGAAAGAGGAGTGAAGAGAGAATTTGGAATTCAAATTAAAAAAATAATGTTAGAATTTTTAAAAATGTAATTGAAAAATATTGAATGAAACAAATAAAATATATTTTTAAAGTCCTTGTTGATTGAAGATAAATTCCAGAAACAATAAACTTCATCCTAGCAACCTGTGCTGCCTTGGGAAAACAAAAAGGGTACTGAAAGCTAATTTGATTCCCATTTTTGCCATCTCTACCTCCCTCTCTGACATCCATCTCAGACATTTCAACACTGTATTTTGCCAGAGGCACAGTAAAGAAAAGATTTTAACCATCTGAAATAATGATGAGTGATGCTACTACTAAAGCATACAAACAATACAAAACCCCTAGAACAGAGATGATATTGTTTGAAAGAGATATGAAGTCCTAATTCAAACTTTTTTTCTGGAAGTCAGAATTTGAATTCTTTGGCAATTTTGATTTATAGTTAAAATAAAAATAAATACCGCTTCCCCTAAATTAACCCAAATTCCTAAAATTAATAATAAGGTTAAATAAATCGTTATAAAAGAGAATCAGAAATCTTGTTTGTTTTATTCCAAATTATGTGAATGCATATCATGCCCTTGTCTTTATTCCCTCATTACCAAATCCCAACCCTTTAAATCTTATGATAGAGCTGGCAAGGGGTCATCATGCCGAAAGTCCCTGCCTTCAGGCAAGTAAGCACTTACCCATTCAAGACAGACAGAAGTCTGGCAACCTATTTTAAAATGGCTCTAGAGACAGAGATTCTGCAGTCAAAGCAGCTTGTCTGAGTGTTTACACAACCTCAAAGTCAGTAAATTCTTCTGTATTTTACTTATTAGATGAACTTTTTCTTAATGAAATTTAGGCTTATTTCCTGTTGTTTGGTCATTTATGGGGAAGGAGAACAGTTACTTAGCTTCCTTATCACGGTAACCCTTCATATATTTGAAGACAATTGTTAAGTCACCCATAAGCCTTCCCTTCACCAAGCTTTAACCTTTCCTCCAGGACCTATCTTCTAAATCTTTAATCATCTTTATCCCTCTTTTCTAGAGCCCTTCTAGTTCCTCCATATCCTTAAAAAAAAAGAAAAAAAGAAGAAAATAGGATGTACTATACCCTCATCAAAAATCTAGCCACTATTGAGCAGAGCCAACAGATTATTTCCCAGACCTCGAATGTTACATGAGTTAGTACTCAATGATATGATGTTTTCTTTCAGAATTTCATTCCTGACTCATTTGTCTCATGGTCCACTATAATTTCCAGGTCTCTCTCTGAAAACCATTATCCACTATGTATGCATATAGAGAAAGGAAAGAAGCAAGATCAACACAAAATAACTGATCATCAGAAAATGATTTTATTTTGTTTTAATATAAATAATAATAAGTATAAATGCATATATGTAAATAAATACATATACATGTATACACATATACACCTTTGCATTCAGATCTTCACATTCCCCTCATACATCTTCTTCTCTATTTTCCTGGCTCGACTTAAATTGCAGAAACTTAGAGCAAAAAAATGACCTATAGTCCAATTCCTTTATTTTACACATGAGAAAACAAAGGTCCAGAGGGGTTCAAATGACTTACCCAAATCAGGGACAAGGATAAGAGGTATCCTGCCATTCCACATTCATTGTCTTGCTATATTGGTAGCTCAGGACTCAGAAAATAATGCAGAGGGGCAAGTCCCAGAAGTCTGTGGATGTCATGTAATGCAAAAGTCATATAACAATTAATCCTCATAATGGTAATAAAAAGTTAACCATAAATAAATTCTAATTTTCTAGTTCAATAACTAGAGTGTGGGATTTTTGTGGCAGGATATTAAGGATACAGACTTTTTTAAAGTCTTTTTTATTCATTATAAAAAGACTATCCTGAATGAGGAATGTAGGAATGTGTCTAGCAAGTATAAACTAGTTTAGTTATGTGAGTCAACATTTTTTTAAAAGTGGCACATTCTATGTCCAGCAAACAGCTTAAATAAAAAGCTAGTAAATTATACAATATTTCCAGGAGGCAAAAAAAGGAAAAATAACAGAAGAGGTGAAATTATAAATAAGAAAGACTTCTTTGCTTTAATATCTTTCCTGGTTTTTTAGTGTTTGTTTTATTATTTCCTCCTGCTATTCCTTTCAACTACATCACTAGAAAATCTTCTCAAAAACACAACTGCACACTGGTAGATGAAATGTATTTCTCTTGTGGAAAATAAGTACTTGTTTTTAAAATGAGCAGGGAAACAGAGAGGAAGTAAAATTTTAAATCTTTCTCTTTTTTTTAAATAACAACTCTATCTGAAGGTTTATCAGAAACAACAAGGTTTTCACATTATCTACATATTTAATTGATTCATTCTACCTATCATTTATTCAGTCAGTTAAGTGGCACAGTAGATAGTGCTGGTCCTAGAATCAGGAAGACTTGAGTTCAAACCAGACCTCAGACATTAACTGTGTGACCCTGGGTACATCACTTAAGCCTGTCTGTCTGAGTTTCCTCACCTGTAAAATGAGCTGGAGAAGGAAATTGCAAACTATTCCAGTACTTCACCAAGAAAACCCCAGATGGGGTCACAATTGAAACAATTGAACAACAACAAAACCTATATATTCTTACTTAATTGGTACAGATTTGCAAGGCTAGCATTCCAAAAACAAGATCCTTTCCCTCTAGGTCCTATGCTCATGACTGGGATGTGCTAACAGATAGCCATTCTTGTACAATGAATTTATGCTCCAAACAGCTAGCCTTGGTATGAGTATTTTAAAATTTGTCCAAGGAAACAAAAGATACTTTTCCATTTCACACTGCTTTAAAAAAAGGGAACAATCTTTGTAAAATATTCTATAAGCATTACTAGTTGCTTTCTTATAGAACTGATACATAAAGCTTAAAATGATACAAATAAATATATAACTACATTATTATAACATTCAATTTAGTAATTTTTATCACTAACCTTTAAAATTTCTCCAACTGCTACTTAATCAAACCCAAATAGCTCCCTTAAGTTTAAATAGATCTAACTCAAACAGAATTTTTCAGTTTGACTATGACTTGTACAGAGCATCAGCAGATTTTAGGCCTTGATGGCAACTTTGCATCTAAAGCCCTTGAAGGCAGTTTCAATATAATCTTTCCCCTCTTGCTCTAAAAGAAAAGAAATTTAAGCATGTTACCCAATGACAACACTATAATTCAGTATTCTCTTTCATGTTTCCTCTTTTTCTTGCCTGAAGCGAAAGAGAAATAAAGTCCCAGGACAACATCACACTACTGACCTGACTAAAAAATAAACAAACACAACCTCTGTGATGGTCCATTCCACCCACAGCAGTAAATTCTCCAAGCTAGGTTACAAATCCTAACGTGGCTTTATTATTTTGTAAGAAGTGCTCAAGTTTCACCTCAAATCTTTCTAATCTACATCCAAAGCATTCCCTTGCAGATTGTTCCAAGTCTCCTTATAGTTTTTACATAGCTCAGTCCCTACACAAAAAAAGGGTCATACTCCTTTGTGCATAAATCAAAACATTATATAACCAGGTTTGTCTTTTTTTTAAATAGACTGTTAGAGTTGGAAGAATGGTCCTTTTGACCATTTTGGTCTCAAAGTATATTACATGTGACAAACCTGAGGCCCATGGAGATTAACTGTGTGGCCAAAAGTTCATATATGTGGTAGGTATCAGAGGTCTTGATACAAAGTTCAACTCCTTTTTTCTTCAACACTATTATACTATTTCCAGATAGTTATAACTACAAAATTGGATGGGAGGAAATGGGGTAGATGAACTTAAGTAAAATCAATCAATAAGCATTTATTAATTACCTACTATGTGCTGGGGAAACTAGCACAAAGAATGAAATGATTCCTATTTGCAATGAGTGTATATTCCAAAGGCAGAGACAAGTAAATATACAATATATACAGTATATAAATTTAATATATGTACATACACATACTATTTAAATACAAAGAAGTTGAGGGGGTAAGGGCACTAAGTATTTGTGGGAAAGACCAAGAAAAAATGCAGAAGACAGTGTCTAAACTATATTTTAAAGAAAGAGTGACTATATGAAGCCATGGTAAGGACATAGTGCATTCCAGGCATGGGGGATGGTCAGTGGAAAAGGCACAAGGACAGAAAATACAGTATACTGAGTATATTCTAATAGAATAGAGATAAGGCCAGTTTGGATAGATCAGAGAGTGGAAGAAGAAGAGTAATGTCTAATGGGGCTGCAAAAGTAGGTTGAAGCCAGATTAGTAGGACTTCTAAAGCTAAACAGAGTCGTTGATATTATATTTTTAGATACAGAAAGGATGCCATTAGTGTTAGCTGAGTAGGGGAGTCACATGGTCAGATTTATGCTCCAGAAAATTACTTTGCCAGAAGTGTGTAAAACAGGCTGGTCTGGTAAGAAACTTGAAGAACATGACCAATTACAATGATGTTTCGAGAAGTGATTAGAATCAGAAATAAGATGGTGGTTGTTTAAATGAGGAGAAGGAATTGTATGTGAGAGACATTGTAGAGACAGAACTGAGAGATCTGGAACCTTGTTGGTTGTGTGGAGGGAAGAACAGTGAGGAGCCAAGGATAATGCTGAGATTATGAACCCCAGACCCTGGAAAGATGGTGGTGCCTTCGACAGAAATAGGGAAGAGTGGAGGGTTTAGGGACAATGATAATGGGTTCAGTTTTAAACATGCTAAGTTTAAGATATCCCTGGGAAATCAAGTCTGCAAAGTCCAATAGGCAACTGGTGATACAGGATTGAAGCTTGGACCAGAGACTGGGGATGGACATCTAGATCTGGGAGTCATCTGCATAAAGATGATGGTTAAACTCCCTTGAAATTGATAAACTTATCCAGCAGGAAAGTATAGGAGAAGAAGGTAAGAGGTCCTTGGTATAGAATCTCGGGGAACACCTCAAGTCAGGGGGTATGATGGGAGGGAGGAATTAGTTAAGCAAAGGATACTGAGGAGGAAGAGTTAGATTGGGAGGTGAACCATTTTAAGAAAATGCAGAGAGGAATGAGTATGATTAAGAGAGGATTTCCTAAAGATAGTTGTCCAACTATCTTTAGGTGCACTTGAACCCAAAAGGCCACTCCCCAATGGCATTCTGTACTGAAAAGCTCCTAATAGCCTTTTCTTACATACATTCTTTTTAATCTCCACTTAACATTGGCATAAGGGTCCTCACTATTAATTCAAGGCCCAGAGACCCTTGAAGGACTCCTTTTCTGGGTCCTAGTGTCAAGGAAGAAATATTTATGAATGGTCATTATTATTCACTATCTATCCTATTATTTTTAGCAGAGGAAGAGATCTATGGGAGTTGGTTAACAACATCAGCATCTTACTCCCCTGTATCTCCAACTCTTTGTGAACAAGATCCTACAATAAACTTTGAGCAATCCCAAAGTAGAGTCATGAAATTAGTTTGCTAAATAAAGGAACTTCTGGACATCTGATCCAAGGCCCTTTTCCAACAGGAGGAAGAAGATCCATAGAATGAGAGTCAGAGGACTCGGGTTCCCACTTCTGCAAAACTTACTGTGACTGTGAGCAAGTCACTTGTTTGACCTAATCTATCTTTAGGACAGACTAGATTAGCTCTGAGGTCACTTCCAACTCTTAGAATCTTCAATTCTATGTAATTTTGCTGTACTAGTCCTGGATCCTATTGCCAAGAAAAACTGAGACGTTTAGTTTTCTGACATTTAATATGGTTATTTATAGGGAGGTGAATTTATTAGGACATCACGCTGCTTTAGTTAAACTTATATTAAAGTTCAAAGTTGTAGCCAAAACAGTATAATAACATTCGAGCAAGCATAATGGTAACATTAAAAAGAGGGTCTTGACTATGTTTAACTAGACAAAAACATAATGAAATCGATATGAAAGCAAGCATACAAAATATTAAGGGGAACATTGGAACAAAAATCTGATGATGAGAGGCTTGAACTCCAAGACTTCAAAATACATTACAAAATAGAACATCAAAATTATTTGGTATTGAGGGAAAATAGAAAAACATATCAATGGAATGAAACGGCTATTCTAAGTATTGTAGCAAATGAATACAAGGGGTTAGTGCCTATAAAATAATCAGAAAACAGAAACTAAGGAATAAATCACTACTCAAAAGTATTAGGTACAATTTGCTGGTAATCTGAAGGGAAAGAAATCTGTAGCCACATTTTACATTTTATGTGCCTGTGATTTCCAGCTAGATGAGAGACTGAGGCATAAAGAATGAAGTCCAGAAAAGATGAGAGAAAATGGAAGGCAGAACTTATCTCAGTGGTGGAGGGAAAGGAAATATATTTTGATTCAGCAAATGGTTGGAAATATTGAGAGAGAAGATATATATATATATATATATGCTTTTCCATCATGATGATGAGGATGATGATCATAATGAGTAACTTCTATATAATAAAGTATAAAGGAAAAAGGAAAAGTAATACATTAGAAAATATTTATGACAAATACTAGAGCACTAAAATATAAAAGGCTCTGTTGATAGTCACAATGGAAATTCCTGGTATGTTTTGACCATAGTCAAAAAATGCAAATTATTTTCAAAAGCAGAAATGCATCAACCTCAGTAATTATTTAAAAATTTGTAAATTAAAAACAACTACCCTACACCCACCAAAATGATGAAAATAGAGTCACATATTCAATGCCAAAGGGGTTGTAGTGAAATGAATATTTTCATTCATTGCTGATGACATTTTCAACTTAGAGAATCTTTCTGGAGAACAACCTGACACTACACAGTAAAAGTCAGAAAATACGCTGACGATGAGTTATCTGTCCAAAGGTTGCTATTACATATAATTAGGAAAAAATTCTGAAAGCAACATACATGTCCCCATACAGAAGAATATATAAATAAATTGTGGTACATTAATGTGAGGAAATATTAAAATTAGATTAAAATAATTCATATAAAGAAATCTAGGAAAAGATCTTGGGGAAAAAATTCAAAGTGAAAAATAAAACAGAAGAGTCTACCTCTTTACTATGAGCATATGAGAATAAGTTAATAAACATAAAAAGATGAAAAGATCTTGACAGGAACTTAGAAGTAAAGATTAGAAAGGCATCTTAATACTTTTTGTGTTAAACTTTATTAAATATATGTAGTTACTAGCCAAGTATAATTGTTTCATTGATGTTTAATGTTAAGTTTCTAATAAATCATTTTTTTAAACATGTAACAGAGACAAATGGACTTCTCTAGACACTAGGTCACACACTATATAGGACAATGACACAGGTCCCCAATAGCCCTTCTTATTCACTGCCCTTTACCACCACAATCAATCTGGTTCCTTTGGATGAAAAAATGAATTCCAGAATATCCTGGCAGAAATTCAGAAGAAAGTTGGGCCAATGAGCCAAACAAGTGAGAATTTATTAACAAAGCTACCCTTGGCGAATGGTAGAGCAAGACTATGAAACTGAAGGAATATTCAGTGCATTTGGGCAGGATCCAAAGAAAGGCAATGAAAATGATTCATTATTGTGAAATGAGCCCTAAGAGAAAAGGCTTTGAGAACTGAGATTATTTAATCTAGAGAAGAGAAAGTTGAAGAAGAAAGTGACGATAGAAAGTCTCCATCATTAGGCATTTCAGGGAATAAAGTACCCTGATAAAAATCAAATATTCCATTTGAAATGAATTACCTTAAGTATTATATGTGAATTCCAATTTTCAAAGAATAAGAATGCAATAAAATATGGTTAACATCAAAGATATACTGAACCAACTTCAATCTCTTTTCAGGACATCCCTAATTCTATTAATGACACTAATCTCAAAATCTTGGAGCCACTGTTGCCAATTCCAAAGAACACTGTTGTGTACACTAGCAATGTTGAATATTGCAGGAATAGAGCCGAAAAGTCAGGTGTCAGGAGTTCCTAGATCAAAGACACATAGCAAGTTAATGGCACACCTGGGACTCAAATCTATGCTTCCTGACTTGTAGTTCACTGCTGTTTTTCTACTACAGCATTGGTCCATTGTGAAATGTCTCATTTTAGAGTTTTTCCTAGGTATGAGGACCTGAATAAAATTCTTGTTTTTATAGCATTAATGGTTGCTATTTTTCAAATACATTTTGCACTTCTCCAAAATATTGCAAGGATTCTATTTACTTTCATGCCCAAGTTTAAATCACTTTCTGACAATGTATTTAGTTCGTAAGGGGTTACACTTTTTTAGAGCCTTAGTAAATGACCTCCAAGGTCTCTCCCAACTTGGAGATTCTTTGATTTGTATGATTCTACTGGTACTGCATAAAATGCTCAAATTATTAACTCAAATGTAATGTCTTCATAGGCAACTAATCCATTCTAAAAATGTAAAAGAGTCAGTAGAGATTCTGCAGTGTCATATATTTTCAAGATTTATTTAAGATTTTGGAAAGTAATGCAGTTTAGATTATTCTAATCCTTATATAATTAAAATGAATTAATAATTTCCAAATTTACTTAAGCAAACATTTACATTTAAGAAATACCAATTCATAAATGTGATCTTTTTTGTAAGTAAAAATGATTCTCCCCCACACCCAACCAGGTAGACTTATATGTAGCAAAAGATTCATCACATTGTAACTTCTTTATCTATTCTAACACTGCCTACTCTAAGTGGAATCATTTAACTTTGATGCCATCTTAAAAATTCAACAATTTCACTAGAAGAAAGAGAAAAACTCTAATGGCTTAAAAAGAACATTTCACTAAAAACCAAACTGAATGGAAAGGTGAGTAAAACATAGGGTAGATGGGACACTTATTCTGATTGAAATATTTAGTTTGGAGTCATCCAGGATCAAAGAAGATTTCAAAAAAGAAAAAAAAATTAAGTATAGAATTTTTCGAAGTAGGACTCTATAATCATTTTGTTACAGAATCCAGACAGACTTATTAAGGAAAATACCATCTATTTTTCTTCTTCCTTTCAAATATAATTCTTTTGATTCAATATCTGCCTTCGAATTAAATTCCAGTGAGATTCTACTACTGTTACACTGTACATTTGGAAGTCTACTTTGATCTCCTTTGAAGCTTTCATATTCTAGATTAAGGCATGATTCTCAAAAATATCCCTAAGCTATTTTTCCTGTTGATTTATTATCCAAAGAGTACTAAGTTGTGGGGTTTAAAAAAATTTACTATGAATAAAAGCACTGTTTATAATCACACTTAGAATAAAAGAAGGAAAATCTTTCCAGGTACCTTCCTTAGGTCAACTTATTCAACTGAATGTCTTCAAATTAAGAAAAACACAATTGGAGACCTCCTGTAAGATGAAGCACAGTATGAAGCCAGGAAAGTCAACTCTATCTATATTTCATGACTAACCTAGAAACCCCTTCTCTGTTCTGTCATAAGGGAAAGGGAAAAAATAAACAGAAAAATGAAACAAAATACTAACACATATACAGAAAGATGGAAAGAAAATTCATTGGGAGAAGAGTAGATACTATGATCTACTATGAAACCAGCCTGAGGGTCATATCCACGCTAGTTGTGACAACTTACTATATACTTTGACCCTAACGAGGCAAGACCTATTCAGTTATATTTTATTTATAAAAACAAAACAAAAAACAACAAAAAAAAACAACACAAAATTGGCAATACAGTTTGGAGGATATTCATGAATAGAAAGTATTTTTTTCTGTCTGACTTATCATGTCATAATATGAATGCAATAAGGCTTGAGAGATCACCTAATTCAACCACTTTTTATTTACCGTGAATAAGTACAGTACTGTATTTGGGGCAGCTAGGTGACCCAGTGGATAGAGCACTGGGCCTGGAGTGAGGAAGACCTCTCACTGTATACAGTCATTAGTCGGGCAAGTTAGTGCCTACATAAGGTACAATACCTCCTCTCTTTGGTATTCAAAGTTCTTTATAACCCTACTCATTGATCTAGTGACACTGCCCACCCCCTCCCAACTCATCCCTACCCCCCCACCCCCATTCTGTTCCATGAACAAGGCACTCTCAGCCTTCCACTCCAGGTATTTTCTCTGGTTGTCTCCCAGACCTGAAATGTTTTCCCTCCTCATCTTCTGCCTCCTGACTTTCCTGGCTTCCTTCAAGTCCCACCTAAACTTTTATCTCTTATAGGAAGCCTTTTCCAACCCCTCTTAATTCTGGTGCCTTCCATCTTAATTATTTCCTGTATATCCTGCATATAGCTGGGTTTATTTTTTTTTTCTCTTGCCTCCCCTATTAGATTGAATTACTTGAAGGCAAGAACTTCTCCCTCTTTTTATTCCCTATGCTTAGCACAGAACCTGGAACGTAGCAGGCAGTAAATAAATCAAAGCTTCTTTGTTTCTGCTGGACTAAATAAGCAGGCTGACGCCCTCATGAGAACAGTAGATATTGGAGATTAGGTCCATTGGGTTTGGGGAGGTGTGGTACCATATGAGGCTCTAAACCAAGCACGACATAGTCCCTTCTTAATGTCATTCTCTGTGCTTCTCTCTTTTACAGATCAATATGGTAAGATCCCAGGTAGTTTTCAATCTGTCTCTGATGAGTGAAATTATACTGTTCTTCTCTCATCATGGGACAAGATGTTTGTTTGCCCTGCACTTCAGTGGATACCTGTTCAGGATTTGGAACAGTAGTATCAGTTAAGTCCTGCTACTACGGCAGCTATTATCAAGTCCTTTAAAGAACACATCTTTTTTTCTCTAGGGGCTTCCTTATACCACATTTTACTGCCTCAAAGGTCCAGGATTGGGACTGGCACCATCATATTTGCCTGATGAAGGTATTTTAAGAGAAGAGGTATTTTTCCTCTTCCAGTTGTGCTACCATGTTTCGACTGCCTCCTCACCCTGAAACTTCCCCCGGCACTCAGCCTAGAGTATGCTGACCTCCCCTTCTCCCATTGGTGATTTAATTTGGAGCCTCCATTTTGGGGACAGGTCCAAGCTATCCTTGAAATCATTCCTTCTTTGGCTGTGCTTCTGATTCCCAGGACTTCAGATACTGACACCATGGCCCAGAACAGGTAACTTATAGACCTTCCCTTCCCTTATTTCCACTTTTTAGAACACTTTTATTTTTTTATTAATTGATTTGTTTATTTACTTTTAGTTTACAAGATTCAGTTCCACAATCCCTTGAGTTTCAAAATTTCCCCCCTCCCTCTCCCGTTCCCCCCACCCATGGCAGCTTTAGATCATTTTTATAAAAAGTCTTTCCACATTAGAATGTAAGTTCCTTGGAGGCAGGAACTGTCTTTTTTTCTTTTTGCTTATCTTTGCTTATCTTATCATTCAGCAAGGTCCTGTAGGAAGCTCTTAATAAATGCTCCTTGCTTATCTGCCTACAGAAAAACTAAGCCTTAAAGGCTTCCTTTCCAAGAAAGCATCTTCTATGCATACATCAATTATACAGAATTCCTTGAGAAATATAACAGCAGAGACAACTTTGCTCAATAGTCCTCTAATCATTAATGTCCAGTAAAGCATAAAACAAAAAGACATATGCTCAACAAAGCTGTTCATGACCCTCATGTAGCAAATCCAGTTTAATGTCTCAGTCTAAAAGCTATACCATATATGGCATATATATATGGTGATTCTGTTTCTGTATCATATTGTGTTGACTGAATTGAGCCCCTAAGTGAAAGCAACATGGAGGAAAATTTGGGCTTAATAAAAGGGTGAACTTTCTAACATTGAGATCAAAAATCAAATGAACTGTCTTATGAGAGAGAGAGTTACTCATAATTGAAGTGCCCTTGAAGAATGAATTCATGCTTAAAGTAAGGACTAGATTGGATGACATCAGAAATTTCTTCTAATTCAAGAAATTGATCATTTTAGGTTGGTCTTGGAAACCCAACATGAGCTACCTCATGGCAACGATCTCTAGAACTGTTACTTTAGTGGGTATGATATAACATGTACTCAATTAGACTGTAAACACAATGAAGGCAGAGACTATATCTTAGCTCTTTTAAAATATATACCATAAAAATTTATAAATAATGGGAAATTAATGGTTGTAGACTTACTGAAATTAAATAATAGTAGTCCCAAGACTGACCATTTTCAAATACCATGTAATACAGTATCCTACAGTGATAATAAACTATTAATTTTGTAGCCATTTAATTATGCATTCACCCTTTTGTAACATATTTTAGACCAGGAAAGATAGCCCTAGGTAGAATTTCAAATTAAATGAAAGGTGTTTTCAATACCACCCTCCATCTACATTACCCAAAATTCTCCAAATATTTTCAACAAAAAGGGAGATCATCCATTTATATTTTAAGCTGCTTATGTCTGATTAATCATATTAATCCCCAGGGTCTCCAAAGCAATTCTGATGAAATACAGGTTCTGGTACTTCTTACTTAACTGGAAATGCTTTACTTTGCACACCAAAGCCATACTGCATAGGACTGTAATCCAAGGGCTAGGTTTGCTAAATTCATAGAGAAATGTCATCAAGCACAGGTTTATATTTCTTTTTCTTGCCACAAAATTTAAAAGTAGTATTGCCAAATGGCAACTCAGTGGACAGAATATTTACAAAATTATAGATTTTAAAAATTTTGAAGTTTGACTCATTCTAATATATTTAACGACATTGAAGTTAAGCAGCTGGTGTATAACGTCTGCTCTTGTAACTTTGAGAGATATCACCTTTCTTCCAGGAAAGATAGGTGGCACAGTAGAAAGAAGCATAAACTCAGAATATGGGAGACCTGGCTGGGAATTTTGCCTTAGACACTTATTAGCTATGTGGCTCTGGGTAAATCACTTAACTTCTTTGGTCCTTATTTTCCTATCTGTTAAATGGGGAGAGTATCTATCCCAGACTACTGTAAGGATCAAATGAGAGGATTATGTAAATTTAAATTAAATAATTAAAATAAAATTAAAATTTAAACCATATAAATGTTAGCTGTTAGACATTTTTATGAGTTTCCAAAAATAATGGCCAGTGGTTTTTCACTGCATTAATGATTCCCTATATATCCCCTCTATTTAGGAAGAGCCAGGTGGGTATCATTATGATGAATCTCTGATTAATGAATGGCTAACACTAATGATAGCAGCTAAATTTATCCTCTTTTCCTAGGATGTCCTTCTCCTGTTTCTTCTCTAACCGAGACCTACCTCTGAGTCAAACATCAGGAAATTACTCAAGGTCTATACCTTTTTATTTGGCAACTCCTAATAGGATCTTTGAGGTTTTTTCTTTAAAATGTTTCAAAATTGAAATTCAATATTTATTTTATATATATATATATATATACATATACATATATATGTATATACATATAGCATTTCTATAGCATTCTACAGCTAATAAGTCATTTGTGCAGCCAAATACAATGAAGAACATTTAAAGGTCATTATGTAACCATATTCAGGTGACTTACCTGAAGTAATGGTCCTGTGCGAGTCCAAATTACCTCCTTGAAGGGCACTATAAGTGAAATGTGATTATTACACATGTACGCATTGGTGACCCGACATATACATTAAGGAACCACAAAAAGTAGTTTACTCTTTTGTGTTTACTCCACCGTATAAAACACTAATGATGTGGTAATGCTCATTGCTCCTCCTGAGGTACTGTCTACCTTAAACGATCAATAGGTTATATCCCCAACTTAACTCAGTGTGCAGAGTTTGCTTATTCCGTATTTCCTCATTCCTGTCCATCAGCTTAATGAACATGTCCTCTTGTAACATAATTTAAACTTAGACTTTGAAATTTTGAGTAAAATTCTCTATATAGGTCAAAAATAATCATGTTGAAGGCCTTCATATAAAATGGCACAGCACCAAGAAGCCATAGGAACCAACTTTGCCCAAATCCTCTCACCTATTAAGACTTGCTACCTAGTCCCCTCTTTTTCAGCCAGAAAAGGGAAGACAACAAAGATGAAATGAAAAACCAAAAAAATTGTAAAGAAGAGGAGATATTGTCACTATAGTTATTCTGATGGCACTATCCTGTCCTGCTGCCCTGGAGTCTGAACTCGCAATGAACCTGACCTGTCGTATTATATCACCTAAGAGTTCTCCCAAACAGGAGCCATCCACTACTTCCCATATCCATGCCCATTTGGATAGAGTGGCCAGAAGTTGCTGAGGGCTTTTCTTATTCCACCTGTGGCTCATGTACTGGCCTAGATCTAGATAAACTCCTAGAAAACAGTCATTCCTCTCCCCAGCATTCCAAAGAGTATCTCAAATTGGCCTGAGCTGAGAGAAGTCTCACCCTTTTGTCCTCCCACCTAAAAAACTAGGCCCCCAGAGCTGTTTCAAAGCCCCAGAGAAGTGCCTGGCATCCTTCTAGAGAAGTGGAAACTCCCTTTGAGTTCCCTTACCAATTGCCAAGGCTGAACAGATGGGCATCTCATGCCTTCTTTGTCCCTTGGCTGGAAGAATTCCGAGGAATTCTTGGCCAGTCTTGCCCTATCATAGTAAAACGTGGTATGAAACCTATTCAACCTTTCCCTCACTGTCCTTCCAACCATAAATCAGGTCACAGTAAGGATCTGAAAGCTCCTGAAACTTGCTGCTAATCAACTTCTCTTCTTTGCCTTGGTCAGAGAACTAAGAGCTAAGGGCCTCCTTACCAGGCCCTGAATTATTCTTCCCCAGTCTACACGGAGTGGCGCCAAGCAGTGAAATATAAGGAAATTATGACCTACCCTCCCTATCTTTTGGAATACAGGTCCTGCTTCATACACTTCCCTGCAGTGAATCAGCACCTTGGTAATAAGTTGAATTCTCCTTTTCAAAAACCAACCAAACTATAGGAAGTAAGTGAGCTTGGCCAAAGCTTCACACCTGGCATACTACCTGTGCCAACAGCTACACAGGCTTCCCTTTAGACCACTCCCATCTCTGAATAGTACAACAATCCAACTAATTTAGCTTGTTTTGAAATGGCTTACATTTAAATAAATTGATTTTGATACATAAAGTATTAGAAATTGTTGGCCACTCCTTCTAAATCTCCACTAGGATTCTTTTTTATTTTTAATCTGTTCTTACTCATTCCGTTTCCTCCCTCAATGGCCTTCCTCAATGCATCATAGTAAAATTGTCTATATCCTTTAAGCATTTTTCCATCATGGATTGGAAATCAATTTTGCAAATTAAAAAAAAGGAAGGAAACATTGCTGATAATTTGAAAATAAAATTCTCAATATTATTAATAATATTTTGAAGCCTCATCTCATACTTATCAAATTGACAAAAATAATTTAAAAAGCAATAAAACTTAATGCCGGCAGGTTTGTGCAGAACCAGCTTCACTCGCTCGTTATCCATGTAACTGTTTACTTGTAGAATTTGGGAAAGGAAGTTGGTTCTCCATTTCTTGCCAGCTCTCCTGCTTCTGGACCTCTCAGAATTCTCTGTCATGCCTTCATCTTCCTTCGGTCTTCTCCCATTAGACTTTAAACTCCTTGAGGGCAGGGACTGTCTTTGTATTTGTATCCCCAGCTGAGCACTAGGTCTGGTACAAAGTAGGTGCTTAATGGATGTTTATTCATCGACTGATTCTTTGGCAGTTTACTGACTGAAGGAAGTAAAAGTTACCTAAAGAATAATGTGAATACACACACTATGGGCAAGTATTGTTTGTTTAAATACTTTCTTAGCAGTATTATTTGTAACTTTTAAAAAAAAATATAAGAAACCTATATATACATTCAGCAGTAGGATAGCGACTGAACCTGTGATTTTATTGTTATATCATTGTGGTGGTTCAGCTGTGTCCAACTCTTCATGACCCCATTTCAGGTTTTCTTGGCAAAGATACTGCTGGTTTGCCATTTCCTTCTCCAGCTCATTTTATAGATGAGGAAACTAAGGCAAAAGAGTTAAGTGACTCACCCAGGGTCACACAGCTAAGTAAGTGTCTCAGAAAGAACATTTGAACTCAGAAAGATGAATCTTCCTGGCTGCAGGGCTGGCATTCTATCCACTGTGCCACCTAATTGCCTTTCAGTGTTACAGGGAATTCCCAAATAAGGAAACTCCTACCAACAAAGATCTGCACCTTCTCTGCAAACTGCAGTTTTAAGGAGTGTCCTAGAGTACTGAGAGGTTATATGACTCGCTCATGATCATACAATTAGCATATATCAGGGAAGGGGCATGAATTCATATCTCCCTGACTCTGAGGCCAGCTCTCTATTCATTATATTGAAAATATATGTGTGTATATATATATACATATACACACACACACACACACACACACACACACACACACACACTCACACACACATCTGGGGAGAGCTGCTTGTTAAATACTCAGTGTAAGTATTTATACTTTGGAAATTAGCAAACACTACAAATTAGGACTTGATTTATTGTTTTCATGATTGTTTAGACTTACAGAGGAGGAGAAAATGTTGATAATTCAGATTAAAGTTAAGAGTGTGTCATGAACACTTTTTTTCCCCCCAGAAATCTGATTGTTAAATATTTACCGGCATACGCCTTACTATAATGCAATTAAACAAGCATAAAGACTATAAACAAATCTAGAACTTCTATGAAATAACGCAAGGAGAAAAAAAGAAACAGAAGAAGGGTGCAAACTTAGTAGGGCCCTATACACGGAAATGTGGATGAAAAGGAGTGAACAAAGAATCAAAAGGAATGAAAATTATAAAGCCATTTATGTGCTGAAATTAATTTATGTAAATGTAAATAGTTTAGTTCTACTGATGTTTAATATTAGGTTCAAAATGGATCATTTCTTAATTGAAAAAAGAAATTAACTTTAAAATAAATTTCATTATTAAATCAGAAGCCAGAAGAAAAATTATAACAAACAGAAATGTTAACTATGTATATAACAGGAAAGTAGCAGAGCTCCCTCTATTGAATTACATTTGAGAAAATGTGCCTTTATTTAAAAGCAACATGTTGCTATCATCATTATTGTCATCATAATAAATGAAAATATTCTTTCCATTATAAGGCATTACTACAATTACCTTATATAAAATCTAAAAAGAAACACATTTTAATTTCTAGGAATAATTTCATACATTATCCAATCTTGACAACTTCAGTACTGGTATTTTCTTATTTTTATCTCAAGATTATTTTAAAATATTTTTCAAGATTATTTTTAAAACCACAGTTTTCAATTTATGCTTTATCTAACATGCGTGAGTTAATAAAACTCAACTAACTACACTCTTTATTCACTAATATCAAATATCCTAATATGAATATACTTCCCAATATTTTGGTGATATATCAAATGCATCTACAAAGTAAGTATAATGTAACATAATTGATGCCATCAGCAAAATGAAAATTACCACTGAGTTCAAATGTTTCCTAGTATGAATAAATTAGCTCTATTATATTATGGTTGCACAATGGAAAAGTGCTGATCTAGAAGTATGGATCCACTTAACCATGTCAGCATTAATTGACTGGCCTATGGAAATTAAGCAGCAAAATTAATTTTTGTTGGTTATCACAGAAGTAGGTTCATGGTCCTCTAGTTGTCTTAGAAAACACTTTGAAACCAGTTCAAGTTCCTTTAAACTAAACATTACAGAACTGTTCTAAACAATGAAAACCTCAAAATCATACCCTACAGCTCTACTCCTTTCTCTATTTTATCAGTTCCTTTAAAAAAGAGCCATCTCTCTTATCTGTAAAAGAAAAAAAAACAGCCGAGCAGATGCAGGGCTTGTTTTAATAAAGGGACACTGATTTGCCATTCTAGTGTGATAAGAAATGCAATTTAATCTTAGACTATGCAGACATTCCTCAAAGAATCATCACATTAGAGTACAAGATTAGCATCCACTGGGAGGTAGCTGAGTGAGGATTAATCCACCCACAGTAAAACTAAATATTTATTACCTCTTTTCATAGGTCTACTTGCAAAAGTATTATTCATATTTTGAGTTGTGCCCATTTTTCATCATCTTTAAGCTCACAAAAACATGAAACCTGTTTACAAGATTATGCTATAAATCTTATAACTAACAAAAAAATTCCTCTCAAAAACTATGCAAACCTCCTCTCAGGTACAGAAAACACTTGTGAAGGTTAAAGTGTGTGTACTACAAACTTGAACATATCACACCAATTCCAAACAGAAGTCATCTAATTATGTGAATTTCCATGCTAGCATATTAATGGTATTCATTTATAAACAGAGAATGCATAGGCTTTTGTTTTACCTTTAACATGTAATTTTAGAAAGTTCTTCACTTCTTTTATATAATTTTTCTACAGAAGTAACTATGAGTAAATTTTCTTACTTTTAGTTGTAATGAAAGTAAAAAAAAAAAGGAATCCCATTGTGACAATTCTATCACGTAGTAGAGAGCACTGTTTATACTTTTTTACTAGATGGTGACTTTCGAGAAGCTTTTAAAAATCCTGACAAATATTTTATTTTAAACTCTGTTGAGAAAGCCATGAAAATGGGTCTCTTCAAAATAAACTTGAATTTTTTTTAAGTGTTTCCCAAAGATTGCCAAAGGGTATTAATTAAGCCTCCCATATAATTCATCACTTATCATACCTCCAATGGACAAACAATGATGGGATTCTTCACCACTAGTGTAATGAAGTACAATGTCAATAGTGTTAGGAATCAAGTGATGCCTCTTATCTTGGCTTTTATAGCATGGTAAACACAATCTAATTCCTAGTGAGAGGTAGGAATTCTCCAAGACTGCTAAGAATGTGGATTCAAAGTAGCAGGACTTTAAACTAACTTTAAAAAGTTTCAGCTTCTGATCAGAGTCATAGTCATAGCTAGCATTCTAGGGTATGAAGCCATTTTCCACTCATGTCACTGAGCCTTTCCTGTCCCTCAAGAGAGAACTAGGGGTTGATCACACAATAGCTTTGATCTTGCTCAGGATTTCAGCCTGTCTATGTGTACATTTTATTTCTGTATTTTCTTCATTTATATAAGGTTTTAAATGAGTCAGGAAAGGTTTCAAGAAAGAGAATATAAAGTTACAGGAAATGAGTCAGTGATTCTCAGTGATGTGGACAAGTCCTCCACCAATAAAGATCACAATGCCTCTATATATTTTAGAGGGTGATCTTTTCTGTAATCAAAATATTTATATCCCTACAGCCATCTTGGTGATGAGTCTCTGTAAACTTTTTTATTAATGAACCCTCTATTTCATACCTAAATGAAAACGTTTAAGGGCCTAAGATGGACAATTCATTTGCTTTTTGAAATCCCCATCACAGATATTTTGGGGAATACTAAAAATCTGAAATGGTAATATTTTGTTTTTTTGGAAGTATGTCATCAAGCCCTATGACAAATATGACCATATTGGCCAATGCTATTTTTGTTCAACAGCTTCATGTTCGTTATCTTTTTTTTGTCCCACAAATATTCAGCTTTAAAGAAATGAGAGAAGTTATTCATGTGACTAGAAAGAAAAAAAAGCTATGGTATCCTATTACTTCCAATTTTTATACTTTATAGATAAATCAAACCTAGTTCTAGGTCTTGTGTCCTTCCATAAACACAATTTGAATGTCACAATGTAAAGAATATATAGGATTTTTAAAAATATTCAAATAGCAGCATATTGTAAAACATCTTTCTGGTTTTATTTGGACAAATGACAGATGACTTAATAAATATCTTACTCTAATGTGTGTCGTGGAGGCAAAAATGAACTGTGGGTGGTGGAGGCATGCATTTTTCATTCAAAAGGAATGGTGGTTTAATGATACTGTGATTATTTACTATTTGGGTTACAACTTTGTGGAGCTCTCTGTGCCTAGGACGTACCCCCCAAAAAAATCAATGAGAAGAATGCAATTGAGATGCAAGGTTGGTTCAGGAAAGACAAATACGCCACATTCTTACTGCTTTATTTTTAACTCATCTATTTCAGCATTCAGACCCCCTTGCCATGGCCACTACCACCTCGATCCAACTCTCTTAGGAGCCAAGTTCAAACTCTGTCAATTTTAGTAGTATTACTCAGCCTAATACAGGGGTACATAAGATTTTCTGGAGGCACATTCTCTTTAACTAATATATCCCTGATGCCATCAAATTAAAGTGTTCCTGATAGGCCCAGTCTTTTAACATTAAAGTAACTCTATGTTAAAGAGTAACTTACTCTTTAAATAAAACCCAATTTTGCATGAAAATGATTGAGGGTATACCCACACCCTATAACTAAGGGAAAGTTACAAGAGAGTTTGCTGCACTGCAATTGTCTCATTGCTAAATAACTCTGAATCCTGGCTCCCTTGACCCTTCCAGTTCTATGATTCTGAATCTACAACCTTGGAGTGTCTTCAAGTCTTTCTTTCAATTCCAGAGCCATAACTAGAACACTGTGTTCCTAAGGCAAATCCCCAAAACACTGTCTTATCCTTGCTGGCCTACTCGATTCCTCACTCCATGTTCCTCTCAGTGATGTGCAGTCCCTCACCTATCACCATCTGACAAAGCTATACCCTTTTCTCTCCATACTCATACGGGAAGAGACTGAGGATGATGAAGCAATATTAATGGTAAGGAGCAACTTCTTTGTGAGGAAGTGCCCTGTACTCCCCTTTCCTGACTGTACATGACAGCTGCACTCTCCCTTTCAGTTCAGTCACTGGTTTCAATTGTTCGGATCCTTCCTCGTGGCTTTATTTTCTTCTCTTCTATCTTATCTTCCCACCTGCTAAGTTTCCAAAGCATAGTGAAAGCAGTAGAATCTCTTTATATTAGTAACAGGTTACAATCAAAAAGGCATCGCATCTGAAGTCAGAAGACCCAAGTTCAAATCTCAACTCTGGCACCTTCCATTTGTATGACTTTGAGCAAATCACCTCAAGTCTTTGGGCCTCAGTTCTTTCATCTGTAAAAGAAGGGACTCTGCCTTGGATACATCTAGGGTCCTTTTGCTCTCTTAAATCTAAGATCTTACAATCTCTCTCCTATAATTGGAGACTGATAGATTATGTAACTAGAACCTTCTGAATTGTTAGTTGTAAGCAGCGAGACTAAATAATTTAAGAATTGTGGTCACAACAACCAACCCACTCCTCTAGACATTTGTCCTACTCTCAGACCAGGAGAAAGTCAAATCTTGGCCCATCTTTCTACTTGAGTCATTTGTAACTACTGTCTCCTTATCCTGCACTCACTTTATAGAATTCTCTGACAACTCAGAGATGTCCTAAACAAATGACAGGATTATCTAATAATCCAAGGCCAAGTTTCCTGTTCATCAATTAAAATCAGGCCACAGGCTGCCTCTGGCCCATACCTCTGACTAGTTCAGGAAAGAATTTAAGAGTGGGATTGGATTAAGGAACCTCTGAAGCCTTTTGCAAACATTCTAGATAGTAATAAGGGTTTTCCTGAAGGTGGGGGAGGTGGGAGAGCAAAGGGTGTGGGAGAAACTCAGGCTTGGCCCCAGAGCTACAGTGACACCCGATAAGGCTGAGTAACTTTAACAATCAACCAATCAATCAAAAACATTTATTCAGTACCCTTTAGGTGCCAGGTGTTGTGATAGGTGTTAAGGATAAAAACAGTGGGTCTCTAACACCACAATAACATTCTCTTGGAACTGCTGGTACAAAAAAAAAATTATTTAAAAAACACTCACAATGAAAAGCAAGTTTTAGAGGCGAATACTTTAGCACAACTCACATATGCTACTCTTTTAAGTGTTTTGAGACATATATTCAGTCAAGTCACAATAATAGGACTAAAGAGTAGAAAGCATTGAGAGGTCAGTTATCCCATACAGAGGGAATCAGCTTCCTAAGCTCCTCTAGTCTTTCCTAGTATTTTTCTGGGGTGGGAGTGGGGAGTTGTCAAGAGTCATACAAGGATAAGAAAAAGGCAGTATCCACATTAAAGAAATTGCAGCCTCAGCAATGAATTGAAGTATAACTCCAAAGGACTTAAGACTGAAGGAAAGTTACATTGTGTTTAGGGTTCAAATGTCTGGAAATATGATATTTGTAAGTGTAAAGCATGCATAGTTACCTAGACATTTTCAAAAATACTAGAATGAACTATTCACTCTAGGACTCATCTCCAGAAAATTTTGCTTTTGTGTTCTTGTTGACATGAATTATGATTATTCTTTAAGTCTTTTGTTGACATGATTACAATTTCTGTTTAACTCAATGAGTCAGTAGGAGCTGGAAGGGAAAGCCTCTTACATCAAAATACTTAAATGCCTCTTAAATGAAAATGCTTAATATTCTCCCCTGTTCTTGGAAGGATATAAGCCTCCAAAACTAGGATAGTGCTTCCATGACTTTATGAGATGAAAAGAAAAGCAGAAAAGGGGAGCAAGAAAGCAAAGCTATGTAGTTACAGTCTAGTTACCTAATCTATTACTCATGATGTGACTTCATTTAAAAAAAAAAAAGACCGTGAATTTCAGGTACAAAGGACTTATTTATGTTGATACAACATATACCAAAGCCAAAAATTAAACAAAGACACACACAAGTGTGTGTGTGTGTGTGTGTGTGTGTGTGTTTTGCCATTTGGGATTGTTCATGCTTTTGATTCCCTCTATTAGGATGGATAATTGAGACCTGAATGGGGAAGAAACAAAAGAAAAAGAATGGGAGCAGTCATGGTTAATTCCATCCTTGGAACATAAGCTATGATTAAGACTGATAAATGCTTATTGAATACCATTGAGTGTTTGCTGCTGGTACTCACTGAAGTATAAGTCTATTCTGTATTCTGCTCAAGATAAGAAAAAGAAAAACCATAATTCATGTGATACTTTAACAAAGAAATCATAATGAATGAAAACATTTTAATAAGAATAATGCATGTAGAAGTTCGATATTACAGTATTTTTCCATTTTGTACAGATACAATCAACATTGCAAATAATGATATATGATACTAATGTATTAAAAGACAATTATATGTAACAGAGATGATATTTAATCTCCAGTTGTAGGACAAAATACTTCTCTGGTGAAGGAAGATTGTAGAAGGTGTGGAGAAATTTATATGGTTGTCTCATCTCTTACTAACTACAAAAAAAGAATATGAAACTAAAATATAAAAGTACAATTTCTATCAGTTAATTCAAATATAGGTAAATATGTTTTCTTATAGTATTTGCTCAGTTCAGATTTTTTTTATGCATATAGGAAATTGCATGTCTGTGTAGCTCCATTAATGACCCTAACACATTAAAATTAAGTAGGATTAAGTTTATACACCACCCCCCAAGTATGTGTTCATGTCATACATGCCATTGATTTACTCATTTTGCATGGGTATGGAAACTCCCTACACTAATGTACACAAATTTTCCAATTCACCTGTTACATAGTCATAGAACAATGAGGCAATGAGAGATTAAGTGATTTTCCCATGGTCATACAAATAATTTGTCAATGACAAGACTTGAACATAGGTCTTCCTGATAGAAGCATTGACCCTCTATATAGTACATCATACTGTTGTACATAATAACTATGTCTGGATCAATATCCTTTTCAGATATAGAGGTATAGACTCATATATATATACAGGAATAGATATGCATACGTATTCCTATATTCCGTAGCTCCCCATGTTTATGAGCCTGTATATGTGGACTAAGTACTGTATGTGTCTACTTGAATCTAAAGCTTCAAGGAACTAAGAAGTCTTTGAAATTGTTTGACACGAAGTAAATAAGCACAACAAAGAGAGGTGTGGTTGTTAAAGTTAGAAAACAAAGACTATGAAAACAGTTAAAACAAATACTATCATATGACACAAAGTAATGCTGAAGAGCTTCAACACCACTCAGTTTTTACAGGTATCCCTGGTTTTCCAATACAATGTTAAAATTGTTCATTGACTATAAGAAATAAAAAGGTGCTGCTAACAATGTAATAAATTTCTGTTTAAAACAAGATTTCATTTAAAGCACTGAAAATGCTATGTAAATAAATATCTTAAACGGAGCCTTACCTATGAGACAATTACAAGAGTAAATTATTGTGAAGTTGCATGATTTTACCCATGGAAATGGAACAATATGTAGGAGCTACTATAACTCTCTTCCAAAGTCATGCAATGTGCAAGTGGCAAAGCTGAAAATGGAACAAAATTCCTGTCTCCTTGCCAGTTATATTGTACCACATGAATCTTAGAATACAGACCCTCTTGAATAATCATATTTTTAAAAATTCAGGTGGATCTTCATCTATACTTGTAAACAAATCAACAGAAACTTCAAACATTCCAAATTTAAAACACTGACTAATAAGTATTTTCTACCATATTGAATGGAGCCACTTTTCAAGCCTTAGCATATAGAGAAAAAAAGGTTTTCCACTCTGAAACATTAAAAATAACATTTGCTTTAGTCTAGAAACTATTTACTGGTTGACTAAAAGCATCTTGCCATTTGTGTAAAGACAGGTTAAACGATCATAATTTTCTTAAACCCAAAAGTTTTCCAAGTATGGCATCTTCTCTTGTGGAGGGGGAAGGAAGTACCAGTATATTTCTCACTAGACTCCTTATTTTCCCAATACCAGCTCCCTGACTGAAGAACTTTAATCTTAAGATATTTCTATGGAGTCTGTAGAATTATACAAAGAATAGCAACTGGGAGTTTAGGATCAACAGTTTCTTTTCTCCTAGGGTTAATTTAAGGCAGGATAGTGGTGCTGGTAGTAGTGATGGTAAAGAGGTCTAGACATGATTTTATTGGTATGGTAACATCCCAAACTGCTTCTACCTTTCTCAGCATCTTAAAGAGTTGATGGGATTGAGAGAGAAGGTAACTTGGCCTCTTTGTAACACAGGTATATGTCAGGAGCATGATCTGAGCCCAGGACTTCCTGGTGAGTCCCTTATCTACTATGTCACATGCTGGCTTCTACTTTTCCAAAACAATCTTTAAAACTCGAATTTTCCCTGACTGTGCCTATAAAGTTTTGATTTAATATCATCAGAATCTTGAAAGAAATAATTTAAACATCAGTCTGCCTATCTTGCCCAAAGAAACTCTTTTCAACTTTTATGTCATAAAAATATTATTTAGTTTGGGACCTGGAAGGGATCTTAGCAATTAGCTTGCCAGACTCATTCTAAGGATAAGGTCAAAGCTCCCAAGGTCATGCTAGGTTGGTGGCACAGCCAGGGCTAGAACCCAGGTCTCCATACTACCCATCTAGACTATTTCCTGCTGTATCACAAGAAACATTAGATTGATATAAAAGAAAGTACACAGAATAAAACAATTACAGAAACTTAATTAGCTTGTAGTTGGGTTTTTTTTAAAGTACGTTTTGTTTTGTTTAAATATTACTACATCAAAAAATCAGAACGTGGATATTTTCAGGATGATGCATGCCCCATGTGAAGTCAAGGCCTGGTCTGGTAAAAACATTGACACAGGAAGAGTAAGTAGCAACACGTTACAATCAGTCTTAATGATAAGCAGTTTGGAAAACTTCAAAAGGAGGACAAAAATAGGTGACCCCAGTGGAGACACAGTTAATTGCACAGCACTCCGTCAATAACCTCTTATGGTTGTAAATATAATCAGGCAAAGCCTTTCTTAAAGCAATACAAAATGTCACCACAGGCTGACGCTCTTTCTACAAGAATAATGAGACTCTCTACCTTGAATGCAGAACACATACATACTCCTCAGCCTTTATATTCACTCCGGTCTTGGTGATTAATATCCTCTACCCCAAGAGGTACATAGTAACATCCCATGGCAAAAGTATGCTCGTAGAGGGTCTCATAGATACTAAAAGTCACAATATGCTAGAGTGACAGATAAAAGCAAAGAGACAGTAGAGCAATTTCACAAACTGGAGTTCTCTTTTGTTCTTCCAATCTGACCAAACACTATTTAAAAAAAAAAAAGCTCTAGAAAGGAAAAAGAAAAGAAAAAAAGGGGGTGAAGTGGAAGGAGAGAGAGATCTAACTTGCCCGGTCCATTGTACCAGGCTTTTATACTGCATTCCCACAGGGGTCAGTTTTTCAAAGCGGACTGAAGAAAGTACATTTAGCTACTAAGAGACTTTGAGTTGCTGTGGTTGACACTGCGCTTTTCAAAGCACACACACACTCCTCACACCTCTATCGATATTGAAGAGGGGTCTACTCCCACCCAGGCGAGTGCGGTAACTAGGCGTCTCGCTTCTCGGGTCTGCAATATCCGACCTAGCATTCAGCCGAGAGAGGAAGCCTGGCATCAGGCAGTGCGTGTGTAAGCTCCTGTTACTATGTGACAGTGTGTGTATTATACACTCTCCCAGTACTGTTCTCGCGTTCGTGTTGTACATTTACTGCTGGCAACACAGTCCTTCGGGGCTAAAATAAATAGCGCTGCAACGACTACTGCACAGCAGGGGGCAAAGAAACGTTTTAGAGGCAGAACCACTCCCTGCTTAGCTGTTCAATGTGCAGAGAAACCTGACCGGGTACGTGTCCAACACAAAATAACCACAGCAGCCGCAACCAAAGGAAAATTGGGGGGGGGGGGGGAGCAGCCGGCAGGGAGGTAATCAATTAAGATTATCCCAGAAAAGTCATGAAATGGTTAAACTGGAAAAATTTACTTGCTCATTTTTTCTTTTTTAGTTTGCATTTTATAGGCTTCATCTCTCTCGCACGCCATCCCCCTACCACTCGCCCCCCCCCCCCCCTTGCTTTCTTTATCCAGCTCACTTCCCTTTTGGTCATTAGAATTGTGGAAAAGTGAAGAGATCTAAAATCTTCCGGAGTCTTTGACCTCGAACTCTTCCTTAACGTCCCCTCAGTCCATCTCCCTCTTTCTAGCTCACTCAACCCCCTCCACAGACTTAAAACCCCCTCAAACTCCTGGCTTCTTCTCCTCCTAAAAGCTAAAGGTTTGTTGCAGGGGCTATCTTCATCCTGCCTCAGAACTGCAGGTGAGGTCATTACCTCAACCAGAAAAGCAACTTAAAAAAAAAAAGAGGGAAGAGACAAATTCCCACCCTACTCCTCTTCCGCCACCCCCCAAAACACATTCAAACCTCCTTCTCCTCCTTTTTTCTTCTCTCTCTCTCTCTCTCTCTCTCTCTCTCTCACACACACACACACACACACACACACACACACACACACACACCACATCACAAACAGTCCTCTCTTTTCCTTTTGCCTGGGAGCGGTTTGGAGGTTCTAAAACCCGTTTGATGGCTTTGCCTAGCAAAGAACTGAAGAACTCTGAATTATGCTGAGAGCTACAAGAAGAAAGTGTGCTTTCTTTTTATGATCTAAAAGCGGGAGAAATAATCAACAGAAACAGCCGACTGGCTATCAGACATGTAAAACTTTAAGTATACGTTGGATACAGATTGATATTTTAAATCAAATCCAAGGGTGGGGGAGGAGGAAGCAACGAGACTGCAACTGCCGCACTCTAAAGGAACAGTGACAGCCAAGTGGCTGCTATACCTCAGCCATAGTGATCCGAAAGGACTTGAGCCAGACCAGAGGTGGAAAGTCAGGAAACGGTTTTTGTGTGACATCGTAGTTGGGGGTGGGGGGAGGGTTCTGAATAGACACAATTCAGAACTGTTAGCTCACTCAAACTGGAAGAACCACAAACCACCAATCCATCTAACTCTCACAAACCTAGGCATTAATAATGCCATTTCTGGTTGTGTTGCTTGTAACCCTTTTTTTCCTCTGGTCACACACACACATCAACGGAGGGAAAAACATATTCAAGCAGCAAGTGTGGGAAAGGATGCAGGGTTCTTGTTTTTTTTCCCTCTCTCTCTCTCTCTCGTGTCAATTTCTTCTGATCTCCAACCTATTCTGCCATGCGGAAGTTACTAGGGGGACTCATAAAGAAAAAAAAAGTAGCGTGCGATTATTTCTTGCCACATCTAAATGATACAAAAACTGCATGGAAGGCAATGACGTGGACTTGGACACTATAGAGACACTCAGAGAGTATATGAGGGAAGAAAAAATTAGCCACTGACATAGGGATCTGAAGGGGAGAGGGATAAAGAGGTCGTCTTCCCACGATCATTCCCACACCCCCAGTTTTATATAAAGTTACTTGAGATTCAAAGAGTGCACCTGCTCACCCAAACTTGAACAAACCAGCAAAGCCTGAACGGGCGGCACGAGTGACAGGTCCCAGCTCCAAAAAGAACACTCTCCTGGCCCCCCACAACCAGTTCCCTCCCTCCTCTAAACGCCTTTGCGCATAGCCCTGGGCATACTGGAGGAGGAGGTCCCGGGAAACGATCCCCCTCTTTCCCCGCTTTCTTCACCCTGGCATTATGAGTGGCCACGTTTCCGCAGCTGCTCACCTGGCCTAAGAACGGCGGCAGAGATCAGGAGGCTTACGACCAGTCTACAGGAGTGGGCTGCCGTCGGTGCCATATTCCTCCTCCTCCTCCTCCTCCTCCTCCTCCTCTTCTGTGTGCAAGAACACAGTCCACTTCACAGGAGGGGGGCGTCGTCCTCCAGTCCCCTCGGTAATAGTACCACTTGGAGGTTAGGAATGGGAAAGGGGGAATGGGGGGCAGCAGCTTCGCACAGACACACCGCCCCCCCAGGATCTGAGGCTGCACCTTGTTCTCTTCCTCGGACGCAACTTTCCAACAGCCAGTGCCACCAACTCCCCCCTCCCCCACAAAACCCCCAGAGCAGCTCCCCTTCCTGCTGGTGAACCACGAGAGCTTTCCTCCCCCGGTAGAGACAATTGAGTAATTTTGTAATTTGCAGGTGGTCCTTATTTTCTTTAATTTCTTTCTCTTGCAATAATAATAATAATCGCAATCGTTTTTAAAAAGCCCAGGTGCTATGAACAAAATCACTGGAGAAAGGTGATGAGAAGCAGCGGGTCTTGCAGTTCTCCTCAGGTGGCAGCGGTAGCGGCAGAGGCAGTGGTGGTGGTGGCAGTGGCAGCGGCGGCGGTGGCAGCGGCGGCAGCAGTAGCAGCCGCAGCTGCGATCGAAGAGAACTAGGCTCTGAGTGGTAGTGACTGGAAGGCGTGTGTAAGCTTCTCCTTCCCTCTCTCCTCCTTCTTCCCCACCCTCTCTCTCAACGCCCCCCCCCCCCCCCGCAACGTCTCTCTTCTACCCCTCCCCGCTAAACAGAGCAGGTGGTTGAAGCGCCGACTGGCAGCCTAGGGGCGCTGCAGGACCGAGCCTTGCGAGCCTGGCGCAAGGAGGATGGGGAGTGCGAAGCGCGCACCAGGGATCCTGGGGTAGGCAGGTCTCCACCCCAGGAGTCCCGCCCCCTCGGGAACGCGCACAGCCAATGGGAAACTAGCAAAGGACATCCCCGGGAGCATCGGCTCGACTGGTACCCTGGCGGCTCCAGAGGGACTGCCACTTCCTTGGTCTTGCTGGTATCACTCGTGTGACATTATCTCTTTCTAGTTTCCCACTTGACTGGGAAAAGGACAAGTTCACGTTTCTCACATACGCTATATCACCCTGCTCCCTTACTTCCCGCACTTCTTTTTTCTGCTCGAATTTTGTATCTTTTTTTAGGAGGACGTCGCGGGGCCGGGACGAGATGACTAGGGTGAGGTGGGGGAAGGAAAACACTGGAATCTAGGTTGGTGGGTCTGAGCAAAACAAAACTGAAAGAAAGTAAACAGGGTGAGTGAGCCTCAGGAGGAGACAGGAATAGCTTTTGGTTGGTTCCAGACGGAGGGACGGGAGGTGATTGTTTGACGTTCTGGGTTGGTTGGTTTGTTTGTTTTTTTCCCCTCCTTTTTGAAGTCAAAGCTTTTGAATAACCAGTAAGGACTAGACGCTAACGATATTTGCATATTTATTCCCACTATCATCTCCACGCCCTCGTTCCCCCCGCCCCCGCCCGATTTGAGCAAGATAAATTCGGATCTTCCAAAGTAGTTATTTTCATAAGGCTGTTTGTTCCCCACCTTTAAAAATGATGGGAAAAAAATCGTGGACCCTTCATTTTAAATTAAGCGGGAAATGAATAAGAAAAGAAAAACCTTTAAAATTGTGGGAAATGAAGGTCTAAATCTTTCCAGTCTCCGAAAACACCGGAGTCTTAAGAGACCTAAAAGCTTCTTGGACAATTTCTGGTGAAGAACCGACTCCCCAGCAAGACATCGGAAGCTTTGCGGAACTCAGACAGAGGCGTGCGGGAGGAGCTGTTTTAATTCTACGTGGGTTTAAGCCAGGGACTCGAGTTCTCTATTCTTTTTACTGAAGGATAGCACTAACTTTTCTGAATCAGCACACCTCAGTCGTCTTTCTGAAACATACGGTCATGCCTAGTGGAGTTGATTTCCAACAGAGAATGTAATCTAATAATGACCAGGTAGTATCCTTTCTACAGAAGGAGGAGAATGCCATATCAAAGACACCCCCCCCCCCGGGGGAAAAAAAACCAAATGACCCTTGACCTTCCTTTACATTCCATCATACCAGCAGCCTAGGAAAATTCATTTTAAGCTTTGTTTTATGTTGGTTTCAAAACAGAATAGAACAAAACACCTACTTTCCTCTTTTTTCTTCACATTAACTTTGGCTTTTTATGTAGTTTGGTTAGGTTTGTGTATTCCAAAGTACAATATTCAAGAATTCTTGTTTGTTTTCCTTCCCAAATTAAGTTATTTCCATGATTGTCAAGGCAACTGGGTACTTCTGGTTTAAGCATATTAATTTCAGACCAAAAACAGGAGGAATGTTTCTTGAAGGAAAATGGTTCAGAACACACACTGATAGGGTGAATTTTGCTCAACTGCTGGACTTTAGACTTACTCAATGAAGTCTTTTCCCTAAGCAAAGGAGGCTCTAGAATTAAGATAAGTCAAAAGCATAAATCAAGGGCACTTAGACACCTGAATAACCTGAACTTAAGGCCCTACTCTCTGCTTCTTTGAAATTAGGGTTTTGTTATAAAGTTATCTTGGTTTCCATGTGTGTTTGTGTGTGGCCATTGTGCGCACTGCACAGAAGCCCAATCCAAACTTGGGTTATATTCAGGATTGATCTTAAACCCTCATCTTCATTCACTAATATCTATATGTATATATTTATAAATTTGTGTCTGTAGATAAATATAGAAGTTATAGCTAATACATATATGTGTACACACATGTATATATACATATATTCTAACTTTAAGTAAATTTATTTCCATTATGCTCAAAACCATTTTAAAGACTTCTATATTTAAAAAAATACACACATATATATGTTGAATAATGTGTGTTGTATATATGTATTATATGTTACACATATACATTTAAAGCCCTTAGTATTCATTTTTCAGAGCAATAATTAAGACAAACTAAAAGCACCTGAATTAAGACTATGGCAGAGATTGGAAATCGGGTTCAATATTCTGTAAAAGCAGAATTTGTTGATAAATTTTGCAGAATTAACAACACATATGAATTGGCCATATTCGTAAATAGACAGTATTAATTTCACATGTGAATCTCAAAGCCCTTTGAAAAATTATTCCATAGTTATTACAGGAATTACTATCTTGGTTCAAGGATCATAAAAGTTCCTTAGGAGTTATCAAGTCCAAGCTACTCATTTTTTCAGATGAAGGAAATGAAGTACAAAAGGGTTAAGTAATTAGTCCAACATCACATAGCTAACAAATTATAGAGACAGGATGAGAATTCATGTCCTCTAAATCTAAATCCGATATTATTTTTTTAAACACTAGTACAACATATAGATATCTTAATTTCCTGAATGACATATCGTGGAAGACACACATCATGGTACGGTAGATAGAGAATCCAATAAGAGAGTGCCATATTTCTGATACATACTTACTATGTAATGTTGGTAAATCCTGTAACTTCTCAATGCTAGGCATGTCTCTAAGATTATATTTTATAAAGAAGGTCCAAATCTCCATCAGTAGAGGTAGTTTTCTCATCTGGTAGTGCCCTATATCAATGAAATCACAGGTCTAGTCTCTATCACCTATACAATTGAATTATAAACTCTTTGAGGCTGTTTTTGAGACTTCTGTGTCCACAGTGCATAGCCACTCAAATATTTGTGGAATTGAATATTGTGTTTGATTTCATATAGTGGTAAAATCATAGTAATACTATAATTCTGTAACTGAGTATGAAATAGATATCCATCAACATCTTCAATAATGCTAGCTAACTAGCTATATCACTAAAGCAAAAACCTTCAGAGCCTGGGAAAATGTCCAGTACTTCCTTCAGACTGTAGGTGTGAACTATCATAAGAACAACAAAAAGAAAAAAAACAGCAGTACAAGTCTAACTAGAGATCTACTCATTTGGTTTTCTAATGCCTACATGAGAAATGAGGAAAGAGCCTTGCTAAGCTATTTTACTATGAAGCCTACATTACATCTATAAAATTGATGTCAAAAATAACCCACAAGTGATTACCTTTGGTGCATAAAATTTAATCAGGAAGGATGATGTATTCTGGGTTTTCCCTGCTATTTGGGAATTTCTATTCAAAGGTCACTGTATATTTTCAACTTTAGGATGAAAGAAGCAGCTCTTTTAGCACTGAATAAATAGAAAGTTACTCCGAGTGGGATTACTTAAATGTTTGATACCTTTAAAGAAATTTAAATTTGATTAAGCATTCTAGAGATGATCCCCTGGGCTGCCTTTATTTGTAAAGACACTTCTACCTTCCATCTTGTGATTCACAATTCTTTCAAGAATAAGGGGCTGACAAATTAAAGATCTATGGAAAGTGAGAAAAGAAATTATGCTTTATCTTGTAACCTTATATGCATACATATACGAATATAATTATTGTTTTTGATTATTTATTGGGGAGGGAGAGGGAAGTGGGATCATCTGAAGCTTTGATTTCATCGATATAAGGAATTATTGATATGGAAACTTCCTCCACCTATGCATGTTAGTAACTCTCTGTAATTTATGTGCACGCTTAGAGTTGCTTCAAGTACTGAGAGGTTAATCAACTTTCTTATGGTCACACAGATAGTATCTATCTGAGGCAGGACTTGAATCTAGTTCTGTCTGATTTCAGAGCTAGCCATTTTTGTCAATTAAAAGTCCGTCTTGATCCCAAAAGAGTCAACATCCACCAAATAATGAATTCTCATTAGTTCACTTTTGAATATTATATTTAAATGAGCAAAAAGTAATTATTGGTAAATATAACTCGTATGAGATCAAAATAGGCCTTTCATTTAGGTTACAAAAATGCATTAATAGTAGTACCTCATCCCTCATGACTTAAGTTATATAATATAAGATTAAAAAAAAATCGATGGTTTTGGAAGCATATGTCCAACTTGACAGATAAGGAAGCAGAACTCAAGTTACTTATCCAGAGCATCACAGAAATATCTCTTTTGGTTTAACATATCACTCTCAGTAAACATTAATGAGGGAGCTGCCATTTCAAAGCAAATTGGTAGAATAATCCAAAATCTAGTTGAGTGCCACACAACATTCAAAGTAAAAAAGCAAAAACAAAATCCCAGTGCAGTTATTTAAACTGTTTTTTGGGAACCCATAGTGGGTTGTGTTTTATATAACAACATTTAGGCATGCTTACAAATCTGATACTAGGGTCTATTAAATTAACAGTGCATGAGCTAGGATCATCAACACCAATCTGTCCTTTACATTTTGCTCTTGCAGGGTGAATTGGTCAAAGTATTAATGTTAGACAATGGATTTCAGAATCACAGATGATTCATAACTTTTTCATGCCTAAGTCCTATAAAGAAAAATAGTTAATTTAATTTAGTGTCAAGGATTTCAATATAATGCAGAAGTATTTAAAATAGTTACTTGAATCATTTCATATTATAATTACACTTTAAAATGAAAGACTTGTGAGAATAGAGTACCATAATACTAAGTACATAAACATGTACAAAATCCTATATTTTAAAAGTTTATTAATATCAATCTCATCAAAATTTATTATGCATTTTAGCGGGTTTGTGTGTGTATATGTATGTATGTGTGTGAAAGGGGAATATGTTAGATGAAGTTGTGGTTTTTTTTCAGTCCATGTCTATACTATAATTAAACTGGTAAGTCCCCAGAGGAAAGGTGGCAAATGATCTTTATTGCATTCTCATAAAGACTCTCAGATCATATAGAAATATAGGGTAAGTATTGGTGATATTACAAGTGATTATAAAAGGACATAAACCTGGATTTCTCCAGTCCAGTGTTGGATTGTAAACTTAGAGCCTAACATAGAGGGTTTGAAAGTCAGGTCAGTTCCTACTGTGTTTCCTTCATCCCTTTTTCCTTCTTCCCCCAATATTTTTTTTAACATAGGTGAAACCAAGTTCAGATGAAGATTAAGAGTAGCTTTGAATGGGGGAAAAGTAGCCACAAAAAGACATTTTGAGGAGAGAAAATAGGAGAGAAGAAAAGATATTGTCATCTTTTTTTGTATGGTTAGAAGAAGGGGTTGTGGACTACTCAGTGTAATTTGCACTGGCCTTCCAATTCAATGGGAATAGCCTTGAGCCCAGTAGTTAGTATGGGTACAACATTTAAGGCTATGATCTTGTTAGATATCTTATTAGCTTGCAATATTACTCACTTCTTGTGATAGCCCCAGGCCATCAACTTTTTCTTCAACTGATCCTCTTAACAATGGCATCTTTCAAAACATTTGTCTGGAGAAACCAAGAAGAAACTTTCCTGTGATTTCTCTCATTTTTCCATTTCTAAGGAGTAAAACATATCCCTTTTCCCTTCTCTAGACATAGACATAATATTCTGATAGCCTATTCCAAGACTTTTGTTGCTTTGACAATGATACCATGGGGACATATTATAACATTAAATAAGATCATACAATAATACATAAGTACAATAAGGGGATATTTAAGTGATTGTGCTTGGAAGTGGAAGGAATATCTTTGCAGTTTTGCATCCAAGAATGAACCTCAATTTGGTAATCCCAGACAGTCTATCTTATCTTGTTAGTAAGTTCTTCATTATGTTTCATCTACCTCATTCATAGAATCATATAATTTTGGAGTTAGAAGAGACCTTAGAGCTCATTTAGTTTATAGATGAGGAAATTGAGTGATGAAGATTAAAATAGTTGGTCAAGACAGGACTAGAATTCATAACTCCCAGAGTAATCTATTATACCACACTATTTCATTTGCTCCTTTTTTTTCAAATGATTTGTTGATTAATTGGTCTGTCAACGAGCTCTTTAAGGTGATTTCCAGTTCTAAATCTTTTTTTTTTTTGCTTTTTGGATGGGGGAAGGTAGGGAAATTGGGGTTAAATGACTTGCCCAAGGTCAAACAGCTAGTTTTTTTTGTGTTAAGTGTTTGAGGCCACATTTGAACTCAGGTCCTCCTGACTTCAGGGCCAGTGCTCTATTCACTGTGCCACCTAGCCGTCCCAATCTGCTCCTTCTTAAACCTAGTTTTGTTTGGTTCTCTCTGGTTATAATAGAATCGTAGATAGTGGAAGAGAGAAGAAATAATTCAGCCATTTTAAAGATAGTGTTCTTCTCCTCTTCTGTGGTTTAAAGAAAGATTGAGAACTTGGATGGGGGCATAGGGGGGAACATCTTTATTTTCACTAACTTCTAAGTAAAATTTAGCATTTCCTTCAATTATGAATGTAGGCAACAAAACATCACTCTGAAAAGGGGTCTGTAGGTTTCATCATATTGTCAAAAGGTAAACCTGTTGGTTTAGAGAAGACTGGGAGGCCCATGAAAAAATGTAGAGGAAAATATTCTTGACATTTTTCAAGGGCCACCTGAAATCCTTTGGCATGCTTGAGGACCATAAGCAGCCCAGGGCCACAGGCTGTGCAGGCCTGGTTTAGAGGGATAACCAGCTGACACAAAGAGAAAAAAAATAAACATTATCTATAGGCTTTGACTAATTTCTAGACATTTCCTTTTCTTTATATCATATCTACTATAGAATTACATTATGGAATAAGGTGCTGTTCTGTTTCTAGGAGAATGTCATGTAAATAATGGAAATAAGCCCAGTTTCTACTCTAGGACAATGTTCCTTCCCATTTAACCCCCTCTACAATCCCCAGGATTCAAGGTGAAGATGAGCCTTACAGAGAAACAAAACATAGGCCAGGGAATGTTTCTCTGAAAGTGATCTTTGGAACTTAGAGATAAGTGCTGTTGGAAGTTTTCTGCATAAGCAGACATGATCTGACTCCATTTTTGCTGAGTACCTTCCATAGACTGAAATTCCTTAGCCAAGATCTTCTTTGGAACTTGCTTCAAGAATGGGATTGACATAGGACTAAGAGAAGCATGATTTAGGCTAATCTTTTAAGGGCCCGTTTCCCAAATTTTAGTCTTAGAAGGAGGATTTCACTGTTAGTAGCCATTGGTGTGGCAAGGTCAAGGTTCCAGTTGCTCCCTGCCAATTTTTTTTTTCCTAATCCAAAGGTAGTGAGTTTCTGTTAGCTAATACTCTCTAATTCCTCTCACATCCTATTAAATCCTAAAAATTATTCCTTCTGCTTCATGTCAACCCAAACTACTTAGCCTGTATGCATATAAATCTCTGATTCGACTCTCCTTATCATCCTTTCTATTATCATTTTTGCATAGTCCTAAAAATATTCTCCCCAATTTCCTTACCTGGTCCAAACAATTACTTGATGAAAATGTTAAATCTCTTTATGTGTGTGTGTATATATATTCATATTCTTATAGAGCTGTAATTTGCTAGGTGGGGGGGAGGGGCAGGGGAGAGTGAGAATAGGTATTTACATAGCACCTGCTACATTCCAGGAACTATGCTAAGTGCTTTACAAAGATTATCTCATTTAAGCTCACAACAACTCTGTGAGGTATGTACTATTTTTATCTTCATCTTTACAGTTAAGGAAACTGAAGCAAACTTAAGTGACTCACCCACAGTCACACAGCTAGTAAACCTCTGTGATTAGATTTGAACTCAGGTCTTCCTGACTTCCTAAAAGCTCCAGCTTTTATGGTTGACGTCATTTACTTTTTTTTCCTATTTATACTGACGTTAGGGTTTAATGAGAAAAGGAAGAGCAATCATAATGTCTGAAGAGCAAGTATCAGGTCTCCTACCTTTTTTATAAGCTTCACAATACCAAGAACTATGTATTGCACTAGGTAAGTACTTTAAAAAAAAAAAAGGTAGATTTTTTTTCCCCCTCAAGCATATATAGATGTAGCAGATGTCTATGGGTATATAACCCAGAGTCCAAGGAAGAACTTCCTGAAATTTTCTCCCCCAACAACACCCCTTCCCAATAACATTTACTTTAATAGGGACAGAGTTTTGATCTTGCAATTATGGCTTAACAGGGAAGTCCCCCTACAAAAATAATAAATTGACATATTCCAACTAAGGAATAAATGACTGATAACTGTCTCTTGATAA
The DNA here is from genome assembly GCA_028627135.1 of Pseudochirops cupreus. Taxonomy (NCBI): domain Eukaryota; kingdom Metazoa; phylum Chordata; class Mammalia; order Diprotodontia; family Pseudocheiridae; genus Pseudochirops; species Pseudochirops cupreus. The sequence goes on along the minus strand of CM053582.1, from coordinate 334,443,983 downwards.
CAGATTAAGACCCATCTATAAAGAGAATGGACTTCCAAAAGGAACCACCAGACTAGTCAAACAAACTAAACAGGTCAAAACAAACAAACAACAAAGAAATAGTTAAGAGAAAAAATTAAAGGAGAAAGCAAGAGACATGGTGGGAGGGAAGGTAAACTATGACTTAAGAAATAAAAGGAAAGAGATTTCAGAAGCAAAGGACATAAGTTCTGTGAAGAAGAGATAGGAGATGGGAAGGTCGGTTTCTTTCAAAGAATGAAAAAAAAGTTGGTATGTTTCAAAGAACGGCAAAAAAAAAAAGTTCTGTTTTTGATGTACTCAATAAAAGCTCCTGATTTAAACACCATGACTCACTCTGCTTCTCTTTTCCTAGGTCTCCCCAAGCTTATAAGTAAAAGACTCAGGAAAGGGTGGAATGATAGACACTTTTGCGAATGACGGTTTTGTCAATCTCCTTTCCGCTGGAGATATCCCTCCCATTGCCGCGAAGGCGGAGGCAGGGGGCGCCCCCTTTCTGGTTAGAGGACCCGGTTGTTGCTCCCCTCGCCAGGGTCATTTCCCCTAATTGAGATTGTTTACATTTATCTGAGTCCAGGAGACTAGGTCCACTATCCATTCCTCTAGTCTTATCTCATCAGGTCTTAGCCATCAAAATCTTTGCTCACTCTGGCATGAGGGTTTAGGGAGAAAGGGAGGTACTGAGTAAAGGCAAAGGCAAGCCTGCTGCTCTCTGTTAATCCCCCTCCTTTTCCCGAGGGAGTCCCTGCTCCTTTCCCTCCAATTGTTCCTCACACACAGGTAGCATATGTTGGCTCTTTAGGTCTTGGCAGCTCGCAGATTCCTGAGAATATCTTCCTAAATAATGCGGTTCCACTCCTTCCCTCTCCCTCCGCTTTTGGCTTTTCATCCGGCTCAGTGGCAGATTGCTGGCGGTTTGCTTGGCATTCTCTCGCTCGGCTCTCTAAGAGAGTAAGAGGGAGCTTCCCCACTTCCAGATCCGGCCCTCTTCAGCTTGCCTTAGAGGAAAAATAATCTCTCTAGCTTGCATCGATAACCCAGTAGCTCTAGGATACTGTCAGCGATAGGTCCTTTGGCAGTCACCATTTTCCTCTGGTTGTCACTATTTTCCTCTGGTTGACCTCACTAGGACTGTGCTGCTGAGAGGGGCATGTATCTTTCGTCTTATTTTGCCTTTCTGTCTTCCACAGAGTCTACCAAGGGGTAGTTTGTGAGCTTTTCCAGTCAGTCTCCTCTGCAGTAGCAAAAATCTCTAATGTCCATTTTCGTTTTCGTAGAGAATTCATTAGCTTGCTCTTGGTAGGGAAGAGTGCATAACCTAATCCCAATATGTTGCAATGAGAAAATTTACACACTACCCTTATATGCCATAGGGGATTTCAGGAATATATTGAACTTCCAATATTCTCTTACCCCTGACCCTTCTTTTTCTGCTTTCTCTGACTGATTATACATTTGGTGTTATTCCAGAAATTCTCCTGCACAGGAAATCCATATCAGAAACAACCAGGAGCTTTTTTTCCTTACCAATTTATAAGTAATCCCTCGGGCTGTCTTTGATTCCCTATAACTTCAGTATTGCCCTTCTGGACAAAGGTGAAAAGGTTGGGGACGCTGGCAAGAAAATAAATAGGTGATAGGGCAATAACTTGAGCTGACTGTGCAAAGAGAACCTATAATTACATCTATTTTCTCTTGAGTGAGTTAAAAATTCTACAAAAAGGCTGGTCTTGGCATAATTGATACATGGTAAGCTATCAAATAAGTCTGTGAAACAAAATCAGAATAAATTCACAGGAAACACTGGAAAGGGGACATTTAATTCTCTGTCACTCAGGTAGAAGGAACAGTTTGACTCTTAAAAGGTATCCACATACAGTTAGCCAATAAAATATAATCCTTATTCAAGCTTTTAGAGTACAGTGTGGGGTGGTGGTTGGGATTTTTAGCTTGGTTAAAGTAAATAAAATACTCTAGAAGGAATGAAATAAAACTTGTTGAAACCTGGATTTACAGTAATATAAGGTGGCTTGGAGGAGATGAATTCAGGTGGAAAATGACCTTTTTTATTATGTTCAGGAAGACATTAGAATGTCAGTAGAAAATGCTAGAAAGGAGATTTATAACACCATAGTTGTGCTGGCAAGTTTCATTTTTAAAGAAATCCTTTAGATGGAAGTTGGAAACTCTCACTTAGAAGATGGGTAAATGAAATCCTCTGAAAGAGAAATGCATAGTCCTTGGTAGTACATGGAATGGGATTAGGAGCAAACTAACAAGTCTATAGTTCCATTAGGCTGGGTCTAAAGATTCCTGAAACTATAGTTTCCACTTACTTTCTCACTATGGACTTTTTGCTTCCCTCAAAATAGTGTTATGGAATAGGTCAGGGTTTTTTTTTTTCCTCATCCCCCCCCCAAAATAAGTGCATTACCATCTATACCCTATTCATAATTTTATCTCTAGTATTCCACATAATAAAAATTGTTCATAAAGTCTGTTTTGTGTCGTTTCCCCCCCCCCCCCCAATAATTGAACTGTGTTTGCAAAACTCTTTATAGAGCGTAAAACTTGTCATGGTACTGACAGTTCATGAACTTTCAGCAAATATATGAAGCTCAATATACTTTCTAGCCCTATATAATTTCCTCTATTATAACTTTAAAATGCTTCAAAATAGTCCACTGGAGTCAATCCATTTCTTTTAGAATATTTCATCAATGGAAAAAAGACTATTAAAACTTCTATACTTTTTTTAAAAACTGGAATTGTAATTTCATTTGTGTAAAGATCTACCAATGAGGAAACTCCTTTAACCCCTGCAAATAGACATATGCTTTACAATTTAGTATTTTCCAGAGTTGCCTGGGGCACCTAAGAGATTAAATGAATTGCCAGTGACCTGCTCTAGAGTTGTAAATAATCCTGCAGTTTTTCCCCCTTTTCTCATCTTTGGATCTTAGTTACTTTTTTCTTTAACTGGCAATGACCTTGGTATTAAGTCAAGAAAGAAGGGTATTCTTTCTTATGATTCTTGCCTCTTTCACTAACTGTATATAAAATGTGTAACACATAAACATTGCTTTTACAAATGTGTAGATTGACCTTCAAGGATCAAAAGTGGTGGTGGGCCTATAGAGAACTCAAAAAAACAGAGTTAAGATTATGTATTTAATTATTTAATATAATAATAATTATAATAATTATTATTCATGTAGGGTAGGCAGGACAAAACTGTTAAGTAGGTAATGAATCCCACTCCACTTTGCATCTGCTGCCCTGCCTGATTGCAGTTCCAGTAGATAAGTTACCCCTTGGTGACCCAGCTTTCCTGTACTGCTTTTCTGTCTCGTTTTGTATATTGTCTCACCCATTACATAGTTGAGGGCAGGGACTGTCTTTCTTTTAAATTGTATCTATGCTTAGCACAGTGCCTGGTGTGTCACAGGCACCTAATGAATTTTGATTGGATTGTGTTGGACTGACTTGTCTTTTACTGCTGCCCTGTCTGTCTATTGATCTTTTCCTCATTGTTCCTTTGTATTTCTCTACCTCCTCATCACCCTAACCCCAAGGCTTCACTACCATGTCAATGCACATAAGCCATTGAGGTCCTCTAATGAGGTGCACTACGGGAATCAACTTCTCTCAGGCAACTTCCAGTGTTTTAGACTTTTCTGAATGTAATCCAACTTCCTAGACAAGGCTGGACCATTTTTTCATGGGACTTTGGTAATTGGTGGAGAAAATGGCTGATGGGACAGTGCTTGCCTATATCAGGGGTTGAGTTTGCTTGTGAGTTTTGGATAAGAAAGACATTCTTCCTTTGTTGAGAGATGACAAACCCAGTTCCAAGGTCTCTTGGGGTAAGACTGCAGACACATGGAGAAAGACTTTCAAAGTGGCAAGCTGGGGAAGACAGTTTTTCAGGTGCCTGATTTCCAAGATGCCTCTCTAAAGACTTTGAGAGCTTCATCTTTGGTCTAAATTGGCTTACAAACCCTTGTATATTTTATAGTATATTCTAAACTTATAACTTTTCTGATTTCTGTTTGCTATCTTTCCGCATAAATAATTGACTTACTGATCACTATTTGTGTGTTGTTTTGTGTATTCAGCATTTTGAGGGGAGAAACAAAGCCTGTGGGTGTAAGCTTGGTTAACCCTTTCTCCTTTATGGGATAGAAACCAGTGAAGCTAGTGGTTTTTGTTTTGTTTTTGTTTTTTCCAATCAATTCTGCCCCTACACCAGCAGAATTTGGTGGGGAATGGGGGTGGGGGTGGGGTTAAACTGATGGATATAATTATAATCAAGTACTTTCTCCCTCAGAGGAGAACAGAGCAACCAACCTTATGTCTCCTTCTGCTCCTCCTCTCCAGTAAAGAACCTGTTTTTCCTGGAGAGAGATGGGCAAGAATCTAAACATATCAATCAGTGCCTCCCCTTGAGCCCTCATATTGAAACTTCCCATAATTTCCTACTTCTATCCTTTAGAATCACACAGAAGTCTATTCCAGATTCAGAAGGATAGCCCTTCAAATACTTGGGGATGCCTAAAAATGATCTGATCAGCTTGGTACACTGGGACTGTTCATAGAATCTTAGAGATAAAAGGAACCTCTGAAAGCCATCAGTTCTCACAGGTTTTCTTTACAGTTAATCCTAAATTTGTATGCTTGCAACACCTACTAATTGTTCTTCACTCAGAGATAAACAAATTCCTCTTCTACCCATTTGATTGCCCAAGTACTTGAATGTAACTATCATGCAATTATCATTAAGTATACCCTTATCCTGGCTAAAACTTCCCAATCCTTCAAATGTTCCTCATACGGCATAGTCTCCAGTAATCTTAGAATCCTGCTTAGCGGCTTAGTGGCTAAGCCTTAGCCACTACACCTTAGCAATTTCTTTCTCAAGATGTGGTACCCAACACAGAACCCAGATATGATATTATTTGATTGTAGTAAACGTTAGCAGAAATATAATTTTCCTCATCCTAGATGAAATGATTCAGTTAATGTAGCTTAGGATAGTATTAACCTTTTTGACTGTTATATCACACTCTTGGCTCAAAATGAGCTTTCAGTCCATTAAAATCCAGACTTAACTTTTCTTTTAAATTATGTTTTCAATGAACAAGCATTGATTTTCTCTTCCTCTATGACCCAAAGTGGAAATTTGTTTTGATTGACTATGTATATTTGTCACACAACTTTTTTATTTTTATTTTTTTTGCTTTTTGGTGGGCAATTGGGGTTAAGTGACTTGCCCAAAGTCACATGGCTAGTAAGTGTGTGAAGTGTCTGAGGCCACATTTGAACTCAGGTCCTCCTGACTCTATTCACTGCGCCACCTTTTTCATATAAACTATTGTCTAGCAATGCCCCTCCCAACATGCGGTAGCTTTTTTTTGTTAACTTAAGTGTGGAATATTATATATATTCATTTTAGGAATGAATAGCAGTCATTTAATCCAAGTCACTCATTATACAAATAAGGCCTTGAGAGGTTAAGTGACCTCTAAAAGATCACACATATAGTAAAAGGCAAAGGTAGTAGCCCTTTTAAAAATTTTTATTTAAATTTTCTCTTTTATTATGAATTTAACAATTATACACAAATGAACATTTTAGTATACAAAGAAAAAATGAACATTGTATATGAAACCATAAATTTTCTTAGTTTTTAAAATGCATATATTAAATTTATTATGGTAGAAAAAAATAACCTTGATTATGCCTTTCCTGTTTTTTTCTGTGTATTTTATTTTTTTAAATTGACCTATTCTCTCTGCTCTTCCCTCTTTTTTGCCCTTCCTTCCTCTTTCTTTCTTTCTTTCCTTCCTTCCTTCCTATCTGTCCTCCTACCTTTCTTTCTTCCTGCGTTGCTGCCTTCTCTCCATCCCTTTATAACTACCCACTAGCTCCTTTCCCCAAGAGAATCCCTCCCTTGTCAAGCACAACAATCAACACACTGGTCGTGTCCGAAAAGGCATGTCTCATTCTGGACCTCTAATCTGTCACCTTCCCGCCAAAATGCAGGTGGTTCACTTCCTCATCATGCTTCTGATGTCATGACCGAATATTTGTAGCGTTTCAAAGTTATTCTCCTTTACATTATTGTGATAAACTTGTAAGTTGTCCTCTTGTTCTGCTCATTGCATGTTATAACAATGAATACTAGTGTCCCCAAATTTCTTCACATTCATCGAATTTTTATTTCTTACCTCATAAAAATATCTCCTTATGTTTGTATGCTATAATTTGGTTGAACATTCAGAGGCAGGAGTTGAACTCAAGTTTTCTGACTCAAAAACTAGTGGTCTTCCCATAATAACACATATCAGTTTCATTGAGTTGGATTCTACCCATTACTCTATTCAGTCAAGATCTTTTTGGATTTTTTATTCTGTTATCCAGTGTGTTAGGTAGTCCTTCCAACTTTCATGTCATGTGTAATTTTGACAAGTTAATTAAATAATAAAAATATGGAATGGCTTATGACCAAAACAAGATTACTGTGGCCCTCAATTAGAATCTTTCATTCAAGCTGGATGCAACCCCCTAATGACTACTCTTTGGACTCTATGATTTAACCATTTCTATTTACAACAAACTATACAGTTATAGAGCAGGGATGGGGAATCTACTGCCTCAAGGCCACACGTGACCCTCTAGTTCCTCAAGTATGGCCCTCTGACTGAATCCAAACTTCACAGAACAAATCCCCTTAATAAAAGGATTTATTCTGTAAAATTTGGACTCAGTCAAAAGGCTGTACCTAAGGTCCTAGAAGGCCACATGTTGCCTCAAGGCCATAGGTTCCCCACCCCTGTTATAGAGCTTACATCTCTCTGTCTTCTTCAAAAGACTAGAATAAGAGACTTTATAAAATGCTTTCTAAAAAAATGTCTACAACATTCCCTTGATTTTCCATTGTTATCAATTATAGTTGACTTTTTTATAACAGCACTTTGAGATTTGCAAAACTTTTTATATACATTTGCTCATTTGAGCCTCATGACAACTTTGTGAGGTAGATATTACGAGAATTTTCATCTCCATTTTGCAGATGAGGAGACAGAGGCTCAGAGATGGCCAATATTCACCTGTGATCACTAACTTTAAAGTCTTAGACATAGGATTCACACTTAAGTCTTCTTGAATCCAATTTCAAGTTCTCCCCACCACTCCATACTTTCCCTCACAAAAGAAAACTAAGCAGGCCTAGTACAAAACCATCCTATTTTAATCTCAATTTTTTTAGTTATCATTGCTTTCCATTCCAAATGCTCACAAATGATATATTCTACAATTTTACCAGGAAGAGAAGGAAGTACAACAACAACAGGACTAACATTTAAATAGTGCTTAATGTGTGCCAGACATCTCCCTCAGTGCTTTACAAATACTATCATTTGATCCTCAGAGTAGCCATAAGAGGTAGGTGCTGTAATCATTCCCATTTTATAGTTAAGGAAACTAAGGTAAGCAGAAATTGAGTGACGTTTCCAAGTTCACACAGCTAGTAAGCGTCTGAGGCTGGATTTGAATTCAGATTTTCCTGACTCCAGATCCAGCACTCTGTCTACCTAAAGCTGGAAGGAACCTAGGAGATCAACTGGTCCAACCCCTATCTTTTAAAGAGGAGGAAGCTGACTCCAGGACCTCTGCTCTATCTACTATACCACCTAGTTTTCGTTTATACTCTTCCCTTTTAAATTTGTATTCCTACCTTTTTTTGAAGCATGAAACAAAATTTGCTCTTCTTTTGTTTTTCAACGACCATCCTCTTCTCTATGATCTTTTGAAGATCAACATCCATAGCTCTGTGATCACACTCGCTGATTTTTATTGAACCCTACCTAGCATGTAGTTTGTCCTGGATGGTAGGGGTGGGAATGGGACAGAAGCAAAATTAGAGTTGAGATTTAGTTCAACCCTCTTACCATTTTCTTTTATTATTAACCTGTCAATCCCAGGAAGTTGCCCTCTCCTTTCTTTGACTCTCTTTTCCTCAACATAGCTAAAGAAAACTTATTGTTATGTTTAGTAGTATAGTCTCCTCGATTCCATTAGAATTTTATACTGACTGTAGAGATGACAATATTTCACATTCTTAACAAGAGGTATAAAATGTCGAGGATCACCCTACTTTGAGTTACCTTTGGTCTTCATTTCTTTTTCAGTAGTCTAACTGCTTATATTCAATTAAGCTGCTTATATTCAATTATAGTTTAACTGCTTATATTCAATTAATAATTCAATGGAAGTTTACATTGAATCCAAACAATTGTACAAGGTGCGAATCTCTTATGTGACTGATTTTTAAACAAACGTCTTGCGAGTAGTCACCTTCAAAAAAAAGAGGTTCTACAGTGTTTTGAACAATAGTTGCTAATGGAGTAAGTTTTAGTCTTTGCTGGGGTGACTAATTTGAAGACCAATAGCCACATTGCTATGCTTGGGTATATTTGTTTAAAATGAAATTCTGAGATAATTAACTCTGAAAATTTTTATTTGTGATGACTGATTGATCATTTAGTCTCGAAGGTATCCAATGATTCCAGAGAACTCTCAGCAATCTAGAACAATAATTTCTGAGTACCTATAGCACAGACTTGAAGAGATCCTTAAAATCTTGGCTTTTTGTTGTTGTTGTTGTTGTTGTTGTTACATTTGAATGAACCTCCCAGATCTTCCTCTTACTCGTGCTGGAGGTAACCATTTAAGCCCTCCAGTGGCTTCCATATCTTTGAGGTTTTCTTAGGGACAGTGAGAAAGATAATTCCTGAAGTTTTTAGGAGAGTTCAACCAGGTCTTGAGATGGTCAATTCATTTTCATCTTTCTTTTTCAGCTTCACTTTTCATTGAATAGTGACTTATTCATGGTCTTTGCATGAACTCTGGCTGGGTTTTTCCATCTGGGTGTCATTTTTTCCCTCACTTAAAATAATACCCATATGTATTGTTCCGTAGTTTTCAGTTATATCTGACTCTTCATGACTCCATTTGAGGCTTTCTTGGCAAAGATACTGGAGTGGTTTGCCATTTCCTTCTCCAGCTCATTAAAAAAAATTATTATTTAGTTTTCAACATTCACTTCCATGAGATTTTGAGTTCCAAATTTTCTCTCCCTCCCCTACACACCCCAATACCATGTGCAATCTGATATAGGCTTTATCTCTAGTTCACTCTACAGATGAGGAACTGAGGCGAACAGGGTTAAGTGACTTGCCCAGGGTCACATGGCTAGCAAATGTCTGAGGCTGGATTTGAACTCAAGAAGAAATCTTCCTGAGTCCAGGTCCAGTGCTCTATCCACTGCTCCAACTAGCTGCTCAAATACCAATATATGTCAGGAAAATGTGTACACTAATTAAACAAACAGAAATGTTATGAGCACATGATATTTTCCATAACATTTTAACTGAAGTTCTTTCATACAATTGGTCCAAGTGACTCCTTTTCCCTTGGTGTTTTGTAGAAAAGTGAAAAGAACAGACAGACATGGATGTCATGCCACTGGAGATGCTGTCGGCAGCAGTCGAACAGAGAATTCCTGCCCGCTGTCTTCACATAAGCTGTATCAGGAGTGAAGATGCAGGCAATAAAACTAGCTATTTCAAAGTACTGGGTGGCAGCAAGCCTCAAGGAAAGATTTTTGGTTGTATTGTTAACAGATTGAAAAGTTTAAAACAGTAGGTTCTTAATCTGTAGGAACAAAATGAGTGTGATGTACGAATATCCCAGAGCTGAACCTCATCCAGTTTTGCCTCAGTGCTATCCTCGAAATAGCTTACTTCAATAGTCGAATCTGTGATCACATTAATGTTGGTAAAGCCCTTCTGTGATCCACATAGAAACACATCTATATCTTCTTTTTCTTTGCTGTCAGTACCCATGTCCTCCTTCTGCAAGTCCTTCACAGAGAAAGAATCTATCCAAAATGCTGATAGCCCTACTCTAGATTTCTTGAATGAAATTCAATGGAGCGTGCAAAATGTCATTCCTCATTATCCAACTTTGTTTTCTGGTCATGCATTTCCCTGGTAATGTCTTTGAAGAAACTGGTATAAACAAATTTAGATCAGAATGAGGAAAATCAAAACATACAGTATGATGTGTTTTTTATTGTTAAGAAGTAAGCACCTCTGCTTTGTTTAAGAATATTTGTAATAAAGTGGTACATTTTAGGCAATAAGATTCTGGAACTGGAGCACATCAGTACCTTAATCAGCCCAGTGAAATGTTGCATTTATTCAAGTTTCTGTTTTCTAAGTATAAATATTTGGTTTCTATTTTAACACTTCATTAGAGTTTCTATTTTGGGAGGTAGTGGTAGGAGGGCAGGTCAGTTAAAATGAAAGGCTGGAAAACATTTTATTATAAGCCTCCCCCCCCCCCCCCAGAGGTTTGGAAGTTCTTATACTACATCTTCCAAACTCCACCTTTCTACCTATTGCATTACAAAAATGTAGAGATGGGTGACTAGGTGGTGCAGTGAATAGAGCACTGGTCCTGGAGTCAGGAGGATCTGAGTTCAAATGTGACCTCAGACACTTAACACATACTAACCCTGTGACCTTGGGAAAGTCACTTAACCCCAATTACCCTGCCCCCTCTCCCTCTCCAAAAAGCAAAAAAAATTTAGAGACATCATAGTTCATCATCTCCTTGGTTATATTAAGGGGGCAGCTTATCTGTTTTGGTTTCCAATTTATCTATTTCACTTCTAATGATTAGTATATCCTCATTTATGCTTATCTTAGGTTCACTTATTTATTTTTCTACTTTTAAAATGCATTTTTCAGTTCATTAATTGTCTTCCCCCCAGTTCTGTTAATGATTGTGTGTAGGGATGTGTTCTCTTCCTCCCCTTCCCCCCCCCCAAGTACTTCTTTACTTCTTTAGCTGAATCCTGGAAATTTTGTTATGTTATTTCATCATTAGTGGAAAGAATGTGAGATTCAGAGTTAGGAATCCAAATTTCTAGTTCTCCCTCTGATACTTAGCAATTACGTGTCTGAGTAAGCCATTAAATCTCTGAGTTTCAGTGTCCTCATCTGTAAAATGGGAGTGATAGGATTTGTACCATTTGTCTCATAGGTCTGTAATAAGAAAAATACTTTAAAAATCATAAAATTCTCTATAAATGTAAAGTATTATGACAAAATAGAATAGGCACTATTTTGCCTCTAAGATACTATAGATTTTCTCAAACCAATACCAATATTGAACTCCTATGTTCCAAATGCCTTCACAATTGAATTCGCAGTGCCTCTCAATTTGGATTGCACAAATTTTAATATCTATGACAAATTAGAATACTTGCTGCCGTCTTGCTACTGGGCACTAGGTTTTGTATGTGACTTTTGAGGAATTAATGGAGGCCTGAGTGTCCTAGAGTTTATGCTGCTAAGTCAGTATAAATTCATTAGAAGGAAAATTAGAAGTCTAACAAAGGCAGGGAGAGGCATAAGACAATTGATGATAAGACAGACAGGACCATGTAGGTCATCAAAAGGAATATATTTGTTCATTCTTTTTCAGTCATCAATTAGTCAACAAGCATTTATCAAGGACTGTGTCCTGTATTGTGCCAAATTCTGGAAATACAAATACAGTGAGAAAGAAAAACAATTCATGCCCTCAAGAAGCTTACTTTCTTTCTAATGGGGAAAGACAATATAAAAACGAAGCTAAAAATCAGTGGGAGAGAGGGTAATAGGTGTTTCAGGGACCCCAATGACAACAGTCCCTTGGTGGGGAGTCTGGAATGAATTCACAGGCTCAAGTATTCTGAGTCAAGTTGGTAAAAGTTTATTGTTACACTATACAATGGGCAGGAGGTCTTAGGGAACCTGCAGCCTTAAAGGGATAGAGTTAAAGTTTTTATAGGATAATCCATAGTATAACCTGTGCCAATTACACTACCTAGGTAAAGGTGGGATTAGAGAGGAGTTAAGGAGTGGTCAGTGATTAAAGCAGCGGTTCTCAACCTGTGGGTTATGTTCAGTTTGTAACAATGAAAATACATCCTGCATATCAGATGTTTACGTTATGATTCATAACAGTGGCAAAATTACAGTTATGAAGTAGCAACGAAAATAATTTTATGGTTGGGGGTCACCACAACATGAGGAACTGTATTAAAGGGTCATGGCATTAGGAAGGTTGAGAACCACTGGCTCAAAGGAACATGCACTTTTAATATCTACTGCTCAGGCATATTGCCCATAATTCACTGGGAAATAGCCCAAGGGGGAGCTGCATGGAGGTGTTGGTTTTAGGCTTGAAATGTCGCTAAATCAACTAGTGGTTAGGGCTGACGGAGAAGTGCCCAGTCTGCTATCCATCAATGTCCTGTTTGACAAGATGGATGTTGGAAGTATACATAGATCCCAAGGTAACAAGAGATCCAGGATGTGCATAATGGGACTTACAGATATCCAGTGAAGGATTCATAGGTGCAGCTGGTTATTATACGAAGAGGAGATAAACATTTCATGAATGGTTGCTAGGCAGAGTACTAGCAGGGGGAAGGGGCAGAGATAATACTCTGAGGCTGGGGAGATTTGAGGCTCGGGAGAAATGTGATTTTGCAAACTGATTTTTCAAACTAATGTTCAAGCACAGACACCCAAGCACCCCATCAGTAGGATGGGGGGCAACTTGGGTGCCAGGAACAGGGGTATGGTAAGAAAATTTAGACTCTTTCCTGGAGAGGAATGGGAAATTGGACTGATGAGGGCACCACCCACTATCCCTGCCACCCCTTTAAACAGTTTCTGAGAGGTTTCATCCAGAGGAAGAGGCAAAACAGAATTTACTTCTAATAAGTGATTTTCAGGACTGGAATAAACTTCTAGGTTGAAGAGGTTTCTGGGGCAGGGTAGCCTGGGGAGGAATTACTTATTCCCCTACTAGACTTCCCTTAGGGCATGTGCCTTATCTTAGCTTTTTATCATCTCTAGGGCCGACTACAGTGCCCTCCGCATATGGTGAACACTTAGTAAATGTGGAGTGAATGAATTCTTAAGTTGAAATGGTTTTTTGGCTGTATACATTTTAAGGAAGGAAAGAGGCATATTAATTAAATGCCTTTTAATACATGCCTGATGCTGAGCCAAACCCTCGGCAAAAACAAATCTCATTTGATCCTCACGAGAGCCCTGGGAGGCAGGTGTTATTATCACCCTTTTTAGAGTGGAGGAAATGGAGGCAAACGCGGGTTAAATCATTTGCCTGGGGTCGCACAGCTAGGAAGCATATGATGTTGAATTTGAACTGACGTCTTCCCAACTCTTTGGGCTTTAACCCTGATTAATAAGACAAAAGAAAAAAAATAAAGGAGTTTTACTCCCCAGGCTGAGGAAATAAACATTGGGTGGGCGGGCTGGGAGTCAAACCGAGGCTGCGTCTATAGACACGTGTAAACAACTCCCATATAAGGAAAAGACAATCCTGATTCGTTCTCATTTCGGTGATGAAAGGAGTTAGTGAGCATGCGCAGAAAACTAGCCGCCATTGTGTGCTAAGCAGTTACGCCTGCGACCAATGCGCGCCATCTGTCTGGCTGCGCAGCCGCAGGGTTCTATCCACGGAGCCGTCTAGCCACCTCATTTTAAAGGTAGAACAATGCGTCGGAAACGTAAATGGTTAATATTCCCTTAGAAATTTAGGTTACCTGCTTATTTTTTCTACTTCTGTATTGAATCTAATTGCGCAGTGATTTAAAAGCCCTGTCAGAAAGTTTGCTTGTACGCACGTGATCTCTTGGACACGTGTTCAGTTTGCCTATCACATTTACGATAAGACCATTTCTTTCATTTTTGTTTATTAATACGGGATACAAATAGCTCCCAATAATGCGCTGTAACAGAAATAGAATGTAGCATAGATAATTTTTTGGAAATAAGGTGGTGAGATGACCTTTGCCTGGGGGGAGGGGCCACACTTCAGAAAACCCAGAATACAATCACGAAAGTGATATTAAGTAACTGAATACACATCCTCTTTCTTTTTCCTGGCTTTGTTGGTCCTCTGCTGTTTTCCCTCTGTGAGGAGCCGAGTTCCTTTCCTACTTTTTTTTACTAGATTCAGTGAACTGACTTCTGAAGGGCACTTGGAAGTGTGACCTGGCATTCTTGCTGCTGTCCCCATTACCTCTTTTCTCATTCACTCAGTAGACTATTTCAAACATCATCCTCATCTTCTAAAGTAGCATTTCTATGGCATCCCCCCTGTGTGAAGCATTATGCAGAGTGCTTTAGAAATATTGTCTCATTTGATCCTTAAAATAACCCTGTGAGGTAGGTGCTATTTTTGTACTCATTTTAAATTGAGTAAACCAAGGCAAAAATAAGTGACTTGCCCAAGATCATTGAGTTAGGAAATGGCTGAGGGTAGATTTGAACTCAGGTCTTTTCTGACTCCAAACCCAGCTCTCTGTTCACCATGCCAATTAATGGCACAAAAAAATTGTAAATGGATAGGACTTGGAAGAATCTTTATAGTTACTTTAGCACCTTATTAATACATTATGATTATATTCTGGGCTTTCTAGACTGGGATCAAATCACGTCAAAGATCATATCTCCTGCGTAGGTAACGTAGGAATTACCATTCTGCCCCACAGTAAAGACAAGTTAGTCTGTGGACAAAAAATAATTCAGACTCCCTAGATAGTTCATAAAAATTAGAGCCAATTATGTGTTAAAAGAAGGGGAAAATATGGCAAAAGAATAAATTTCTCCTTACAAACCAGGCAAATGTAGGTGATGCTAATGACATCATGGTGCAGGAGGAAGGGCAATTAACCTGTCAGAAAGTCTGCATTTATGTCTCTGCTTTGCCACTCACTAACCTTGAAACCCTTGTCCATTTACTTCACTTCTCTGGCCCTCAGTTTCCTCATTTGTGAAATGGGGATAATTCTTTTTACAGTGAACCTGCAGTGCTGTGGTAAGGAAAAAAAACCACGTCAAAAACCTTGTAAATCAGAAAGCATTTTAGGTCATCTCTTGTCCTTAACGATTCAGTTGCTGTTATCATGACATTGTTGTTTGGACCTCCTGGTACCATGCCTTTTAGAATCTAAGGTTATAAAAGCGGGCTGTTCCAGTGTACAAGTCAGTGAGGCAACCCGGCTTTTGAGATATTGCTTGTAATTACTGGTACCCATAGGGTTATCAGTAACAGCATTTGTAAGATTTATAGATGTTTGCTGGTGCATGGAGGAATAAGTAAAGATCACTGAGAGTTGTGTTAAGAGGTCTATGAATTAATGGTGATATATATGTAGAATATATAAAAATATAATAGGAATTCATATATATAAACATATAATTTATTATTTTTCCTATCCTGCTTTATATATACATGATAAAAAAAAGTTTGCAGTGAGTAAAGATGAAAGGAAAACTTGTAACCTTGAAATCACAAGAGGTGATTTAGAGAGTTAATAGTTCTCCCATACCTTCCTTAGAATCAAGTACCATACTTTAGCGTCTTGTTATTTGTTTAAAATCCGATTAGTTTGTTTTTTAGCAAATGAACCTACTTAATAGCTAGAGTACAAAGACCACAAATGTTGGGGTATCTGCTTTGCAGTTAGTTATATGTGTGTGTGACTTCCACTACTTCATCTTCCTACTGTTTTAGGGATTAAATCATGAGTTCACTAAAAAAAAGAAAAAAAAAACAACTAAAAAAATCAACAACCCACCTAACAGCAACAAACTATGTTCTGTATGTTCTGTGCAGTTAATTTTCAAGTATTTTAATCCAATTCAGTTCAATGAACTTTTAAAGAGATGTCTTATTACATAATATACTGTAACCCAGTGGTCCTCAACCTTCTTAATGCTGTGACCCTTTAATACTCCTATATGGATGTATCTGCATGTGGGTGGACTCGCCTGGATCTGGATAGAGGAGCGGCGTCTCGGTTCCTAAGACCATCGGAAATATGTGTTTTCCTATGGTCTTAGGCAACCCCTGTGGCCCTTGTGAAAGGGTTGTTTGACCCCCAAAGGGGTCACGACCCACAGGGTGAGAACCGCTGCTGTAACAGGTACTAGGGGTACCAAAGTGATGAGTCAACTAAGTATTTATTAAGTGCCCACTGTGAATGATGCCCAGTGCTAGATGCTTTCCAGATAAGAAGACAAAAAAGAAGCAGTCCTTAATTTCAAGAAATTTCTATTCTATCCGAGAGAAATCATATATATGTCGGTGCATATAACTCAATAAATAACAAAATAAGCTACTTGCAGCTTAAGGCATCAGGAAGGCTTTATGTAGAAGGTCATACTTTATCTGAGCCTTGAAGGAAATTAGAGATTCTAAGAAGCGATGGGGAGGAAGAAGGACGTTCTGGATATTGGAGATATCCTGCCAGGAGGTGGCCTGGGGGAAGACATGAAGACGGCGAATTGATTGTCAAGTGTGAAAAACAACAAGAAGACTAGTTTGGATGGATTGTCAAGTAAATGAAGGGGAGTGATGTACAGCAAGACTTGGGGGTAGGGACAGCAGAGACCACAACATATAGATATAGATATAGATATATACATATACATACATATATACGTTTATATGTGTGTGTGTGTATATGCAAGAACAAACTCTATTGCTCCAACTCATCTTTCCAAATTAATTTCACATAACTCTTTGTCACATGTTATATATTCCATTCAATCTAGACTACTTAGTGTTCCCTGAAAAAAAGTCATTACATCTGCTGTTTTCATGCCTTTGAACCAGCTTTTTCTCCCTGGACACTCTCTCCATGCCTGGAATACACTCCCTCCTCATCTCTGCCTAGTAGAATCTGTAAGATCAGCTAACTCCTATGGTAGGCCTTCCTTTTCTCCCCATATTTTAATGCCCAATCTCCATCTGTGTCTCTGTCTCTCACACACACAGCTTTGTGTCCATCAGTTTCTTTCTCTCTCTCCATTTCTCCATCATCTCTTTATATAGATATATGTTATTTTCTACCAGTAGAGTATAAGCTTTTGAGGTCAGGGGCTATTTTGTTCTTGTCTTTGTGTGCCCAGTGTTTAGTACCATGCCTTACAAATAGTAAGTACTCAACACATATTGGTTGAATTGAGTGAGTGATACAGAAATAAAATGAGAAAATATATGTGAAGCACTTTGCAAACCTTAAAATGCTACATAAATGCTAGCTAGTATTATACAATAATGTGGTGATGGTAGTGGACAGAGCTGTACAAAGTGCTGTATGGAAATTGGCAGAGGAGGATATTACTGTGGGCATTAGAGAAGGAAGGAAGTGACATCTGAGCTGAGCTTTAAAGGTCAGGAATTATTTCAATGGGTTGATACATGTAAATGGAGGGAATGTATCCTGGGAATGGGGGATGAATTGCATAAAAAGAGGGAGGGGGTAGATTTCCAGCATTGATAGAGGGCTGAGCAAAATCATAGAGAAGATGCCAAGAGAGAGGAAAGACAAAGATAGACTGTATGTGAAGTCTGATAACAGTGAAAAGAGACAAGAGAAATAGAAGTTAAAAGTAGTAAGACAGTGGATTTATGCGTAAGAAACTGCCCCGATGGCCAGCTTGGAATATCTACTCTTTGCCTCAAAGCCTTTGTGGGAATCTATTAATTGCAAACCAAATGGATCTGAACAAATAAGTTGGTGATTTTTATGAGAAAACCATCTGGAAAAGATTCAGAAAAAGATAGAAACCTTACTATAAAGCCTCATCAAGGTCCCTCATAGCAACAGAGGTCCCAGGACAGTACACAGTTTGCCATGACCATTGGAAAGTTTAGCCAGCATGATTTAACTGCAAAAGCAGCAAAAAATTAAGGACTTACCATGCCAAGAAGTATGGGGGAATTTTTCAGTGACTTGACCAGTATGTCGTTATGATTGTGCCAGTGCCTAATAACAGGCATGTATATAAAGTGCTGGTGAATCTATCTACAAATGCAGACAAAACAAGACAGATAGCAGAAATATGGACTTTATTCCCTGGCTCCTGAAGTTATCACAGAGAGTCAATAGTTCTTGAAAGTGTGGAAGAAATGCTTCAAAGAGAAAGCAGAGTGCAAAGAGAATTTGAAGAGGCAGCAGGGAACCCTAACCTGTGGTATATTGTACAGAAAGTGATTTTTGAAGATTAAAAAGCTAGATAATGTAAGTTACCTCATCCTACTCAAGGAGGGAAGAGAAATGTGACACAAAGTAGGATGAGTCTGTATTCCCTAATAGTGAGAGGAAATCACAAAAGAATTGCTAATTATGATGAAGAATGCCTATTGCCCAGATTCTGACATCAATGCAGATAGACCATAGAGCTTATTACAAATATATGTGTGTGTATGTTTTATATGTATATATAAATGTACATACTATCCACATATACATGTAGGTATAGTAAAATATGACATGCTATAATAAATGTAATGCTATTCTAATACATTGCATTATACCATGTTACATGATATTGTCATACCATATCATATCACATCCAATTATATATCATGTTAGAATGTTATTTAATACATTACTGCATCATTCAAGCATTATAAATATAGGAATATAATCCCTAAGAACAAACATGAGCTCATTAAGAACAAATATACTGGGCTCATCTTTCTTTTTTCCTCCCCACAGCTATTCCGGAGAACTGTATCAGGGGAAGGCCAAAGACATATTGCACCTGTTAAGTATTTAACAAAGTCTTTCATGATACCTTTGTGGTCAAGATGGATATATTTAAGATGACAGTATGGATAGATGGATTTGGAAATGAATGATCTAACCCAGAGAGTCATGATGAAGGGTGCAAGGTCAGTGTGAAGAAAGCATAACACAGTGAAGAAACACTGGGTCTGAAGTTAGAAGACCTGGGTTTGAACTCTTAACTCTGCCGTGTATCAACTGTGTGATTTAATTTTTCTTTGCTTTCCGTTTTCTCAGTTTAGAAAAAAGGGATAAAAATGCCAGCAGTACTTGCTTAACAGGGTTATTGTGAGGCTTAAATGAGCTAATATGGGCAAAGCATTTTAAAACTGTAAATGTACATAAATATCAAGTATTATTACTAATAGAATACCCTGGGAACAGGCCCTTAAACCCATGCTATTCAACGTTTTTATCAAACATTTTATCAGTGATGTGGATAAAGGCACAGATGGCCCACTTGTCAAATTGGCAAATGATATAAACCAGGAAGGGATAACCTACACATTAGATAATGGAATCAGGATCCTAAAGGAGGTATCCTGTTTTAATGGGAAAAAATTATCGTTTTAAATTCAAAGGAACTTTCTTCTCTTCCATGCTTTGCCACTTGCTGGCTGTATGACTGGGCAAATCTCTTAATTCCTCTTGCCCTCAATTCTATATTTGTATTCACTAAATAATCCGTGAGAAAAATTTTTTTTGGTGTTTTAGTAGATTTCAATCTCTATTTGAATAACTAATTAAAATGTTAGTCAAAAAGAGAATTAACCTAGGTTGCATTAGTGGAAGCATAATAAGCCAATGAGAGAAGATGATAATTTCACTGTATTTCTTCTTATCTGACCTCATCAGGAGGCCTGTGTTTAGTTTTAGACATCTTATTTTAATAAAGTCACTAGCAAACTGAGGAATGTCTGAAGGAAAGTAACCAAGGTAACTAAATTAGAAGCCTTGAAACCGTGCCATACAAAGATTAGTTGAAGGAATGGGATGTATTTGCCTTGAAGCAAAGTTATCTTTTTGTTGTTGTTCTGTAAAGTCTAACTCTTTGTGATCTCGTGGACTATACTGTTCATGAGGTTTTCTTGGCAAAGATACTGGAGTGATTTGCCATGTCTTTGTCCAAAGGATTAAGGCAAACAGAGGTTAAGTGATTTGCCCAAGGTCGCATATCTACCAAATGTTTGAGGTCAGATTTGAACTCTGGTCTTCCTGATTCCAAGCCCAGTGCTCTATCCACAGAGCCACCTAGAATTATCTTAGGGGAGATGTAATATCCCTGTTTGAGAATCTGAAGGGCTGTCATGTGAGAGAGATATTGACTTGTGCTGCTTGGACCAAGATAGAACCAGGAGTAAGGACTATAACTTGCTAAGAGAACGCTTTCAACTGGATGTATGGAAAACTTTCCTTCAAAAATTGTTCAAAGGTAGAATGGAGCGTTTTAAGAAATAATGAATTTTGCGGTCTTTGAGGTTTTCTTGTATATGTTGGATGCTTGCTGATTGAGAATGCTGTAGAAGAGATTTTTATTTAGGTATATAGTGGACTGGGTAACCTTTGAGTTACCTTACCCCTAGGTGAGTTTCCCTGACTCTGAGAAGAGCTAGTTGTCTTGTTTGGCAGTCAGTTAAAATATACTTTAAATAAATAAGTAACTATGTTAGATGGGCGGGTCTACTCTGGATTCTCATCTCCTTATCTTTGTTCTTCTCTACTTCCTCCTTCTATTGAGGGATTTCCTAAACTGGTATCTGTGAACTTAAAAAAAAAAACCAAACTATTTCAATAAACTTGATTTCCTTTGTCATCCTGTGTCTTTTATGTATTTAGAAACATTATTCAGAGAAAAAAGTCCATATAGACTGCATTAACCTGCCAGAGGGGTCCATGACACCAAAAAGGTTAAGAACCTCTACTCTAGACCCTTTCCTGCTGCTCTGTAACCACAGAAACCCTTCTTACCTTTCATGGCTCAACCAGAGTCCTGCCTTCTCTTTTACTCCTATAGTGCTCTTACCTGTTCCTCTCATAGTGAGCTCTCCTTCCTCAGTCTAAATGCTTATAATACAATGCCTGGCACATGGTACGTGATTAGTAGAGGCTTATTGAATTATAGCACTGTTCTCTATACCTTTCACTTGACACTCAAAGCATGTATTCATGATTTTGTATGTAATATTTGTGACAACATATTCTGCCCCCACTACATTGGAACCTCCTTGAAGCCGGAGACTATATATAGAATCTTTCAGTAGCAAACATCACCCCTATAATACCTAACAATAAGAATTTGTTTGAATCGATGAATTAATGGATGATTGAAGACACAAATAAATGAAGGATCTTAGAATGTACAGTCAAGCTAATGCATCCACCTAACCTTTTCTGAAGTTGAGTACTAGACTTTAAGAGGACTAATATACATTCATAATGGCTAGGTGATGAGCTTAGCATTAGTTTTCCTGCACAGAGCCATGTTCACATGTTAGTGTATTAGAATAATGTATCTAGGAAAATTACTTTTGAAAAATAAACTGCCTCATAAATCTGAAGAAAAAAAGCATATAGTTAATTCTGCTCTTGGAGAAAAGATGGCTAATGTTCATTAAAAGAAAAGCAAGCTGACAGGCTTTCCAGTGATTGCCATTTTTCTTTAGTGTTTTGTGAATGAAGAAAAATCATTTACTAATGTAGAAGGAAAGTGGAAGAACATACAGTGTCAGAAAAAACAGTATTTGTGTGGAGTTTGGGATTTGACTTCTCAGTGACTCTGTATACATCATCAAATTAAGTCACTAGTTCTTTTTCCACAATCCATTTCCCAGACTGCTCAACAGATGTTCTAATAGTCAGTTTTAAATGATAATAAATAAGAGTAAAAACTGCTCACATGAAACACAATTTGTTCAATTCTAGGTAAAATAAGATGGGACAATAGAGATGAAGTAGAGAGTACAGTATAACTCCTTGAAAAAGAGATGCCAAGAATATAAGGTGTCTCAAGGAAGTTGAGGGAGGAAGGATATATTTTTTGAAGTAAACATTTTACAGGATGTGCACACAATATATGCGTCTTCAGTTTAGTTCAACAAACATTTTAAAGAAACTTTCCAATATCCAGAGCCTGAGCTAGATACAGAAATTAGAGAAGGCACAATCCTTGCCCTCATGGAGCTTCCAGTCTAATACAGGAAAAGGCTACATGGTAGAATGTGACCATCACAAAGGAAAGGTCTAGAGAAAGTACCCTAAGAAATAAGAGGTGAAAGTTTACTTTTAGCTGGGTAGATCAGAGAAAATTGGATAGAAAAGGCAATGCTTGACTTGAATCTTGAAGGGTGAGAAGGATTTCAATAGTTGGAGAAGGGAATATAAACAGGGTATTGAGAATGACCTGTATGGCTACACAGAAGCCTGGAGAGGGCAAATCAAAACCAGGCAACAGTTAGTGGTCTAGTCTGACTAGCACTGAGTGTTCCACAAAGTCCTTTCTGATAATTCTTCATGGCATGGAGACAACGCTGGGTCCTGCAAAGCTATGACAGTAGATCATGAGCTCTGGCAGGTTCTGTTAAGCTAGAAAAGCTTCAGGTACATTTCTAGAGATGGACTGTTTTGTTTTTTTTTTCCAAAGTGTCAGACTTGCTAAGTATATGAAGTCTCATTAACAACTGGCTGGCCATTTGCTGATGAATTCTCTGGGCATGACAACTCACAAAACAAAGAAAAAATGAAAAATGAGCCTCAGTCTTATGTGGCCCTTTTCAGAAACTCCAGTGATAAAGGGAAAACAAGATAAATGAGCTTAATTTCTTTTTTAAAATGGAAAAAAAAATCAGCAAATTAATGTATCTAAAACAGAAAGGATAATTGAGGTCAAAGGATAAAAGAGAGAAATGAAAACAAAAGAACCACTGAATTAGCAAATAAAACATAGAACTGATGTTTTAAAAATGTTAATAATTTTAGAAAAAAAACATTTTCTCAACCAAAAAGAAGAGAGACAAAAACTAAATCACCAAAATAAAAATTCAGAATGAATTACATTTTAAAATAATAAGTTATTAGAGAATTTTAATGAAACTAAATCTCAATTAGAAATTTAAAAGAAATTAATAAATTCCCATAGAAAATAAAATATCCAGATTGACAAAGTAGTAAATGCAAAATATAAGTAAATGAATATCAGAAAAAGATAGTGAATAGGTCATTGACAAACTGTCAGATTCATGAGGTAATTCCATCAAAGATTCAAAGAACAAAACATCTTTATACTATGTAACCTTTTAAAACAAAACAAAACAAAGACTGTGTTCTGACATATTCTTTTTATAAGACATACATGGTTGTAGTTCCCCAATAAGGGAAGGACAAGATGGAGAAAGAAACATACAGATTAATATCATAGAAAAATTGATGCAAAATGCTGAATATTGCCCCCCACCAATAAAATTGTCCATTTATATCAAGTGGGATTTATATCAAGAATGAGAAATAGTTCAATATTTAAAAAGCAAATAATGTAGTAAATCATGTTAACAATAAAAAGCAATGTGTTCTTTCAATATATGCAGAAAAAGAAATTTATTATTAATAAAACATGCAGGAATAAAGATTTTTCATTAACATAATACAGAATGTTTAAACATGAAGTGGTATCATATGTAATGCAGAAATCATAGCCCCTTCTCTACTTAAAACGGTTTTAAAAAGGCTGCACAGTGCCAGATTGTTATTTGACAAGAATTCTTGATATGTTAGGAATAGCAGTAAGACAAGAAATGCATGCTAAAGGAAATCAGAATTAGTTAAAAAAGGAAGTTAAAATGTCTCAATTTCCAGCCGACATGATGACTTATTTAGAAAACACAAGACAATCAACAAAAAATGAAATAATAAACAACTTTGATGTTATGGAAGTATATGAGACAACCCCATAAAAGAATCATTATTTTTTTATATAAAAAATTATAAAATGTAACATAAAGTGAATTGCCATTTAGAATTTTGATGATATAGATAAAACACCTGGAAATTAACTAAGACAAATACAGAAACATAAATATAGAGAGAGAGAGAGCGAGAGAGCGCGCGCCAACTATTAAAAATGCTTATAGATATAAATGATTAACTAAACAATTGGGGAAATATTCAGTATTCATGATTAGACTGAGTGAAATACCAACAGCATAATTTACAGAATTATACAAAACATATTACTTCACTCCAATTCATTATCTGCTCAGCTGCCAAAATGATCTTCCTAAAGCACAGATCTGAGCCTGTTACCTTCTCCTACTAAATGAACTATAGTGGCACCCTATAACTTCCAGGATGAAAAGCCTCCTAGCTTCCCTGGCTACCTTCAAGACTCAGTTCTGGCATTTAATAAATGTTGAAATAAATTTAATTGACAAAAAAAAAACCTCAGTTCAAATCCTTTCCTGGTCCCGTTCTCCACTTCCCTGCCCCCAGTACCTTTCCTCTTAAATGACTTCGATTTGACCCTGTATATATCTTGTATTTGCAATTTTTTTGCAAATTGCCTCCACCATTAGAATGTGAGCTCCTTAAGGGCTGCCACCGTTTTTGTCTTTCTTTTTGTTCTCAGTCATTAAACCTAGTGATTGGCACGTAGTAAGTGTTTAATAAGGGTTTGTGGACTTTTTGGAGTCTCCCCCAAAACAGGAGTAGAAAGTTACTCAATGTACGGTGCTGATCAGGTATAAGGTAACTCTTTCTTTACACAAAGAAGTTATTGCTGTTCAGGTGTTCTCATCTCAGACTCTTCATGACCCCATTTGGGGTTTTCTTCACAAAGATACTGGAGTGGTCTGCTACTTCCTTCTTTAGCCCATTTATAGATGAGGAAACTGAGGCAAACAGGGTTAAATGATTTGCCCAGGGTCAGCTAGTCAGTGTCTGAGGTCAGATGTGAACTCAGGAAGGGGAGTCTTCCACAAGAGCAATGTTGCTGTCATGCAGTTGTGAGAGCCACCACCATGCCAAGGGAAGCTTTTTGAGAGAGGACTAAGGATCTGGGTTTGCAGAAACAGGGCAGGAAATCACATAAGACTCATGATGCTAAAACCAGAACATGCACTTCTCTATACTCTCACAACCATGAGGAGGGAGGGAGTCTTTTGTGCCGGGACCATCAGTGTGCTGAAACCATGTGGTTTCCTGTGATTGGAGCCGGTGATTTCTCGTAGCTTCTCCTGCCCTTTCTCTGAATCTCTCCCAAAAGGACATTTGCCTCTTTGTCTCTTAAAAGTTTATTTCTGCTCTCTATTATTTGTTTTTAAAGTCAATTTTCGTGATAAAAGTGTCTAACCATAACACTGTCTGCCTTCCTGAGTCGCTGTCTGGGCGCAGTG
The DNA here is from genome assembly GCA_028627135.1 of Pseudochirops cupreus. Taxonomy (NCBI): domain Eukaryota; kingdom Metazoa; phylum Chordata; class Mammalia; order Diprotodontia; family Pseudocheiridae; genus Pseudochirops; species Pseudochirops cupreus. The sequence continues at coordinate 334,418,849 of CM053582.1, read as the reverse complement.
TGAAGTACATAAGTACATGGAAGGGGGTGAGGGGAAGAGAAAGAGGAAGAGAGAGAGAATGAGAATGAGAGAATTATTGATTCATATTTACAGCTTCCCAGAGCACAGAGTGGATTTGGATTGGAGGGAGGGAGGGAGGGAGGGCTTTGCAGAGTCACCAGCCTCACTTTCTCCTCCGCAGCTATCTGGTTCCAGTGGCTAGATAGAGATCAAGAAAACTGGAAATGACACAGGGTGCAGGGGGGGAACTTTGACCTTTTCAAGCTAAGCTCCTTAACAGGTCTCAGTTTGACTAAGGCAATGCCCATTCAGTGATTTAAGGCTTAATAAGAAATGAGGCAGACAGTGACCTCTTTGCCTAGTGAAAAAAATAAGTAAAAATAAAAAGACTTCTCCAAAGGGTCCTCCTGGACCACACTTCTAGAATTGCTGCCTTAGGGGAATAACCCAGAGAAGGCCAACCCCCATCTCACCAGCACAGACTAACTACACCTGAGCTAGAACTAAAACAAAAAAGACTCTCATAAAAGAGCATTGATAAAGATTCACAAGTGCCCTTACCTCACCTGGGCCCACCACCAGTTTGTTGTTAACATGAAACATAGATCACAACACCTGTAATATTCTCCTTTTAGGTGCATTCTTCAGCCATCAAAACATGAGATATTTCATAAGACTGAATGGGATTTTAACCTTCACTTCAGTGCCATGCCCTTCTACTGGCTCCCTCAATGTAAATCTCCTTCAGCAAACCTGGCTTGACCTTAGTCTTTCCCCCTTCCCGTCTGTGGTATTCTTTTCCCCCATGAGTGTAGTAGTTTCAGGGGATGGTTTTTGAAATATTCTTGTGCCATCTGGGAAAACCAGGGATTCTTCAGCTCCTGAGACAATCATTTCTGAAAAGTTCAGTCTTCATTATCACTGTTTGATACCCTAGTCACTCACACACACACACACACACACACACACACACACACACACTCACTCACTCACTCACTCACCCACCCACCCACTTTTTCACTCTCTCTTGAACTCCAAGACGCATCCGGAGGCCAAAAGTCCAGACTCTGACTCACCAAGGAGTGCCCATTCTCACTGCCATTTGTAGGAAGTCACACCATTGCTCCTGGTGGGCGGAGAGAGATTTCCACACACATTTTGGAGAGAAGAGGAATGAGAGAAACATGTGAATATAAGTGATTTTTTTAGGCAGGATCAGTCATATAAACTCAACAGTTAGAGATTTTGGACAAATAGTTACATCTTGGTCACTGAAACCAATCTTTTGACTAGGTTCCAAGGCAGGGGAAGGGGGGGTGGTAACTTCAGAACAGCTAATTCATCTTGTCTCAGCTTCAGTTGGTGTGAAGTCTCCTCTAAGGAGCCCTTCCCTTAGGATAAATGGGGAAGAAAGTTGTGTCTGCTTAATAATTACCATGTGTTTTTGCACCAAGGCAGTCCCAGACAGAGACTATGTTTATGTACAAACCTCCCTCCTTTTTTCTCTCCCCCATCTCATAAGTCAGGGCCACTCTAACATGCTTTGGTGGTGCAAAGGAGAGAGTGCTGGGACTGGAGTCAAGAAGACCCACGTTCAAATGTGCCCTCAGACACTTACTAGCTACATGACTCTGCAAGTCAGTTGGCTTCTGCCTAAGTTTCCTGAACTGTAAAATAGGGATAATAAAATCACCGATGTGAAAGGGTTGTGAGGATCAAATAAGATATTTGTAAAAAGAGCTCAGCACAGTGCCTGGCAAATAGTATTCTACATAAATGTTTATCCCTTTCCCCTTTTGCCTTCCCTTGTCTGTAGTCTGTTTAGGAAAAATGTGAAAAAGTAAAGTTTGAGCAGAAAGGCCAGAGTAAAGGGAAAACTCCCACAAGAGTCCATCCTTCCAAGAGTCTGAAACAATTTAGTTATCTTTGAGTTGTCCTAGTTAATGAAAAAAATATCCTGTAAGAGAGGCCAAGGGGTGAGTCTCATTTGGTCAATTAATTTTAATTCTTTTTCCTCAATAAAATGCTTCCTCTATATGAGAAGAAATATACTTATCCTGGACCACTAGGTAGTGAGGTAGATAGAACCCCAGGCCTGGAGTCAAGAAGATTGACCTTCCTGAGTTCAAATGTGGTCTCAGACTTAGTAGCTGTGTGACCCTGGTCAAGTCAGTTTGCCTCACTTTCCTCATCTGTAAATTGAGCTGGAGTAGGAAATGGCAAACCACCCCAGTATCTTTGCCAAGAAAAGCCACGATGGGGTCACAGTCAGACAGGACTGAACAACCTGTCAAATTGATCAGAGAATTTCCCCAACTGTCCTCTTACTCTCTTTTACCTCGGTGCTCACTTCATTGCTGCTTCTCAAAATTCTTTTTTTCCTTCAAGTTTTAGCTCAGGAGGCATCGTCTCTATGAAGCTTTTTTATTTTCAGTCTTTACAGATGTCAGTGCTTTTAAAAAAGACACCTGTTTATATATCTTTGAACATGTTATATCCCCCAACAAAACCCAAGTTCCTTGAAGATTTGGAATATTTTTTTTCTCCTTGTATCTTCAGCACTTAGCACAGAGCTTCACACATAATAGTTAACCAAAAAAACCCCCAAACCCAAACACTTACCTCCCCCCCCCCAAGATGTGCTTCATTGAATTGAACTTTTTAAAAATCTTTTTCCTCCATTTCCTCCTTGGCCTGCGCAATCAGGCAGCCAACTAGTGAGCGTTTGTTAGCAACTACTGTGTGGCTGGCAGTGAGCTAGGCACTGGGGTTAGAAATGCAAAAAAAAAAAAAAAAGAAAGGAAGGAAGGAAGGATCTCTTCTCAAAGGAAATTTGCATTTTAAGCAGCTCACCTTGACCCTTAGCAGATTCTAGTTACTTCTTAAAATTCACTTACAGAATTTCTGTACTGTCATCTGGCCAGTCAAATGGTGCTCTTAATTAAATGTTCCATTTTCATTGAGTTAGAAAAAAGTAATACCAGACAGTAACCTTCTGAATGGCTTATGAAGATATTACTTACATTTCATTCATGAAAAAAATGGATCAAAGAACAATTTGGAGTGTTGTCAGCATATTTAATGAGTGCTCAATGAATTTTGTATTAGGTCCTAATCATGAAATCCCTTCTACTCCAGCAAGGAAAACTCAATGTTTTGGCAGATGATGGTCACACAGAGGATGTAGTCTTGGTACTGTGCAGTCAGTTCTCATTGTAAGAATGGCCTGTGTTCCAAAAGTTTATTTGCAAGTTGTTTAGTTAGGGTGAAGGATGCATTTTTTTCCTTAGAAATAGTACTATTAAAGGTGGTTAAGGTGTTCCCCAGCTAGCAAGGAACAGAAGTCTATTAAACTAATGATACAGCTAAAGAATAGTACTCATTGTGCTATGGAACCTAACGATCCTTTGTAACATTGCTTCTATGGGAAATACTATTTGAAAGATTTTGGAATTTTCTTAGAAAAGTGACTGAATTGCTCATACTCCTTGATATACTGTTGCTGCTTTTGGAAGAAGGAAATTTTTAAAATTTTATTTTTAATTTATAGAATAAAACAAGCATTTCCGTAACAGTACAATGAAAGAATGATTGCACTTGAAATTGCAAATCTCTGCATAACTTGCTATTCCTTCCAAATAGACAAAATTATCATGTAAATTTCTTTTGTTTCTTCCCTCCTCCCACCATTGCTATCATTAGACACAAATAAATGTGTGTATATGTATATGTGTATGTTTATATGTATGTGTATATATGTTTATATATGCAAAATTATACATACTTCTGTTTATCACTTCTTAGATGCAGAGTGTCTTTCTTCATATGTTCTTTATAGTTAATTTGGGTATTTATAATAGGCAAAATTTGCCATTGCTGTATACAGTATTCCCTTGGTTCTGCTCATTTCATGCAAGTCTTTCCATGTTTTTCTAAGATTGTTGAGCTCATTACTTCTTGTAGCACAGCAGCATTGCATCACAATCATATACCACAATTTATTCAAGCATTCCCCAATTGATGGGCATCTCTGCAATTTCTAGTTCTTTTGCTACCACAAGGAGAACTGCTATAAACATTCTAGAACTTATAGGTCCTTTTCCTTTTTCCCTAATCATCTGCAGAAATAGACCAAGTAGTGATTTTGCTGGGTCAAAGGGTAGCTTAATAACTCCCAGTGTGTAATTTCAGGTTGTTCTCTAGAATGGTTGTATCATTTCACAATTCCACCAACAATGAATTAATGTCTCAATTTTTTTTTCACATCCTCTCCATCATTTCTGCCAGTCTGGTAGGTATAAAATGATTATCTGAAGGTTGTTTTAATCTGCTTTTCTCTAACCAGTAATGATTTAGAGGATTTTTTTTGTATGACTATAAATTGTTTTGATTTCTTCATTGGAAAATTGCTGGTTCATATCCTTTGACTGTTTTTCAATTGGGGAATGATTTGTATTCTTATATATTTAACAAAGCTCTTTATATGTTTTAGATGTGAGGCCTTTATCTGATAAGCTGTCTGCAAATACCCACCCCCCCAATTTTCTGCTTTCCTTTTTATCTTGGCTAAAACTGTTTTATTTGTACAAAACCTTTTTGATTTAATGTAATTGAAATTATCCATTTTACACTGTGAAAAATGAATATTCTCATATTTAATAACTAATTATTATATTAAGACAAAGATTTTTCTGCTTTTCTACTTCCTCATCTAGAAACCAACCATTGTGGGAAATCTCTCTTAAAAGATTGACCTAGGCGAAGATCTAATCAGAAAGTAAAAGAGAATTTTAGTTTAGGCTAATGGGTATGTTTCTGCTCATTTAGTTTGCTCACACAGGTCTGGAAAAATGTTGTCTTCCTTTCTTTCAAGACTGATGATATAGAAATTGTTAAGTCAAGATTTGGGTGATGCAAGTTGGAGAGTCCAAAGATCCTTATTGTGATATATCCCCACCTCCTATTGTGTTAAACAGTCAGAGTTGATTGGCACTCCTCAGGAACACCTATTTGTTGAGAGGCACAAAAACTGTGAACCCATAGCCATTAGGGGTCTTTTGGTGTAAGAAAGATAGCCAAATGATCATCCTTTTATTTATAACATGCTGGCCTTATTTTGAAAATATTTAATTACTCAGAAACTCTATGTTTCTCAAAATTATTTTAATTGCCACAACACCTAATTTTACTCTCTCTTATTTATTCATAAATCATTCACCTGTCCATAAGTCTGGTAAGTAATGTGTCTCATGTTCTTTTAATTTTCTTGTGAAAATCTCTCTTTGTATCTGGGTCATGTATCCATTTCGACCGTATCTTGGTAAATGGTGTAAAATACTAGTCCATGTCAAGTTTCTTCCATACCATTTTCTAGTTTTTTGAACTATTTTTAACAAATAAATTTTCCCCCAGAATCTTAAGTCTTTACACTTGTGAAGTACAAGGTTATTATGTTTATTTGCTGGTGTAATTTGCATGTCTACTGGATTCCACTGATTTGTTTTTCTATTTCTTAGCCAGTACCAGATAGTTTTGACAATTACTGCCCTGTAATGTAGTTTAAGATCTCTATTGCTAAGTCTCTTTTCTTTATACTTTTTTTTATTATTTCCTTTGATATTTCTGACTATTCGTTTTTCCTAATGAATTTTGTTACTATTTTTTTATAAATTAGTAAAATAATTTCTGGTCATTTAATTGGGATGGCATTGAATATGTAAATTAGCTTGAGTAAAATTGCTATTTTTATTACATTAGCCCTGCCTACCCATGAATAATTATTATCTCTCCAGTTATTTAAATCTGATTTTATTTGTTTAAAAAAGTTTTTTTTTAAATAATTTTGCTTACATGGTTCCTGGGTTTGTTCTGGCAGGTATAATCCCAGGAATTTTATACCATCCAGTTATTTTACATGGGGCGTTTTTTACTATTTCCTTACACAGTTTTGTTTGTGATACATAGGCATGTTCATGATTTATGTGGATTTATTTTATATCCTGCTACTTTTCTAAAATTATTGTTTTAACTAACTTTTTAAGTTGAGTCTTTGGGATTTTTTGAGAATATCATCATATCATCTGCAAAAAGAGATTGTTTTGTTACCTCGTTCCCTATTCTCATTATTTCTTAAGTATTTACTATGTACCAAGTACTGTGTTAAGTGCCAAGGGTATTAATAGAAGAAAAAAAGAGAAAATCCTCAAGGAACTTACATTCTAATCCGTGAAGACAACAAACAAAAGGTATTTGAAAAGTAGAAGAGGAGAGTAGAGAACGAAGGTATCCCATGTGGGAGCTTGGGTTTGAAGTCCAGAATTCAGGAGCAGAGTGAGGGGACGAATGAAGGCTGGACAGCCTGGGCCACTCCAGAAAATGGAGATCCCAAGAGAAACTGCCATTGATAGAAAGGGCCAGGCTTAGCAGAGGAATATTCGATGGTGAGAAGGCTGCAGAGCTGGATTTTCCTAGATATTTCCTAGCGACAGAGAGCTGAGGAAGGTTCTCAGATGAGTAGCAGTCGTGGCACTGTTTTGAAATCCAGAAGTCAAGAGTAGAACTGGGAGGGAAAAGTTACACACACACAGAGGCACACACACACGCACATGCACACACGCACACACGTACACACACATATGTATTTATGTATGGATATATACATATTTAGAATGCCTTTTATTTTTGTGTTTAAGTCACCATATAACTCGTTGTAAGAAAGTTGCCCACCAACTGGTAACCTTTTTTTTCGTTTTCAGTACTTTTCGAAGATTAACTAGCAAGGTATAGCTGGGTTTGCTCAGGCAAATAAAAATCACAGTATCTTTAAGTGTTAAAATAAGTATGGCATTCATTAAAAAGACATTGCATACATGCAAAAGCTATTATCATATTAATGTAATTTGCAGATTGATTTCATGAACATCTTCCAGAGGTGTAGACCTTGTCATTTCTCACCTGGACTATTGCAATATCCTCCTACTTGGTCTCCCTGATCTATACATATTTCTCCTCCTCTCTGGTCCATCCTCCATAGAACTGACAAAATAATGAAATTCAGTAGAGATGATTATAAAGCTTTAAACCTGGTTGTAAAGAAGTTAGCTTCACAAGTGTAAGATGGGAGGGGCATAGACAGACTGCCATTATTCTTAAAAAGGTCTGGGAATTTTCCTGGGCTACAAGCTTCTTATGAGTCATATGTTGAATGTACCAGCCAAGAGAGCTAATATGATCTTGAGTTTCCTCCTTGTCAGACCTCCTCTGGTATATTGTGCTTAGTTCTATATAGCACAGTTTTAGAAGAACATGCATAAGCTGGAGAGTTTTCAGACAAGGGTAGACAGTAGGTGAAAGCTCGGAGTCTATGTCACTTGAGAATTTAGTTGAAGAACTAGGTATGCTTAGCCTACAGAAGTACAGTGAATACTCTGGCAACATCATAACTGTGTTCAGGTATATGAAGGGTTGTCCCAGGAAGGAGGAGTTGAACTTATTTTATTTGGCACCAGAACAGGGAACCAAGAGTAATAGGTGAAAAATGACAAAGGAGGCATATTGAACTTTATGTTAGGGGGAAAAAAAACTTGCAAAGATTTATAACTACCCAAAAGTGACATGGACTTCCTCAAGAGGTTGGGTGTGGCTAAATACTACATCATTGGTAAATTGCTTAAGCAAAATTCAAACTTACATCTTCTTCATACCAAGTCCAACACTCTACTCACTGTGCCTCCTATCTGTTTTGTATGGTGACCTGTTTCTTTTGTAATCACAGTTCACAAAATTAGAAAGAAAGAAGGAAGGGATGAAGGAAGGCAAGAAAGGAAGCTGGTTGCAGAAAACAAATGGAATTATTTGGCAGAACATATGGAAATTAAGGACCTCCAACTCATATAGTCCCATGGGGTAGGCTTCTTCTTAAGGTTTTCCATGATTCTTAACATGGAAATAGGCTTCATTTCTGCTTGTTGGCTCTGTAGTTTCCTCCCAGTGTTGTTTCCCTTCTGGTCTTCTACCCAAATGGGAGGTAGTTACTGCACTCTAGATTAATAATAGCCCTTTGTCAAAGGAAACATACCTTTGCCACAAGTGCCATCTTGGTAAAGCAAAAGGTTTGAGTTTCCCTGTCTTGTTAGAAGTCAGAGTTCTTCTGTAATAGCTCAAATACTGGCCTAGACATGGATGTCTTTTCTCTGAAGTACCTTGTTTCAACTATAGTTTTTCTTGTTATTTGAGCTCACAGAATTTTGTCCAGTTATGATTAAAACCTTCACACTCATCTCTTATTGGGGCCCCATCATAGACAATTGTTTGGAATTTGGTTGTCTCCAAAGTTTCTTGTCCATTGGCATCAGATCTCCCCATCTAGACTCTAGAGATGCTCGATTTAACATTCTTCCAGTGTCTTCACAGTTGTCTCTCATATCATTCTAAGGGCAGTTGGGTAGAATTAATCACATTACTCAGGATTTTTCTTCCCTATATACAAGGTGGATTCACAGGGAAAACTAACTTCCCCCTGGAATTATCAGGGGGGAGATACATAATTGTGTCTAGTTTTAATGATAAGTCTTTGTGTAGCTTTTTCCTTTGCCAAATCTAGGAAAGCTCAAATTTATGGCCCTTTTGGATGTTTTGTGGAACTTCATTTGTGAATCCTAGAATCTGGGAATTGATTTGAACCTTAGTGATCTTATAATCCAGCCCTTACCTGAAACATCACTCCCCTCTTGGACATTCCTGAAAAAATAGTTTTCTAGCTACTGCTTGAGTACTTTTCTTATTAGGGAGCTCACTATTTATCAAAGTACCACATTCCATTTTCATGCTATGTTGAGAAAACATCTCCACTCTTATTGAGAGGACTCACAACTACTGGTTCTAGTTGTGGCCTCCAAGGAGTAAAGCAGAATAAATCTGATTCTTTTTGCATAAGAGCAGTTTAAATATTAAAGATGGTATGATCCATAAGTCTACTCTTTGGGTTAAATATCCTCATTTTCTTCAACCAGTACTTCCGTGACATGATTTCTGGTCTCATATCTACTTTGGTCACCCTCCCTTGGACTTCCTGTAACTCTTAAATTTCCCTCCTAAGTACAAAGTGACATCAAGAATTACTTTAGTGTTTTATGGCTGAAAAAAGGATATCTATCTATCTAAATCTATCTAACTATCTAAATCTATCTAACTATATCACATCATTTGATTATCCCAGTACTTCCAGTGGGCTTAGGTAGGGAAACTGATTTATCTATTGAGTGTGCTGTTGATTTGGGAGATTATGAATTAGGTCTTTGAGATCTGTGAGGCTGTTCTAAAATGTTGTATGTTCATAATTAATTTTTTGAGAAATATATATTTTATGAATAAATGCAATTAATTTTATGAGTTTTTCTAATTAATTTGAATCTCAGGGAAGACAAAGACTGAAGTATAGTAGTTTTTTTCAGTGTCAGAAGATCAATAGTGAGCCCAAGCTGTAGTTTATCACTAATGGTATCCAGTGACTGCTAAGCTCAGGACAGTTCAGTCACTAACAGTGAAGCAGCAGTAGGGTAGAGTGACTGTAGGTCACTGGGGTTGGATTCCAACACCTCCCACTCAGTGACTAAGGGGCATCTGCTTCTAATTTTCTCACTGGTTGGGGCTGTATGCTGTTATTGTAGAAATGCTTCAGTTTTTCACAGTTGCCCTCTGTCCTTTCTGCCAGGATTTCTGCTCCTGAACAGTCGTAGGTTACATGACTTTGAGCTAAGATGATAATTTCCCAAACCTGACCAGCTAGGGCACAGAAATTCATATTTCCGCCATTAAGGGAAGTTAAAGCTTTGCTTACATTTGCACAAATGACTTGACAGATGAAGTTCTGCTGTTTTCCAAGAACAAAACTTAAGAATTAACAGGGCTACTACCCTTTGGAATTTGAAACAGAAGTTGATTTGACAGCCATGGTGGAGCATAATTATTTAAGACTTAAACTATCATTGTTTTGTAGTTGATACTGAAGACATACTGTACCAGATAATCAGCAGATGTAGACTTGAATGAGTGACTAAGAACATATGGTAAAAATAAAATCAGAAATATAAGCTAGATGTCATTAAGCATTTCAAATGAGTAGGAGAAAATACAACTTTTTAAAAATAAATCTGGAATGTTACAAGAAGCCAACAACAGAGTCGAGAACAAAACTATTGTTATGAGATATACAGGAACCCTGCAACACCAAGCTGCTTCCTCATGCTAATTGAAGCCTTTGGCTGGGGTGTTCTGGAAGACCAGTAAATACTCCTGTAAAAATAGTGGAATTTTGATAAGGACCCTGAAACCATCTTTTTCTACATAGTAATATTTTCAGGCAGTAAAGCAAAACTTTCAGTAGTGGAAGGAAATGACTATAAAAGGATCCATCCCACACTGGCGTACCCTCTTGTCCTTAGGAAGGAAGAATATATTAAAGCATTAAAATAAGATTGAGTCTAAATCCTTAGAATGTGGCAAACAGAATTAGGAAAAAAGATCATGACTATGACATAAAGGTGGCACAGATGATATCTGATCTGTTGCAATCACTAGGAGAAAGACTCAAGCTAGAACTGGGAATGAGCAAATGATAGCCCATATCTGTTTGGTACGCTTAGTGAGTTTTCTAGTTTTCAATTTGTAGGTTGTTTTTGTCTTTTAAATATTATTTATTCTAATAAGACAATGAATGAGAATTACTCTACTCATATTTTTCACAGAAATATGATTGAGAGTTTTTGTAAGGCATTGATAATAAGTCCTGATTAATCAGAGTAAATTAGGCACATTAAATCTGCTCACATATTAGCTGTTTTCATATTCATATTTATAAGAAGCAGAAATCAGAATAAGCTATTGCATTGTCCTCCATATTTCTGCTCTTCCTAAAAGAGAATTATAGGGTGGTAAATGGACAGTTTGGTATAATTTTTAACATTTTTATTTAAAATATTTTAGTTTTTATACATTTCCCAGTGTTACTCAGAAAGCTTAGTTTTCTGGAAGAGAATTAATAATTTTAATTTCAATATAATTTTGATGAAAGTAATTATAAATATTGACATATGTATGTATGTACACATACATATATTCCTACATATTTTTCTAATGTTATATAATGAGTTGTTTTAAATTACGTAGAAGGTAAGATCAGAAATTGTCTTGAGTCCTTATTACTCATACTGAGAAGAATCATTAATCTGGCCCTGGTGATATCCCTCCACACAGTGTGTAAAAGTTCATGTTATACTTTGTTCTGACATTGAGGATGCATCCTAATTCAGGTGTGAAATTTCCTTGATAAGCTGTGGACCCTCCTTTATACCACCTTGATCGTGATTGATTGATGATTTGCAACTAGTTAGTTGTGAGGAACAGTGGAAAAGTAGGGAACCTGGATGTTTAAACACAAACGTATTCTATTCTCTGAAAAGAAATCTTCACGTGAGCCTTCCAGGAAATCATGTCCATCAGGAAATTTTGTATAAAAAGAGACTATATGCATCAAAGGAATAGAAGTAGATGAAAAGAACCAAAGTAAGGAGCTCCTAGATTAAGTAGCAGCCAGACTCAAGGAGAAGCAAGTGACAGAACCATGGAGGGAACCCTTTTACTCTCCATTGATACTGTGACTGGGATGGGCCGTGTGTGAAGGCCCAGAGAAGGGGATTGACGTTAAGGGTATATGAATGCTTTCTTCTATTGAGAGAAGGTATGTGTGTATTATAGGTACTTATCCAGTATAATGCTGTAAATATGGAGGACCATGGGAAGTGGAGTCTACCACTTGACTGTTGCTTGACTATTTAGAAGCCCTTTTTCCCCTTGTTGTGCTATATTCCTGGAATATTGTATGAGGAGAGGGAGTTCATAGATCTGAGGGAAAGGGAGTTATTTGAAATTGCAGTGTGTGTGTGTGTGTGTGTGTGTGTGTGTGTGTGTGTGTGTGTGTGTGTGTGTAAGGAGGTAGAGGAAATTGTCCTGTTCAGAATCTTATTAGCCAGGATTTTTGAATGGAAGTTGAGAGTCCTTTGTATTTTGTGTGGAGATTTAGACACAAGCTAGATTTTGATCTTCCTAGGGAGAACCTGGGTTGGGCGACAAGTCAAGATAATGATTATGAAGGAACCCCCAATACTGAGTCTAGTCCATCTGGGCTATACATCATTATAGTTAAAATCAATTAAGATAAATATCAAATATATTTTTGTGTATTTATGCATGCATCTGTACATCTTTACCTCTTCTCTCTCTCTCTCTCTCTCTCTCTCTCTCTCTCTCTCTCTGGAGCTCCTCGTTCATATCTCCAGCCTGATGAAATCACAAATCCTGTCAGAAACAAAAATAATATATGTATATATGTGTGTGCATGTTTGATTATAAGCAAGTTATTATTGAATATTATCTGGTGCTTTTTAGAGTTTACATGCTGTTTGATTTATGAAAGTTTTTTTCTTTTATTATTGTAGTTTGAAATTTTCTGCTACATTAGCTATTATAAAATCCTGTTTTATAGCACCTTGTTATACTACCATTTAACAATACCAAGGACCAACTCATGTCCCCCGGGTCTCAAGTATGCTGTGTTTGTCCCTCAATCATGTAAAAAGCTTGTAAAGCAGATGTTATCCTTGTCCCCTATCCCCAGCACCATAATAGGATTCTACTGTACTGAAACATACCATTTAAGATTCTGAAAAATCCTGCAGGGAGAAGAGAAAATCAGAAACTTGTTCTATCCAAATCCCAATTGTCTTGCCATTTTTTAGAAGACTACTTTATTGTTCAAAACACCAGTTTTGAGACATCTCTAACAATAAAAAGCAAAAAAACTATTGCAAGGGGGAAAATATGTTTTACCCCGGAGGAGTCATTTTGGCAACATAGTGGTGATCCGGGGAAGTGAAGCATTGGAGATGAAGGACTAGGGCATATTTAACTTCTCTCAGGTATTCAACACATCTTGGGAAAAAATTAACAATAGCTTTAGAGGCATCATAAAAGGAGTCCACCTTTTATATTTGGGTAGCATTGAGGTAAAGGGCACACATTTTAAGGTTGAGATGGAGTGGTCCATGGCCAGGCTTATGAGAACCTGCCATACTAATGAGAAACTTGTAGAGCCATGGTAACTGGTAACAGATTTTGGCCTAAGGATAGATCAGAGACATCACAACTATACTTCCCATAAAACTCTAACCCAGGGTTGGGCTTTACAGGAAGTTGACTTAATCTTCAGGTAGAAGTAAGGAGAAGGAGAACATTCCCCCAAATTTCTGTTCCCTCAATATCCACTGACATCATAGTGCTGAGACTGGTTCCTGTGTCTCAGGAATATATGAGGTAAACTGGAGAAAATGAGCACTAAAAGAGCCTCATATGAAGTGATCTATAGTGCTAAGGGTCCTCTGGAATACAGTGGCATAAATCTAAGAACCTTGGTCCGAACAACATGACCTGAAAATTAGGTTTGGGGTCAAAGTCCTTCAAGTCCCTCATGGAAACTCCCTCTGGTCCAAGTCCTTGCATACATACCTTAGTGATAAATTTGTGGTTGTTTAAGTTAGGTGGAAAAGTCTCAGGACTTAGAACAGTGAATGTTCTTAAATGTTAACTCCTTTAAATCAGGGAGTTTAGGGATATTTGACTGTTCAGACCAATGAATTGACTCAGAGAGAATGAATCATTGAAAGTATACAATTCAGGAGGCATTTTTAGAATGCTTAGATAAATTATGTTCTGTATTGAGGAAACTTTATTTTGGTATGGTGAGATTGGATGAAGGACCTACTCAAATCATGACCTTTTTCTTCATGTGATTGCCTGAGAGGCAGAAATTCATCCAGACAGGGAGTATTTAAAAAGTGGTGACCAGGGGAGGGAAGTATCTGGTAGAGTGTCTAGGGAATTCTTCTTGGCCCACAGCCTTTAAACATGGCCCTGTGCCTTTTAAACAGTAACTTAAATGAGGGCACAAATTGGCTGCATATCACATTTGCAGAGGATGAAAATATTTGAGGGATACCTAACAATTTATGTGAAGAAGATTTGGGAATTTTAATGAACTTCATCCTCAGAAGGAATGAACAGTTTGAAATGGTAGCTCACGTAACCTTCGGCTGCATTAAGAGGCTTAGTGCCCAAGGCATATAATAGTTTTGCTGCACTCTGCATTGGTCAGACTAAATCTGTAGTATCTCCAGTGCCTGGGACTGTTCCTAGCACCTAACAAGTGATTAATATATGTTTGCTGCACACTTGCTTGAGTATTGAGTTTATTTTTGTAAGCCACTTTTCAAAAGAATACTGGCATCATTCTATCAACAAATTCAATGAACAAATTCAGCATCTGCTTTGCGGCAGGGCGGGCTTTGTTAGGTGCTGGGAATGGAGATACAGATAGTGTAGTGATTACATAGGCCTGATCCCACTACTAGGTCAGGCTATGAGCTTTGACCTGTTTTGGATTAATTCACACCTGCTTAGACAAGCTGGTGCTCTGCTCCCCTCTTCTGGGGGCTCATCACATTAATGCTGAAATGAGTAAAGATACCTGATCATCTTATCCCACTGTGGCTGGGAACTCTCTAGTTCAAGCTGTCTGACAGGAGGGAGGCAATCTTTCTACAGACTCTGATCACCTGCTGTTTAGCTGAAGCACATAGATAAGAGAAAATTGGCATGGGCTAGGTGGGTGGCAAATTGTATTTGAAAAGTATGTCTGTGATTTGTATTTATATCAGAAAAAGAAGATAAATGTGGGATCACTAATTAGTAATTTACACAATATGTTTTTGTGCCATTGTGTGAAATGAAAGACATTCTGTCAAAATTGCACTAATGTCATGTCTCATATGTACCATGAGAAGCTTTGAGAAAGATTTTGTCCAGTATTCAGAATCATTATTTCTCCTCTTACGTTATTTGGTCTGAATTTTTCTCTCAAGTCTTGTATAAAATCTGAATGCAGCTTATAATTGGTGCTACTTTTCATTGTATACTTATTTTTTTTTCCTTTTGAAAGCAACCTCGATTTAATTGTGTAGTCTACAATATTGCAGTGGTGGGAAAGAGCAGCCTGTATTTGGACACATAGTACTTTTATGACCTTGCTCTTTTGAAGGTTGTAGATGTTTCCACAAATGCCTTTGAAAGTTAGGAAGACGATCTAATGAAAGGTTCCCTTAGGAAATCATTTTGCATTTTGCGTTCAAGAAGAAATGATAGATTGAGTAATACTGAACAAATTAGTAGTTGGGTCCACACAATGGGACAAACTTTTAGTTCAATTTTTAGTCATCAGCTTTGGCAAACCTATTCAATGAAAACTTCAGTAAGATTAAAATGATTTGGAAGAATTTATTGATAGGTGTAATCCTAACAATTAGGTGATCTTGGTATTTAAAGAAACAGTTACTCACAATTTCCTGTTCTTTTGCAATACTAAGGACCCTTAAATGTTTTATTGATATCTTCTGTTTATATGTAATTTTAATTTCTGACTATACCTCTCCCCTACTCAGAAAGCTCTTCATTACTTTAAGAAAAGAAAGAGAAAAAGCCTTTCAGCAAAACTGAACGACAAACTATAAAAAGTCTGATGTTGTATGAGATATTTATAATGCCCCAATTCATTTAAAAAAAAAAGGAAAGGAAGGAAAAAAAGGGAAGGGTGGAGGGGTGTATTTTTTTGCCCCATCTCCATTTTTAGGGACATATGTGGGTCATTATAATTATACAATATTTAGTGTTGTTATTGTCCTCCTCCTGCTCTTTCTCCTTCTCCACATCCTATTTGGCATTTAAAATCCTTCACAATCTGACTTCTTCCTACTGCTCCAGTTGTCATCATCTTCCTCCTCCTTAGGAGGAGCATCCTTGGCTTTCTCCAGGATAGGGTTGGAGTTATGGAGGACACCTTTCCCAATCTCCCCAGCTGCTAGGGTCTTTTCTAAAGTTAGTTTGTACCTTGTATATCTGTACTAGTTATTATGTAAATGGAAGTTCTTGGTATGCAGTGACTTTTGTGTGTGTATGATCCCAGCACAGCACAGTGCTTGTTACATAGTAAGTGCTGAATAATTGTTTAAACACCTTGGATAGTAGTGATGTGTACTATAGAGAATTTTTCCATTGTTTTTCTCTTCTTATCATAGTTGCCATAAAGGTGTTTATTAAAAATCTTCTCAATTCTATGCAATCAAAATAATATATTTTATCTTTTTTATTCATGATTATACCTGATATTCTCTTCTAATTTTTTGTGTGATATAATATCTAATATTCAGATCATATATTATTTTGAGCTTATTTAGTATCAGAGGTTGGTCTAGATAGAATTTCTGTCAAATTGTTTTCCAATTTGCACAACAATTATTGTTCAAAAGCGAGTTCCTCACCAGCTAATATCTATTTTGAAGTTTATTTTAAAAAACTATACCTAGGTTATTGAGTTAATTTTTTTTTTCTGATTCTTCCTTGTATAGCTAGTTCCATTGGTCTGTTTTTCTATTTTTCTAAACCACTACCAAATGCTGTTGATGATGATTAGAGCTTGATTTTTTTTTTTAAATACAGTTGTTCTTTATTTTATTAAATTTTTGAGTTACATATTTTCTCCCCGTCTTTCCCCCGCCCACCACCCCAAAACAGCCATCCC
>CM053582.1:334382835-334401665 GCA_028627135.1 Pseudochirops cupreus | reverse complement strand
CCTTGTAGCCGAGCTGACTTTAGTGGGAAGTATCTTTGTGTGCGTTTTGGAGTTCTAGGATTGGTTTAGAGTCCTGTTTTATGGGTATTTTGGGGTGGTTATGTGAGAGCTGCGATATGTTGCTGCTGCTACGCAGCCATCTTGGCTCCGCCCCTAGAGCTTGATTCTTATAGCACTAAATCTGTAAATTAATTTAGGTAGTATTATAATTTTTGTTGTATTGGCACAGTGTAGCCAAGACCTCTAAATAATCCTTCAGTTATTTAAGTCGTTATTTCTTTAAGAAACATTTTTAATTGTATCTGCATAGATCCTTATTTCATAGTATTAGGTAATGGTAACTGGTACTGTACATTTGGATCCCTTTCTCCTTCTTATCTCTCTAGGTTCTACACTCCTCTAGCAGTATCCATTTTCTGCCATCTTGAGTCTTAGGGCTGGTACAGTTCGTAAGCATTTTCCTGGGAACCTGACAAAACAACGAAAAGTTATTTACCCAAGACTGTGTGATGGGGAGAACAAGGGTGGGTGCCCCAGGGGACAGTGGGATACTGAGCTGTCCTTTTGAGTTGTTTAGTGGCAGCTAGGATAGATCACTGAGCCTGGAATCAAGAAGACCTGAGGTCAAGTTTGGCCTCAGACACTTATTAGCACTAGGACCCTGGGCTAGTCCTTAATCTCTTTTGCCTCAGTTGTCTCAACCATAAAATAGGGATAATAACAACATCGTCTTGCAAGGTTGTTGTAAAGATTGAATGAAATATTGTAAAGCACTTAAACACAGTGTTTGGTAGATAGTAGGTGACATATATATATATATATGTATATACACACACATATATATATATATATATATATATATATATATATATATATATATATATATATATACATAAATGCCCCTTTCCTGCCATACCCCCCAATTCTTCTCCCTTCCGTTGTCCTTTTTTTTTCCTGAAAGACTTATCTTAGTATTGGTTCTTTCTCTTCTTGTTGTCTTTGTTGTTTTTGATGCACTGAAGTTGCCTTTGTTTATTTGCTATAGTGTTGTGGGGAGCTGACTTTAGGTTCCCCCTCAATTTGCCATCTTCCCAGGACTGTTCTCAGCTGCCTTTTACGGTTGTTGTGCCAAACGTTGCGGGGAAGCCAGTTGTTCTCTTTAGTCTGCTTTCTCCGCTCTTCGTTACTTTATACAAGTTCCTGCATGTTTGTTATAATTCTGCATATTCATCATTTCTTACAAGGGAATAACATTCTAATATAGTCATTCAGCAGTTTATTCAGCCTCCAAACGATGGTTACCTCTTTTGGTTCCAGATAAAGTGCTGGTGCTGGTATTTCGTTACATATTGGATATTTGTTTCCTTGAGATATACGCTCAGGATAGAAATCACTGTTCAAGTATCTGAGCAGTTTATGTAATTACAAATTGATTTCCCAAGTACTTGTAATAATTCACAGTTCTGTCAACACTGTATTAGCGAGCCTGTCTTTCTACAGCCCCTCCAACATTGACTGTTTGTATGTATCATGGATTCATTATCATTGTCATTTAGCTTGGTGTGAGGTAGGACCTTAGAGTCCAGTGTTCTTTCCACCACATTCTAGTATCTTTTTTGAGAATCTGGTTTAAAAAAATTGACATAACTATTTTTCCATGCTCTGGAACCAGGACTCATTGGCAGTCTCTCAAGAACAAGTATATTCACAGCTAGGCAGGGTACATTTGCAGGGACAGCCTGCCTGGATAATATGAATACTTACTTTCTGTTGTTGGAGTAGATAATAAAGATAATCTGCTTTCATTTTTTTAACCACATTTTTTTTCTCTTGATTGTAATTTATTCTTGATTCTTTATCTGGCAAAGAGAATATAGTTTTCATTTAACTTTTGCTATAAAGTCTACAAAGGGATATTCAGGAGAAATGGTAATGATTGGAACCCCTTTGAATGTATAAAATGCCACATAAATACCTCAGAATCACACAACTTCTGGAAATCAGCTTGTAATACAGAATTTCTAGTTCAGGGACAATGCAGTTAATAAATGAGCACAAGTTGTTGGCACAAAATAGAAATTTTCTGAACAGCAAAGAATCATTTAAGAGAATAATGATTTAAGTGGAGACAAATGATGTTATCCTTAGCAAAATAATTTACTGAAAGTCTTGGCAAATAGAATGTCAGCAGGTAATTTGTTTTGTTTTCAATACATTTTTTTGTCTACGACGAGCATGATGAGAGTTTTTCTTTTGTACTTTCAAATAATTGCTGATATTTAATTTTAAAGACATCATAGCCATTATATTATAACTTTCATATTCCTATTTCTAGTCCAGTGAGTAATGAAAGTAAATAATACTGTGCTCAGTTGAATGTTAAAATGGAAAAGGAGATGTAGGGGGATGAAGAAGGAACCCCCAGAAACCCTCCCAAATTCCCCTCAAAACAACTAGAAAACCACACATCAGAACTGATCTAGGACTGGGAAGCAGTTTATCAGCCCTGCAGGAAAGATCTGTCTCACTGGGGTGGGAGGGAGCAAAGTCCAACAGCAGCAGCAACAGCCATCCTCACTGCAGGGAGCCTGCAGCAAGGCTCCAGGCCTGGGGCAATCCACCAGTGAGGCCTTGCCCTCCTGTAAACCAGTAGCCCCCTACACAAGTGAGGAGTCTGTGCAGTGCAGCAAGACCCCACCACAGTGACCTTTTCCCAGTTTAAGCCACCAAGGAGGCTTTGACCCCATTGCTGGCAGGTAGCGAAGCTCCTCCTCAGGGCTGACCAACAGTGAGACTCTCTTCCTGAGGCCTACTATCAGACAAACCCTATTTCCATGGCAGCCCAACAGCAAGGCTCCACTCCTGGGGCACATCAGTAACAAGATGCCTCCTCCAGGCCACTCACCAGAAAGACTCTTACCATAACAACTCAGCAGCAAGGCCTCAGCCCTGGAGAAGGCCAACAGCTAAACCTCATACTCAAGTAGGCCAACAGGGAGGCCTCAACTCCCATTACAAGCCAGAAGGGAATCCTACCCTCCAGGAAAAACAAGCATCTGAAAAGCAACCCCTGAAGCTCAGTGAAAGCCAGGATTAAGATCCAGAGCCCCAGCACAAAATGTTTGGGACAGTGCAGAACCAAAACCCAATTCTCACATTAAAAACACTCACAAAAAAAGGCAGAAAAAATGGGCAAAAAAGAGCTTGATTGTAGAAAGTTACTATACTGTATACATATACTATATACTTGACAGTAGTGTCAAAATGATTACATGTGAAGCCTCAAAGAAAAATGTAATTTGGTTTTAGGTCCAAAAACAATTCCTGGAAGAGTTTAAAAAAAACTTTAGAAAAAAAATTAGAGAAGTAGAAGAAAAATTGGGGAAAGAAATGAAAGTAATACAAGACAATCATGAAAAAAGAGGCAGCAGCATGGGAAAAGATATACAAAAATTTATCGAAAAATGTAACTCCCTAAAAAATAGAATTGGCCAAATGGAATAGGAAGTCCAAAAGCTCACTAAAGCAAATAATTCCTTAAAAATTAGAATTGAACAAGTTGAAACTAATGACTGTATGAGACGTCAAGATATGATAAAGCAAAGTCAAAAAAAGTAAAATAAAAACAAAAAGAAGGAAATGAGATTTTCTCATTGGAAAAACTACTAACCTAGAAAATAGATCCAGGAGAGATAATATAAGAATTATTGAACTACCTGAAAGCCATGATTTAAAAAGAAAAAAGCCTTGACATCTTTTAAGAAATCATCAAAGAAAAATACCCTGATATATTAGAACCAGAGGGCAAAATAGAAATTGAAAGAATCAATTGATTACTGCCTGAAAGAGATCTCAAAATGAAAACTCCCAGGAACATCATAGCCAAATTCCAGAGTCCATAGATTAAGAATAAAGTACTACAAGCTGCCAAGAAGAAACAATTCAGATATCGTGGAGTTACACTCAGGATTACACAGGATTTGGCAGCTTCTACATTAAAGCTCTGGAGGGCTTGGAGTATGATACATTGAAAGGCAAAAGAGTTAGGATTACAACCAAGAAGTACCTACCCAGGGGCAGTTAGGTGGTGCCGTGAATAGAGCACTGGCCCTGAAGTCAGGAAGACCTGAGTTCAAATCTGGCCTCAGACACTTACCACTTATTAGCTGTATGACCTTGGGCAAGTAGCTTAACCCCAATTGCCCTGCCCTTCTCCCTCAAAAAGGCAAAAAAAGAAAAAAAAAAGAAAAAAGAAAAATTACCTATCCAGTAAAATTCAATGTAATTTTTCAGAGGAAAATGATAGGACTTTTCAAGCATTTCTAATTCAAAGACCAAAGCTGAATAAAAAAATTGACATGCAAATATAAGACTCAAGAGAAACTTAAAAAGTTAAAAAAGAAACAAGAAAGAGAAAACAGGAGAAATTAAATATGGTTAAACTGTTTATATTTCTATATAGCAAGATAATATTTGTAACTCTTCACTATACTAATATAAGAGCAGTTAGAAAGAGTATATGTACATAGAGGGTGTTGATATAAGATGACTTTGATGGGATGATACCCCCAAAAATAAAAGGATGAGAAATAAAATTACACTAGAAAAAGGAGGGGAGAGATTGAAAGGGATAAATTATCCCATATAAAAGAGACCATGAAAGAGCTATTATAATGGAGGGCAAGATGGGAGTGGGAATGGTGGGCAAAGATTAAAACTCATACTCATCAAAATTGACTCAAAGAGGGAATAACATATATACACAGTAACATACACATTCAGTTGGATATAGAAATCTATTTGCCCTATAAGGAAGTAGAGAGAGGGATAATGGGGGAGGAGACACTGATAAAAGGGAGGGTATATCTGTGTTCAGAAATAAAACACCTGTGAGGAGGGAAAGGGTGGGGTATGGGGGGAGTGGCGTGATAAACAGGGAAAATAGCATGAAAGGAAATACAAAGTTAATAGTTATAACTATAAATGTGAAAAGGATGAACTCATCCACAGAATGTAAACAGATTGGAGAATAGATTAAAAACCAGAATCCTTGTAAACAATATGTTATTTATAAGAAACACATTTGAAGCACAGAAATACACATGGGGTAAAGGTAAGGAACTAGAGCTGCAGCTGAAGCCAAGAAAGCAGGATAGCAGTCGTGATTTCAGACAATGAAAAAACAAAAATAGATCTAAAAAGAGATCAAGGAAACTAACTTGTTGAAAGATACCATAGACAGTGAAGTTATATCAATACTAAACATACACACCAAGTGGGATAGTATTTAAATTTTTGAAGGAGAAGTTGAATGAGTTACAGGAGAAAATAGATAATAAAGCCATATTAGCGGGAGACCTCAACTTTCCCTTCTCAGAACTAGATAAATCTAATAAAAAAAGAAAAAAAATTAAGGAGATGAATAAAATTCTGGAAAAGTTAGATATGATAGATCTCTGGAGAAAATTGAATTGGTATAGAAAGGATAAATATACCTTTTTCTCAGCAGTACATGGCAAATACACAGAAATTGACCATGTGTTAGACATAAATACCTTACAACCAAATGCAGAAAAGCAGAAGTAGTAAATGCATCCTTTTCAGATCATAGTGCAATAAAAATTGAATTCAATAATGGACAATGGAAAGAGAGGTTAAAATTAATTGAAAATTAAATAATCTAATCCTAAAAAGCAAGTAGTCAAAAAACAAATCAGAAACAATTAATAATTTCATTAAAGAAAATAACAATGAGAAAACATACTAAAATTTATGTGATGCAGGCCAAAGTAGTTTTTATGGAAAAATTTATATCTCTAATTGCTTAAATCAGTAAAATAGAGAAAAGGAAGCTCAGTGAATCAGGCATACAACAACAACAACAACAACAACAACAACAACAACAAAAACTAGAAAGAGAACAAATTAAAAATCCTCAATTAAACACCAGATTGTAAATCCTGAAAATCAAAGGAGACATTAATATAATTGAAAGAAAGAAAACAATTGAACTGATAAATAAAACTAGAATCTGGTTTTGTGAAGAACAAACAAACCAAGAAACAAACAATAAAATAGAGAAACCATTAGTTAATTTGATCTAAAAAAAAGACAGAAGAAAAACAAATTACTAGTATCCAAAATGAAAGAAGTGGATTCACCACCAATGAAAAAGAAATTAAAACAGTTGTCAGCACTTATTTTGCCTAATTACATGCCAGTACATTTGGTAATCTAAATGAAATGGATAAATATCTACAAAAATATAAATTACCTAGATTAACAGAAGAAATAAAATACATAAATAATCCAGTGTTAGAAAAAGAAATTGAAGAAGCCATTAATGAACTTCCTAAGAAAAAACTCCCAGGACCAGATGGATTCAGAAGCAAACCAAAAACCAAACATTTAAAAACAATCAATCCCATTATTATATAAACTATTTGGAAAAGTAGACAAAGAAGGAGCCCTACCAACTTCTGTTTACAACACAAATATGATGCTGATACCTAAACCAGGAAGAGCCAAAACAGAGAAAGAAAATTATAGACCTATTTCCCTAATGCATATTAATGCAAACAATTTAAATAAAATACTAGCAAAGAGATCATAGCAATATATCACAAGAATCATACACTATGACTAGATGGAATTTATGCCAGGAATGCAGGGCTGGTTCAATATTAGGTAAACTATCAGCATAATTTACCAATCATATGATTTGACAAAATACCTTACCTATTCCTATTAAAAATGCTAGAGAACAGAGGAATAAATGGAGTTTACCTTAAAATAATAAGTAATATTTGTCTAAAACCATTAGCAAGCATTATTGCAATTGGGATAAGCTAGAAGTCTTCCCAGTACAATGAGGGATGAAGAAAGAAAGCCCATTATCATCTCTGTTATTTAGTATCATACTAGTAATGTTAGCTATAGTAAAAAGAGAAAAAATTAGAAGGGTTAGAATAGGCAGTGAAGAAATGAAACTATCACTCTTTGCAGATGATATGATCTTATATTTAGAAAATCCTAGAGAATCAATTCAAACGCTACTTGAAATTATTAACAACTTTAGTAAAGTTCCTGGATACAAAATAAACCCACATAAATCATTAACATTTTTACATATTACCAACAAAGTCCAGCAGCAAGAGATAGAAAGAGAAATTCCATTTAAAGTAATGGTAGACAGTATAAAATACTTGGGAGTCTACCTGCCAAGACAAATCCAGGGACTATGTGAACATAACTATAAAACACTTTTCACACAAAGTCAGATCTAAACAGTTAGAAAAATAGTAATTGCTCATGGGTAGGCTGGGTCAGTATGATAAAAATAACAGTTCTGCCTGTTCAGTGCCATACCAATCAGAACATCAAAAATGTATTTTACAGAGCTAGAAAAAAAATAACAAAATTCATCTGGAAGAAGAAATGTTGAAGGATATCAAGGGAATTAATGAAAAGAAATGTGAAAGAAGATGGTCTAGCCCTACCAGATTTCAAACCGTATTATAAAGCTATAATTATCAGAACAATCTGGTACTGCCTAAGGAATAGAGTGGAATAGATTTGGTACAAATTACATTATAGTAAATTACTGTAGTAACCTGGTATATGATAAACTTAAAGATCCAGGTTTTGGAACAAAAAACTTATTATTTGACAGAAACTGCTGGCAAAACTGGAAAACAGTATGGCGGGAACTACATATAGACCAACTTCTCACACTGTATACAAAATTGGGTACATGGTTTAGACATAAAGGGTGATACCATCAGCAAATTAAGAGAGCAGGGAGTCATTTATTTGCCAGATTTATGGATAATGGAACAATTTAAGATCAAAGAAGAGCATTACAAAGTGTTAAGTAGATAATTTTAATTATGTAAAAAGTTTTTGCACAAACTAAACCAATGTAACACAAATTATAAGGAAAGCAGAAAACTGGTGAGAATTTTTTTGCAACAGAAATCTCTGATAAAGGCCTTATTTCTCAAATAGAGCAGTGATTCAAATTTTTAAGAATACAAGTCATTCCCCAATCAATAAATGGTCAAAGGAATGAACAGTCAGTTTTCAGATGAAGACATTGAAGCTACCTGTAGTCATATGAAAAAATGCTCTAATCAGTATTGATCAGAGAAATGCATATTAAAACAACCGTGGGGTACCACCTCATACCTATCAGAGAGGCTAATGTGACAAAAAAGGAAAATGTTGGATGTGGAAGGGGATGTGGGAAAACTGAAACACTAGTGTACTGTTGGTGGAGCTATGAACTGATCCAACCATTCTGGAGATCAATTTGGAACTACACCCAAAGGCGTATAAAATTGTGCATCCTTTCAGCAATGCCACTACTAGGTCTGTATCCCAAAGACATTCTCCAAAAGGGAAAAGAACTCATTTGTATAAAAATACTTATAGCAGCTCTTTTTGTGCTGGCTAAGAATTGAAAATCAAAGGGAAACCCATTACTTGGGGAATGGCTAAACAAGCTGTGGTATATGATTATAATGGAATATTATTGTACTATAAGAAATGAGTAGGTGGATTTCAGAAAAACCTGGAAAGACTTAAATGAACTGATGTGTAGTGAAGTGAATAGAACCAAGAGAAAGTTGTACATGGTGACAGCAGTAGTTTGATGAAGAATCATGAATGACTTTGCTATTATCAGCAATATGTTGATTCAAGATAACCTCAAAGAACTCATGATGAAGCATACTATCTGCCTCCAGAGGAAAAAAAATTATATTGATTAAATACAGACTGAAGCATGCTATTTTTTAGCTTTCACTTTTTCTTTTATTTGAATCTTCTTGTACAGAATGACTATGATGGAAATGTTTTCTATAATTGCAAATGTATGGCCTATGTCTGATTGCTTTACCATCGAAGGGAAGAGACAGGGAAGACTGGATAGAATTTGGAACTCAAAACTTTAAATAAAACTCTTAAAAATCTAAAAAAAAAAGAACAAATGAAAAAATGGAAAAGAAGGGAAAGAAAAAATACTGGAATATCCAATATTTGTGAGCAGAAATGGTTGGCTAGTCTACATGACATTAACATTTTTACAGTGTTCACAGAAACTCAAGCCACAAGAAACAAACAAAATCTTTTTTAATGCAAATCAAAGGATTTTAGTCAAATCTAATAAATTTAGTACTGGGGGGAAAAGAAGCACACCATATTGTTACAAAGCTGTTAGAAATATCCTGGCATTCTTCCATTCCCCCCTTCCTAACCCTGTAGTTAATGTTCTCCCCTTTCACTATTTGATTCTACAGAGTAAAGGAAAGTGCCAAAGCTTGTTTTGAGATAACTGATGCCAGCCCGAAGTGACAGAAGCACAAGGGTATATGAGGGCAGAATTTTGGATGACTAATGTTTTGGTATGTATTGCGGTCACTTCCAACACAACTGTTTCTTCCTCTACTAATTATATAGTTTAGTAATGTGTGATTGTCAGAATTGTATTAAATACTGAATAAAATTCAGAATAGTTTATTTCTGGTGTCTTCACAGCTCATTGTTGTGCAGTGTACACTCTATATTGCTAGAGGAAATTGGTATCTTTTTGCAGCAAGACAAAAGGGCAAGTATCAGAAATCTATTAATACAAGAATCTGGAGATCAGGCAGCTTCAAGCTGTCAGAGCTCAGGACCTTCCCAGCTTCTGTCCATTTATAGTAGAGCAAGTAGGAACACAAAACTGACTGTAATTAACCTCTCAATTAACTTGACCTATAGCCACTTCCTAGGTTAGCATCGCTCCTCTTTTTACCTAATCTTCCATTTTAAGCAATATTGTTGATTTTATATAACTCAACATCAAAGAACTAATTAACCACTTCTTAGTCCAAGTCTTTTTGAGAGAAACACCATATATAGAAACAAAACTTGCCCAATATTTTGTATATAGAGGATGATTTGGTGGTACCTTTCTTCTGGGATTCTCTTTCGTTCATCTATATTTTTTAAGTATAGTTTTCTGCATGTAGGAATCCCACTTTAGAATACAAAACTGTTTGAGAGGAAGGACCATACTTTTTTGCCTTTATTTGTATCCCTAGTGCTTAGCACAGAATAAATAATAAAGGCTTATTGACCAACTAAATCCCAACTTTTGCTGTGCTGTTCAAGAATGTGTGCCCTTTTCAGTCAGTATTTCTGGCAGGCACTAGCCCAAAGAAGATGGGTTATCTGTAAATCTCCAAAGAGAAAGGAACACTTTTGGCACCTCCATTGGTCCGTGTATTTTTGTGTTAACAGGAGGGATTTGGAATAGCCCCCTGATCTGGTCTGCTTACAATGGTAGTGATTGATAATGAACTGTGTATTAGTCACACTAGACCCATTTCTGAGAATATGGCTCTTCAGTTTCTCCTTTCCATGTAATTAATAGGGAGATCTACTGTTGAAGAATCATTTCCATCTCAAATACTTTCAATGGCCCACATGATCAAAACACAAAGATTACAACTTGCTCCCACTGAACTGTGACAAATAAACCCAAGAGACAGAGTTTATGGGAAATTAATAAAATTAGGCTAGTTAATAATCAATAAATTGATGGTCAGTGGTTTTTCTTGGTAATCAAAGACACCTAATGGAGATTCTGAATGCTTTAAATTTTTTTGAAAGGGAATACCCCTGACAGGAGAAATCAACCCTGATTGGTGAACAGTCAATGAGGGAGTGGACTAAAAGTCTTCAGCTTGTCCTGTTGAGAACGTGGTTTAATCATAAGACTCACCCACCTCCAGCAATCTGGACAGGGGAATCCATCTCTACCCAAACCACTTCAGTTGGTTTTCTTCTTCATGAGCTTGGACACCTGAACTCCAAGAGGCGATGGGGATGGGGAGAAGATCAATACCTGGGGGCTGGAATTCACCCAAGTCAGATTCTCTTTACACTCTCAACAGAAGTAAGGTCTTCTAGTTGGATGGGGTCCTGCTCTAGATTGAGGATGATATACTCCAAGGATTATGACAGTATCCTCTATCAGCCATGCTTTTCAGAGACTGGCCGACTGAACTACAGGGGCTGGTCCCTGAATGAGAAAATAAAAAACCTAGATCCTAATTAATAGCGGGTTATTAACATAGTAGAAAAATAATTTCCTTTAGATCCAACCCTGTTTTGTCAGAACCCTAGATTATTGCACTCAAATTCCTGTATTTACTTCTATGTCTGGAAGCTGTTACTGTTGTTAGAGAAGAGCTGAATCCCTCAAAAGCTTTCCATCCCCCCATTCTTAGTAGATCTTCTACTTCTCATGGGGTCATTGCCAGTAGGTTCTGATAGCCAGTGCTCTATGCCACACTCCACTGGAACCATCATTGTATTCTTCATAGGTCTACACACACACACGCGCACACACACACACACACACACACACACACACACACACACACACACTCACTCACTCTGACTTAAAAAAAATAAAACCATTGCCCATTCAGAATTCCCTAATTCCTTCATATCTCTTTTTAACAAAAAATTCCGAAGAATAACTGTTGGCGTCAGATTTGCAGAGAAATATGGGGTGGGGGAGGGAAGCACACACAAATGTATGTGTATGTTTTCTGGCACTAATTGTGAGGTATGGGGAGTTAACATATATACTGTATGTATGTTTGTCACTGGACCTTGGAGCATGTTTTCTTTTTTGCAGGTTATGCCATTTTAGTTTGAAATACATTATTCTTTTTTGTTCTGCTTTTTCTTATGGATATGGAATAAACTTGTGCTGTCCTAATTTCCTTTTCTTTGTGTTTGAAAGACTTTCTCCTGGATGCTTTCAAAATTTGATTTTTGTCATTGAAGTTTGGCCACTAAGTGTCTTGGAATTTGCAATGTGGGTTTTTATTTTTGTCTGACAGTACTTAGTATATTGTCTTGATTGATTATTTATTGTCTGTAGTCTGATATTCTATTTTTTGTGTATTTTTTCTTGCATTACAGAATTCAAATTAAAAAATAGGTCCTTTTATTTTGAGAGCTATATGATCCTTAGGTTATTCCTGTGTATCTTGTCTTTGGGTTTGTCATTTTGTGTTATATATAATCCACATATTTTTGGATGCTGTTGCCTTTAATATTGTCATTTGCCTCTGTTTTACTAACATTTTCTCATTAGATCTGTTACTTTCTCACTTGTTAAAAGAAATTCTTTATCTTTTTTCCAGATATGTAAATTGAGTTTTTAAATTTCTGTTGAGAGCTTAAAATTCTGATGTGTATTCATTCTACTTCTTCTTTATCTATTTCACTTCTCTTTTGAACAATTCTAGATTTTCTTACATTTTTATCCATGCTTTTGGGGAGTCTTCAGGATTGTCTTTAATCAGACTTTGGTTCATTTTCCTTAATGCTATATTTGTTAAGGAAGCTTTGTAGTCTCTTTGAGATTTGGGGTTCTTTTTGTAGTTTTAGGATGCTCTGTGGTTGTTTACTTCGGATTAGGCTTTTACTGAGACCTCTTTTCCTGTTGTCTTTGGAGTTTTAGCCTTTTAAAAAATTCCATGATAAAACATTCACCTTGTGGCTGTATCCCCTGTGCTGATGGGTAAATGCCTGATGCTGAACTGCACTATTACCTTGTTCTCCATGTTTTGTGGGAATATAAATTTTGGCAGACTGAATCTCTGTCCTGAGTAGCCTCTGAGAAGAGAAGTAGTGACCACAGTCATCTTTCAGTTGCCTTTCCTTCAGGCTCGTCACAACCTCCACACTGGACCACACCTCATTAACTCTCTCTCCTCTTGTCTCAATTTTTCCTAGTTAGGCAGAATCAGAATCAACAAAGATACTGCCACATCTTACTGGATTGTGGTAAAGATTCAATGTCACTCTAACCTTAGTGAATTCTTAACCTAAGGTGAGATTAAGTCAAAAGGCAGCAAGTTTCAAGTCCACTCAGCTCTTCCTTTGTTTGTGTTTCATGTGACTGGGCACACTCTATAGCACGCGCAGTGGCCACACCCTGGTAAAACTGCTTCGGCAGACCAGCTGAACCAGGTTGAGGCTAGCTGACAGGCCCCAGATGTCAATAAATTGGGGAACGTCTACTCCAAATTTGTAAAGATTTCCCTGGGGAAATGGGCAGTTTGTTTCAAAGGCCACAAAGGCAGCTGAAGCAGGTTCTTATAGCTTGGTCAGACACTGAAGTCATCAAAGTCATCTATTGAATTATGGGCTATCGCCCACCATTTTGACTTTTGCTTTGCCATTGGACTCAAATGACTCTGGAAGAGAGAGTGAGCTTGATGATCTGTCTCATCTAAATCCAATTCATGCACAAGCTGAGATATCACCTCATAATTGGCCTTCTTTGAAAAAAAAAGGGATGAAAAACATGTAGCTAGGTAGGAATAATCAGGTTCTTCCACTTCTTGAGAACTGAGGAAGAGCAGAATGGCTTGGGCAGAGTCACTGTGGTATCAAGAGTCCCTAGATTGTCTCCTGTGCAAACCCAAGAATTAGTTTGTATTCCTGTACCTGGGTCATGATAGTTGGTTGGGGTAAGTGTGCTGAATAAGTACTCTAAGAATTAAAGCTTGTGTGTGTGTGTGTGTGTGTGTGTGTGTGTGTGTGTGTGTGTGTGTGTGTGTTAATTCATACAGACTCATTACTATGCTAAGAGTTTTTTTTCCCCCTCCAGGGGATTTAACTGTAAATACTCTATATCTGGTGGATAATTGCCCTTTTTTGTGGGTTAGAGGTTTGAAATGGTTTGGAGAAAGTGACTAATCTTCTATCTTGTTGATCAGATGACAGGATTCTTTAAAAATGCTTTATTGATGTTCATTGTTATTTCCCAATATTTACCCCCTTGTAATTGTTCTAATTTTCCTCTGTAATAAAGAAAAAAAATAAGGAAACAAAACCAACATAATGAACATATCAACAGCATATGCAGCATTTTATACCTTTAGTCTGCTATCTGTTGAGAAGAAAGAAGTTTGTTTCATAATTAATTTTCCAGAACCAAGACTAGAATTCTGATGACTTTTATTATTGTTTTCCTTCATGAGATTGTGATCATTGTGTATTGATCTCCTAGTTCTGTCTTCTTTGCAGTCATTCTACACTAGTCTTCTAAAATTACTTTATTTGTCATTTCCTATTTTGCTGTTGTATTGTATATTATCCTTTTGCACAGATGTAGCACAATTTGTTAAGCCAACCCACACTGAGTGCAACATTTTCTACTACAAAAAGTGATGTTATGAATGTATTGTTATATATGGGACTTTGGCCTCTGACTTCATTGTCTTTGAGGGTGTCTGTGCTGTAGTGGTGACGGTGTCAAAGAATATGAAAAATTTAGTCCTTTTTTTTAAAGAAAATTTTAAAATGTTTGGAACATGACTTCCCATTGAAGGTTGGTGAAGTTCTTTGTAACTATTAGTACTATTTTCACCTGTATCATTAGTTAAGTAGAGTTCCGTTCCAGGCTAACCTGGGAACTTACCTCTTATGGCATTATTTCTGTGGGAAAAATAAATCCCAAGTTTTATATAGCCAATTTGCAAATAAACTTTTGGAACTCAAGTCATTCTTGGAATGAGAACTGACTGTGTGGTAATTAATTAGGGTACATCCTCAGTATGTACATAATATACTAAACTAAACATTTTGCTTTCCTTTAAGTATGTTTATAACACCACACTTAGTGCTTTCATTGCAATTTTGCATAAAGAAATGTCAGTGAGTATCTTCATAAGCCATTCAGGTACATTAATGTATGGTATTACTTATTTTAATTCAGTGAAAAGATCTTGTTTGATTAAGAAGAACACTTGGTTGATCAGGGTAGTATGGAGGAATTCTGTTAGTAAAAGAATTTGAAGATGCTACTGGAATCAGTTAAGGGACAAAGTAGATGAAAATAAGCTGCCATGCAGAGAAGATTCTTGGCTGCTCTAGGAGAGTTATTGGAGAGGCCTCTTCGAGCCAGGAAGGACTCAGTGAAAAGACCAAAGAAGGTTTAATTTAGTTTATCCAAAATTTTTAATTGCCTGTTATGTGCAAAGCACTGTGCTAAGTGTTGGTGATATAAAGGAAAAAAAAAACTGGATGTAACTCCTCAAGGATTATGCATTCATTGTGCAAGGGGAAACAGATTCACAAAGGTAAGTAAATCTAAAGTAGTTTGAGGAGGGTAAGAATACTAACATCTGGGGATACTGGGCAAGCCTTCATAGAGAGAGTACCATCTGAGGTAGTCTGTGAAGGAAAATAAGTATTCTGAGAAGGAGTAAGTATAGGGGGATTAGGGATTTATCAGAAATTTCTGAAATTGATTTAATGAAATCATTTTATAGTGAAGATATGTCCATTGACATTTTGTTGAGGACAAAGACAACTCCTGATGTGGTCCTAGAGATTGAAGTTGAACCAAAATGAATTGACTGATTTAGAGTCACCCTTTGGTCCGTCCTAGGGAATGGATTTTAGTGACTGGGGTTCATATCATTCCCTAGATTTACTCTGGGAAAGCTTTCATTATAGCTTATAAATAGCTCATGTCTAGTTTTTGACAAATATAGTTATATCTAGCTCCTGTATGAACACTCAAATTAACAAAAATATATTGAATAGAGAACAATGATTATTTTACCATATGGAAAAGTAAGAAGGCACAAAAAACTGAACATAGCTATAGAAATTAGTGAATTACTCCCTTGGAAGGAAACTGAACTTAAATTTTCATAGCAGCTTCTTTGTAGTCCAGTGAAATCTTTCTCTACCAGTCTTCTACATGGTCCTTTTGAGGTATTTTTTAAACAAGCTTGTATTTTAAACTCAGAAGGCAAGAACTCTTTGGTGGGGCAAGATAGGCAACACCTTGCAAATGAACTTTCATTTTTCATATAACTCATTGTAATGCTGAGTCTCAAGATTCAAATTCCTTGCTCTGGCATGTTTTGGCTTTAAATCTTACTTAACTTCCAGCTGTAGAAATCACACAGGTGACTCCTCTGTCTCTAAGATACACACTGCTTGGGCAATTTCATATTTTCTAGAAGTCACATGCCCAAAGTCTCAGACTTGTCATTGCTATAAAACAGGAATTATTAATGTTTTTTTTTTGGTTTCATGGACATTTTTGACAATCTAATGAAGCTTATGGATACCTCTGAATAAAGTTTTTAAATGAATAGAGTAAAATGTATAGTATTACAAAGGAAATGAAATATATCAAAACATAGTAATCAAAATATAGGAAAAAAATCTAAATTCATGGACCCCAATTTAAGTAGCTTTGCTTTAGTGTCAACACCAAAGGTGGTACTGTTCTCTAGAAAGAAGTCTGAATTCTGAAATAACACTAGAAAATCAAAACTTTCTTTCTTCTACACGGGAGATTGGGCCTCAGAAATATTATCTATGAACCTCTCTGACATATAGTCATACATATATCCATCTCTGCCATGTATTCCTGCAGGAGCTCTGGATACCATTTCACTATATGAAATTTATCTATAGATCTAGGAAAACCCACTTTCAGGAACTCTCCTCTCATATGCATCCATTGATAAAGCTGCAGGCAAGTATGTGATCCTCCCACGTGTTTCCATCTGCAGGCAGCCAGTAGCTGGTGGTAAGACACTGTATGGATGCACAGGCATCTTCTTTTATTCCCTGAACACAGGTCTACTTTACTATGTTCTATGCTCTGCTGAGGGAAAAGGTAAAAACAAATCCTCTAAATGCTTGGGAACACCTGTAGGCTCACTGTCATAGGCTAGCACAATATTATGACTCCTCTGCTAGAGCCTGTTTTCCCAATAGGCCTAGGTAGCCAAATCATCTTGAGGAAAGAATAGAAATGCCAGTAACCAGATCTGTCCCAAAGGAGAGGCGCCAAATCTTTCAGCTTATCCCAGTTTCACTTCAGTCCCTGGTAATTAATCAGTAGTTATCTTTGTCTTCTTAGTAAGTTGCCAGTGGGCATCTATAAGGGAGAGGTATAGTCATCAAGTTTGTCTCGTGTTCCCTTACACAGGCGTACAGAATGAGTGACCTGTGTGAAGGCATGGAGGCCAGAGCTGAAATTCTGAGTTTCAGAAAGAGTTAATAGTTTGTTTTACCTGGAATGGAGAGTACAGGAAGGGAAGTGATAGAACTAAGACTAGAAATGCAGATGAGAGTAAGTTAGTGGAGAATTCTAGGTAGAGGAATTTGTGTTATTCTAGAGATAATACAGAACTCCTCAAGGATTTTGAGATGAAAAATGGGGTGATATTGTAAGAAGCTCTTTTGTGGAGATGATTTTGCCTGTTGTTTGCACTGGAGAGGGAAAAGACTAGAAACAGTTAGAAAGTTACTACAATACTAGAAAAGAGATGATTTTAAAGGGAGGAAAGTGAGGCCAAAATCCATGTGATATATAGTAAAGAGCTCAACAGTCAAGTAATTGGCTGGCAAGATGAGCAAACAGAGGAAGCACAATCAAACCATAGAATTATTTTGGGGGGATAGAAAGGGTCAAAACATGGAACCAGAAGAAGACAACAAAGCCAAAAGTCCTGCTTCAAAAGCCTCCAAGAAAAATATGAGTTAGTCACAGGCCATGGAAGAGCCCAAGAAGGATTTTGAAAATCAAGTAAGAGAAGTGAAGAAAAAATTGGGAAGAGAAATGAGAATGATGCAAGGAAATAATGAAAAGCAAGTCAACAGCCTGACTGAAGAAAGTAACACCTTAAAAAATAGACTAACTTAAGGCAGCTAGATGGCACAGTGAATAGAACACCAGCCCTGGAGTCAGGAGGACCTGAGTTCAAATCCAGCCTCAGAAGCTCGACACACTTATTAGCTATATGACCTTGGGCAAGTCACTTAACCCCAATAGCCTTGCCTTCCCCCCTCCAAAAAAAAAAATAGACTAACTTAAATGGCGAAAGAGGCCCAAAAAGCCAATGAGAAGAAAAATGCCTTAAAAAGTTGAATTGGCCATATGGAAAAGGAATTTCAAAAACTCACTGGAAAGAATAATTCCTTCAAAATTAGATTGGAGCAAATGTAAGCTAATGACTTTATGAGGAATTAAGATACCATAAAACAGATCCAAACAAATGAAAAAATAGAAGGCAATGTGAAATATCTCATTAGAAAAACAACTGACCTAGAAAATAGATCCAGGAAAGATAATTTAAGAATTATTGGACTACCTGAAAGCCATGATAAAAAAAAAAAGAGCCTAGAAATCACTCTTCAAGAATTTCTCAAGGAA
The DNA here is from genome assembly GCA_028627135.1 of Pseudochirops cupreus. NCBI lineage: Eukaryota > Metazoa > Chordata > Mammalia > Diprotodontia > Pseudocheiridae > Pseudochirops > Pseudochirops cupreus. Next base: position 334,383,406 of record CM053582.1, on the reverse strand, counting down.
AATTGCCCTGCTATTCTAGAACCAGAGGGCAAAATAGAAACAGAAAGAATTCACTAATCACCTCTTGAAAAGATCCCCTCCAAAAAAACTCCTAGGAATATTATAGCCAAATTCCAGAGTTCCCAGGTCAAGGAGAAAATATTACAAGCAGTCAGGAAGAAACAGTTTGAGTATTGTGGAAACACAGTCAGGATAACACATCATCTAGCAGCTTCTACATTAAGGGATTAAAGGGTTTGGAATAGGATATTTCAGAGCTCAAAGGAGCTAGGATTAAAACCAAGAATCACTTACCCAGCAAAACTGAGTATAATGCTTCAGGAGAAAATATGGTCATTCAGTGAAATAGAGGACTTTCAAGTATTCTTGATGAAAAAATCAAACAGAAAATTTGACTTTCAAATACCAGAAGCAAGAGAAGCATGAGAAGGTAAACAGGAAAGAAAAATCATAAGCAACTTATTAAAGTTGAACTACTCATATTCCTATGTGGAAAAACAATAATTGTAACTCATGAGACTTTTCTCAGTATGAGGATTGTTGAAGGGAATATATATATATATATATATAT
>CM053582.1:334366235-334382335 GCA_028627135.1 Pseudochirops cupreus | reverse complement strand
TCACTCTTAAATCCGCTCAAATTTACTTTTTAGCTTTTAAGGACGAAATTCTTGGGGAGCTTGGAGAAGTTACTGCTTACTTTCCGCCATCTTAGCTCCGCCCCCCAGCAAGATTGTTCTTACTCTCATTGAGCTTATATTTTTGTTTAATTCTCATAAACTTCTTCTGGGCTGGAATGGATTGAGTTAACTGGTGATTGTCTTCCAGTCCCGGCTGTAGAAGAGCTTGAGATTAGCAGTGTTTCCCAGTCAGGGAACCATAAAAATGAAGAGGTTTCCCAAAGAGGGTTAGGGGTGCCTGAGACCCCAAAATACCAACATGCCAGGTCCTGAGGAAAGAATTCGACTCAAATCTTCTTAGCCACAGAAAAGTAAAGTTTATTAAAAGTTCGCCTGTACTGGACACAGAGCAAGTCTGTGCTAGAAAACTCTATGGTGCTCTCACAGAGCAAGTCTGTGCTAGGGCCTTCTGTGGCACTCTCACACAGCAATCTGTGCTAAGCTATTCTATGGCACTCTCCGCTTTGGTTTCTTCTTCTGAAAACTTCCTTTTCACATCCTTTGATTATTTATCAGTTGGGGAATATCTGGATTTCTCAAGGGTAACATAAATATACCAAAAGTAAAAAGATGGGAAGATTTCACCTCTAGTATTTTATTTCTGAGAACACTCATGCTGATCTTATAAGGGAATGTGAAGAGAACAGTACTTCTTAGTATACCCCTCCATCTTTGTCAAGATGACAGAAGAAAAGTATTTGATGAAATCTTACCACACTTTCCACTATGCCAACATTTGCTATGGACAAAGAACACTGAACTGTGTAAGATGAAACATGGGAAGATTTATATATAAGATAGAGGCTTCTACCTCCCACATTAAATGATCTAGTCACAGAGTCAATAAAAAATGTAATTGTAAAGTGCTTTAAAATATTAAATAATTTTCCAATAAGCCCACAATAAAGTACTCATATAGGATTAGGTTCATAATGTAAACATTCATGTAAACATTTGTCTGTTACCTGATCCCTTTTATCAGGTGAGAAATACACTCTAATTTGTCAAGAAGAGAACAATGTCTTTGACTGAGAAAATTATTCATGCCAGTTAATATTATATATTGGTCATATGATCAGAGATGTGGGCAATTTGGAGACAGGCAATCCATCTGGAGCAACAATGCACATAGAAGATAGAATCAGAGATACCCATTCAAAGAAGATGGCAGCTTCAGGGAGCATGACCTCTCATAGTGGAGAAATGTTGACTGTGAACTCAAGAAAGAAACAGGTCCTGGGAATGCAGCTGAGTGGCTCATTCATCAGAAATCTGGAACTGAAGGGGAGCTTTTTGAGGTCTCTGTGGAAGTGAAAGAGTTCTAGGCTCCACAGTATGGGGAATTGTGAGTTAACCTTTAACAAAATTGTCCTCTCACACGCCTTTCCTACACATGTGCCTCACTATTAATGCACTTTATTATATATAATAAACCCATTCTTCTCTTGTGTGTATTTATGGGATAGGATTTTGAGGGAAGATTTTTCCAATTGTTCTTACTAATTTTAGTAAATACCTTTGCTAAAAGCTAATTGTTTTACTGGCTGACTACGAATGAGAAGCACATTGATGGAAGCTCATGAGTGGTGTTTGGAGGAGCAGCTCACAGGCTTACTCATTAAATGCAGGTAGGTATGCCTTTGGGGACTCAATTGGTAGGTGCTTAATGGGAATGGAGGGAATAGACCACGAGTGAGTTACATGCACAACCCGAAGAAGAAAGAAATACAACAGTAGTACACGTCAGCTATATCTATGCAGATAATTATAGCGATTCACAGAGTGAAAGAAAAACAGAAAGGGACGTGAATTTGGTTTTGTTATTTTGTTATGCTAACACGTACTCAAATTGTAAGTGATTTTGTAGTTTGTGATTTTATTGAATAATGATTTTTATTTTCCTTATTTAAATGTATGTTTTGTTGTTGGCTGCTGTTTAAATTATAACCTTGAAATACAAAAAAAAAGAAAACTGAATATAACAAAGAATTGCAGGAAGTCTTAAAATGGGTGTTAGTAGCCCTTAATCATTCAAAAGAGATGTGAGTTTGTGTTGTGTATTAACTTAATATTGTCTTCTATGTATATGAAGTATTTTATTATTGTTTGGATCAGTGTTTTTGTGATTAGTGATTTTTCTGCAAAAAGTCATGGTTCTAGCTGGAATCAGAGAATATGGATTGAAATCCTGCCTCTGACATTTACTATGTACATTACTTTGGTCAAGTCACGACCTCTCTCAGTATCTATTTCCTCTTCTGTAGAATAAGAGGATGGGATTAGTTGGTCTCTGAGGTCCTCACAACCTAAGATAATATCTATAAAACCCTCGGTACAGTGGTTGGTGCTTAATAAATGTTTGTTCCCTTCCCTTTCCTATAACTGTACATTATGAACTAACAGTTGCTTAGAACACTGTGATGTTAAGGGATTTTCTCTGGGTCTGGCAGCCAATGTCTATCAGAGTTGGAACTTGAATCTAGCTTATTCTGAATCTATAGCTGGTTCTATCAAGCACTCTAAGCTGCCTATCCTTAAGAATAATTAATGGTCTTAAAATGTTCATCACCATAAGATCTCCCTAAACTAAATGTAAGGATCTCCATGACTTGATTTTCCCCCTACCCAGATACCAGAATCTGCCTCATGGTTCTCTGTTAGGGGACAGTGATAGAATGGTATCAGAAAGAGCACTGCGCCTGAAGTCAGGAAGACCTCAATTCAAATCCAGTTTCAGATACTTAATAAGTATGTGGTTTTGGGCAAGTCACTTAACCTCTGTTGGGTTCAGTTTCTTCTCGGGGATAATACTAGCACCTCCCTTGCAGGGCTGTTGTAAGGATTGAATGAGATGATGGTCATGAGCTTATTACCGTGATGCCCAGCCCATAGTAACCGCTGTGTAAATGTTTATTGTTATTTATTATCATTGATAGTTCATACTACTGAGGCTAACAAAATGTAACTCTCTGAACAGATTGATTAAAGGCATCATAGAGCAGAGAAGATAATCATTATAGCTTCCTTTCAGTGACCTCCAATTTCTCTTCCTTCCAGAGCATGAGTCATAGTCTCTGTAAAACTTACAGGATTCATTAGTGAATTCCTTATCTAATTCATCGACATCCTGATCTCTGAGGCTGGTTCAGTGTTAATTGCTGTTTACATTCTTTCTGGGATCAGTTTTCTCCCTCATTCCACCATTCACGACCCATTGTTACTTCTGAATTCTTTCTCAGTCTACATGTTCATCACTTCACATTGCAAATAAACATTATTTCCACAGATTCTGGGTGGTGCTGGAACTTTTGGAGTTTGTTGGATGATACGCTTACTTTTCCTCAGAGAGCTCCTTCTGATTGCTTTGCCCAAAACATCCATTTAAAAAAACTGCATTCTGTCTTTCTTCCATTTTATATAAAGGACAGGAAGAAGGCATTCAAGACCTCTCATAGTTGTTTAGATCTTTTGGGGATGAGTTCTTTTAGCATATATTCATTAGAGTAAAATGTGAAATTTTGTGCGATGTTGAAAGTGCTCATGCAAATAGTCTTTCTGTTTTTGAGGCTTCAGAAATATAATTTAACTGTTTTACTGTGTAATTAGAGTAAATTTCCCAAACAACAAATATTCACATTAATTTTCTTCTTTTCATGGATAGCACTATCATGTACCTAGTCACTCAATCTTGAACACATGGAGTCAGCTCTGACTCATTCAGTACCACCATACTCTTTATCTATAATCACTAAGCCTATAAATTCTTTTTAAAAAACTGCTTCTAGAATCTGCCTTGTGTTTCTATTCTTAACACCATTCCAGTAGTCTAATTCTTTTTTTTAAAAAAGATATTTTATTTTTTCAATTACATGTAAAAACCATTTTAAACAAATTTTGAGTTCCAGATTCTCTCCATCTCTCCTTCTCCTCCCCCTTCATTCTTAAGGCGAGCAGTTTGATATAGGTGATACATTTGCAGCTGTGAAAAATGTGTTCCCATATTAGTCATATTGTGAAAGAATATATAGACCAAAAAAAGAGAGAGAACAAAAATATGGTTTGATCTGTATTCAGACCCCATCAGTTCTTTCTTTGAACATAGTTAGAATTTTTCATCACAAATCCTTCAGAATTGTCTTGTATTATTGTATTGTTGAGAATAAATCATTCACATTATACAATATTGCTGTTTACTGTGTATATTCTTCTCCTAGTTCTGCTCACTTTACATCTGTTAATGTTAAATCTTTACAGGTTTTTCTGAAAGCATTCTGCTCATCATTTCTTATAGCACAATAGTATTCCATCACAATAATACACCACATTTTATTTAGCCATTTCCCAATTGATGAGCATCCCCCCATTTCCAATTCTTTGCCACCACAAAAAGAGCTGCTATAAATATTTTTGTATATGTAAGACTTTTACCTTTGTAATTTTAATGTTATCTATTTTTAAAATTATTATCTAATAGTGGTATTGCTGAATCAAAGGATATGCCCGGTTTTATAGCCTTTTGGGCATTTCTTCAGCCATTCTCCAGAATACTTGAATCAGTTCACAGCTCCACTAACAGTGCATTAGTGTCCCAACTTTCTCACACTCCCTCCAACATTTGTCATTTTCTTTTTCTATCATATTAGCCAATCTGATAAGTAAGAAGTGGTACTTTGGAGTTGTTTTATTTTACATTTCTTTAGTCAGTAGTGATTTAGCGTATTTTTTTTTCACATGATTATAGATAGCTTCAATTTCTTCATCTGAAAACTGCCTGGTTCATATCCATTGCCCATATGTCAATTGGGGAATGGCTTGTGTTCTTATAAATTTAAGGCAGTTCTATAAATATTTGAGAAATAAGACCTTTATCTGAGAAACTTGTTCTCTTTTTCAGTTATATTTATTGTGTATTTCCCTCCATCCTATTACCGCCTTTATTTCTCTCTGTCTCTGTTTCTCTTTTTCTGTCTCTCTCTCCCTCTCTCTCTCTCTCTGTCTCTCTCTCTGTATAACCAAGGCAATATTCACAGCACTCATGGTGACTATGAATATGCTAGCATAGTTATGAATCACAAAATATCTCACACTCTCCATACAGAAGACAGAAGCAAAACATTTATTCAGACACTACCAAATTCCAACACTAGAAAACTGAATCCATCACATGAACAAAGATTTGATTACATTGATTACTACAATGGTAAGATACACCTTATCATTACAAGAAGCAATACCATCCCAAAGCCTTTCCCCTGCTTGGGCCTTCCCACAAACAAACACAATCCTAGCTGTCTACCTGTGTCCTCTCCTCCCTCCATTCTAACTGCTCTGACTCATTTCCTGCTCCATCCCTTCCTGCTCCATCTCTTCCTGTTCTACCTGTTTAGCAAACTCCTGTTACCACAAGCTCTATGGGATTACTCTTCACATTTCCTTAGGTCTATTAAGAGGCAGGTAAGATCTTCAAATTCCCGTTACCATTACACTTGCTCTCTCTCTCCTCCCTGCCCCTCCACAAAATTGTTTTGCTTTTGTCCACTGCCTCCCCCAATCCACCCTCCCTCTATCAACCATCACTTCTCATACACCACTCCTACTTCCACATAGGGTGACGGTTCTCAACCTGTGGTTTATGTTCATTTTGTAACAATGAAAATACATCCTGTATATCAGATAAATTCATAACAGTAGCAAAATTACAGTTATGAAGTAGCAACAAAAATAATTTTATGGTTGGGGGTCACCACAACATGAGGAACTGTATTAAAGGATCACAGCATTAGGAAGGTTGAGATAGGGTAAGGTAGATTTTTATACTCAACTCAGCATGTATATTTTTCCCTCTTTGAACCAGTTCCAATGAGAGTAAAGATGAAGCGTTACTTTCTACCTCCCATTTTCCCCTCCATTGTAAAAGCTCTTTATTGCCTCTTTTATGTGAGATAATTTACCCCATTCTACCTTTCCCTTACCCTTCTCCTAGCACATACCTCTTTTTGACCCCTTAATTTTAATTTTTTAGATATCATTTCATTATGATCAATTCACATTTGTGCCCTCTATATATGTGTACTTCTAACTGCCCTAATAATAATAACAGAATTTTTAGGAGTTATGAGTATAATATTTCCATATAGTAATATACACAGTTTAAACTTATTGAATTCCTTATGATTTCTTTTTCCCGTTTATCTGTTTTGGTTCTCTTGAGTCTTATATTTGAAAGTTAAATTTTCTATTCAGCTATTTTTTCCCATCAGGAATGTTTGAAAGTCCTCTTTTTAATTGAATATCCATTTTTCCTTCTTAAGGATTATACTCAGTTTTGCTGGGTAGGTGATTATTTGTTGTATTCCTGACTTTTTTGCCCTCTGGAATATCATATTCCAAGCACTCCTTCAATTCTTTAATGTAAAAACTGCTAAGTCCTGTTATACTGACAGTGGCTATATGGTATTTGAATTGTTTCTTTCTGGTTGCTTGCAATATTTTTCCTTGACCTGGGAGCTCTGGAATTTGTCTGTAATATTCCTGGAAGTTTTCATTTTGGGATCTTTTTCAATTTCTATTTTCCCTTCTCATTCTAGGATATCAGAGCAGTTTTCCTTGATAATTTCTTGAAATAGATGCTTAGACTCTTTTTTTATCATGGCTTTCAAGAAGCCTAATAGTTCTTTTTAAAAAATTTATTTTTAATTTATGGAATAAAACAAGCATTTCCAAAACATAGTTTAAAAACAGTGATTACACACAAAACTGCAAATCTACTATGCAATCCTGTATCTATTTTCCAGGTCAGTTGTTTTTCCAATGAGACGTTTCACATTTTCTTCTATTTTGTCACTGTTTTGGTTTTATTTTATTGTTTCTTGATGTCTCACACAGTCACTAGCTTCTACTTGTCCAATTCTAGTTTTTAAGGAATTATTTTCTTAAGTGAGCTTTGTACCATCTTTTCTATTTGGCTAATTCTACTTTTAAAGAGTAGGTCAGTGAATTGTTGTACCTCTTTTTTCATTTGGCCAATTTTACATTTTAAGGAGTTCTCTTTTGTCGATTTTTGTGTCTTTTAATTTTTTAAATATTTATTTTATTTCATTATTTTATTTATCATTTGACCTATTCTTTTTTTGAGGTGTTATTTTCTTCAGTACTTTTTGTGCTTCCTTTACCAAACTGTTAACTCTTTTTTTCATGATTTCTTATTTGATTTTTACAATTCTTTTTGAACTCTTCATGGAATTACTTTTGGACTTGAAACCAATTCACATTTTTCTTTGAGGCTTTTGACACAACAATTTTGACATTGATATCTTCAGAGTCTGTGTTTTGGCCTTCCCTGTTGCCATAGTAACTTTCCATAGTAGCTTCTGTGGTCAGGTTCTTTTTTTTTGTTGTGGTTTGATCATATTCTAGCCTATTTAATGACTTTTAACTTTATGTTAAGGTTAGGCTCTTCTTCTGGGGAAGATAGGACACTTATTCCAAGCTTTAGGTTTTAGTACTGCTGTTTTCAGAGATAGTTCTGCAGGTCTGCAAGTTTTCAGTTCTTCCAAGTTGATATGACTAAGGAGAGATGCGGTCACTGCTCTCTTGTCTTGTATGCTTGTCTATGAGTGACCACAAGCATTCTTTTCTGTTCACTGTGACCAGGCTCCCTGCTCCACCACAGCCACAATTTCTGGTGTGCTAGTGTCCCTTCTAGTACCATGTATGAACAATGTAGCAGTGTCCTGCACCCAGTGCCAGCAAAAGGTCCTTTGTAATCTCCTTCTAACTAGTTGTCTGACCCCCTTACCATCTGTGGGCTGAGAGGAGCCTTAGCTGCTGATTCAGTCACCCCCAAGGCCTGCTGCCAGCAGGCAGCCTGCACTGGGCTGTGCTCAAATTGCCAACCTTCAAAGTTGTCTTGGGCTGGAAAATTATTTTACCTTATCCTTTTGCTTATTGTGCCACACCATAATTTGTTTTGAGTTGTTACTTTAAAGTAATTTGGAATTTTGGGAGATCTCAGGCAAATTCCAGCCTGTACTCTGACATTTCCCTCTATTCTAATTCTTAATAAATTCAAATTTGGAAAACTATGCCAGTCTTTTCTTTGGTGGTGGGGAGGGCATTTTGGCTAATTTTTCTCCATATCTCTAATATGTTTTGCCTCCTAATGCTAGGATAATAGTACTTAAATGCCTGTTTTTAATATATACTTCATTCAGTATTTAGTTATTTGATAAAGGAACACTTATTAAGTACCTACTGTCACCAAGATATTGTGTTAAGTTGAAGAGGATACATAGATAAAAAATCCAATTTTGCTTTCAGAAGAATTACAATGTGAAAGGTGAAATAATACACATACACAAAAGGAAAAAATACATAAGCAAATATGAGAAGGGATGATTCTTTTTCAGTTATGATGATTAAGAAAGTTTATGTAGGAGATATCTCTTAATTCTTAAATTTCAGCAGATGTAGATTATACAATTAGAACTGCACAGTGGGAATGAATGTATGAATAAGTCAGTGAAGGAAAAAAAAATAGCTAAGAACCTTATGTGCCACAAACTGTACTAGGTGATATTCCTGTCCTTGAGATGCTTATTTTCTGATGTGGGGAGACAATACATATGAGACATAATGCCTAGAAAAGGTGTTTTGGTTTAGAAAGTGGCACTTCCTAAGTGGCACTTCTTGACATCAGAGCAAGAGAGTGGAAGCAGGGGCATGAAGTCTGTATGTAGCTGGCATGGTAGATAGTAAGATATTCCCGGTAGATGGATATGAAATAAAGTCTAGAGATGACTAGATATAATAGTCAGGAGAATTTGCATTCACTCACCAAGCAGGATAGCTCAACCACTGGGGAACTTTCTTCTCCAAGGTAGATCCAGAAATTAGGTAGTACTGTCAAAGGATAGCTCTGTTCAGGTTAGTTTGGCTACAATATAGTACACATTAAGGAAGTTTTTTTAATGAGAAACAAAAAGCTGCAAAGTTCAGTTTCATTTGGATTACAGAGTCATTTGGACTTTATTTAACACAATGGGGAGCTACTTCAGCTTTTGAAAAGTTTGCTATTCCTTACTCTATCCAAACTTAATCATTCTATTTTAATTTTAACGTACTTCATTATCCAGTCCTGCCTTTTCCAACAAATCTGTTTCCTGCTGTTCCCTCACATAAACTATTCCTGAAATGCTCATCTCTTTAGGTTAGTCTCTCACTTTCTGTACTGATCTTTGCTCATGAGGTTCCTCTCCATCTACAATGCCTTCTTTTTTCCCTTTGGTCCCACATTTCCAAGTCCTTCTTTCAAAGCCTTGTTCAAATCCCATTGTTACAAGAAATTTTCTCTTGTGGCTAACAAAAACAATTACAGTAATATCTAGCAAAAAATGTGCATATATCTATAATGTACAATATAGTAGATATCTATAACGTACATATAGTAAACATGATATATTTACTAATGTGTATGTGTATATACATTATATATGTACTGCATATATATATTTTAAAAAATATGCATTAGTATCTATATTTTAAAGAGGAGAAAACTGAGACTTTGATTGAGCGATGCCTTTGGTCTCGTCATAAGAGTCAGAGAAAGAATTAGCATCCTAGTCTTTCCTGTTTCTGAGTCTGGTGACCTAGCCCTCATGAATCTTTTCTTTTCCTTATTGTTCTCTTGCACTTGTAGTCTGTACAACAAAGTGTATTAATCATATATGTTTGTAGTCTGAGGTACTACCTCACTCTTATCAGATTGTCTAATATGACAAAAAAAAGGAAAATGTTGGATGTTGGAGGAGATGTAGGAAAACTGGGACACTAATGCACTGTTGGTGGAGCTGTGAACTGATCCAATAATTCTGGAGGGCAATTTGAAACTATGCCCAAAGGACTATAAAACTGTGCATACCTTTTGTTCCAGCAATACCATTGCTAGATCTATATCCCAAAGACATCAATAAAGGGGAAAAGGACTTATTTGTAAAAAAAATAATTTAGTAACTCTTTTTTTGTGGTGGCTAAGAATTGGAAATTGAAGGAATGCCCATCAGTTGGAGAATAGTTAAACAAGCTGTGGTTTATGATTGTAATAGAGTATTATTGTACTATAAGAAATGATGAGCAGGTGGATTTCAGAAAAACCTGGAAAGACTTACATGAACTGATGTATAGTGAAGTCAACAGAACCAATATAAAGTTGTACACAGTAATAACAATGTTGTTTGATGAAGAACTCTGAATGACTTAGCTGTTCTCAGCAATGCAATGATCTAAGACAATCCCAAGGGACTAATGATAAAGCATACATACCATCTGCCTCCAGAGAAGGAACCAATATTGATTGAATACAGACTGAAGCATGCTATTTTTGACTTTTTTTCTTCCATTTTTTTGAGTCTTCTTGTACAACGTGACAAATATAGAAATATTTTGCATAATTGTACATATATAACCTATATCTGACTATTGACCATCTCAGGGAGGGTTGGTGGGAGAGAGGGATAGAATTTGGGACTCAAAACTTTAAATAGAAATGTTTAAAAATTTATACACCTATGTCTATATATGTTTGTCCTGTAATGGTTAGTTAGACTAATAATTAGTCAGGTGCATTCTATCTCCTCATTACTCTATTAGTACCTTGAGGATTCCTATTCTCTAAGTATCACACTTCTAAGCCAAAGTGTGAAAGCTATATATAGTTGCTGATAATAGTTCAAGTTTTAGTTTAAACTCCTTCTGGAGGACAGTTTTTTTATTTCCCCAGATGCTTGAGCTTTCTCTTTTCAGATTATTTTCTTTCTACTCTTTGAATATGGGGAACATACTTAATTACTTCAATCTTGTCTTCTCACTAGAATGTAAGCTTCATGAGAGTAGGGAGTATTTCTTTGCTTTTCTTTGTATCCCCAGAGCTGACCATACTGCCTGGCACATAGTAAGCCCTTAATAAATGCTTATTGACTGATCGACATTTGCTGTTCATGAGCTTTTTGACCAGGAAGAGCAGTAGAAAACGAAGTTGAGACATAGGAAGCCACTACTGAGTCATTATATAATCATAGGCACAGTGTCATCTGGTTGCCTTCTCATACTGTGGGGTTTGAGATGAATGGCAAGCCCTAATGCCCCATAAACACATCTAGCTCCATGATGGAAAAGCAAGGTGTATTTCAAAATCTTGTTTTCTTAAAAAAAATTCAGCATGTATTATGCTTTGTAATCCCCGAAGGAAAGCCAGCCCTGCTTAAAGTGGTCATAGATCCAAATGCATTCAGCTGGCAGTGGATGATGCGCTAAAGAAACATTTTCAGGAAATATACACCATTACCCTTGACTAAGTTCCAAAGTTCCATCAAATGATGGCATTTCAGATTTCCAGAAATACAGCATGGTTGTGTGGACGTTTTCCAAGTCACTTACAGTATGCTTTACTCTGAAATCATTTTCACAACATTTCAGTCACCAGGGCATTGGTGTCTCTTTGGTTTACACACCACTGCTCAGATGCTAACAACTGCCAAGAAATGAGGTGATCCTGCAAAAAGCAGTGCCATTTCTCATTCTGTGTCAGCAGTACCTGAGAAAAGAACCTCTCACTACTCTGGTGGCCTGAAAGGATAAGAACATCTGACGTGTACTTTCAACAGTTGTAAAGGTTTCTTCATTCCTGTTGTCTTTGATCTTTTTATAAAATAAGAATGAGAATATCCTGACCATATGATGTCTTCTCAACATTCCACACCTTGAGTACATACTGACTAAACTGTGCTTCAGATTCACGTTTTCTTTTTAGAAGACTAATAAGATTTTTAAAAATGTAGTGACCAGCTTCCAATGAAATGACTAAATTAATCCTTGTTTCAAGAGAGCTTTTGACCAATACTGTGATAAAATATTATGCTTCACAAATTCCTCATGAACTTTCTATGTAATAGAAACAAATGTCTTTCTCTAAGTACAAAATTTTGATAAGACCTCTTCTGTCAGCATTTGTCTGTTGTGAACATTATACTATTATTTGATTATAAGAGGTATCTGATTAAGAGAAAGGCAAGCCATGAAGAAGCAAATACTGAAAATCAGGGAAGAGACAGATGAACAGACACACACTTGCCCAAGTTGACTTGCTACATGAATAAATTAAAAGAGCTTCATAAGAAGCTCTCAGATGAGGAAATAGAAAAGACAAGGAAGTTGATTGAGCAGCAAGAAAAAAGGAAACTCAATAAAATGAAATTATGCCATGTACTAAAAGACCTTGAAAAGAAAATACATTTCTAACAATGCTCAGAAAATAAAGATGGACCTAATGCAAGGTAGATAAAATTGGTTATTATATACTTTGAGGTAAATAAAAAATTTGATATCACTGAAGAAAGATGTGGTATAAGTAAGAAGTCTGTAATGAAAATTCTTATTATGGATTGGATAAGGGATTTCATCATTGCGGTGAGCTGATCAGAAATCTATGAGCAATAAAAATACGAAGCAAATTGATGGCATATTAACTACACGGAGAAAGATGGAGAAATTGAATAAGGGAATGGAATTAATGGGAAATAAAATCCTCAAGCTAGATGACCAGTTTATGGAAATAGAAAATGCAATGAAATATTCAAGTACAACTCACCTGAAAAAAATACTTCAGAATTTTGCATACAAAAATGTTAAAATTTCAAGATGGAGGTTGGAGAGAAAAACATGGGATTATCTACAAGAACCTTAAGACATCTAACTGCCATTTTTCCCTCCGGAAAATTGCTCTCAATATTCTCAAATACAAGTAAAATTCCAGGACAAATTATTTCTTTTGACTGGTCCTCCTAGAATATGGAACTAAATGCCCTCCTCTGGATGATCTGCTGTACCAATGTATTTCCTAAATTATGATGCCCATAATTAAACGCAGTACTAAGGAGGAGATCTGACAAGAACAGAATACAGAGGTATTATCACTTTTTTATTCCTGGAAACCATGCCCCTCTAAATGCAACCCATAATTGCCTTAGCATTTTAGGCTGTAACATCACCCTGCTGACTTGTGTTGAGCTTAGAGCCCATTAAAGCTTACAAATCTTTTTTTTCATTCAAAACTGCTTCCTAACCATATATCTTCCGTCTTGTTTTTGTGAGTTTTATACTCACTTTTCATTTATCTCAATAGGATTTCATCTTAAAATTTAATTCAACCCCCCGCTCTAGCTAATCAAGATCTTTTTGAATATTAACTCATTCAGTGTGTTGGTTATCCCTCTTGGTTATCTGTTACCCATATCTTTGAACAACACACTATCTAAGACTTTGTCCAAAGCACTGATAAAATGTGGGGGGAAAAAACATATGGCAAGGCATGTGTTTATTGTTAATGGAATATAAGATCTTCCCCACCCATTAATAAGCCTCATGTGGAGTCCATTAAGGGAAGCTTAGTTAAGGGAAGCTTGCTTGTAGGAAAACTTTCAGACATTTTGCTAATTTCTAATTAGGCCCAGAATCAGGAGAGTTGTGATGCCTTCTGACTCTAAGAAGTATGTGTATACTTTAAGTTGGTATGTTGCTTTGGCGGCTCACTTGTAAGAAGGATTTTGTGATTCACTGGTTGAAAGTCCAAGTAGCTGTATGTTCAGAGCTCCCCGACTGCTCAACAGTAAAGGCATTCTCCATCCAGGGTTGTATGTAAAGTGTATAGTTGATGCAGGCAGTCAGAGCCCTGTCTGTTGGTCTTTATTTCTCTGCTTGTATTTTCTCTGTAGTTCAGGGTGCTGACTTTTCCCTTGAACTAGTGAATGTAATAAAAAAAAGATTGTGGACACCTTAAACAGCTAGCTTTCTTAGTAAAGCAGATAAAGAGCCTTTGTTAGCAGGTATCCTGGGTATGCCAGTGTGGTTGCTGCCACAACATGGATAGTTATAATTTATTATGTACCTTGATGTTGTTTTTGCATGTAAAATGCAATGTCTATAACATTTTTGATCACTTATGATAAGAAAGGGGAGGGATATATTGTGTCAAAAAATTGAAAAGGTTTGTCATATACTCAACACTAAGCAGGTATATTTTTGTTGCTGCTGTGCTTATACTAGTCAAATAGATATTACAGGGCAGTGATACTGAAGCTTTTTTGTGCTTATTTGTGGCAGTCCGGTGAAATCTATTATTCCCATCTTGGAATTATGTGTTACGTGCAAAAATAAAATAAATAGGATAAAATTACATATATGCATACATAAAATCACACTGAAAATAATCATATTCTAACACACATATATACACATATATGTGTTTGTATGTATACATACATATATTCACAAACCCTCAAAACCCTTATCATAAGGAAACATCAAGACAATAAAAGACTTTGATTCTATAAACAAATATGTAACAGTAAATTAATTTTAATGAAAATCTAAGAAGACAAATTAGAAGGGAAAGCATGAGAGTTAAAAATGGTCAAACTGAATACATATGTTTTTTTTAAGGAAAGGAATGGAGATTAAAAAAAATTATTTGAATGTAACTCTCAAATAATGAACAAGTAAGGCAGCTGGGGAAGGGGAAAATGAATAGTATTAACAGTGACATTCCTATCTAGGGAAAGGAGAGGAATACTTACTTAAAACAAAGGATAATCAATACACTTAACTGAATTAATCTAAGAGAAGTTTAGAATTGTAAAAGATATGCAATCTACATATTTTAAAAGAAAGGGAAAGATATGGAAGGGTCTAAAGACCTTAAAAATTTGCAGTTATAAATTAAATAGTCTAGAAACCAGGAATATGGAAGAGGGATATTTCAGTAAATATCTGGGCAATTTTGTAGTGATTGGGATTTGGGTAGCTTATGGAACTGTGGTATATGGCAGAGATTAGACTAACCAAAGGGAAGCAGATTAGAGTTTATATTTTATTGAAAAGATAAAGATTAAATTGGACATGATAGTGGAAAATCTGAATTTAACACTTATAAATCTTGATGTCAATGGGTTAAATTCACCGATCCCAATTACATAGTGTATAAAAAGGCGAGTCCTATGTTATCTATAAGGAACATAACTAAGCCATAGAGATGCCTGTAAGTTTAATATGAACAGTTAGAAAAAGATTAATTATGTGTCAGGTCCAGACATAATTATGATTTGGATAAACCTCATTTCAAATGATAAACTCAATAAAGATAAGCCATGATTAAAGGAAGTATTGACAATGGAAATATATTCTCTCTCTGTGTGTGTGTATGTGTGTATATATATATATATACACACACATATGCATATATGCATATATGCACACACATATATACAGATATGCACAGATATACACAGTTAATAGAATAGTAACTAAAATTTTAAGTTGCCTGAATTAAAAAATTTATGAAGATGGAACAGAACAGTGAGGACTTTCAACATTCTATTTGTGATACATGATAAGTCAGAAAAAAACAAATAAGAAAGAAATTTAGTAAGTGAACAGAGTGCTGGAAAATCAGATTCATTAGTTATGTGAAGAAAACTGAATTGGTTTATTAGACTATCTTAGTTGAGTTGTGCTTCAGAGTTAGTTAAAATATGTATCTGTTTGGGTATTCATAGCTCTTCAATACCTTCTATACTTCTGATTGGAGGTATAGAAGCAGAGCAAAGAACACCTCCTCAAACCTCCATTTAAAGAGAACTGACAGACCAGTAAAATCTTCATTTCTCACCAGCTTTCTTCCTTGAACTTGGACCCCACCATTGTCATGTTCCCACTAAATCTTGTTATTAGTAAACTCATCATCCTGATATATTGTTTTAGTTTTCATAATAAATTTCAAAATTATATCAGCACACAATACAACAAAATTTATGGGATGTAGCTAAAGCAGTTTTAGAAGAAAGTTTCTTTCACTGAATTCTTAATGAATGAGAGATGATAAATAATGAGTTTTCAGGAAAAAATGAGAAAATGAACAAATATATAATTAGCATACAAAAGGAACATACATAAGTAATAATGGAGATCACTAAGATTAAAAATAGATTAGC
>CM053582.1:334308975-334365735 GCA_028627135.1 Pseudochirops cupreus | reverse complement strand
TCTTTTCATCTTCACACTCACTAATCTTCACTCCTTTCCCTGACTCTTGACTGCTTCCCTCCTGCCTACAAACGTGCCTGTGCCATTCTGTTCCTCTAAATCTTTCACTTGATTCAGTTGATAGCCCACTTAGCTATCCTCCTGCATCTCTCCCTGTCATCACTAAACTCAAGAAGACTATTTACCTTCAGTAACTTTGCTTTCTTTCCTCTTACTGTTTTCTTAATTCTCTGTGCTCTGGTTTCCAACCTTATCATCCAACTGAAGCTACCCTCTCCAGACTTGCCAGTGATCTCTTAATTATGAAATCTAATTGCATTTTCTTAGTCTTCAAACGTCTTAATCCCTTTCCAGCATTTAACATGGTCAGTCACTGGCTTCTCCTAGATGGGCATCTCCTAGATGCTCTTTTCTCTGTTGGTTTTCATTGTACTGCTCCATCCTGGTTCTCCTCAGACTTGTTTGATTCCTCCCTCTCTGGCTCCTTTGCCAGATTTTTCCTGAGGTCAGGCCTACTGATAGTGGGTATTCCCCAAGGCTCTATTGAGGGTATTCTCTTCTTCCTCTCTATCAGGGCTTCTTAAACTTTTCTCACTCACTGTGCCTTTTCATGTTTGGCATTGTGGGGCCTGAGGGCATATGCAGTGCAAAATGCGAATGCTTTGTGTTCAAAACCAGGCTGTCCTGAAATTTCATGATGCAACACGGGCAAGTGCTGCCAGAAACACCTGAGATCCATTACCTGTTTGATTCTGAATTAATTTTTGGTTGTTACACATGGACTGTTGCCAAATTTTTCATGACCCCAAATGGGGTTGTGACCCACAGTTGAAGAAATGCTTCCTATATTATTTTACTTGGTGATCTCATCAATTATCATCCCTATGCAGATGATTTTCAATTCTATTTTTCCAGCCCTAACCTCCTTCCTGACCTCCAGTCTAAAAGCTGCCTATTGAACTTTTAAGGCTGGATGTTCCATACTCACCTCAAACTCAGTGTTTCCAAAACTGAACCCATTTTCTTTCCATGTCTCCCAAACTATTCCATCTTTGTAACTTCCTGGTTATTGCTGAGTTGCCATTATCCTCTCAGTCACTAAGACTCCCAACCTCAATGTTATCCTCCTCTTCAGACTTTCTCTCTCATCAATTTTTATCCAATCAGTTGTTAAGTCCTGCTACTTCTATCTTCATAACACCTCTTGTATATATCTCTTCTCCCTCTGACACTGCAACTCCCCCAGTACAGGGTCTTATCACCTTCTGCCAGGACTCCTGCAATAGCCTGCTTTTTGGTCTCTCTACCACAAGCCTCTCCCAACTCCAGTTCAAATTTAGTTAAGCTGCCACTGTGATGCTCCTAAATCACACAGGACCAGGTCACTCTCTTCTCCACTCCTCCTCACCCACTTCATTCAGTAAACTAATTGCTCCTGATTACTCCAGAATCAAACAGAAAATCCTCCTTTGGCCTTTAAAGCCCTTCATAACCTGTCTTCTTTCTACCTTTCCAGTCTTCTTATACTTAATCCCACTCCCTCACTCCAAACACACAATATAATCTGAGATATAGAAATAATGACCTCCTTGCAGTTTCTCAAATAAGACATTCCATCTCCCACCTATAGGCATTCTCACACCCTGTTCCCCAGACGTGAAATTCTTACCCTCACCTTTTCCCCCTGCTTTCCCTACCTTTCTTCAAGATCCAGATAACATTCTGCCTTCTGCAAGAAGTCTTTCTCTACCTCCTCTTAATTTGTGCCTTCCCTCTGAGATTATTTCCAATTTACCCTGTGTATATCTTGTTTGAACACAGTTCTTTGCATGTTGTATCCACTCTTAGACTGTGAGTTCCTTGAGGGCAGATAATTTGTTTTTGTTCTTTCTTTGTATTCCTTGCACTTAGTATAGTTCTGGTATCCCGTAGGTACTTAAGAAATGTTGTTTTTTTTTTTTTAACTCAATTGTTTTATATAGAGGGAAGGATTAGAGTTATTTTTTTTGGCTCCAGGGGAGAGAAACTGGACCAGAACAGATGGATGTCATTTCAGCCAAAGGAAGAACTTCTTAATAATTTGAGCTGACCAAGAATGGAATGAACTTTCTTTAAAAATAATGAATTCTCCCCATTGGAATTATTTAAACTAAAGCTGAATGATCACTATTCAGGGAGACTGGGGAGGGTATTCACCCTTAGGGAGAAACCTGGATTTCGGGGACTTCTAAGGGCCCTTTTCATTTTCATATTCTAGTATAAGTATAGAGCAGCTGGGTGACACAGTGGCTAGAGTGTTGGACCTGGAGTCAGAAAGACTTCATCTTCCTGAGTTCAAATCTGGCCTTAGACATGTCCTAGCTGTGTGACCCTGGACAAGTCACTAAACTCTGTTTGCCTCAGTTTCCTCATCTGTAAAATGACAACTCCAGTATCTGTGCATAAAATCCCCCAAATGGGGTTGCAAAGAGTTGGACAGGACTCAAACGACTGAAGAACAAATATAAGGATTCATTCTGCATTTCAATAAATTGGTGATGAACGTAATTCAAAAGCAATAGCAAAACTGATTGCTTAGTGCCATGTAGATACATTTTATCTGTAGTCAAGACAACGAGTTAATATGTATTTAATATCCTATAGACGCAGCTCCTCAGGCTGGAAAATAGGTCCAATAAGGAAGAGTTTAAAAGTTGCAATTAGTCAAGAGAAAAGGTATCTGAAGGGTAATTTCATAGCTTCAGTGTTACTATAAGAATGTCAGTGACCAAATGTTCTTTATCTCCAAAGATGACAGAACTCTGAATATTTAATTGCAATATGAGAGGTTAGGTTTATCTATGGGAATACTTCCCAAATAATAATGTTAGGTACATAAACCCTTCGCAACAATAAGAATAATAACCCCTATTTATATAATGTTAAAGCATCATAAGTTATAAAGATTGGCAAAGTGCTTTATACCTATTACATGTAATCCTCATAACAGCCTGGAATCCTATGAGATTATCCTAATATTACAAAGTATGAGACTGAAGATGATACAGGTTAAGTGACTTGCACAGGGTCACATAGCTAGTAAGTGTATCAGGCAAGATTCGAATTCATGTCTTCCTGATTTCAAATCCAGTGTTCTCTACATACTCTAATCTACCTGCCATAAAAAAGCAAGAAACTATGGAAGGAGAAACAGATTTATTGTCAGCTTGGGAAAAGACCCAGTTAAATTAAATCGTATGATAACATTTAAGGATGAAATTACAAGGAAAATTAATGAACAGCAAGAAAGGAAAACATCTGTCCAGATTTCTGTAGCAAACTGTTTTCTTTGTCAGTGATGATGGAGTCAACGTATTTAGACTCTAAACTTGCTGAATAAGGAAGTAAAAAAGTCACTAAAAACAGTAATAATAACAGCAACAACAGGTTAACATTTAAATAGTACTTTAGAGCCATTATCTCCTTTGAGCCTTACAGCAGCTCTGGGAGGTAGATGCCGTTATCTTTATATTTGCCTTGGAAAAACTGAAGCAAACAGAGACTTGTCCAGAGTCACACCAAGTAAATGTCTGTGATCGGATTTGAACTCAGGTCTTCCTGACTCTAGGTCCAGTGCTCTATAAATAAATATTTTGTTTTGTTTTTTAAAAAAAGTCAAGCTGCTGTACCACCTAGACATGAAGGAAGGCATTTGGATTAGACCAAGTATGCACAGAAGATTGGTTTGTGCTCGAGATGACACAGTTTGAAGGATTTGAGGGAGTAGTTGTAGGATATCTAATACGGTGGTACAGTAACAAACACCTGGAAAAATCATAGATGATTTTGCTACTGAAGAAAAAAATAATTAAGAAATGTCAATAATTACATAAAAATAATCATTGCATGCATTGGGTGTCTTTGAAGGTATGAGAAGGGACAAGCAGGTTTGTATGTGTGTATTATTACATATGACATATACATATCTGTACCTCATTATATAGCAGAAGGCACTACTGATTGATAGGCGAAGCCACTATACTTCTTCATTGATTTTACAAAAAATTCAGTTGATCCAGTACAGAAAAAATGTCTCCTTAGAAATCCTCTTCAAAAACTATTCTCCAGAATGTTAAAAATTATATAATATTTTTGAAAGACCAAACATCAGGGATAACTTTCTTTCATTACTTCTGATTATGAATTTCAAATATGATATAAAACAAGAAGAAATTTTCTCTACTATAATAAAGGGTGTCTAGAACAGAGTTCAGATGAAAATCTGATTCCCTATAAATGATGAAGGCTTTTAGATTCTCTTGTTTGCAAATGATATTGTGAAAATTTCGTTAATCCCTACAACATCATAGAGCTCTCTGAGATCCATAATTTCTTAGGAGTTTATCCTAATTTTTATAATCTTTTTTTTTCTTTTTGGAGGAGGGAGGGCAGGGCAGTTGGGGTTAAGTGACTTGCCCAAGATCACAAGGCTGGTAAGTGTTAAATATCTGAGGTTGGATGTGCAGTCAGGTCCTCCTCACTCCAGGGCTGGTGCTCTGTTCGCTGTGAGCCGCCCCTATCCTAATTTTTTATAGAAGAAATACTAATTGATTGAAAACATGCTTAATTGCACAGACCATGATATGAAGTTCTATGGGTAGCTCAAAGAACTGATCTATAAATACATACATTTTTAGCAGATGTGGAACTAACAGAGCCTCAGAATTGAATAGTCAGAAGATTATGGGATGAATTTTATATGGTAAATTGTGCAGTGCTTTTATTTATTTTTGTTTCCCTGTGATAATATATATGTGTATACATATATATAACATGTATATGCACATATATGATAAATTATAAATATACATATGCATCTGTGCATATATGTATGTATGTATATACACACATCATATGGAAATGGATGAAGCTCATTTATGGCAGGTAGATGAGAATGGAAGGGATTTATAAATGGCTGAATAACAAGGAGGAAACATTTCTGGGTATGTCTCTATTAGAGGGCTCTGGTAATTAATCCTAATCCTATTCTGTCCAACATTTGCATTAGTAACTTGGATGAAGTGATTGAATGCATGCTTTGTAGATGGTTTGAACTTGGGAAGGGGTGGCTAACATGTAGAATAACAGAGGCAGGATCCAAAAAGATGTGGTTTGAATGATTGGATGACTCTTCAGTTGTTGTTTGTTTTTTAAATGAATTATGAGGTCAGTATGAGTTAAGATAGTGTAACATGTCAGTCCTGAAGACTTACTTGATCTCATAGAGTTATAATGCACAGAATAAAGGAAGCTGTACTGTTGACATTTGCCCTTGTTTGGGCAGTATCTGTAGTATTTTCTTTAGTTCTAAATTCTGCAGTCTAGGAAAGACAGTCTCTCCAGTCTGTCACCATACCTCAGATGCTTTCTCACTTTATATGCCCTAATGAGATTTAGTGAAAGATATTATTTATATCTGACCAGGGCTTCAGAAAAGCTTGAGATGAAGGATGCAGTGAGTCTTCAGAATTTACCTTGAATTGAGCCATCCCAGAAATCTAAACCATCTCCTGTGATGCCAGGTCAATTTATAGGGCAAAGAAGGAGTGAGGGATGGCTGGCTTGGGTGCTTCCTCAAAATGGAGTTTCCAGAAGGAACTCACTCATGGAAAGAGGGGCCCTGAGGGGCAGAGAGCTCCTCCAAGGTGAGAAAGCAACTAGGTACGGTGGCTTGTTTTCATAACATTAGCTGGATTGTGAGGGAATTATCTGTAAATTTCCCAGAGCCCAGAGGCCTTCACCAGTAGAGAAACTAAAGTTATAGCTCATTAGGGTAAAGATACTCAGAGCTCAAGGAACATATATTACTAACAACATAAAATGCCATCAAATTTGTTCTTATTTTGAATTTTCTTTACTTAACCCAGGTCACCTGAACCAGTTTCTGAAGGATGTGATAAGTATATTTACAAGTTAATATTCCCTCAATGCTTCTCCTTGTTATTTTATATATGTAAGTTTCTTGTATCTAGGGGCTGGAATAGATCCTAATTTAGGCTTAGACAGGATGAGTAATTTGTTCATGGTGACACATAAGAGACAGATTTGGGACATAGGATTCTCTTGACCATAAGAGAACATAGAGGTAGGTGTGTCTGAGAGCATTACTGCTGGGGTGAGGGAAGGTAACCCACAAGGGAAAAGGGCCAGTTGTAATGTTCACCAAGAAGATGCCACACCCATCCGGCCTCACACGCAGAATTGCCTGTGCTTTTAACTCAAACTCTAGGATCCTTTTTACTATATCACATGGTTCAGTCATTTCATTTGAGTCTGACTCTTCATGACCCCATATGGGATTTTCTTGGCAAAGATATTGGAGTGGTTTGCCATTTACTTTTCCAGCTCATTTTACAGTTGAGGAAACTGAGACAAAGAGTTAAGTGAATTGCCCAGGGTCATACATCTAGGAAGTGTCTGAGGCCAGATTTGAATACAGGAAGATGAGACTTCCTGACTCCAGGCCCAATATTTTATCTACAGTGTTACCTAGCTACCCTACCACATTACTTCTCCCTAATGAAAATTGCCTTTCCTAAAAATATTACTGATGTTTAATTCTTTCAACTCTAGGTGGAAATAAGTAGAGACTTTTATTGCATGAAATGTATCATTAAAAGTTCTTGATATTTGAAAGGAGTCAAGCGTATGTGTGGGATAGCTTACCTATACAAAATCTCTCAGATAAGGAAAAAAAAGATTAGAATCCTTTATTGAAGTTGTAAAATAGAATACGTAGATGATGGGCTTTTACAAATGTTGTTGTTCCTTTCTTATCAATTGCTCCTTTGTTTTATCTCATACTGTCTGTTATTTACCACTTCATTCTTCCCATTGGCATTCTTGTTAGAAAGTATCTTAAAATTATTCAGTTAGGAAAGTAAACTAGATTTTTGAAAACTAAGGGTCCATAGCATGTGGGTGGCAAGTGATCCTCTCTCAGGTTGCTTCTTTTCATTTTGGGTATTTGTTATAAGACAGTCCATGTTTATGCTGTGATTTCTTCATTTTACTTTAAAAAATGTTAATTTTTGGAATGTAATGCTTGTTAAGAATGACATAAATAAATTTGCTTTAATGAAGACACAATTTAGGAAAATGGGAGAATTAGAAACCAGATGGACCACCTTAGCTAATTTAGTAACTGAAGTAAATTTCACAACTGAACTAAAGCCAACTTAGGAACTGAGAGGATCTGTGGTGTAGTGAAAAGAACACTCAATTTGAAATCAGAAGACCTTGGCTCCCTTCCCAGTTCTGACACTTACTAGTTGTGGGATATTGAGCAAATCCCTTAACCTGCATGAGGCTCAGTTTACTCACCTAATATGGGTATAGTAGTATTTATGTCATTTACCTCACAATGTAATTGTTGTGAGGCAGACACTCAGAAATCTTGAAGAACTATGCAAATATGTGTCATTTTATCTGCCTTGATTTCTACAAAGGAATGTGAAAAAAATAAGTAAGCCACATATAAACATCTTGAGTAAATATCAGTATAACTTTTAAAACAAATTTGTACAGCTACTTGATGGTAATGTGGTGTTTTCTGAGAGAATATTCCATTTTTTATACCTCCACTAAGTGAAATAAAAAACAGACTTTAAAGAAGCACATGGACTTTCTGAAGAGAAAAAAAATTGGCATGCTGTTCTCTTAGGGATATGTTCCTGGGGGTCATGTTTGTGAGGTCACCACACAGGTGCACAATTTAAATTTACATTCTCTTCTTGGAGATCACAGTTTGAAACCAGATGAAATTAGGCAAGTGTGAAAATATAGTAATAGTCTGTTTTTGCTTAAAGAATTCAGCATCACAGAAGTCTTACTTCCCTACGTAAGTTAACTATAAAGAAGTCATTCTCATAGAACTTTTTATACCTTAAACTTTTTATTGCAGTCTACTTTGAACTACAATCTGAACTAGAGTTAATATAAATAAGCCTCTTCTCCTAGCTTGTAAATTTCTTGATGGTGGGAACTAACTCTTATTTACCTTTATTTTTCATTTGGCCATAGAAAATAAGTAAGAAGTATTTGTTAAATTGAAATTAATGACTTTAATTTTTGTATGGTGAGTCAATAAGCATTTAGTCAGTTAATAAGCATTTATTAAGTGCCTACTCTGTTCTAGGCACTATTCTAAGTACTAGGGATACAAAGAAAGGTAAAAGACAGCCCCTGCCTGCAAGGAACTCACAATCTAATGTATGAGACTGTACATAGTGCAAAGATTTGGTTCCTAAATCCTAATCAAAGATGGAAACCCTTGTTTCCAATGGCAATTGATTGAGGTTGTGAACGGGTCAGTGCACAAAAATCTTGGCTAGTGGGGAAGATAAACCATAACTCAAATTCCATGCTACGGACAATTGAAGTTTGGTAGCACATTATATGAGGGATCTACGAATTTGTTGGCATAGGGAATGCCTGGTGTGGTCACTCCCTCCCTTCATCAACATAGGTCATAACCAGTTCATGACTTAGTAGATTTAGTTCTAAGTCTATGTGCCGGAAGATTATAGAGATTCAGTTATCCAGAGTCACATGCTAATGAAGAAGGGTCAGAGGCATATTCTGAACACATGAATTCTTGACTGCTGGTCTACTAGGTGTAGCTAGGTGGTACAGTAGATAGAGTGCTGGGCCTAATGTCAGGAATATTCATCTTCCTGAGTTTAAATCTGCCTTCAGATAATTCGTAGGTGTGTGACCTAATGCTGTTTGCCTCAGTTTCATCATCTGTAAAACAAGTTGGAGAAGGAAATGATAAACCACTCCAGTATCTTTACCAAGAAAACCACAAATGGGGATGGGAATGATGAAAAGAGATCAGTGTTCCCTATCAGGTTTGGTCCATATTTCCCCTTCTCCCATTCCTCAAAGACCAGTTCTCCTTGACAGTCTGGAATGAATGTTACTCAAGTAGACAGCAGTACTGAAGGGATCTTAGAAACCACCTGGTTCAACCCATAACTTTGAAAATGAGGAAATTGAACTTTCAGAGAGGTGACTTGTCTAATTAACACATGGGTGGTAATAGGCAGAACTGAGTTCTGAACTCCTGTGAGTCCACGTTAAGTATTCTTTCTTCTCTGCCATGCTGTCTCTCAGATGTATTGAATATAATGCAGAAATAACAAAACTGAGACTAGTGAGCATGAGGATGAAATAGCAGGAGAGCTGGAAGAAATCTTGTTGTTGTGTCTTTTCAGTTGCGCCTGACTCTTTGTGACCCTACTTGGAGTTTTCTTAGCAAAGACACTGAAGTGATTTGCCGTTCTCTTCTCCAAGAAGAAATCTTACAGAGCATCTAATCTTGCTCCCTCACCATAAGATTTACTCTTGCTACCCTCTTAAAATTTTTTTGTGTGAAATTCCTCCTTCCTTGGAGTCCTTTTCCCCAAATTGAAAGCATTAATGCTATACATTCTGTTTTTTTTTCACGAGTCTGTGCTCCAAAAGTTAAGTGATATGAGATTAAGTATGTGACTGAACATCTTAACACTGAGAAACCACTGATAGATGTAGTACACAGAATGCTGGGACCATTCTCTTGTCTTTTAAAGGAACTCTGTTCTCTCAACATAGGCATACATTTTGGACCAGGTTCAGTCCTGGTGGATTCTGGTGTTTAGTTGGAGATGGTCTAAGCTTTCTTTCCGCATAATCTTTGTCTCCTTCAACTAACTCCCGCCCCAAAACTAGAGGGACAGATTATTTAAAGCTTAGATTTAGGCTCCTATCTAGGGTTTCCCCAAAAGAGTTAGTAGAAGTATATTCTATGAATGAGATATGGAACAAAGATACACACAGACACACACACACACACATACATAAAATAAACAAACATACATACATACATACATTTGTGTGTGTGTGTGTGTGTGTGTGTGTGTGTGTGTGTGTGTGTGGGTGTGGGTGTGGCTAAAACACATACATCCAAACTGACACATATAGATTGACAGTCAGTTAAATAACTTATTCTACTCTCTTGGAAGGCTGATACTAAAACCTCATCATAACATAAAGTTGTTATGGGAGTGTTGATTAGGCATTCCACATTTTGCCTTAGTTCTGTACTATCCAGATGACTCCTGGCATGTCTCCTGGAAAAAGAGTTAGGCTTAGGCTAATCTTCATCTTAGGGGCTGTCCTCTCTGATTTAGTCCTCTCAAGTCACTCTTGTCACTGACATAAACAACCCAAAACTCCTGCAACCAACTATTTCTTATACAGGAATGAGACTATCTCGATCTCTTGAGCTCAAGATGTCATCTCTACTTTGAATCTGATGGAAATGGAATTCCAGAAAAGGGAATAGGCAGGTAGGGGTCCAGCTACGAGCTGGTCTCACTGAGTCCATGTTCCGTGTAAGAGCGGCAGTAGGGTAGAGATTAATGGCAACTAGGTCAGTGGATAGACCTTGACTTGCAAGCAGGAAGAACTGAATTTAAATCTGTGCTCCAGTACTTACTGTATAGCCTGGGCATATCACTTAGCTTCCATCTGCCTCAGTTTCTTCATCTATAAAATGGTGACAATAACAATTACCTTCCAGGGTTGTTGTGAGGTCAAAATGAGGTAATATTCATAAAGCACTTTGCAAACCATAAAATACTATATGAATGATATTGACTATGATTTATTCCCCGAAATAGAGAGGCTAAATACAGAGTGTGCTCCTGGCCACATGGGAGATTCAAACCCAAGAGTAAACTTGAGCTTTCTTCCTTTAATTTTCATGCTGATGCCTCTCCCCCACCCTCCCGTTGTCACAGGATGACAGAGAACTAAGGGACTTTTTGAGGTTTGTGACAATGTAGCACAATGTAAAGTCCTTTTAGCACTTGGTCACCACATGGCAGGAAGTGTCCAGGGAGTTTGTCATTTCTAACATGCTCAAATATTGAGTCACATATGGCATCCAGAAATAGGCAGAGGCTGTCTGTGCATGCTCTGTACCCACGCATTAAAAATGGATGAATTAAAAAGTAAAATGCAGCACGGTATAATAAGTTAACATCAGAACTTAGTCAAACGGGTTTGAAAAACAAGCAAACCCACCCAAAAGACAAACAAAAAACCTCCAAACTTGGGCTGGCAACAAAGCTAACTTAAGAATTCATCAGCTACAGACATGGATGGCATCATTCTCTGTGGACCACTTTCATTTTCTGGTCTTCCTGCTCCCACCAACAAGAACGGCTGTTTGGGAACTTCAAATGAATGAAGTTAAGGACCACTATTACAGTGTAATTCTTAAATTGTCAGTGCCACTTGTGATCTACATTTCCAATTGTCATGAAAATGATTATTCACATGCCAGTGGTATTGAACTCAAAATCGGGCTACTACAAGTAAGAAGAATGCCATTCTTCTGCTTCTAAAGTCACATTGCTCCTTCCTTGCAACTGCAGCTGTGCCCCAATGTTCATAGAAAAGTAAGTAAAACTAAATCAGAAAATCCAATTTGTTACTCTGTAGTCCGGTGTTTTGGAATCCAAAAGCCTGTTTTAAACATATTTGTTTCCTGTTATAGGAAATGTCTGGATTTTTGTGATCGCTTTTTAATATAATATTGTGTGTGTGTGTGTTTTATCTTAACTAGTCATGGAAACTCAAGATACTGAATATTATTTGGGCATAATTTTTTTCTGGTGATTAAAAATTCCTCTTTAGGTGTAGTTTTCTTTATGATCTCCTTTTTACCTCAGATTATGGTGATTATATATATAAAAGTTTTGGGGTATAATTCTCATGTTTTTTGGGGGTAATTCCTTTCAAACTAACTAAAACTAATATCTAAGTAAGTCTGTTGGTTATATTTTGTTTAAAGGAATGTCCAGTAATGAAATTAGTGGGTACTCTGTGTGTATGTGTGTGTGTGTGTGTGTGTGTGTGTGTGTGTGTGTGTGTACACATGTGAGAAACATGCTCGTGGGGATCACAGGACTTCCCAGGCAGGATCAGGGAGGTAGCCTGGACAGTGAAAGAACTTATTCTCACTGAAAGAACTCAAAAATGGAGTGTGCAGAGGAAAGTGTTTTATTATGCTGCCAGCAAGGAAGCGAGTGTGGTGCTCACTAGGAACACACCCACACTGATACAGAAGCAGGAGTGAGGTTCTAAATTCTGTCCTTCCTGGTAGTCTTAGGGTTCATCGAATTCCTCACTTCATTTCCCTACATTCCTTCTCTATATGCAGATTGTATAGATGTGGTACTGAGGAGACTTGTGATCTGGCATGACCTTAAAGGTCCTAGCTGTTTGCCACAACCCCACCTTTTTGGTTCCTTATGGCCATTGTCTTGGTACCAGGAAGGCCCTGATCTTAGTGAAATAAGATAAGTGAGCTTCCTCACAGCTATTGATTATCTTCCAGTAACTTTTGTGGGCGCAAATCAAGATACCATAATATCACCTCTTACACACATATACTTCACATAATTTTAAAAAAAAGTTTTTTGTATTTTATGGGAATTGTATTGTAGTCACATACCTGAGGGTAGCTTTTGTTTCCTTCCTTCAAAAGTAAGCGTTTAAAGGAAGGAGAAAAAAACAACATAAAATAGAAAATTTCAAAATGCGAAAGATAAAGGTTTACAACCAAGAATAATAGTTTGTGACACTGAACTTAATCCTACATGGGGAAAGTATGCTTCTAAAAGAAGACAGAACTTTCAAGCATCCCTATTGAAATGACCACAGCTGACTAGAAATTTTGAAATGTAAATATAGCTGCCAAGAAAAACCTAGAAATGTAGACACATTTGAGTAATTGGAAAGGGCTAAATGATGAAGTGCTTATATTTTAAGAGAAGGAGCAGTCTGCAAGGATTGTAGGTATAGTTAAGTTTGTGCTGTGTTTGTTGTCTCAAGAATGGAAAGAGAAAGGAGGGAAAATGGAATGCACTAGGGAGGAAGTGAGTAAGAAGGAACAATTAAAAGTTTTTAAAAGGGAGAGCAGAGTTGGTTTGGGAGGTTATAGATAAAGGTAAAACAAAGTTTGATTTTGGAAAGTGACCTTAAGAGAGAATTGAAAGGAAAGAAAGGAATAGTGGTATGAATCAATAATTGTGATCTAGGTGAGGAAAAGAGAAGAGAGTTTGTGGAGAGGAAGTAAACTTTCAGAAATAGTTTAGCTGTGTTGATCTTATTCCTTATCTTTTACCACTTCCTCTCTTTTTGTAAATGGGAGACTGGGGAGCACAGAAAAGAAATAACATAAGAGAATATGATAGAGTAGAATCAACAGTTTGTCCGAATCATGAGTGTCAGTTGTATAAACTCATCCAGAGAACAGTGGGAAAAAGTAGAGTCAAGTTGAAATCAGAATCCAACAATACATTGTTGGCAGGAAACACATTAAAATATAAGGATTTATACATAATTAAAATGAAGTGTTGGAGCAAGATTTATTATGCTTTAGGTGAGCTAAACAAAGAAAGGGTAGTATTGATGATTTCAAAAAAGACTACAATAAAAACAAATGATAAATGGAGAAGGTACATTTGCTTAGAGGTAACAAATTTTTTTTTTAATCCTAATCCTTATGCATCTAAATACACAATATCTAAATGACTAAGTGAAAAGTTAATCAAATTGCATGGAAGAAGAAAAAAACTGTAACATTTGGGAAACTGAATGTATTTCTTTTAAATCTAGACAAAAATAATAACAAAAGGTACACAAGAAAGAAGTTAAGGACTTAAAGATAATTTTAGAAAAGTTGAATATGCGAGTTCTTTTGCAATAGCTATCTAAGATTAAACAGGAATATACCTATTTCTCTCTATAGTAACTTTACAAAATTGATCATTTTTCTAGTGTACCAAACCTATCAAAAAGAAATGCGAGAAAACAAAATTATAAGATACATCCCTTTCTGCGTTTTCCAATGCAATAAAAAATTCTAATTAACAAAAGTAATTTGAAGAAAAGGTTTAAATTTAAGTGAAGATTAAATAATTCAAATATACTCAATGTGAGTGTCAGAGTACAAATCACAAAAAAAATTCATCAAAGAAAATATCAAATGTGTGGTTGCATAAAATTTTTAGAGCAATAGTTATATCTTTAGAAACTAATGAACAAGAAAGAAAGATTAGATCAATTAAATTGACAAGGAGAAAAACAAAACAAAACTAGCAGCAAAGTAATAAATAAGAAAAACCTAAAAATACCCATCAACTTAAACCAGCTAAAGACAAAACATAAATTCCAAGAATCAAAGTAGAAATTAACAAAATTGAAAAATAAAAAAAAATGAAAAAAAACCATAAAAATAAATAGCACTGAATTGATAAATAACATTGGGAACTGCTTTCAAAAACAAAAACTAATAAAATAAGTAAATTATTAGCTAATAAGAGAGACATGCACAGACTAAAAAACAGAGATGAGAAAAAACAAATTCCCAATAAAAAAACAAATAAAGATAATTGATAACAAAAGAAGAGGAGATAAATAAAATTACTAGAGATTATTTTGCCAAAAGAGCTGATAAATTTAATGAAATAACATCTACAAAATAACATAGAATAACAGTATAACAGAGATTAGACATAGGAAGAAAAATATTTTTTTTTGCCTTTTTTTTTAGAGGGCAGGGCAATTGGGGTTAAGTGACTTGCCCAAGATCACAAGGCTAGTAAGTGTTAAGGGCCGGTACTGTATTCACTGCACCACATAGTGGCCTCAGACATAGAAAATTTCAAAAGACATTGAACAAGTCACAGAGGAACTCTCAAAGGGGAACAAAAACTGGGGATACTTTGGATTTTAAAGTGAATTCAAACATTAAAAATAATTTCAGTATGACAAACTATATTCAAAATTAGGAAAAGAAACAATCCTATCAAAACTATTCTACAAATCAGATATGTTCTTGATAGCAAAACCAAGGAGAAGCAACACAGAGAAAGAAAACTAACTATAGGTGAAATACCTAATAAATATTGAAGAAAAAATACTGACAAACATTAGCAAAAATGCGTATTAAAAAGATTATACGTATGTATATACACACGTACACACATTTCTATGTATATTTCTTTTCTTTGCTCCTTTCCCATATACCTAAATATGATTTTGTTCTTTAAATTATTTCATGACTGATTCTTCTGGTGCTTTGTTCTTTGGAATTTGAATCTAAGTCATGAACTCTGTGATCACCCTACCTTCTCATTCTTCTCTATATTTTAAAATTTATCACATGCTGATATATATAGATATATAGATATATAGATATATACTGTCAATGGATCACCAAGTTGTTAAAGGGAAACCAAGCTCTTTTCCCAGAGGGACCTTTGAAAAAATCACTTACAAAGCACTTAGTAGTTAAGTGCTTTGCTTTCTTCATTTATTATTCATAGTATCCCCAGTGGTACTGGGTGTAGTGATATGCTCATGTTTCACCTTGGGGGAAAGAGAGCAATTGTGAAATGAAGTCAAGAGCCAATTCAGTAAATCAAGTTAATAATATTAGTTGTTGGAGTTGTTATAATCTTCTCACTTAGTCTTTGGTCTATGCATACTTCTGGGCATGTTATCCCCATATCTCCTGCTGATAGCTTCCTTTTTAGACCTACCAGTATATGAGTATTTATTTCTTCTATAGCATCCTCAGAAGTGGTTTTATAGACTCTGCTTGAAGTCTTGCAAAGTGGGGGATAGGAGAAAACTTATTGCTTCCTGAGACAACTCGTTTTGCTTTTGAATAGACCTAATTAGGAAATTTTCCTTAGATCCAGGCTCTGCTTCCTTTCTTCAACTTCTACCATTCCATTGCCTCCCCTAACTTTTGCCTGCTAAATGTTCCCAGTTCTTTAGAACTTTTATTTAAAAAATCTTTTTTTATTATGAACATGACAGACATCAACAAACTTGAACATTTCTATGTATAAAGATAATAGAAAAATGACTATATTAAACTTTGAACTTTTAGCATGTACAGTTTTTCTTAAGGGATAATAAATTTTACAGGGCAATACCAACACCTTTGCTTTGTCTATGTCCTTTTCAAAACTTTTTTTCTGCTCTAGTCTGTATATTTTCAATCATTTCACTGACCAATTTTCTGTATTTGCTTCTTTTTTTAAAGCAGTTGTTACTCTTCACCAAATTCTTACATAAATCCTCCCCATCGAATACAAGATTACTCTTGGTACCAAGTAAAGTAGAGTTAATTAAAACAAATTCACACATTTACTGTATCTGAAAAAGGTATTTCTCATTCAGCACCTGTAGACCATCACCTCTTCAAGAAGTAGAATGTATGTTTCATTATCAGTCATTTGTAGTCATGATTGGTTATTGCATTAATGAGAGCTTTTAATGTTTTTCCTTTATATCATTGCAAAAATTACTTTCCTGATTTTCATTTCATTTTGAATCAGTTCATAGACAGCTTCTCAACTTTCTCTAAATCCATCCTTTTCCTCATATCTTATGGTACAGTATAGTAAAATTATCTTCCATAGCATTCCATATTATTATGATACATTGATGCTCTACTATATTTGTGTACCACAGTTTGTTCAGTCATTCCCCAGTTGGTGGGGATTCATTTTGTTTTTAGTTCTTTATTACAATAAAAAGTACTGTTATAAATATTGTTTATAAGCTCATGTTTTCACTTTATCTTTAGCCATCTTGGGGTTTATGCCTAGTAATAGAATCACTAAAGCAAAAGTAGTGAATTGATGAATTTAGTGAATTTTGGGGAACAGTTCCAGATTTTTGAGGAATCTTCTAGTTCTAGAGCTGTGATCCTCTGGAATATTATGTTTTCCAGAATGGTTGTGTCAGTTCATAGCTCTGCCAACAGTGCATTGGTGTGGATTTCCTTTTACAATCATTCCTCCAACCTCTGTCATTTTCCCATGGGTCATATTTCTGATTAGATAGATATGAGGAAGAATATAAACTCTACATCATGTATGATACATATATCATATATGCATTCATATATGTGTTATATGTATAGAAAACAGGGTCATACTAATGTATATTTCTCTTACAGTGATTTGGAACATGTTTTAGTGATTGTTAATGGTTTTAATATCTTGTTTTGAAAATTACCAGGTTATATAATTTGCTATTTATCATTTGAGGCATGGCTCTTATTTTAATATGTTTATGTTTATGGTGCTGAATTGCTTTACTGTTTTCCCAGTAGCTTCTGTTGAAGACCTTATCAGAGTACTTGCTATCCTTGTGTTATTCTACTGTTTTATAGTTTCTGGTTTCTGTTTATCTAATCTGTTCATTTAACCTACATTTCCATGTTTTCTACTAGTGGTACATGCTTTGTAGTATCATTTGAAGTCTAGTGCTTTCTTCCTACTTTTTAATTTTTTCCCTTGAGATTCTTGATCTTTTATCTCTCCAGACAATTTTTAAAAATTATTTAGTTTTATAAAGTTATTCTAGGATCTGTCGATTGGTATGGTATGGCATTAAATTTCTAAATTAACTTAAAGGTAGTTTCATTTTTCAGTTTTATGACACTGGCATTGCCCATGAGCAATTTACATTTTGCCAATTATTTGTCTCTTTCGTGTCTATGAAGAGTGTTTTATAACTGTTTTCTTATAATTCTTATGTGCATCTTGGCAAGGAGCCTGCTGGATCTTTTATATGTTTGTATTTATTTTGGATAAAATTTCTTTTATCTCTTGCTGCTGCTGCTGCTGCTGTTGTTGACATGTGTAGGAAAGCTAATGATTTATGGAGTTTTTCAAATTTATTTTTGTTCTGTTGTTTTTCAGTCATGCCGTTGTTTTTTAGTCATTCAGTTTTTGTGACCCCATTAGAAGTTTTCTTGGCAAAGATATTGTAGTTGTTTGCCATTTACTTCTCCACTTTATTTTACAGATGAGGAACCGAGATAAACAGGGTTAAGTGACTTGCCCAGGGTCACATAGCTAGGAGGTGTCTGAGGACAAGTTTGAACTCAGTAGTGAGTATCCTCGACTCCAGGCCAAGCACTCTACTGTACCACCTAGCTGACCTGTTTTTGTTTTTGTTTTTAAATATCATTTCATGTTACTGAAATTACTGTTTCAGTTAGTATCATTTGAATCTGTAGAACTTTCTAAGTAATTATCATCTCATCTGTGAAAAGGAATAACTTTGTTTCTTCTTTATCTTGCTTATTTTCTCAATTTTTCTTATTGCTAAAGCTGTCATTAGAACTATATCAAATAGTACTGGTAACAATGGATATCTTTGTTTTACTCCTGATCTTATTGGAAATGTTGCTAAGCGTTTCTACATTACAGAAAACACTAGTTCATGTTTTTGATAGATATTTGCATCATATTAAAGAGAAGTCCATTTATTCCAGTATCTTTTTTTAAAAATGATTTTAACATAAACAAATAGAGGAGGAATTGGAAGCAGAGTGAAAGAGGGGAGATACTAAGGGGCCTGGTCATAGAACTAACAATAAACTGAGCTGACTGAGTAAACTAAGATTGGCTGCACAAGCAGGCATCCAGCTGAGTTAAGAATTGGGGCATCAGAGCCACAGAAACTGTGTCTGTTGACAGAGCACTGAGGCTGAGGAGAGCCATGCCAAGGAGTGAGTGACAAACAAGATTGATGAACAGCAGGGGATTGAGGCTTCTGGGATCTGGCACTGTTTTGCTGAGGTCAGAAGGTAGAAACTTGAAGTGGAAGAAGCTTTCTTCTTGGACTGTCTTGAGGAGAGGTAAAGGTCGAATGTCTTCCATTGGGAAGTAAATCCTGAAAAATTTTCATATTTCCTTTTCTGTCCCAACTAAATGTTTTCATTCCTTCTATGATGATATTTGCCTGGGTTTCTGCAAGTGTAATAGTAGTGGTGTATTTAGATCCAATCTGAATTTCTGGGTCTCCTATTCTACACAGGAACAGGAGCTTGAACCAGAAGGACTCTTTTTCTTATCATTATGAACTGAAGTCTGTGAGGAACTGATGCTGACTTGCACAGTAATGACACTGATATTTGCCGGTGGCCTAAAATAATTTCTACTGTTACGACTTCATCATTAAAGAAAGAGATGGAAGGACTGACAGCCCTACTTTTTTTCCTTATGGATTGTAATGGCCAAAGAATTACACATTGAGTCCACCTTCTAGTGCTAAGTAACAATGTGACCAAGTGCTAAAGACAGTTTCACTTGTGGTAACAACAGCAGAAATACAAGTTCTTAGATCCCCATCCCCTTTATATTATTCATCTTTTAGGCTCCTTAATATTTGTTGAGCTTGAGTTTTCCTTTTCAGTTCAGGAAGGGCCTGTTATGTACAAAGGAAATAAAAGCATTTTCTAAACCTCTCTGGGTATGGTTGAGAAGTTAAATGATTGCTTGTGGGGGGGCAGGGAATCTCCACAGCGTGTATGTGTCAGAGGTAGAACTGGAACTCAGGCCTTCCTGGCTTTAAGGCTGACTTTCTATCCACTATGCCATGGCACATCTCATTTATTAATAATATATAATGAATTTCCTGTGAGCAGGGTGGGTTTAAAATGGACGTGACCTTTCTGGTTTTATTACAGATTACTCTAGCACCTCCCTCTTTCCCCATCCCCCAACTTTCAAATTTCACACACTGCAATTTCAGTAAGATTGAAAAGTAGAAAGGTGATAGAGAATTTTATTATTGAATTCAGGATACACCATGTAAGTACAATTTTTCATTTTCTAAAGCTTAAGTAATAGTGTATTGACTCAACTCACTCATAACATGGATAAGAAAATAATTGTAGTTTTTGTGCAAATCATCAATAAGATGGCAAATTCACTTACAGGTTGTCAGGCAACTTTTAACAATGTGATTCAGGATATAGCCATATTCCTGTTGTGTCCTATTGTGATTTCGGAATTGATTATGTTTGCTAAGAGCTATATGTATAAAGAGCTACTTAATAAATTTGGTGTTTTAGAGAGTATCTATTTAAGATGCATAATTAATTAATTTAATAAGTTTAAACAACAAATGCTAGCACTTTAAAAATGTCACAGTAAGAAAGAGAAAGCCTTAAAATAATATGTATGTCTTTGCCTTATATGCAGAGTTTTAATCAACTTATTTTTATCATTTAGCAATGCTTCTGACTTCAAGGTTTTTTAACTTTTAATAATTGAAACTCTTAATAACACCCAAATTGCTTTTGTCGTTTTTGTCATTGTCTTCTTTTTCTTTGTTCTCTATATCCCAGATATCATGAATATGGAAGTCTTCTTTTCCCCTTCTTATTTTAATATTTAAGCATTCAAGACAGACAGAGGGTCATATACAAATGCAGTCTGTAGACTATACATGACAGAAACTTTGAGAATAAGGAATAGTCCCACAGAAACTAATATCCACACAAATATGTATAAACTAGCATACTAGAATTTTTTGTTCTTAATTGGGAAGAATTTTTGGAAGCCCTAATAATCAACCCAGAGGTTGTTTTGTGAGACAGGTCCTTCCGTGATGCTAATGTGAAGGATATATTTCAGCTAGGAACAATCAGGAAGGAGAAAAGAAACAACTCTATTTAGACAAAAGAACCACATTCCATAGAGAAGTAATTGCACATAATTATCCCTCTCTTTTTAGGTTCAAAATTTGATTTTATGTAAATTAGATGATTATCATACTGAAATATTAAAGATAATAGTAAAAGAATCTACTTTATGGTTCAAGAATAACATGTCAGTAATACATTTGCTTGAACTATAACACCTCCCTGTTCTTTGGGGAAGGGTCTGACTTGTCTAATAACCTTTCTGGATCACAGTGATCTTTCCAAAGGGGGAAAAATAGATAATTAAATTAATTAAATAATAGATAATTAAATAAATTTTAAAATGAGTGTTATTGAGAATTAATTCAATATTCATATTGATTTTTTAAAGTCCTTATGATTAAATATGAGAAGCAGTGTGTCATAATGGACTGAGAAAGGGCTGGCCTTGGAGTCAGTTCAAGGTCGGTTCTCTGGTTTAATGTTCTCTGATTCTTGGACTGGTTCAAGTCCAGTCTTTGACATATGCTGGCAACTATGAACAAATAACTACTTCATTTCTCTGTACCCCCTAG
Organism: Pseudochirops cupreus; assembly: GCA_028627135.1. NCBI lineage: Eukaryota > Metazoa > Chordata > Mammalia > Diprotodontia > Pseudocheiridae > Pseudochirops > Pseudochirops cupreus. The sequence goes on along the minus strand of CM053582.1, from coordinate 334,344,606 downwards.
GCAACTCTCCAAGGCCTTAAGTAACAGACAAGTTTTCAATCTGGTTTCATTTGGTTTAAAAAGAGTTCCCATAACAAGAGTCCAGCTTACTGGTGAAATCACAAGACTGGGAACTTATATGTATGTATGTATGTATGTATGTATGTATGTATGTATGTATGTATATGTATATGTATATGTATACACACACATATACGTATATATGCACACATATATACATATATTTGTATGTGTATATATGTACATATGTGTATATATACACACAAACATATATGTATATGCATGTATATGTGTATACATGTAAAATGTGTACATATGTATATGTGTACATGTGTGTGTACATATGCATATATGTGCAGACAGACACATAGACACACACAGTGTGCAAGGCCAATATTTGGTACCTAAATATGGAGAACTTTTTAGTATTGGAAGAGAGTTAAGAGATCTCAGACTCAAATGGCCGCTTGAACAAATACCCAACACCCATAAAGCAAATATTACTCAGGATCAGTCAATTAGCCAGTCAGCTGGTCAACAATTATTTATTTGTTAAGTGATACTCTGTTCCAAACATCAAGTGGTTTTTCTTTATTTGTGAAATTTTGCTCCATGCCTTTGTGGAAAAAAGCATGGCTTAGGTCTAAATGTTTGAATGTTCACTTTGCTCACTACCAGTGTGATATTAGGCAAGCAATAAAACCCTTTGGGCCTCACCAGTCATATCTGGAGATTGGACAAAATGATTTATAAAGTTCTTTTCTAGCTACAAAGGCTTTGATCTTGTGACCTTACTAGCGTAAAGAAAGGCTTTAAGGAATGAAGGCATTCTATTTTGAGTTTCTTAGAAAAGGAGACAATATAGTCAAATTTACTCTTCTAAATTATATTACTGCAGAGGCTATGATTTTTGCTTAAAGAAAACTTATACACATACAAATATATGTATATATGAAACTCATAGCAATATAGTCTTCAGTAGTGAGAAATTTGAAATTCAGTACAGTTCTCTGGTGAACCATATCCTTTATCTTTTCATCTGTTTATGTATATTCTCTTCTGAATTTCCTAGTCTTCCTTTAAGATCTAGTAAAGTCACACTTCCTCTATGACGTCTTCCTATACCATGATAGGCTATAGTAATTTAAGTCTTCCATGATCTATGACACCAAAAATACCCCTAATCTATGACTATATTTCTAAATATATGGTAGAAAAAATGGGAGTTAGGAAAAAGTGATAGTGATTGAATTCTTAAAGATTGATTATCTCATAAGAATTGGTATTAATCTTGAAAGGAGAAATGTCTGCATACATCGATAGATAGACAATGACATCTATGCACAGTGGTTTGCAGATTAACTGGGGAGAATAAAATAATTAAATTTATTGACAAACAATAAACATTACCAGCAGCTAGGTGGCATGGTGGATGAAGCTCACTGGACCTGGAGGAATCATATTCCTGTATTCAAATCCAGTCTCAGACACTTAATAGCTATGTTATCCTGGACAAGTCACTTAACCCAGTTTGCCTCAGTTTCCTCATCTGTAAAATGAACTGGAGAAAAAAATGGCAAACCAGTACTTTTGCCAAGAAAACCCCCAATTGAGTCACAGAGTCAGACCTGACTGAAAAACAACTGAACAATGATAAACATCATATTTTTTTATGTCTTCAAAAAACTTGTAATATATAACATATCCTTTCATTAAACGTTTGGCATTGAATTCACAAGATTTTAACACATATTCTTTAATTCTACATTGTGAAACCATTCTTATGACATTGAACATCAAGCATAACTTTGGCAAATAGTCCATTTTCCCAAGTCAAGCCCCTAGATTTCAATGTGTTTTAAATCAGATGCATTCCCAGGGCATTGAACCATGTCTATCTCTATTTCTTGGAAAAATTTCTTAATCTTTTCAGCCAAATGGTACAGTTCAAGGTCATTTTATTTTATTCCATCTCTTTTGGGAAATTTCTGTAATTTCAGAATAATTCTGCATCTTACTCTAACAATATATTTATCAGAATTCATCATTCCTTCAAGGAGAACGTCTTTCCAGCCCACTAGAAGTAAAAATCCCCCAAACACTGTGGTTGGTAGATGTCTTACACAGTGAAAAAGATGTCCAAATCCTAAAGGTTCACCTGGACTTCTAGAAACGGTTTTGTTCGACTCTTGAATGGAAAAGTGAATTTTATTAGTAAAAATTAGGTCCTTTTCAATTATCAGTACTCTAGTTTTTGTTTGTGTTGCCCCTGACAAGTATTTTTCCCCTTATAGTCAGAGAGAGAAAAAAAATGTGGTCAGATTATTCTTCTAATTTTGAGAAGCTTGCATTGCATTGAAGAGGACCAAGCAACAACTTCTTGCCACTTCCATGTCCCTCTTAAGATTAATCAGGCCGATTTGTGGTGTTTGTGAGTTCGGGGCATTATTTGTCTTTTTTTGACCACATTTTCTTTGCATTTTTGTCTTAACTGATCAGATTTCATTGTTTGAATGATTTTTGAAGAACTTGACTTCCTTGCAGCAATGGCTGCTGCAATATCTCTAACGGTCTGAGGGTGTTCCTCAAACCTCCCCAGTCCAATGGCATAGCAGATAGAGCTTTGGGCCTAGAGTCAGTGAGACCTGAGTGCGAATCATGCTTCATTCATGTTTCAGATAAGGATAATCTTAGCAGCTACCCCATAAACTTGTTTGGAGAATGAAATGAGACGACATGTGGAAAAACACTTTGTAAACTTTAAAGCTCTATATAAATGCCAACTGTTATCTTTAGTTGCGGTGGTGACGTTAGTGTTGTTAAAGCTGCAGAAATGAGTCCATGACAAAAGAGAGCGCGGCGCCTTTCACAGGCATGGCAGCCTTTTCCATCCTTCTTAATTCCAGCGCCTTCCCTCCACTGACTGTGTCCAATTTGTCCTGTGTATTGCTTGCTTACAAACAGTTTTTTTGCATGTTCTCTCCCTCACTGAACTGTGAGTTCTCCAGTGGCAGAGACCATATGTTTCTTTGTATCCTGAGCTCTTACCGCTGCATGACATAAATTAGGTACTTAATGAGTGTTTATTGATCATGAAATCCTGCACTCAACTGACATAGAATTAGGTAAGAGTAAGTAGTAGCAGTAGTAGTAGTAGTAAAAGAAGTAGTAGTAGTAGTAGTAAAAGAAGTAGTAGTAGTTGTAAAAGAAGTAGAAGTAGCAGTAGCAGTAGTCGTAACAGTAGTAGTAGTAGTAACTAACATTTATTTAGTGCCTACTATGTGCCAAGCTTAGTGCTAAGTGTTTTTTAAATAAATTTTATAAATCTCATTTGATCCTCACAATAATCCTGGGAAATAGGTACTATTATTATCCCCATTTTACAGATGAAGAAGTTGAGGTAAACAGAGGTTTAAGTGGCTTACCCAGGGTCACACAGCTGGTGAGTGTCTGAGGCTGTATTTAAACTCAGATCTTCCTGGCTGGAGGCATGGCACTCTATCGATTGTGGCCCCTGGTTTCATCCGGTCAGGGTCAGATATTCTGAGTCAGCCTAGTGTCAGTAAGAAGCATACACATGTGACTATTACTGTGTAAAATGAAACTATATAAAAATTATTTCTTATCTCAAATAATTCACACTGTTTTGGGAGAGTTGATCTTTGACAATCCCCTTCTTCTCAACTCACCCAAGCACAGAAATCTCAGAGATATAATCACAAGGTGTCAACAAGGCATTAAACTAACTGTAAAGATGGATCTGTGCCCAGATCCCTTTGTGAGGGAGGAACATCTTTCTTTGAATGAATTAAAGATACTGTCTCAGTGGTTGATAGATGATGGGAAATCCCCAGTGACCTCTGAGAAATAAGTTGTGAGTCCGTGGGAGTACAGGCTTAAAAATGGTTTGTAGATACCCTTATGGGGGTGAGAAGGGTCTCTCTTCTCTCTCTCTTTGGCCATGGCATTTAACAGAGCCCCTCCCAGTGGGAGATTCTCTAGCCAGCATTTCAAGAATTTGTCAATTCAAGGAGTACAAAGTATGAAACAGGAATGGAGGAAAAACCCAATCCATGAAAAGGGAATTGCTCTTAAAGGGAGAAATTCATCCACTGGCCATGCTACTTTGTAGTGGAATCGGTCAGTCAATAAACATTTATTAAGTCCCTATTGTGTGTCAGGAACTGTGCTAAGAACTGGCATACAGGGAAATTAAAAAGGCAAAAGACAGTTCTAGCTCTCAATCTCACATTCTGTTGTGGGAGATGATGCAAAAAACTATATACAAACAAGACAAAAGTTCACTTGGAGATAATCAATAGACAGAAGGAACTATTAGCATCAAAGCAAGGAGGGAAATCAGGAAAGGCTTCTTGTAGAAGGTTTGATTTTAGTTGAGACTTGAAAGATGCCAAGGAAACCAGGATGTGGAAAAAAGGAGGTCTTCTATTCATGGAGACAGTCAATGAAAAAGCTGGATTTGGGAGCTGGAATGTCTTATGGGGTCTGATACCATGCCCTCTGAGGACCATGCTATAGCTAAGTGCAAAAGTAGTAGGACATTTAAATGCTGAGCAATGCCTTTTTTTTGGCGTATATGTGTTATCATAGTGTACATCATCAATGAAAGACCTGCATGCTACCTGGTCTGGGGCACAATATCCTTGTCTACAGGGCAGCTATCCAGAGGGTTTGATTTGGAAATCATATATCCTAAAAAGACCCTTTTAAAGAGTTGGGCAAAGTAAGGTGCCAAGTTCAAGCAGTGGTTTGAATGTATTCTGAGTAGTTTCAATTTGAAGGGCTGAGAGGAGAAAATGGGACGCTTAGGGAGTGTTCTGTGCCAGCAAACAGTCTTTTGCTGCTGCTCTGTGGTTGGCCATAAACTGGCTCACCAAAAGGTGTTTATCATTCAGCAGAAGTGTTTAGGATGCTGGGTGCTCCTGGCCCACATCTCTAATCCTGAGTTGGCATTACAGCAACTTGGCACTCTTCTGAAGGTTTGGGATCAAGACCACAGCAAGCTAAAGTCATAGATCCCATAGACCATGAGTTCATAGATTTCAGAACTGGAAGAGACATTTTCAGTCATTTTAGTATGCTTCATTCCTTTTAAAGATGAGGAAACTGAGGCAAGTAGGTGGCATAGTGGAAGGAATTCTAGGTCTAGAGTAAAGAAGACCAAAGATCATATTCAGCCTCAAACACTTACTAGCTGTGTGCCCTGGGCAAGTAGCTTAACCTCTGTCTGGCTCATTTTCCTCTCACAACAGCACCTACCTCATAGGGTTGTTGGAAAGCTCAAATGAGACGATAATTCAAAGGACTTACCATACACATAGTAGGTCTTGAGTTAATACTTGTTCTTTTTCCCTTCCTCTTGTATGACATTCAGAGTCACACAGCTAGATCATTCATAGGGCTGGGATTTGAATTTAGGTTCTTGGAATCCAAATTCAGTTGTCTTTCCACTTGAGCACACACAATGCATATCATATATCCACACATAGATATAAAACACATGCATGTATGTATGCAAAATATATGTGGATGTATAAATATGCTCACACATATATGTGTGTATACATATATGTGAATGTATAAGTACACATGCAGATATTACACTTACACGTAATATACATGACTGTGAGTGTGTGTGTGTGTGTGTGTGTGTGTATTGTGTATGTCTAGTCCCTATTTCTGTTGAAGGCACCATTCACCACCCTGCATTTTGCCAGTTCTCTATTTTTTCTTTTCAGTCCCAATGAAACCATGCAGTTCAGGATCACCATGTCCATATCCATAATACATATATACGCATGTATGTTTATTTCCACATATGTGCCCTTTTCCCTTTTCTGTAGGAATCTGATATATTTGATTCTGTTTCACAAAGTCTCAAGACATTGCTTGGTGTCAGCCTTGACCCCCATTGTTTGTTATATTTTAAATGTCTAGAATTAACAGTCGTCTTCTTGTATTTCTCTGCCCAAGAGAAGGCGTAGAGAAATCACACTAATTTCACTGTCTATTCATCCATCCATTCATTCATTCGTTTATTTATATTTATCCCTGTGTAGCTGAGTGTGTGTGTGTGTGTGTGTGTGTGCGCCTGTGTGTGTGTGTGTGTGCCTGTGTGTGTGTGTGTACACAGGTGCCAAATCTGTCTAGCCGCCTTCTGAGTAATGAGTAATTTTCTTTTCACTGTTACTCTTCCATCATTAAGAATTTAAAGATATTTGCATTACATTATTGATATTGTCTGATTATTAGTTAGAAAACAGATGGAAAATAAAGCAGCTTCATACCACTAATTGGCAAGATCCTCTGCAAATCTCGCTGCCACAAAAGGGAATATTTTGTTGTGTACTCACTGTGATAGCAGCAAAGTTGCCTATGAGACAAGAATCACCCTCAAAGAACCTTCTATAGCTCAGCATCAGGCTCAGCAGTATTATAATATGCTTATCAAACTCAGTCTTCTATGTGGCTAAACTCACTAGGGTTAGAACATCTAAAAATAAATGGGGGAAAATGTCATGAAGCAATGACCTTTTGAGAGAAACTTTCCGTATGTGACACCTAATGTAACTGACAAAGCTCAGGAACCACAGGGGTCTGACAAGAAAGCATTAAACGGCATCCCTGCTGTATGGAAAATGGCTTTCCTTTTTTCCCCCCATAGTTAATTGATGACTTAGAACATTGTTTTAAAATCAATCCTCCTCTGCATGTAAGATTTGAGAAGCCTCTCCTGTATTCATATTGGGAGGAAATGTGACAGTGTACATATATTAAGTCATGTTGTTGAGGCAGAAAAAGGACTAACCACTTTCTTTCATTACTTCATCTCACATAGAAAATACACTTGATAGAGATACGAGATCTGCTTTTGACGTCCAGTATTTTTTTTTCATTTTAGTTCATACATTTTCCAACTTGAATGAAATGTTCCACATTAAAAAGCTTTCCCTGAGCCACCATCGCCTTCCCCACTCCTTCCAACAAACTAATGGGAGTTTTTGTTCCACTTAGATAATGAGCAGGATGAGTTGTAGGTTTTAAGAGGATTTGTGCTATCAATTGACAAAACAATGAAAGCAAACCTGGAACCATTCCCTGTTTCCCTTTAACTATTTCCTGGCAAGGGCAAGGGGTAATTATTAACTTATCTTGGACGGATAGGAGCAGAAGTTTCTGCTCAGGGTGTTTAGAGTATCTGATAAATTGGTAAATGATAGTGGGCGTGGGTGGTTTTTTGTTGTTTTTTTTTAAGACATTATTTGTTCCTAACTTCTGGGACTTGAAAAATGTTTGCTCATTATAATTAGTCTGACCTGGGGCCTTTTATGCAAAATATAGGACTTGTTTTTTAAAAATAGAAGCTAACATAGCAAAATGCCCCACGCACTTCTAAAATGCTAAAATTCTGTGACTCTAAGCATGGCTGTCTTGCAGATGGCTGATACTGCAAATACACATCTCACTTTTAGACCCTGGAAAAAGCCAAGCCAATAGGGAAGGAGAATAAGCGGTAATTTAGTGGCTCCTTGGTGCCAAGGACTGCGCTAAGTGCTTTACAAATATAACTCAATTTGTCCTCACAGCAATCTTGCAAAGTAGGTGCTATTCTTATCCCCATTTTAACAAGGGAAGAAACCGAGGGAAATAGAAGTTGTATGACTTGTCCAGGGTCACTTAACTAGTGTCTGACGCTAGATTTGAATTCAGGTCTTCCTAACTCTAGACCCAGCATTCTATCTACTTCACCTATCAAGCAAATTTTCCTGCGTTATTCCTCTTGTCAACAACAAGGGACAATAAATGGCAGTGTCTACCCTTTCTTTCTCATACTATTCTTCACTTGAGATTTAGAGCTGGAATAGGCTTTAGAGATTTTCTAGCACAATCTTTCTTGTTTTGTAGATGATGAAACAGAGCCCTAAGAGATGAAATGACTTTGCCTAATTTCCCTCACTTGGTTGAATGGATGCTCAAGCCCAGGCCATCAGAATTCCAAACTTTCAGAGGCAGTTAGGTGTTGCAGTGGATAGGTTCTTACTTGTGAGGAAGACTTGATTTTGAATCCTGTCTCAGACATTTACTCGCTGTGTAGCCCTGGGCAAGTCACTGAACCTCAGTTTCCTTATCTGTAAATGGCACTTGCCTCCCAGGGTTGTGAGGATCAACTTTGCTTTGCAAACCTTAAAGCACTTTGTAAATTCTAGCTTTTGTTATCATTATCATGACCATCATCTTCACCACCACCACCATCATCTTCACCACCACCACCACCACCACCACCACCACCACCATCACTACCATCACTACCATCATCATTGTCTCATCGTTATCACGTGTAAGAGATATTCCTGGAGCTGACTGGAGAGTATGCCCTTACTGAGTTCTCCAAAGTGTATTATAGTGACCAAACCTAGACCCAAGAAAGAGATATAAGGCTTCCCTTTCTCCACTTCTTTAAAGAGGTGAGGGTCTGTCAATATGAAATACTTTATATAATATCAGACATTTTAAAATGTTGGTTAGTTTTGTTAAACTTGTTTAGTCTTCCTTGGACTTTTTCCTATGCTTTTCATCAGGGAATAGGTATCAGGTGATGGAAGATGAATTTTCCAGTTGTCACCTGGGTGTAAACCAAGCTACAGCTGGACTAACTGGAGTGGGAACAGGATGAAGCTATTTCCTCCATAACCAGGGTGTTATGGAGAGTTACTAGGCTTTCCCTAGATACTGTTATTTCTTTTTTTTTTTCCTAGGAACCGCAGCATAACAAGCCACATGGAAAACCAGAGGGTTAGGGCCTGCTCCTGCTTGACAAAAGATTCAGAACTCCTGAGTGCCCTTATGGTGTTTTGCTTGCAGGTGGGCTGGAAGGATAGGCAATTTTTAATAGATACAAAAGCAAGAGATGCCTTCAACGTATCGAAGATGATCTGGCTGTCCAGCACACAAAGGAATCTTCATTAAGAAGTCTGTCTTTGCAAGAGAACTATCAAACCCAGTCATTTTAGAGTCAGTCCCAGGCACTTTTGTTAATATAGGGAACTCCAGGAGGAGAGAATTTCCTCTGCTACTGCAAGGCCACGCTGAGCACTTTTGGGTTAAGTGATCTGCCCACAATCACACAGCTAGTGTGGCAGGACTCAGATCCAGTCTTTCTCATCTTGAGATCCAGTTTTCTATAGAGCCATTACTCTGTGCTGGCTAATAATAAAGCATACAAAGGAAGAGAAAGAAAGCAAGTTTAACAAAACTAATGAATATGGTGAAAATGTCTGGCATTACATGCAGTATTCCAAAGCAACAGGCCCTTACCTCTTTAAAGTGTAGAGAGAGGGAGATCTTCTCTTATTTCTTTCTCAAGGCCAGGTTCAGTGACTAATTTCGTAGCATTCACTTTCAATTGTTTTTGCTTTGTGATGGCCATTCCATTTATATTATTGTAGTCTCTTTTTTTTTTTGCTTCAGTTTGTATCAGTTCATATACCTCTCCCTATTCTTTTCTGGAGTTACAATCATCTGTAAGGGAATTGACTTGTGAGTGGAAGAACAAGGTGAAATAGTACCCTGTAGTGCCTATCATTTCTTACAGTTTAGTAATACGCTGTTGACAACAGACCAAGACTCAATTGATGAACCTTCCCAGATATCTACATTTTGACTATAGAATCATGGTGGGGGAGAAGGTGGTGATGGTGCAGACACTGCTGCTCAACTTTTGTTCACAGATGGTTATTCACTGCAACCTCTGAGGCTGAGATGCAACCGCGTATGGATCAATTCTCTGCTGCTTGTGCTAATTTTGGATTGACAGCTATCATGAGAGATTCTCTACCAACCAACACCACGCCCATCCATACATGCAACCATTGGTTACAGAAAATGGAGAAATCTTGAATGCTGTGGATAAGTTCACTTACCTTGGCAGTATACTTTTCAGAGATGTACTGTGTTGAGATGATGAGGTTGATGCATGTGTTGCTGGATCTAGTTCAGTGTTTGGGAAGCTCTGAAGGAAAATGTGGGAGAGAAGAGGTATAAAATTGCCTACCAAACTGAAGTTATGTTGTTTGCCTGTGGAAGCTGAACTTCATGCTAGGAAATTGAATTGCTTCCATTTGAATTGTCTTAGAAAAATTCTAAAGCTCACCTGGCGAGATAAGTTACCAGACACTGAGATCTTTTCTCAAGCTGAACTGCCAAGCATTCAAACTCCACTGCAGAGAGTGCAACTCCAATGGGCTGCCCGCATTGTTTGAATGCCAAGCATACATTTGCCTAAAAGACTGTTTTATAGAGAACTGATACAAGGCAGGTGCTCACATGGAGACCAGAAGAAGCTGTACAAGGACACTGAAGGCCTTTCTGAAGAACTTTAGAAGACACTGGCATAGAACTACCCAGTATGGTGTGCCTGTATAAAGTAGGCACTGTATTCTGTGAGCAAAGCAGAATTGCAAGTAGCTCAGCAGAAACATGACGTGCAAATTTAGATACATCTTCACTCCAAATGTTCGTATAGACTGTTGGTGCCCGACCTGTGGTAAGGCCTCCTGAACTCACTGTAGCTTGACCCCAACACATGATAATGTCATTTTGGTTCTCTTTGAGCACTAAGGACAACAGTCACTATTGTGTTAACATTCATGTACTGTTTCCCTATTGGTGAACAGTGACTTGTTTTCCTGTTCTTTGCCGCTACTACCACCAAAAAAAGTTGTGCTATACATAATGTTGGTGTCTCTTGAGCCTTTCTTCTTGTTATTGATCCTTTGTTCTTTGACCTTTCTCTGCTTCTGGGTTTTGATTTCTGTTCACACTGCTAGCCTAGAGAAAATCTGCGCAGGATGCATTCTCTTTGCCCACATCACACTGGTAGCTCCAGGGCTAATCATTCCATTCATGGTCATGTCCTGCTTTGTGCTCCCTGTGTAGAGGCTAGGTAGCCAGAGATGCTAATGTACTGTGATCTCTTGCTCAGCAAAACTCAAGAAGCATTTGATGAGTGAGCAGGCAGCCTGAGCAACCTGCAGCGTTTATGATGGTATATGTTGCACAATCATACGAGATAGATTGTGTATATAATGCCTATCAGTCTGGAGTCATCTGGAGAAGCATCTGCTGATTGTTCCTGTGCCAGCATGAGAAAAGGATGCCGCCAAAAGGTTGGCATAAGCAAGTGCTTACAGTCTCATCGTGCAGAGCACATTTATGCTTTGCATTGGAGCTATTGGAGTGAAAGTAAGGCAGCACCTCCAAAGGAAGAGTATTCACAGGGTTATACCAGCAGGTTTTCCCAAGCACAGGAGAGATACCATATGTCATAGGACCCTCAAGGGTTGCAAAGACAGAGAGCTTTATTCTAATGACATCATTTTCTTTAGTGGGAGTTTAGAGCTGGAAAAGATTCTTCTTAACCAACTAGACCATTAAAATGTACATATTGCACACCTAAGGAGATACATCATCAGCTGTTGTGCTTGCTATAATTTTGAAGTATGTGCAAATCTCTGATTGGTGGAGGAGAGGGATAATGATAACATTAAAATATTAATAACAACAATAGTAATCTGACATTTATATAGAGCTTGACTTGCCAATACTTTCAATATGTTATCTAATTTGATGCTTATAATGACACTGCGAGGTAGATGCTATTATCCTTAATTTCCAGTTTGTACCACCAGACATAATCCCTCCAGGAGTCTGTACCTTTCTCCAATGACCAGCTATTCCCTTGCCTTATCATTGTGAGTACTGGAAGCTTCACTGGAGAAATCTATTAAACCCATTTGACATGCATTATTTTTTATTCTTGGAAAAGACCTTTGATTGCCTTTGTACAAGGAACTCCAGGTGTGGAACTGGCTATTAATTCAGCTTAAACACTTTTTCTGCAGCTTTTGATCTTAAATGAGTTACCTAGTACACTGAGAAGTTAAGTGATTTCCCTGTATGACAAGCAATTTGTATCACATGTAAGACTTGAGTTCAGGTCTTCCTGATAGCAAAGTTGAATCTCTATCCCCTATATAGTCCATACTGCTAATTAAACATAGAACAGTTTTTAAAATGTAGAAAACAAATAGGCATGCACAAGAGAGTAAAAGCCAATGCTGGAATTATAGGTGTTGTTAGCTTCACATTATAAATGAGGAAACAGATGTTGAGTGACTGACGGGTGTAATTGTTGAGATGGAATTTAAACTTCTGTATTCTTAACTTGAAACCCAGTGTATACTATCCCTTGAACTTTTGATTTTCAGGAAAGACTTTGACTGTTAGCTTTTATTCCTCCTTATCCTGTGCATAAAGACATTCTTTTTTCAACAAAATATTAACTATGTTTATCCCATAAGGAGCTCTGTGTCCATTATTGTTACATTATAACTTCTATTTATTCCATGTGTTCAAAGAAAGCAATCTAGACTTTTCTTTAGCTTGTTTTTCTTGACCCATACCATCGAGTTGACCTCCCCAAAGTAGCCTATAAACTCTTTATTGGAAATGAACCTGTTATTTGAAAGAGGAATCTGTTATTTGTTTGTATTCAGCAAGCATTGAATAACTATATACTATATGCAATATTCTGTGCTAGATGATGAGGATGTACAAAACCAAACGGAAATTGTCCCTGCCCTCGAGGAGCTCATATTCTATTGAGTACTACATATTTGTGCTGCTCTTTTTATAAATTGAAATTGGCATTCGTTATAGGATCATAGATCTGGACTTGGAAGGGAGCTCGGAGGCTCTCTAGCCCAATGCCTTCCTTTTAAATATAATTTCTCTCGTAGCTCACTCTTCTAACCCCACTTGCCTTGGCCTTGGCGCATCGGGTCCTCAGAGAGCAATGTCTGCTCCCCTCAGTTCTCTTGGTAACCTCTGAGAAGTTGGCAGGTTTTCTAATATTATTGCTCAAGACCCCACAACGTAGCGGGCTGTCTGGTCAGCCAGACTTAGAATTTAGAGAGGGCTGTTTATTGAAATAGTCCTGTAAGTAGAGTTAGTATGAAAACTTCTCCCCCAAAGTCTGATATGCTCTCCTTCGCTTACACACACAGAGTGTATTCGGACATGTGGATCAGAGGGGAATTTACAATTCCTGTTTATTGGAAGTCCTCCTTTCCCTCCTGGAGTTGTCGCCGAGCTCTCCTTTTGTGCGCTCGGCGCTGCGCGGTTCTGGGGGCGGAGCGCCGCGGCCCTATCAGTACGGAAAAGCACAAGAACGCGTCTGCTTAATTTGCGTTTGGTTGCTTGGAAGCTCTCTGAGAGCCGCCTTGAACTGATCTTTCCAAACGATCCTCCCAAGTCTGCAGAAACGCTTCTGAAACAAATACCTAATCTTAAAATTTACATGGGAAAACATTTTGCCCTTCTGCCCTGCTTACCAGAACTTTTCATTTAGTATTGAAGAAGAATCATCACTCGCTTTTGACGGTAGTCAGAAACGCTATGAACCAGGTTTTCATAGGGGACACCACCAAAATTCTCTCCATTCTGTTAGAAGAACTCACTTTGGTGACCTCTTCCTCACGGATTAGCCACGTCCCTGTTCCTTCTTGGCATGTCAGTTGGTTTGCACTTTCTTGCCATGAGCAGATTGTGTATTGTGTAATTTTAGGATGAGTTGCTGCATCAATATTCTCATGACGTTCATCTGTCCTATTGTAGCTAAGCAGAATACAACATGATCTGTTTTCCTAATTAGTTTCATCTGGCATAGAATAACTAAGGATGGGCTTTTATCATGGCTGACTTCATTGTCAAGGGTTATAGGATAAGACAATATTTGGCAGAGTAGTGAGCTATAAGTTTCTAGTACTAGGTTGTATTATTGTCTCTCTTTCACAATCTTGGGCAAAGCATACAGCCTCTTTCCACTCATCTCCATAAAGGACTATACCATTTCTACCCTGCCTACTTCTCAAGGGTAATCATATCCTTTGAGTGTTTCAGAAGGACAGTACTAATTAAAACTGGATTATAGGTTGTGAGTTTTGAAACATTTACGACTTTTCAGTCAGAATCATGATCACTAGTGATTACAGAGTGTATGAAGGAGGGTCATAGGAAATATGGAAGTATTTTAAAATACTTATTATGTGCCAAGCACTGTGCTAAGTGCTTTACAAATATTATTTCATAATAACCTTGCAAAGTAAGAACAATGATTATCCTCATTTTACAGTTGAGGAGACTGAGGCAAACAGAGGTTCTGTGACTTGCCTAGGATCACACAGCTAATAAGGGACTGAGGTCAGATATAAACTCAGATCTTATTGACTTAAGGTCATGCCTAACCATAGTGCCACCTAGCTTTCTTAATATACAATAAGTATAGAAAGATAGATTTTAGGAAAAGTTGTTTAAAGCTTTAGATGCTAAACCGACATATTCCTGTTTGATTCTGGAGGACTAGTAGGCCAAATCCAACTGGCTGCTTGTTTTTGTATGGACTGCAAGTTACCATACAAAAATTGGTGGTGTGTTGAGTTTGGCACATGGACCAAATTTTGGTGACTCCTGTTAGAGGAATAGGAATCCATGAAGTTGATTGAGTAGAAGAGTGATATGGTAAGATAAAGATGCTCTTAAGAAGTTAAAATGAAGATCTCCCAACCTTTTGGGTCGGCCTGTAATCTGTTAAAGCCTTTTGGCTTTTTATAAGATTATCAAGATCCTTTGGAAACTCCTGGAATTAGAGTTGTCACGGATGTACCTCTCTACAAACTCTCTGTGCTGTGGGATGATGAGTCTGGGTAGAATCAATGTATCTAGGATTATGGACCATAAAGTCAAATTTAGAAGAAACTCTGTGACACCTATCCTCTCCACATACATTTTGCAAATTATTTAGGATATCTTCCTTCACCTTTCCTTCTATAATCTCAAAAGCAATAACTCACTTCCACTGAATTTTTGACTTTCAAGAATGTGAATTGGATAAAGTGCAAAACATTGGCTCAATTTGTCAGCGAAATGGGGAAATAAATAAGCATGGAAGGATATGGAGGTGGATGAGAGAACAAATGGGACTATGTACATGTACATGCGGGAGACTTCCCTGGGGGGCTTTCATTGTGTCGGCTGTTGAGAGTAGCTGGAGTTGGTCAGGTGATTCCACTGGCAGTTACTGTAGCCAAAATATTTAAGAAAAAGACAGAATTAACCCTGAAGGTGTATCTTTAACAATGCCGGTTGTTATATTCCATGGGATTGTGATCGATCAAATATGAGAATAGAATGAGTGAAAAGCAGGTTAAAATTGAGGCTATGACTTGGCAATATGTTGGGATATAGCATTTTAGGTCTCTAAATATATTCCATTGTGTGTGATTGAGAGATCTGTTGGTTACCTTCCCTTTAGGAATTGTGTCAGGGAAAGTGCAGTATATTTCCTTGAGATGTTATTTCAGTTTCTGTGCCCTTCTGTCTGTGGCTGGGGAACCAGTACATCTGCACTGAGGGAGAATGCCTGTGTTGACATGAAGCCATCAGGGTCAGTGGCTACTGCTTCGCTGAGAACATTCCCTCTTAACCTGTCTTCTATTCTGAAGGCATGCCAGCAGTTCTGAGCCCCTGACAGTCAGAGGTTCTGAGATTCTGACACTATTATTATTTCTGTATGTGCCCTCTGCTAGGACATTTGAAATCCCTATATTGAAGGTAATGGGTTTTAGACGGTTGAGTTCTGATCAAATACAGTTGAAGAAAAAAAAATTACTTAAAACTAATCCCAAATTTGCACATATTCAGAGAGCTCTCCAGGTGGACACTTGTCCCTGACTCAGGGTTAGGAATGTATTGTCAAGTAGTAGGCAGCCTCATTGAAACAGCACTTTTCCCATCTTGTTCTAGACCTCCTGCTGTTGGCCAGCTGCTTGTTTATCCCTGCAGAAAATCTGCTTTCACAGGTTGCCTAACTACACATCTTCTTAAGATAACCTCTTCATATTTCCCCCAATTCTGAACCACATCTTGGATCAAAACCTGAAAATGTATTTATCGACTGTAGATACTGTCCTCATTCTGATGAACAGACTATATCCCAGTGGACCCACCATACCCAAGATCAGTACCATCACTCATCGGGTCATAGATCTAGAACTACAAGGGATTAGTACCATCCCCTCATTTTTCAGATGATGAAAATGAGGCTTACGGAGGTTAAGAGGAAACATTGGTAGCAATAATCATAAAGAGTAGCATTTGAACCTGGATCCTTTGAGTCAGTGCTTTTCTCAATGATTCCCAAAGTGGAATAATTATATTCTTGTCACCCATAAAAGAATTTTGTTTCAATAATTCTGTGTATAGCTCCACCTAGAACATACTCTTTCCCTTCCCCTTTACCTTTGGTTCCTTCTCTTAAATACTTACAACATGAGAATTCTTTCTTTTTACCACTGACTGGAAGAGTTAGAAGCTGTGTGAATAATATTTCTACCTGTTCTCTATGCCAGCAAAACTACTTATAAGAAAATTAAAGGCCCCCAAGAGATACCCAGCTAGTTCTTATAGGTAAAGGAAAGCTCTGGCTGTCCATATTATGTCTGTGGTCTAAAAAACCCTTTTGTTTCTGCTGTTGTACAAAAATAACTATTTTCCAATTCCAGAAGTGTTAGAGATTTGCCCCATAGTTAAAGTTTGTTCAGAAGATCAAGGAAAGTAGAGTTTGCTTGGACGTGCTAGGTATGAATATGGCTTCATCAGGATCACCTTGTTGAGGGAGACATGTTGGAAACATAACTCTTATATGTGTCGTTTACACACTTCCTATCATGGACTCAAAGTTTTAGACCATGTTTTCTTATTTTCCCTCTGGATCCTATTACTCCAGAACTGTCAAACTGTACTTCTGGATCTTGGACAAACCTCCCGCTTCCGGTCAATGGTAGCTTTTTCCTTGTGATAAGTGACCCTTTTGCTTTGGGTATCCTGATTCCCTGGGTACTTTCACTTTGTGTATCTCTCCTTCGTTCCCATTACTTCCTACCTTGCATCATATTTGGCTGTGTGCATGTCAGATCCCTCTCAGTAGAATGCAGGATTCTCAATGGCAGTAATCATCTTATTTTTACCTTTTTCATTACTAGGGTTTAGCACTGTGCCTGGCACATAGTTGCTACTTAATAAGTACCTGTTGCTTGATGGGTTTATGCTGAGGAAACAGAGAGTAAGACTACACTTATTTATGGAATGGTTGTTGAGAATAATTCTAATGTTTGTTTTGTTTCCTTTTCAGTTTTAATTAAATGCTCTTACTATTTTGATTATGTTTTGGCTAGTTTTCTGTTCTCTTGATAATAATTACCTAAGTTGACTTTGGCCATCTCTATGAGAGATCAAATCACATGGGGTTCCTCTACCACAAACATGAACCCCAACCCTCAACATGAAACAAAATCCATGAGGGCAAGTTCAGTATGGCACATGAATAACAAAAGTATATGCCATATACAAGTAGATGCCAACCAATCTCTGTTCTAAAAAGTCCAGTATGATCCAATATTGCACCTTAAGAAGTAATAATCACAGTGGACTTTGCTACCACTCTGGACTCCAGGCTTCCTTAGTACTTCCGACAATCTAGAGGAGACAGACCCCCACTGGCCGTGACTCAACTAGAATGGGGGCTTCTATTCCTGAGCCTCATAGCCATGGCACAAGGGTAATCATTTTCTCAGTGTCTGCAGGGATGCTAAGCACCACAAGCCCAAGCCAAGTCCAGAAGAGGACCTTCATCAGCAGTGCAGACCACATAAGAAAAAAAAAAACCTGTTACATGGTAGATGCCAACCTTGCAGCCCTTGAGGACACCTCCTAGCTTGTGTATATATGTGTACATAGACAGAGAGCACAGGATCAATTGAAAGGATGATATTTAAAAGGTGAAATTGAGAGGTGGGGGAGGAATATAATGAGAGGAGATAGGGAGAGACAGAATGGGGTTAATCATCTCATATAGAAGAGGCAAGGGATAACTGTTACAATGGAGGGGAAGAACAGGAAGGCAAAAGGGAATGGGTGAACCTTATTCTCACTGAATTTGGTTTAGGGAGGGAATGATATACACTCTAAGTTGGGTATATTGCCCTACAGGAGAGTACAAGGGAAGGGGATGAGAGGGGGGATGATGGAGGGGAGGGCAGGTTAGGGGGGAGGGTAGTTAGAAGTACACACTTTTGTAAAGGGACAGGGACAAAGTAGAGAACAGAACAAGCAGGGGGGAATAGGATGAAGGGAAATACAGTCAGTCTTTCACAATCTGTCCATTGTGTAGATGTTCTGCATAACTATACATATACATGCTTGTCTTCCCAGTGTGGGTGGGTGATGAGGGAGGAAGAGAAAAAATCTAAAATTTTAAGTTTTAAAATCAAATGTTTAAAAAATGTATAATTATAATAATAATAATTATTATTATTTACATGCAACTGAGAAGTAAGACATACAGGCACGGGGGTAGGCAGATCTATCTTGCCCTCCTGGAAAGTCAGAGGAGTGATGGAAGAGGATTTAATAGAGAGCAGATTGGGTGAGGGGGTATACAGTGGGATCACTGTTTTGGTGTGGTGGGTAGGGGAAAGATGGGGAGAAAATTTGTAACTCAAAAGCTCATGGAAATGAATGACATAAACTAAAAATAAACAGAAGTTAATTTAAAAAAAAAAGAAAGATTCAATTGAAATATAGAAAAATGCAGTAGAATAACCACACCTTCGGCAACATGCACAAAAAATTCTTTGCTGCTTTTCAACCACTTATTGCTGTGAATCTACATTCTCCTACCTAACCCAGATCAAAATGCCGTTAAGATTACAAATGACTGATACCCATTTAGATAAACTGAAATTGTAGACTCCCATGCTGCAACCAAATATTCAAATGCTTTCCAACATAAAAGCAGACACAACAAAGTCATCAAAGATTAGTTAACTTTAAATTAAAAAATAGTTTTTGATTTTTTGAAATTTTTAAGTACATAGTAATTAGACTTTTACAAAAAACATACTTTTAAGTATATCTAATTGAAGTTTCTTGAATGCAGCCTTATTTGATTATAGCTAAGTTTTAATGTGTCCTTCCAACATGAAAGGGTTCCCCACCCCTGACCTAGGCCATGCATGCTCGCTCCTCCATTCTTCTGCCAGATCCACTCCTGACTCTGCAAGCTTCTTATCTCCTCCCCCCACTCCATTTTTCATCTCCCTTTGATGTGACTGTCTTTCCCCCATTTAAACATAAGTTCCTTGGAGACAGAGACTATCTCTTTGCTAATTGATGTATAGGAAAGTCCTTCAATGTTTCTATAATCTTGGGAGACTCTTTTCAAAGTCTTTGTTATTTTTGGTTTCTGCAACTCACGGCTATTTATCCCCATATTTTTAAACTATATTTCATCTGTTTAGCTTCAGCATATGGCTCTGAACTTGATCTTTTTTTTATATATAAATTTATTTATTTACTTTTAGTTTACAACATTCAGTTCCACAATCTCCTGCGTTTCAAATTTTCTCCCCCCCCCCTTTCCTCCTGCCTGGTGGCATGCAGTCAGATACAGATTCTATAAATACCTTCACGTTGAACATTAATCATGTTATATAAAGAAGGATTATAACCAGTGGGGTGAACAGTGAGAAAGAAGGGACAAAACAAAACACAAATGAGAGAGAACAAATAGTTTGCTTCAATCTGCATTCAGACTCTGTAGTTTTTTCTCTGAATGTGGATATCCCTGTCCATCATGAGTCTTTAGTAGTTGCCTTCTAACCTTGTATTTCTGAGAGGAGCCCAGTCTACCAAGGTCAGTCGTCACACATATGATGTGACTATAATTGTGTACAAAGTTCTCCTGGTTCTGCTATCCTCACTCAGCATCAGTTCACATAGGTCTCTCCAAGTTATTATAAAGTCCATCTGCTCCTCATTTCTTATAG
Source organism: Pseudochirops cupreus (assembly GCA_028627135.1). Classification (NCBI taxonomy): domain Eukaryota; kingdom Metazoa; phylum Chordata; class Mammalia; order Diprotodontia; family Pseudocheiridae; genus Pseudochirops; species Pseudochirops cupreus. The sequence goes on along the minus strand of CM053582.1, from coordinate 334,324,642 downwards.
CACAATAATATTCCATTACATTCATATACCATAACTTGTTTAGCCATTCCCCAGTTGATGGGCATCCCCTTGATTTCCAATTCTTAGCAGTACCACATCTCACCGGTCAGATTGGCTAAGATGACAAAACAGGAAAATGATAAATACTGGAGAGGATGCGGAAAATTGCAACACTAATGCACTGTTGGTGGAGCTGTGAACTGATCCAATCATTCTGGAGAGCAACCTGGAACTATGCCCAAAGGGCTATAAAAAAAAGTCCATAATCTTTGACCCAGAATATCACTTCTAGGTTTGAATCCCAAAAAAATCATAGAAGTGGGAAAAGGACTCCTATGTACAAAAATATTTGAACTTGATCTTTTTTGAATCCTGCTTCTGTTATATACCGCATTAACTTTCCTTCCTAACTCCTTACGATCTGAACATTTAGTAAGTATATCATCTATGCCTTCATCCAAAGTGCAAGCAGAACAAGATCTAGGAAGGGGCACAAGAGTTCTTCTTCCATGTTGGCAGTGATCCATTAATCTTGATTCTTTAAGTTGGGTCATATAAGTAGTATGTGAAACCACATAATTATATTGCCCACATATTTCTGTCTTGTTGACAAGAATATTGTGAGAGATTTTATCAAATAAATACCTGTCTGAATTTAATACAGTGCTCTGTACATAGTAAATTCTTAATGAATGTTTGTTGACTTACTTCATTGAAATGAAAAGGAGTATACATATTTTTCAGTTGTGTATGACACTTTAAAAAAAACTGACCATATGCTAGGTCATAAAAAACTCATTAACAAATGAAGAAAAGCAGACTATATCCTTTACTGGTCCTGATGCAATAAATTTGTAATAAAAAAGGGGTATTTGAAGAAAAGACTCAAAATTAAATGAATATTAAACAATTTAATGATAAAGAATTTATAGGTTGAAAAATTTAAACCATAAAAACAATAGACAATATCATCAAAGAAAATGACAATGAGACAACATTAAAAAAAAACTTTGGGGAGTTCGTAGGATAAAATTTACATCTCTATAGACTTTCATAACTAGACTTAAAGATGAGAAACAGAAAAAGAAGAAGAAGAAGAACACAATGAAAGATAGGAAGAAAAAAACAAAGACTGTCAATTAAATTTTTTTTTAATGCACTGAAAAGAACAGAAGGAAGGTCAAAACGAAATAGAAACCAGCAAAACAGTTTTAGAATTAATGGCTTGAATTTATTTCATGCTGTAAAAAAGAAAGTTGTATATAATTGAAATTCAGGTTCATCTACAATCCTCTGCTTCTGTTCTTCTTTGCAATGTTCATGTATGCTAGTATTTGTCTCTGAATAACAAAAAGATAAAAATTAAAAACAGTAAGTAAATATATCCTTGTATAGCTGTTTATGAAGCTGATATTAGTATATAAAACTGTATTTCTCACAATTTCCATTATAATTACAGAGGTATATTCCCCAGAAAAATTTAATCTGAATATATTATAATCACATTTAAAGAATCCTAATTGGCATATTAAAGGAGTATCTACCTTTGCAGACTATTTGCATATAATGTTCCCATGCAACCCCAGAGAGTTATTTAAAAGAATAATCAGTTCATATGATCTTTGTACAATCACTTATTAAAATACACCACAGAGTTCATTCTCATTTTTATGTTTTGTTTTGCTTTTTACACTGACTCCAGAGCATTTGAATGTTAAAATAGCTATATGACTCAATCCTTTATTACAGAAATTTAAAAGGGCAATTTTGGGATCTATTTCAATTGCCCAAGTAAAATAAACAATCCTTCTGGATCTCAAGGTGTTATTCCAAAAATGTCTGTTTGTTGACCTAAAAACTGTTAACAAAGCTGTCCTATGAGTCAGTTTCTTTCCTATAAAAACTCCAATGGAGGGGAGAGATGGAAAAGGTACCTTTGTCTTAATGGAGGCCTTTCAGAAGTAGAGTCTGAGAGTCTGAATCTCAGAGTGGGAGAAAAGAGAATACATCTCTTTCTCTACCACACAATCACTGTGATTTCATACGTTCCAACTATCTATTTGTGTCTGTCTGAAAGGTAAGGAGTGTTGTCCATGAAAACATGGGTATGAACTCTACCTCCTTTCACCTATAGCCCTAGGGATGAAGTAAGATAAAAACACTTCTGTTTTAAAATATTCAAGCCCTACCTAGAGTCCCTCTGTGGAAGTAAACACTAGCCAGGCTTTCAGGATACTTGATGCACTGATTCAGGGTGTGAACTGCTGGAACAGGGCCTTACATCCCTAGGAAATCAGAGAAACTTAACGCTTAATGGATTTGCTCTCTTGCAACCCCTCTCCTACAGTGCTGGGCTATCCCTGGTCTAAAACCTCATTATAAGGACATTTGAAAAATATCTTTAGCCAGCAGGGTTCTGTTTGGAATGAAAACTTCTTCAAAGTGAAGTTCTACTCCCAATGGCCTGGAGGGGAGCTTCTATTCATAATCCAGTTATCAGATAAGTATCCTGGATCTCTATGTACTTAAGTACTTTAAAAAGACCTTGTGCAAATCTAAACATACTTTAAATGAGCTTGACCTATACAAGGCATTAGGGAAATGTGGGATAATAACATGCTACCAGTTACCTAGTCAGGGCTAGGAGATACATCAAAAAATAAACCTTGGAAGTGCTTTAAGTCCAGCACCACCCATAAAGCTCATAGTGCCTGGGTATTAGTCACAATGCTCTTTCAAAATCTTCCTCATTGCTTCTTTGACCTAAGCTTCAAAGTATCTAGAATCAAGTCGCCCACGGAGTGACTAAGGGACAAAAGGTCTAAGTGAAATGTCAGGAAGAAAATAAAAGTTAGAGATAGCTGGGAATACCATGCAGGTTTGGGAAAACAGATGGATTGCTTTGTTATGTCTCCCCCAAGGGACCAAGCAAGAAAGGGAGAGTATGTGGACTCTGGGGTGAAATAATAAGTAACATTTGTATCATCTTTTTTTCCTTGAAAAGCATTATCACTTGAGCCCCAAAACAACTTTGAGAAGTGCCTACCTCAAATAGAATTATCACTTAAGTTTTATAGATGAAGAAATAAGCTCAGAGAGCTAACTCTCAGAAAGAATTGCCCAGAATCCCATGGCTGTGAAGAATCAGAGGGTTATGAACCTGGGTCTTCCAGAGTCTAGGCCCAACAATATATCTGTTTAATCTCTAGGAAGCATCCTGTGCTTCCTAGTCTATATTACCTATATATCAACTACCCTGGGCCTCTATAAAAAGAGGAGTGTGGATTAAATTGTGTCTATAGCTCCTTCCAACTCTATATCCTAAGAATCTATTGTTAAATAATACCTTAGATTCGTAAGGTCCTTCTGTCACATCCATTATCTCATTTAAATTTCACAACAGTTTTGTGAAGGAGACAGGACAAAAATTATTCTCCTCAGACTTAAGGAAATGGCAGAGTTAATACAGACTCACGGTGAATATATTATTTTCCAAAAGGTGAACACCCACTAAGTGACTGAATAAAGATTCAAACTCAGTTCATCTCAATCCAAGTCCAACTTGTGCTTAACCACAGTGGCTATCTAACATGAGTTTGAGGAGGGCAATCTTCCTCTTAACTGGAGTGAGTAATGAGAAAATCAATGTATTCATCTCCAGAATCAATTATAAGATTCAATGGGATCACTGAAACAATTACTTCAACATAGCACTGGGCCTCAAGAGAGCAGAAAATGTGAGAAAATGTCCTTCCAAAAAGAATTTAAAAAAAAAGGTGTTGAGATTAGGCTACCATTCTAAAGGGAGTCTTACAGACGCTGAGTTTAGGAATAGGGATAAAGCTGATAACAACAGCCAGGCTAGGAATTGTAACATATACAAAACATCTGCATAATGTGAGGTATCTGGTATCTTCCAATGAACTAGGAAAGTTCACATGCTGGCCACAGGCTTTAGTCATCCCTTTAAAATAACTGAACATGAAGAAATGCTACTTAAATCAATAGCATACCTTCTTGGGCAAAATTGGTTTTAAATTTATGATGTGTTATGGTTCAATCTGACAAGCTAGTACACATCATAAATTTTTTAAACAATAGGATTTTTTTGTTAAGTTAAAGCGACCAGTAGAACTGAGATTTTTATCTGGTGATAGTTGGAGTACTGGGGCTAAAGTAGAAGTCTGGAGAACACTCAGCAGAAATACTTCTCATTCTGAGGAACTACTTACCTTGGAAGGTGAAGGTGTTTTGTTACAACATTATAGAACTCTAATGTATGGACTTTTTTGGTAGGGGAAGGAAAGGGGAAAGTTACTTACCTCATCTCAAGCAAATCACCTCCCTTTAAAAAACTCATTCATCCTTAGCCCCCCACCCACCCACAAAAAGCATTTAAGTAAAGAAGCATTTATTAAGTGTCTATTTAATAAGGGAAAGAGAAGGGAACAAATATTTTTAAGTACTTACTACATGGCAGGCATTGCACTATGCACTTTATGTACATTATCTCAAGAACACTGGTCCAGAATCCTGCTTCCCTCTACTCCTCTCCCCCCCTCCAAAAAAAAGCAGAGGGAATGGGGAAGGGAATGAGCACCTATTACATGCCAGGCATGGACACTTTTAAAGTATCTCATTTAAGGCTCCCAATATCCCCGGGATGTTGTTGTCTTTGAATCTTCCTTGGGGTTTTCTTGGCAGAGATACTGGAGTGGTTTGTCATTTTCTTCTCCAGCTCTTTTACAGATGAGGAAGCTGAGGCAAATGGGTTTCAGTGACCTGCATAGTAAGTGTCTGAGGCCAGAGCTGAACTCAGGAAGAGGAGTCTTTCTGACCCTAGGCCCAGCACTCTATCCACTGGGCCACCTAACTAGCTGCCCCAGTAACCCTGGAAGGTATGTACTATTATTATCTGAATTTTAGAAGTGAGGATTTCCTAGTGCTGTTAGACTGAAAGCAGGCTCAAAATTTAGTCAAAGGGCTTTCTGAAGACTAAAAGCTGCTGTAGGCTCAAAACTGCTGGGTGCATAATTTATTAGCATGAATCATTTTCCTATCATTTTGTTCTATTTAATTGTTTATCAGTGCTTAAGTGGAAAAAAAAAAACTATGCAGAATATAAGAATGTTTGTCTGGTTCTGTTGAGAATTATTTCTGTTATGCCAAGGTCATTTAACTAGGACCATCTATCACAGTTTTAAGATGGAGGCTAGGTTTGACCAGTAGGCTAAGGCTCGATTCTGATTTCTGATTGAGTAAATCCACCTTCCCTTGACAACAGGTTGGTGCAGTGAGAGGGGAAACTAAGGAACAGAAAGTCAATGACACTGATTTGGGTTTGAATTCAGAAGACAGGGCTCAAAACCTGATTTTGCTACCTATGAATTGTGTGTGCTTCAGTCCCAGTTTCCTCAGCTTTAAAAGGAGGGGGTTAGATGAAGTGATCTCTGGGGTCCCTTCCAGATGTCAAACTATGACGCCATCATCTATAACCTGGATTAAAATCCCAATCCCAATATTTGTTAGTCATAAATTACCCTAGGCAAGTAGTTTTACTTCCCTGGGACACATCTTTCTCATCTGCAAAATGGATATGGCAGAACTCACCTAATGAGATTGTTATGAAGGTCAAATAAGCTCATGCATGAATACATGAAAAAATAAAAATAAAAACTGCTTTGCAAACCTCAAAGACCTGTATAAACATCAGCTAATATGATTATTTTCCCCAGCAAGGACAGGGTTTAGAAATGAATGTTCTGACTCTAGTGAATAAGTTGCAAAAACATAAACACAGCCATTAAAATCAGCACTGTGATCTGAAGCTTTAAAGTATGCTCTTGGAAAAGAAATATTATAGGCTACAAAAGCCAACCTGCTGGCTGAACAGCATACCAAAAGACAGTGCCAAGAGCCGCCGCCCTGATCAATGAGCCTGTCCATTCTGTTTCAGCATTCGGGTCACCAAGGTGAGGAAATAAGTCTGATTTTTATATTTTAAAGAAGGAAAAGAAATGTGTTTTATGGCCTTTCATTCTTTATTTGAAGATTATCATAAAGTAAGAATTTCATATTGTAAAACCCCTAAACAGTAAACCTTTAATACAGCCTGTCATGCATTGCAAAGAGTTTCATGAAGTGATGCAGCTTATATTTCCCAGGGAATAGAAAGTTATCAGAGGCAAAGTTAAAAATCCACCTCCTAAAATTAAAGAATTGCTTTGAAATGAACGTAGCCCTCCTAGATAAAGTTTATTCACATTGATCTTGTCAGCACATTTTCTTCAGTTCTTTAAAATGTATTGAGTTTAATAACTATTTGATTTTAATAAACTATCCCAGTTAGCAGATTTCAGATATGGGGTTGCTTTGGGGATGAAACTTTCCTTACCAAGTAGGAAAGTGTGTAATCAATGTAACCACCAAGAGACACAGCTACATATATTGGTCGTGTTAGCATTTAAGTGATCTATAGAAACACAATAAAGCAGGTTTGATAATCAAGGGTTGCAGCTCATTAGGGAGACCTCTCCCAGAAACAGCCCAACATAAAAGGAAATGTCACATGCCTCCCATTTATTAACTCTAGTCATTCTTTTAGTGGCTATTTAAGGGGCTATTCTCTCTATTTGCTTGATCCCTGCTGAACAAGACAGCTGAAAAATGGAAAAAACAAAGAGGGATTGTTATCCCTGATAACTCCTGAGGTAAACTAATCTCCCTCTGGGATTGATAAATCAACATTTTAACAAGTCTAAATTCAGTAAATAAAGGTGGTCCAAGGAAAACTTTCAACAAAAAGAATTAGGATGAGGGTAAAGGAGAAAATGATGAGCACTAGCTTACCAGTTTTAAACAACTGTGTGGTAGGTGGAACAGATAGGCTCCCGATCTCATGAAATCATCTAATGGAATAAAAACCCTAACAAAGAATTAAAACAAAGATGGAAGACTTTAATTGAAAACTTGATCAATTAGCAGAGAGGCCATAAGAAGGAGGCAGTAGAGCATGAAATTTGATTAAACCAAACCATACGTCCCACTTCATTTCCAGTGATGTTGTGAAACTGATGACCTTGGAAAGAGAAGATGTTTGACGAGTATAAAATAGCCATTATCTGAATGGTGGTTAAAACCTAGTTCTGATGGTAAGTGTTGTACAATAAGAGAGCCCTTAAATTAAGAATCACATACATATTCAAAACTTAAAGCACGTAGTAATAAATTTGGATAATTGACACACAATCCAAATTTATTACACGAGATCAGTGCAGCCGGAATGCAGGAAGTGCCTTCACTTCACGAATCTGACAAACTGAGCAGATCGTGGCTTGCTGACTAGTCGAATTATATCTCATTTTTGGCTCTAGCCCTGTACATTCTTCAGTGGCAGAATGAAACAAGACCCAAATGCCAAGGATGTGCCCAGCAAGAATGAAAATGTGTAGGAAGGTTAGCCTTCTCCCAATGCACACCTTCGCAGAAATGCACTTTTACCCTTTCCAGCAGAAGTGAGCTAAAAGAACACTGTCAATGTTCCTTTTCTTTGTGTTACAGTGGATATCATATCACCATTTGTAATCATTTTAAAGAGCCAAAAAAAGGAGGAGACTTGGTGCAGTGAAAAGACTGCTGGATTCTGATTGGCAAGACCAGGGCTCAAAAATTGGCTATTTCTTATTGCCTATAAAACCCTGGGCAAGTCATCTAATCTTTCTAGGTCTCAGTTTCCTCATCTATAAAATGATGAAGTTGCCTAGCTGACCTAATGGTCATCTTTTAAATAATGATTCTATAGAAAAAGTACACACATACAAATCATATATGTACTATGTGTGTACATGTGTACATGTGTAAATATATACACATACATATACACACACATCCATATGGATATATATAGAGAGAGATGGATGACAGATAGATAGATAGACAGACAGATAGATAGATATACACACACTCAAAAATAAGAATTTGAAATAAATGTTATAGGGGCAAGGGTGAGAGTATATTCTCTGATCTACCCAGCTAGTTATGGATACATAAAATCATTGCCTGTCATAATGCCTTAGCATACAAACTATTGACCATAATAACTAGGGAAACTAGAAATACTTTGCACACTATAAAGGGAAAATGTAGTTGGACTAGTTTGGAAATCAGCCAAGTAAGTCTGAATAATTTCAAAGATCACAATCTTCTAATTGGATATTTTTAATTGAGAATCTTCTAATTTGGGATCCCTAGTTGTGGATCTTATAGCAAGAGATCAAGATGAAGTGTCATAAAGGAGCAAATGTTTCCTCAGGCCTCCCTGCTATTATCCTCAGGTCTCTGTGGAATCTCAGAATGTTAGAGCTTGAAGGACATCAGATATCATTTAACCCAACATCCTTGAGTTCCTTCCTTTTATATATATATATATATATAAAGTAAAGACAGTTTCAAAGAGGTGATGAGATCTGCCAAAGGTCACACAATTCCTAACAGCTGAACTATGAGTGGAATTTAAGAGCTTTCCCCACTACACTATGTGCACTCTCCCTTTTTCCTTATTATATTTTTACCCAGCCTCCTTCTGACTCTCATCCTATTGTAGCCCTCATTCTACCCTTTTGAAAAGTCCCGACACTTACGGCATTGGGGGGAGCCTTAATATTTGACCTTAAAAAAGGCGCTTCAATATGTATATGACAATTATCATTATTGAGAAAACAAGATATGTCTCCTCAGCTTCTCTAGGGATAGGGACTGCTGGACCTGTGACTGTATTTACACAGGAAACTCCTAGAGAATGAAACCTTCTACTTGCAGATGGAAAACCTCAGTAAGACTCATTTCCTAAACTAAATTGTGATCTGCACAGTATCTCCTTTGTATATTGCTACGCTATCTTCTCTATATCTTTTGACTTGCCTAACTATATGGAACTTGGCCCTTTATAAATCTTCACCTCCTACATTTAAGTTACTTTGTACAAGAAGGTAGACTTGAATGAGACCTTAGCCATAATTTTTTTTTAAATGTTGTCAGGAGGCAGAAATAAGGATAGAAATTGTCTCAGGATTACCATAACTTCCTTCCTAAATACACACACACACACACACACACACACACACACACACACACACACAGAGCATGTTTCTTCACAATGCTCTCTGTCTTCTGTCTTCCTTTAGGAAAGGGAGCCCCAATAGATCATGATCTATGAAATTGCTCAACCTTACCTATTCGATCTCCAAACTCATGTTATTTACATTCCCTCCTTCTAGGGCCCCAAGTGTTCCTATTGCCCCAGCCATATTCAACAACTTGTTTGCTGAGATATTGTGATACAGTGGATAGAGTACTGACCTTGTAGTCAGGAAGACCTAAGCTCAAAACCCAGTGTGAGCTTATGTAAGCCACTTAACCTCTCAGAGTCAGTTTCCTCATCCGTAAAATGGGGATAATGAGAGCACTTACCTCACTTCCCAGAGTTCTGAAGACCAAAAGAGATAAAAGATCTACAATATTTTGCAAACTTTAAAATGCTATAACAATCTATCCTTTTTCCCCCCTTCTGAACCCCTACAATCAAGATTTCAGGAAAATCAAAATTAACTCCCTATCTGAAAATGATTGACAGCACCTGTCTTAAAGCTTGCTTCCACAAAGTTCACAAATGCTCACAAAGCTTTTTAGGGAACATCCTATAAACTTTAAGAGAGTTTAAAAGTTTGAGTTTTAAAAAGATGAAAAGAATCAAACAGTTCATTGGTCAATAAGCATTTATTAAGCACCCTCAAAGCACTTGGAATCATGACACAAATCAGTGACGTTGCATACTTTGCTACCTTCCAAACTCATCCTTCTTGTTACTGAGTAAAGTTAGGCTCTAGCTTCGGTGGGAACTCTGAGGTGTGTGCTATGTAGTCTCTTCTGAGTAAAAGCAGATCTGGGGACATATTTTGGAACTGTTTTTGTCTCTGTCTTTGTCTCTCTCTAGTAGCTTCCATTTTCTTCTACTTATGACGTACACAGTAACCATGAATGGTAGCCAACAATGACAGACTATGGGAACAAGAGTAAAAGCTTAAAAATTAAGATTTAACCTTCTGTGAACGTTTGCATGATAGAAACAACCGTTTATTTTGATGAGAACAAAGAAACCATACACTCCAATTAACCTGCAAAATTTCTGATGGCATTAAGCAGTGTTTGGATGGAAAATAGTTTTAGAATTTGATTTTTTTTTTCCTGGTAGCCTCCTAAGATCATGTGGCTCTCACTATTACCCTCTTTTATGCTTGTAAGGAGAAATAAAAAGTCACTAATTTTGTTCCTTTTTTCCCTTTCATTCCAGAATTTTGCTTTCCTAAGCATCTCCTATTCAGTGATGTTGTGTGCTTCACCCAGTATCATCCCCAAAAGCTGTCTGTTGTTGATGGCATTTAGTTTAGTTCAGCTCTTTTCCTCAACTTCACCTTGTACATCAGAGGTTTCTCTTTATCGGTTTTAGACATTGACTAATATTGTTTGAAATGTATCATAGTAAATGAAGTGTGCTCCCAAGCACTACCTTTCAGACCATCGAAGTGCACAGCACTCCAGAAACACATTAATGTTATTAATATACATGGCAGAGTGGGTGAGTGGGTGCTCAGTCAGGTAGTTAAGACAAAAGGAAGCCGGCATCTTTGAAAAAAACCAAAACATGCAAAAGATAGTGGCAATTTTCATGCATATTAAATTGCAGGGCTCAGGGGAGTAGAAAGTTTTTAATGCCTTTTTCTTTTCTAGATACACTTATAAACTAACCAAATTAAGAGATTCAGAGTGCGAGCAAGCGAGAAAGTGAGTCTGTGAAGGGTGCCAATCTAATTACAGTACAGCATGTCCCTCAAGGCTCATCAAGAGCTGCATCATCACTTATGTATGTCACCTTATACAGCGAACTGTTACTTTTCTACCCTCTTTCTGGGGAAGATACAATCTCCTTATATTTCTCTACCATATGGAAAGGAGTTCATTCTTTTCTCTATCTGAAGGATTACTTTTCTTCTGGTTTAATGCGGGAAAATGGAAAGGGAAAGAGAGTGGGGGAGGAAAAAGGAAAGAAGAAAGACTCAGTCAAAGGATAGGGAAAGAGGAAGGGAAAAGGGATAGGGAAAGGGGAAGGAAATGTGTCCTCTTCTTTAGTATCCTCTGATTCTTCCCCTGTGACTTTGCTTATCACTGATCTGGACTCTATCTCCATACCATTTTCACTGCATGAAATAACTTTTCTCAACTTTAACAAAGAGATAATTAGAGGGGCACATAACATGGCCAGCCTCACTCTCATCCAGTCTCCAGTGAGTTTCATGGTCCTCTATTTTCAGTGTAACAAGTAAAACATATTTTATAATTATATGGTGAGTTGTCAGGCTCCCTGATTTTGTTCTTTATCAGTGTTAAAGAGGGTGGAGACTCTTCTTTACTCAAGACAGTTTTGAGCCAAGATAAAGCAGCAAATCCTCAGATCAACTGTGTTGGAGGAGAAGAGATCTCCTCTACTGACACTATTTGAGGAGACTAAGACCATGAGATACGAGCTCCACTGGTGTGGGGGAGACCATGGGACAACACAATGTCTTTGATGGGGAGATTACTTCCCAGAAAAGATCAGGGTATAGCCAAGCTGGAAAGGAGCTCACCTGCTCTATGGTCACCTATCTTAGAAAGGAATCAGATAGTTTTCCATTTTATTCCATTATTCCTGCTAATTAAAGTTATCCCTTCCACATTGCAACTTTCCCATTGTGGTTTTGATATATCACAAGTCAACATAAGAAATTAAATGAGAATTTGGGGGAATTTTGTGGAAGGTGCAGACAACATACAAAAGCTAGTCAATGACACAAAAAAGTTTAGAAATTCAGAAATGAATAAAAGATATGCATAGTATTGCATAATATCAACATATTTTCTCTTTTAATACCAAAATAATTCAAACTTTTTCTTTAGTATGAAGGGAGGACACACAATTTTGGGTGGATCTTCCAGATCATGAGGGCAAGTGCTCCTAACCCCCATGATATGGAAGGGATAGCTGTAGTTTCTAAGATGCTAAAGGAGTAGAAGTTTTATAAAAATGTGAAGGTAATAAATGTTTGAATCAAGCACTGATTTAAGATATTAAGGTAATTTTTTTAAAGTCACAAGCACTAACTTTTGGTGTCCTGAGGTAAAGCTCCAAACACTCTGTCCTAGTTGTGGCTCTGCCTTCAGTCTCCACTCTCCATTTTTAGCATTACTGTCATTCACCAAAGTAAGGCCAGTCATCACGGAGAAAAAAAAAAGGAGCTACCTAACAAGGGACATTTATAAGACTACAAACTATGTAAACACTCAGTGCCTGATTTATGAATAAATTGTGACCCAAAGGTTTGTTTATAGATCAGTTGTTTGGAACTTCACGGCATTTTCCCATAGAAATAGTGTTTTGTAGCTGATGGTTACAATCCCTATTCCAGCCCATAACAGCCTATTTAAGATATACTATACCTGAAGTATACATAAGATTATTTATTACTATATTACATACAACTAACATTTATTCCATTCCTTCTATGGGGCCAATCTGAGTTCAAACTAAAAATTCCAGAAATATATCTGTTTCCTCCCTTGAACTGGAGAATGGAAGGAGGATATATTGGCTAAACCTACCTAAGATCAGACAGCTTGTCATATCTCTACGAAAGGGGAGAAGGAACCTGTCCGTATTTTTATACCTCTACACCAACCAGTAATTGTAGGATATTTTTTGCATGTTTTTAAATTGAAGCAGAAGAATTGAAACCAGATCAAGAGTTAAAATCTGGGGTAAAATCCAGGTTGTCCAGTGCTCCTCAGTGTATCACAATTACAGAAACACCTGTGCTAAATAACTTGGTGCCAAGCCACTGTGAAAACTTGCCAGATCTTTCAACTCCCTCAAAAGTCTGATTTCTTACCTCAGCTAGATTAACTTGGCAGAAAGTGATAAGAGAAACAACAAAGGAGGAAAGGAAGGGTGGTACAATGCAGAAAAGAAAGGAAAAGAAGATATAAGGCAAGAGTAGAGGAAAGCAGAAAAGGGCAAAGAGGTAGGAGAACAAGAACAGTGGAAAGCCCATGAGAGAGGCAGCTGGTGGATAGAACACTGAGCCTGGAGTCAGGAAGACGTGAGTTTAAATCCAGCCTCAGACACTTACTAGCTGTATGACTTTGGGCAAGTCATTTACTCTCTGATTGTCTGATAAAAGGAACCACTAGGGAGGGAAATGGTAAACCACTCCAGTATTTTTGCCAAGAAAACCCCACAGACAGTTGGTCCATTGGATCATGAAGAGTTGGACATGACTGAACAGTTCATAAGATCCTAGATTTTAGAGCAATAAAAGGTTGAAGGAATAAAAAAAAGCACAGAGAAGAGAGGAAGAAGGGAAAAAAAAGTGGAGACAGAAGGAAAAGACAGAAGAGGAGGGAGAAAGCAAGCAACTGAGTTTTTTTATATTCATTCACATAGTTAAAACCAGATTATAGCAGTGAATTTAAAGTACCCTAAAATAAAGCTATCCTTGCTCCTCCCTTTAATGGTCATATTATTTTAGGTAAGACCAGTGGACTAAAGATCACAGGATTGCAGAGCTAGAGTTGGAAGGGACTCAAGGTTCATCTAACCCAAAGCTCTCATTTTTATGAAAGGGACCTGCAGACAGCAACAAAGAAAGGATTTTTGCCCAGGACCTTTGACTCCAGATCCAGGACTCTTTCCATCTATGTCCACTGCAATAGTCACCTTTCCATCTTTATTTCCTGTCTCAGAGAACTTCTCTTTATTTCCAAAGCTGTATCCTCCACTTGTGCGCCCAAACCTTAACCTCCTCCAGAAGCCAGTCCCCTCAGTGTTCACCTACTCTCTCTGACACCTTCACTTTGTCCTTTTTCCTCTTCACTAATTCTTTGTTCTTTGCTTTGAAATACGTACAAATCACTCTACACTGAATCTAGCTGGGGTCCCACAAGACCTCCTAAATATGCCACGCACAGCTATGCAAATGTAGTTCATACTTCTGTCCAATTTATTTTCTATAAACAGACAAAGAGGGAATAATAAATCCAATACCAAAATGTTCAATTGGGATAAAATAACAAAATAAATAAGATAAATTAAGTAGTAGGCTCACTCTTAACAAAGGAATTACAATTTTCCATGCTGGAGGTAGAACATGCCCCAGATAATACATCTCACGTGGTTCCATATTTAAGCAACTGGTTTCAGCATTCCTTTTTACTCTGACGTCATCATTCCTCTCTGCTCATTATACAGATGACATACCTTTGCTGTGATTGTATTACAAGGCTCTCTCCTATGCTCTTCTCTGTCTGTGGCTCTCTTTCTGTCTCTGTCTCTCTGTCATCTGATTTCATCTTCTAAAAAGTTACCGTCATTTCTTCATACTGTGCAGAGAGAACACAGCCAGTAAGTCCAGTTGTGAGGTTTCCACTATTGTGGCCAACAAGAGTCTAGTGTAATATCAGTAGATCTGTTCCATTTTCTATTTTCCTTGTGATGTCATTTATAAACATTCTTGGAATAATCTGTCCTAGTTGATCACATATCAATATATTCTCAACAGGCTTATTTTTTCCCTAACTGCCTCTGTAATTTGTTTTTTAAAAAACTCTTGCCAATTGAAAATAATCTCACACGATAAAATGGCATCGCTTATAGCCACAATGTATTTTTTCTTGTCAAGAAGATTAAACATCTTCCACATAAGGCAATTTTTAGACTCTTGAGAAGCAATTGCCAAATTCTTAGAGAAATCATCAATATTCATCAAAGGGAATAAATAAATTCACTGGAATCATAATTATTAACACAAAGACACCATCAAGAGATGTTGAGTTTGAGCAGCAATCTCAAGAGAGGCATTAGAAAAATGTTTGGTTGGTCCAGGATCATTAACAAGCACTGAAGGAAAGAGAAAGACTCAGGATCTCTAACAAAATGCCAGGTCTAATGCATGACAGATCATTAATCTGAATCAGATCCAGGATTACAGAGAACCAAGAAAACAACAAACTGGGAACTGGCACTACTGCCACAGGGCTCGCTTGCTAAGCAGGTTCTAGCCTTCTGATTTCTTACTTTGACTGGTCCTGAGCATATCCCTGGTAGAAATAGCTCATTCACTTACTCACTAAAGGATGAAGATGCGTCTGTATCTCTCAGGGGTCTTCCTAGTCCTTTAGATGAAAATGCCTCCAATGGAATGTTCAAATGAAATCTTAAGACATCTGCATTTCTTGTAGGCCCTCACGTACATTCTTCTGTCTTTTTCTTTTTTTTCCTTTCTTTTTTAAATAAATAAATAAATTTACTTTCTTGTTTACATCACTCATTTCCATGAGATTTTGAGTTACAAATCTTCTCCTCATCTTTCCCCTACCCACCATCTCAAAACAGCCTCCCACTGTACAGCCCCTCCCCCAATCTCCTCTCTCCTATGTCCTCCCCCATCACCCCTCTGACTTTCTGGTAGGGCAGGATGGGTCTCCCTACCCCAGTGCCTGTATATCTTAATTCCCAGTTGCAAGTAGTTAATAATAATAATGATAATAATGATAATAATAATTATATATATATATATAT
>CM053582.1:334280322-334308475 GCA_028627135.1 Pseudochirops cupreus | reverse complement strand
TTGACATTTGAGTTAATCTATTTTTTAAGGTGTTATTTTCTTCAGTCATACTGCTGACTCTCTTTTCATGATTTTCTTGCATCATTCTCCTTTCTCTTCCCAATTTTTCCTCCATTTCTCTTCTCTGGTTTTTAAAATCCTTCTTAAGCTGATCTATGGCTTTTAGGCAGTCTTCATGTTTCTTAGAAGCTTTTGGTGTGGGAGTTCTGACTGTGTTGTCTTCCTCCCATTCCATGCTTTGATCCTTTTTATCTCCAAAGAAGGAATCTAGAGTTCAGTTGCTGTTCTTATTTTTGCTTCCTTTGCCTGCTCATGTTGTTGCCAGTCAATTATTTGATTTTTTAGCTCTGTGGAACTCTACTTCGAGAGAGGAAAGCTCTGTCCCAAATTGCTCGAGTTTTTGCAGCTGCCAGAGCTATTGGGAGGCCACTGCAACCCCACCAGCTTTGGCTCACTGAAAACGCACCCCAGGACCACCACCCAAGACTATGATCTGGATCCAGGCTGCTCAACACAAGAAAACTTAGCCTCTGAATGATTGCTTGGCCCCCCTGCAGTCTGCACGTCAGGAGCTCTGAAGCAGCCACATGGAGGTGGGCTGCAGGGCCACCGCTTCTGCCGTTGCCTTGCCCTGGAGGTAGTTTGGCCAGACTACTTTTCTTCCCACAATTTAGTTGAGTTCCACTGACCTTTCACTTTGTCCTTGTTTCTTATGGCTTGATAATTCTGGAAACTGCCACAGCTGTTGCTGATCCACTCTCCTGAAGGCTCCTGCTGCAGCTTGTCCTGGCTGCCCTGGGACCAACCCGTGGTTTCAGGCTGGGCTGGTTTCGGCTCCCAGCGTGCTGCAATGAGCCCTTCCTGCTGAGCTGCCTTCAGCGGGAGATGTGTTGTGTTTTTCTCTATTTTTGTGAGTTTTGGAGCCCTAAAATTTGTTTAGAATCATATTTTATGGGTATTTGACATGGCTATGTGGGAGCTGCAGAACCTTGCTGCTTCTACACCACCATCTTGGCTCTGCCTCCCTCTTCTGTCTTTTTTGACCCATCAAGTATAATTACCTGCATCTCCAGCAGGAATCTAACAATTCTCAAACTATAAACTCTTCCTGAATGTGAACCCATAAGATGAGTGATTATTGGTATGACTTTTTTCCTTCTTTTCCTCAGTAAAGTTTATACTTTATTAGGCATTTTATGGCGTCCAAATGGGGAGATGCCAGGGACCTGGAGTACAAGGAAACAGAGGAGAGGCTAGGATCACTTTATTGTCCCCTTAGTGTAGACCACAACTTTAGCTTGGCCTCATCCCACATCACACACACTTTCCCCTCTTACCCACACCTCTTCCCCTCTGCCCTAGATGCCTGATTGCTCACCAGGGAGGTTCTGGCTTAGAAGTCACAATCCACCTTCTCTTATCCCCACCTCTATTTCTTTATCTTGTCTTTTTACTTGGTGATGGTGCTAAATAAACAAGTATCAGAGTTACTTCCAGACAATCACCACAGCTGATAATAGTTCAAAGTACCACAACTTCCAAGGGTAACTGCAAAGTTTTTAGGTGATCATCAAGGCCTTACTTAACTCAAAGAAGAGACCATGCAAAAGTGGAATGCGAGGTAAAAAGAGGCTGGGGTAGGGCGGTAATGATAGATTTCTGTTGAGTATGAAAGATCTTGGAACAATGAGGAAAGGGATGTTTTTTGGAACATCTATTATGTATGTATGAACCAGGTATTATGGATACAAATAGAGAAACACTGCTTGCTTGAAAGGAATGAGGGAGTCTTCACTTTAGAGAGGTAGAAATGACATCTCCCCTAAAAGACAGGCTTGAGAGGAATGGGGAACTCTGTTCTGTGGAGGGGAGAGGTGGAAAAATACTAGAGTTGGGGCTACTTAAGCACAAAGAAAGAAAGGTACTCCCTCACTTATCCCCTTCAGTGGTATGGTGTGATTGGTGAAATCCAAAGTATGTGGATCTGTAGGTTTCCAAACAGCCAGATCAGACTGGCCTAGTTGGTTTGGGTGGGAGGGATCCAATTGGGAAGCCAGGATCTCAGGAGAGTCAGACTATTTCCAGCAGGTAACTGTAGTTCAGGGATCTCAGACTGGGAGTAAGTGCAGGCTATGGTTTTGTACGTGGGTTGGTTGGATTTCATTCTTAAAGAGGGTCAACCCCAAAGTGCAGAAGCAACCATAGCATTAATGTCAAGAAAGGGAAAATCCTGTCCCCCAAGCTGAAGATGCCTGGGGCAGAGCCGAAAGCGTAGTATTTAGCCACAGTTTCATTAGGGTCTCCCTGGGTTGGTCAAACCACATCTGTATACATCTGCCACTGCCCCAGCCTCAAGATTTTGTCACTCTTATAGGAGTGATTCGAAGGAGGTTGGTACAGGGAAGTAAAAAGTTAAATTATGGCAGACAGCCTTATACCTTCCTGTATAGACCTATGTGTATGTATACATATATACACATTTATATTCCCGTCATCTGTCCTCATACTGAGAAAAGTTTCATAAGTTACAATTATTGTTTTTCCATGTAGGCATATAAATAGTTCAACTTTGGTAAGTTCCTTATGATTTCTTTTCCCTGTTTACCTTCTCATGCTTCTTGTATTTGAATCTCAGACTTTTTATTCAGCTCTGGTTTTTTCATCAAGAATGCTTGAAAGTCCTCCACCTCATTGAATGACCATATTTTCCCCTGAAACATTATACTCAGTTTTGCTGGGTAGGTGATTCTTGATTTTAATCCTAGCTCCTTTGATCTCTGGAATATCATATTCCATGCCCTTCGATCCCTTAATGCAAAAGCTGCTAGATCCTGTGTTATCCTGATCGTGTTTCCAAAATATTCAAATTGTTTCTTCTTAGCAGCTTGTAATAATTTCTCCTTGATATGGGAACTCCAGAACCTGGCTATAACATTCCTAGTTTTCTTTTTGGGACCTTTTTAAAGAGGTGATTGGTAAATTCTTTCAATTTCTCTTTTGCCCTCTGGTTCTAAAACTTCAGGGCAATTTTCCTTGAGAATTTCTTGAAGGATGGTATCTAGGTTGTTTTTTTGATCATGGCTTTCTTTCAATGAGATATTTCACATTGCCTTCTATTTTTTCATTTGTTTGGATCTGTTTAATAGTATCTTGATTTCTCATATAGTCATTTGCTTCTATTTGCTCCACTCTAATTCTGAAGGAATTATTCTCTTCAGAAGGCTTTTGAGATTCTTCTTCCATCTGACAAATTGGGCTTTTTAAGGCATTCTTCTCCTCATTGGCTTTTTGGGCCTCTTTTGCCATTTGAGTTAGTCTATTTTTTAAGGTGTTACTTTCTTCAGTCAGGTTGTTGACCTTCTTTACATGATTTTCTTTGCATCATTCTCATTTCTCTTCCCAATTTTTCCTCCACTTCTCTTATTTGGTTTTCAAAATCCTTCTTAAGCTTCTCTATGGCCTGTAACCAATTTATATTTTTCTTGGAAGCTTTTGGTACAGGAGTTCTGATTGTGTTGTCTTCTTCTTGTTCCATACTTTTATCCTTTTTGTTCCCAAAAAAGGAATCTAAAGTCGGATGGCTGTGCTTGCTTTGCTTCTTTTTCCTGCTCATGTTGCCAGTCAGTTAACTTGACTTTTGAGATGTTTGCCACAGTAGGACTCTGCTTCCAGAGGGGAGAGCTTTGTCTCAAATTGCTGGGGTTTTCACAGCTGCCAGAGCTATTAGGAGGCTGCCGCCTCTACAGCCCCCACCAGCTTTCACTCTGGTCATACACCTCAGGACCACCACCCAAGACCACGATCTCAATCCAGGCAGGTTAAGGCAAGAGCACTTAGCCTCTGAATGATTGCTTGCCCCCCTGCTCTGAAGCAGCCATGTGGATGTGGCTGCAGGGCCATAGCTTCTGCCACTTCTGGCTCTGGAGGCAGAGGGCCTGACCTGCTCCTCCATCCCCCCCAAATTCAGCTGTGTTCCACTGATCTTTCACTTTGTCTTTGGCATTTATGGGTTGATAATTCTGAAAATCACCACAGCTGCTGGTGATCCACTCTCCCAAATGCTGCAGCTGCTCCTGGCTGCCCTGGGGCTAAAACTTCGGGTTCATTCTGGGCTGGGCTTGGCTCTCAGTGAGCTGCAATGAGCCCTTCCTATCTGCCTGCCAGGCCACCTTCAGTGGGAGCTTTGTTTCTCTGTCACTTTGTGGGTTCTGTAGCTCTAAAATTTGTTTGGAGTCATATTTTATAGGTATTTGAGGTGGTTATGGGGGGGAGCCACAGAGTTTCCCTGCTTCTATGCTGCCATCTTGACTCTGCCCCCTCAATTGGATCTTTCTTTAGCATCACTTTCTTAAATTTAAAACTAAATTGTAAATCAAGCCCTGATTTTGTACATTTCTGAGTTTTAAATGCTCATGCTGAAAATCTAACAATTGGGCTCACAAGATGATTCAGGCTGGCTCCAGCCCATCCCTGTGTGAAAGCCCACGTGATGAACTCAGGAGAGGCTATGGAAGAGTAGCACAAGACAAGTAGGCACATAAGGGCTGTAATATATATATGTAATGTAATGTAATATAATGTAACATAATATAATATAATATAATATAACATAATATAAAATAAATATAATTAATATAATAATAATATATATTGCAGGAAAAAGAAAACCTGTCTTGATGAGCTTACAGACCCACAGGAATATTGATAAGAATATTCATTATATTATTTCTTATGGAGATCCTAAAGAAAAAGAAGCATAAATACCAACCTTCTAGTTTCACAGATCAGATAGCTGAGGCATTAAAGGAATCGGCCCAGACTTATCTAGTAACTTTGTCAGAGTGGAAAGAGAAACTGATCTTAATCCAAGTAGATGTCTGTCTATATCAGTCCTTCCATTTTTAAGCCATCAAGCAATGGCACTCACTAATGTGTCAAATTAATGAATAAATGAATTTGTCTCATACATGCTCTAAGGTTGGTATATGGATACTATAGCCTAGAAAAGTGGAACAGTCTCCAAACAGCTTTATCTTTGTCACTGGAAGCAATGGAAATATCAAGGAAATTTCAGTATTTTGACAAAGAATCTTGGAATAACTAAAGACATTAAGTGTGACGATAAAAATATGCATGCATGGCCAAAGATTAAGAAGTGTGAAATGGGAAGAGTCCAAACTAAAGAAATGTGCCAGTTCCTTGCAGTATCACACAAATCTGCATTCTCTATTATATAATAATATTTATGTAGGGTTTTTGATGTGGAGCAGCAGTGGATGCTACAGTGAGGCAGTGCTGTGGTTGCCATGACTGACTCTAGGGTTTCTAGTTGTAGAACTGATGAATACTGAGGGAATTTCACTCAAGTAAATTCACAAATCAGAAGAAAATAAAATCATTTCTCAGGCCATGTGTTCAGAACATGTTGTTGCCATGTGTATGAATTATATAGTGTTTTCAAAATTTGGTTGGTAGAATGTGTTTATGCCCTGTTCTATTCAAATAATAATATTAAAAAAGTATAATTCCATGTATACTTTTCACTGGATACAGCATGGAAAAAGTACGAAAAATAAAAGTAGCATATAAAAAATTATGTTGTTAGTAATATTGTCAGCTAAAGTCATGCACCAGTTCCCATCAAGCCTTTATTGCTCTCGTATTTCTAGCATCATTACATTTTCCCCCTTTCAGATCCCTATATATTCAGTTTTTATACATTATTTCATTTTGCCTGCCCTTTAAAAAATAATTTTAAAATTGTTCTAATTCATATTGCATGAAGAAACCCTATCTGAGTTAGTCTGATGAAAATGTTTACAACTCCAGAGCCAGCAGGCTATCGCTTCCTTGTATGTGGCAAGTGATAGATAGATAAAACCCTAGAGGGAAAACATCTGGCTGCCTGTCTCCTCATCAAACCACAGGCAGCGGACGAGAAGAGGGCACCGCAGAGCAACAAGGGCCCCTGCTCAGCAAGTTGGTTCAATTGACTGAGGGGGGTGGGGCACATGGCAGTCAGGAAGCCCTGTCTTCTCCTTCAGCTTCAGCATCCCCTTCTGACACAGTGGAAACAGGACTGCTGAGAAGTAACAGAAGCCGAAATATTTGAGCTTGGCATTCTGAAGAAAAGGTTGGGCGTCATCCTTAGAAATAGATTTGAAACTTGTGAATCCTGTGAGCATGGGACTTGTAATACTTTCGAATGCTTCCCCTCCACCCTTTAAAACATGTTTTGTAAGTTCTTTTCTTTATATGATTTCAGGAAAGCTATCATAGAATACTGCACTTAGAGTCAAGAAGATCTGGGTTCAAATCTCACCTCTGATAGCTGTGTGCCCTACGGTTTCATCACTTGTTAAAACGAAACCATTGGAATAGATGGCCTGTGAGGTCATGCCCAGCTCTGAATCTAAGATCTTATGATCAGTTCTCTGCTACTCTCTGCTCCCCTCCCTCAGTAGTCGATCATCTCTTGGAGAATGCATGGTGAAGCATCTCTCTCACCTGTAGGTAGAGAGATGGTAGACTATAGATACAAAAGGATTCAAACATTTTTAGATATGACCAGTCTGATATTTTGCAAAGGAGTTCTGTTGGGGATGAGGAGAGGAGAAGTAACTAGAAAAAGAAACTAAATGAGTAAGACCCTGGACTTCATTCATTAAAAAAGAAAAGAAAAGAAGAGCTCTAGAGCCTGACAATGATGGAAAGATAGAAATGAAACTAAGAAAAGGTGATTTTTAAAAATTAATTTATTTTTAGTTTTCAACATTCACTTCCACAAGATTTTGAATTCCAAATTTTCTCCCCATCTCTCCCCTCTCCCCACCCCAAGACAACAAGCATTCTGATTACTCCTTCCTCCAATCTGCCCTCCCTTCTGTCACCTCCCCCTTCTCTTATCCCCTTCTCTTCTATTTTCCTGTAGGACAATATAGATTTCTATACCCTATGGCCTGTATAACTTATTTCCCAGTTGCATGTAAAAACAATTTTTAACATTCATTTTTAAAGCTTTTGAGTTCCACATTCTCTCCCTTCCTCCCTCTCCATCCACCTTCATTGAGAAGGCAAGCAATTCAATATAGGTTATGTATGTGTAGTCATGTAAGACTTCCATAACAATCTTATTGTGAAAGACTAACTATATTTCCCTCTATCTTGTCCTGTCCTCCATTTATTCTATTCTCTCCTTTGACCTGGACCTCCTCAAAAGTGTTTGCTTCTGATTAGCCCTTCCCCCAATCTGCTGTCCCTTCTATCACCTCTAACCCCACCCCCCCATCTCCTTCTCCCCTGCTTTCCTGTAGGTGAAGATAGATTTCCTTACCCAATTGAGTATGTATATTATTCCCTGCTTAGACCAGATCTGATGAGGGTAAGGTTCACTTATTCCCTCTCACCGCCCCCCTCTTCCCCTTCATTATAAGAGCTTTTTCTTGCCTCTTTTATGTGAGATGATTTACTATATTCCATTTCTCCCTTTCAATTTCTCCCAATACATTCCTCTCAGCACTTAATTTTAGTTTCAGGTATCACCCCTTCACATTTAGCTCACCCTGTCTCTGTATATATTTGTATATATGTATACACACATGTACACACATATACATATATACATATGTGTATATATGTGTATGTGGATGTGTATGTTTATATTCCCTCCAAGTACCCTAATATTGAGAAAGGTCTCATGCATATTATCTTTCCATGTAGGAATGTAAACAGTTCAA
This sequence comes from Pseudochirops cupreus, assembly GCA_028627135.1. Classification (NCBI taxonomy): domain Eukaryota; kingdom Metazoa; phylum Chordata; class Mammalia; order Diprotodontia; family Pseudocheiridae; genus Pseudochirops; species Pseudochirops cupreus. Next base: position 334,300,739 of record CM053582.1, on the reverse strand, counting down.
CTTTAATAAGTCCTTTATGATTTCTCTTTCCTGTGGGCCTTTTCTTGCTTCTCTTAATTCTTGTATTTGAAAGTCAAATTTTCTATTCAGCTCTGGTCTTTTCATCAAGAATGCTTGGAAGTCTTTTGTTTCATTGAAATTCCATTTTTTCCCCTGAAATATCATACATAGTTTTTCTGGGTAGGTGATTCGTGGTTTTAATCCTACCTCCTTTGACCTCTGGAATATCATACTTCAAGTCCTCTGATATCTTAGTTGTAGAAGCTTCTAAATCTTGTGTTATACTGATTGTGTTTCCACAATACTTGAATTGTTTTTTTCTGGCTGCTTGCAATATTTTCTCCTTGACTCGGGAACTCTGGAATTTGGCTGCAATATTTCTAGAAGTTTTCCTTTTGGGATCTCTTTCAGGAAGGGATAGGTGAATTCTTTCAATTTCTATTTTCCCCTCTGGTTCTAGAATATCAGGGCAGTTTTCCTTGAAAGATGATGTCTAAGCTCTTTTTTTGGAACATGGCTTTCAGGTAGTCCAATAATTTTAAAATTATTTCTCCTGGATCTCTTTTCCAGGTCAGTTGTTTTTCCAGTGACATATTTTACATTGTCTACTATTTTTTTCATTCCTTAGATTTTGTTTTACAATTCTTGATTTCTCATGAAGTCATTAGCTTCCATTAGCTCCATTATAATTTTTAAGGAATTTTTTTTTGGTGAGTTTTTGGATTCCCTTTTCCATTTATCCAATTCTGCTTTTCAAGGCAGTCTTCTTTTCATTGGCTTTTTGGGCCTCTTTTGCCATTTGGCTTAGTCTATTTTTAAAGATGTTATTTTCCTTCAGCATTTTTTGGGATTCCTTTAGCAATCTGTTGACTTGCTTTTATGATTTTCTTGCATCACTCTCGTTTCTCTTACCAATTTTCCCTCTACTTCTCTTGCTTGATTTTCAAAATCTTTTTTGATCTTTTCCATGGCCTGAGACCAATTCATATTTTTCTTGAATGCTTTGGATGTAGAAGCATTGACTTTGTTGTCTTCTTCTGGGTATATGTTTTGATCTTCCTTGTCACCAAGGAAGTAAGTCACCAAGAAAGTAAAATTCTACAGTCTGATTTGTTTTTTCCCTTCTGTTTGCTTATTTTGCCAGCCAATTACTTGACTTTTGAGCTCTTTGTTAAGTGGAGGGTGTCCTGCCCTAAGCTTCAGGAATTTTATGCAGTTGTATTCAGAGATGTTTCTAGGGATCTTTACTTTTTCAGTTCTTCCAAGGCGGTAGGATCAAAGGAGACATGTTTACTCCTCTCTGGTCTGTGAGCAACCACAAGCACTCTTTTCAAACACCTTTCCACTGCTGCCACAAGTTCCACTATGCCAGCACTCTTCCCCACCCCAGAACTCCCACCTAGGACTGAGACCCAGATTCAAGTCCAGGCAAAGCAAGATAAGCCTGTCTCAGAGCCAGCAAAGAGATCCCTGAAGTCCCATTCTGATCAGTTGCTCCATTCCCCCACGTCTGTAGGCTGAGAGCTCTGGAAGCATCCAGGGCTGTAGTAACAGCTGCTCCCCTGGGGCTGGGGCCAGGGCGGGGCCAGACTCTCCTCTCTCACTCAGGTGAGAGACCTTTCCTACTGACCTACAAATTTGTCTTTGGCATTTATGGGTTGAGATATCTGGAAAACACTGCAGCTGCCAGTGATTCATTCCCCTAAGGCCTGCTCTAGCTCTGTCTGTGCCAGCACAGCCCATGCTGACCTGTGTTCCTCACCCAGCTTGGTGCAATAGACCTTTCCTGTTGACCTTCCAGATTGTCTTGGGCTGGAAATTTGTTTCAGTCTGTCATTTTCTGGCTTCTGCAGTTCTAAAATTTGTTTATAGTAATTTTTTACAGGTATTTTGTGGTATTTGGGGGAGAACTCAAACAAATCTCTGCTTTTACTCTTCTATCTTGACTCTGTTCCTCAGAGAAGGTGATTTTTAAAAAGAGATGACTAAATATGATTGTGAGTCTTGGGAAAATGGTCCCTTGCTAAGAGGGGACTGTATTCTTTTCTCTCCTTTTAGACAGGTCTGCAAGATCCTGGTTAGAGACCCTGACTAATCCTACCTGTTTTAGGAGAGGGTAGAAAGAAATCACTTCCTCTTAACCTGACTGATGCTGTAGAATAGACATCATGGTCACCTAGAAGAAAGAGGAGACACAGGCATCTCTCAGCTTCTCAAGTTGTGCTATTAAGAAAGACACAGAGGACAGCCGGGATCTCTTCTTGAGTTCCTGAACCCACACCAACTTATTGGGCCTTGATCTGTCAGTGGAGCTGTGCCAGTTTGGTCCCCAGATACCTCCCTCTGTGGTCAGATAGGAGGAAGAAGTGAGTTTGAGGGGTTTTGGGGGGAAGAAGAAAGAAATAAGCATTTAATGTGCACTTACTTTGTGCCAAGCCCTGTGCTAACCACTTTACAAATATTATTTCCATTTGATCGTCACTACAACCCTGCAAGGTTAGGCACTGCTCTTGTCCCCAATTTATTGTCAAAGGAACATGCAAATAAAGGTTAAATATCTTGCCCAGGGTCACACAATCAATAAGTGTTTGAGTGTAGAGTCTAGAACCCAGGTCTTTCCAACTGCAGGCCCAGCATGTATCCACTAAGCCATCTAGATGCCTGGCCTGAGAATTCATGGGATGCCTGCACAAGGCACAATGATGTATTTTATTTTAGCATCTGTATCAGTGATTTCATTTGTGTAGGCAACAGAGTGAGGAAACTCCATCTATCAATGTAGATCTGTAGCTATTCTGCAAGTAAGAATCCTAGAGAATTGCTTGAGGGCACTGAGAAGGAAAACCTCACTGGCCAAATATACCTGAAGAAACCAAATGCAGGAACAGTAGTACAACCAATACAGGACATTAGTTTCTTCTTCTTCATTACTCTAAAAAAAACCCAAACAAAACAATATTTCTAATCCTATATTTACAAAAAAAACAAAAATAAAACCCTAAATTCTTAAAACTAGGGACAGTGCAAATACACACAAATTAGTGTCCTTTCCTTCCCTCTTCAAAGTCACTGCTAGAATCCATTGACACTGCCATGTGAATTCCACTTCTTGGTCCAGAGATTTTCTAAAACTATAGGCTTCATCAGAATTCAGAGGGCTTGAAGAATCTTTGAAAGGCATAAACTATAAAGATGCTATGGATAGCACCTAGTGCTACTTCTCCACATCATGTATGTCAGATGGAGTCTAAAGAGCTCTGGTCTTGGGTGGAGTTAATATAGTGATCAGGTTGACCAAGAGCTCATGTGCTGTGATGAAGTTCACATAATGGCTATCTCACCTTACTTGATAGTACAGAGGCTACTTGTATCCATAAGTCCCAGACAGAAGCCACAAACTGCCAGAGTTGAGCCTCATGTGCAAGGTATGGCATACAAATTCATCTGCAGTGAAGATCTAGAGGAAGGTACCAGGCAACCACAAGGAGAAACCAATTAGACATGATGTTTACAGTAAAACACTCACCAAAAGTGGTCTTATACCATTATACGGGCATAGTGAAAACCTAGTAGCTTTGGGGAAAGATACCATTGAAGATTAGCCAGTGAATTTTCTCAAGTTGATATTGTGCTCCTGGTAGGACCTGTGCTAAAGATGCTATCTGAATCCTGACATTAGGGAGTGGTCCTCCAATCAGACTTCACCTACTCTCAAACAAAAATCAGATTTCCTTCACACTGCCTGAATTTTCACTTGACTAAGACACCACCTCAACTTCCACCAATTAAAGTTTCATTTTGATTAAGGCTCAATCTCTTTTAAAAATACAGATACCTCTGACATAGATGCACATGAATGTATATGTCTATATGTATGAGTGTGATTATCAATATCTAAGTATGTGTGTACATATGTGTGTGTGTGTATGTGTGTGTGTGTGTGTATATACATGCTTATATAAAATATATCTGCCCTTCATTGTAGCCTTCTTGGGGGGAGGAGAAGAAAGAACAAAGTAAAAAGTTCATAGCAGAGAACAAAAGAAAACTTAGCAGGAAGCAAGAAAAGGCGCGCGTCTCTGAACACAGTGGACACTCTTCACCATGCAGGCTTTCTTGAAGTGGCGATGTTTTGTTCCGTGTTTTGAGCCCCCTCACGCTCAGTTGCGCACGACAACGCCTTTCTGCGTCCTAGTTTGGGTTTGTTTTAATATTTGAGTTTATAATGGGTTTCTTTTCTTGTCATGTGTGTGAATTTTATTATTTAAGTTTAGAATAAATTAATAAAAATATGAATAAATGTTAAGGAGTGGCCTCCCACAGATTTTTTTTTTTGGCACTGATAAATTTTTCCGTAACAGTGGGGGCAGGGAAAATTGGTGAGATGTAGGAGTTAGCCAAACAAGAGCCTGAGAAACAGGAATTCACTAGGGCCGGGATGGATTTTGGAGAGCTTGCAAGAAGCAGAGAGATGCTTTGTTTGTTCTGAGAATGCTTTATTCTGCTTTTTGAACCTACCTCTCCCCTAATGAGAATCAGCTGGTGCTGACACTTCCTGCATTACATGGTTCCTTGCCCTAAACTCCCAGAATTTCGGATTGTGTTTGTAATATAATAGTTTATCTACTGCACATTATTGAATAAATAAGCTTCTTTGGGTTGGCCTGAGACACTTAACACCAAGTATAACATGTTTTGGTTTTTTTTTTACCCAATGGAAAAATGTGTTCTGAGTTCCAAACAGATGGCTTGCCAATAAACTTTTGGAACACGGCCCTTTCATGAATTGGGGATTGCTTTCATTCATTAGACTGCATGCTGATTTGGAAGAAAATCATATTAATATCTTATACACAAGAGAATATTAGGTCTAAGTGAATGCACCCCAAGAAAGATGTATGTCAAAATGTCCAGATTTTAAGGAACTGAACCATAATAATCACTATGAGGAGTCCTAAAATACCTGGATTATAAAGCACATTTTGTCAGAGACAAACTTGGTCAAATGGAGTTATTTTCATGATGCTAACACAGAAGAGTTCAGTGAAGAGATGACTGTGTTGTCTCTTGTGTTTTCTAATTCCCTAAGACAGATATGTACAAAGGAGATCCTTGTTGTAGAAATGGAGAGTCATTGCTTATGCATGGTATTGGAAAAATAACCAGCTTGTTATGAGGACATGAGAAGAATGCTCTACTCATCTTTCTCAAACTTGACTCTTTATCTGCAAGGGGCACATTATGGCCAATGAGTCATATTAGGAGGAATACTTTTCACGTTACTCATTCCTTGGCTTCACCCAGTATGGACAATGTGATTCAAATTGATGTATAATTTCTAATCTCATCACATATTTGTTCTGTGCCTTCAGAGAAATCACTTTTCCTAATTTGCTCCCTCTTCCCCATCTGCAAAGTGGCTGTGTTTCAAAGAGTAAGAAAATGTAAATAGCTTTGTTATGCTCTGTGAAAAATAAATTCTCTAAATGGTACAAGATTATTTTTCTGATAATAGCCATTTTTTTTCTGGGTTAAAAAAAGGCCCCAATTATTTTCATTTCAAAATCTGAGAATGTTGTAAATACATTTTAAATGTTTAGACAGATTTTCTTTAGGGATGCAATTCATTATCTTTGTCCATTTTTAGATATTCATTTCTGGCATTTGAAAAACCAAAGAAATCTATCGAGTCTTATATTCTGTTTTAGTCCCAACTTAAATCTCATTTTCTACATGAAACCTTTTTGAGTCCCTCTAAATATTAATGTCTTCCCTCTGTTGACAAACTACAATTTATCCTGTATATTTCTTCTTTATACATTGTTGTTTGTGTGTGCTTTCCTGATTAGAATGTGAGCTCCTTGAAAACAGGGACTGTTTTTGCCTTTCTTAATATGCTGGGTACTTAGCACAGTTTTGATACATAGTAGGTACTTAATGCATATTGACCTGACAACCTGATGAAGAGAAATCCTTTATGTTTTTACAAGAAAAGGAAAGATTTTCTCTCCTACCACTTATAAAGGAATGAGTAGAGTTCCCCTCCATTTGGCTTGGAATTAGAAGATGTGATTTCTTCCTCTGACTTAAGAATAAACAAACCAACCACTTAATCTCTCTGGATCTCAGTTTCTTCATTTAATAAAAAAGGGTTTGATTAGATGATGTAAGAGATCCCTTTAAACTCCAACATATTATGATTCTATGATATATTTCAGGTTAAATCCATAACACTATCAGAATTAGTGGGCTAAGGAAAAGAACTAGAATGGACAAGAAACTTTGGAACTTCAGTGCTACTATTCTATATTTTGTCCTCATTTTAAATAAGCTTCTGTCCTGATTTCTGACAAGTTTACGATAGCTTTTTTTCTTTTTAAAATTAATTTATTTATTTTTAGTTTGCAATATTCACTTCCATAAGATTCCGAGTTCCAAATTTTCTCCTCATCTCTCCCCTCCTCCCAGCCCAAGATGGCATGTAATATGTAAAGAAGAATTAGAACCAATGGGAGAAACCACGAGAAAGAAGAAATGGAGAAAGAAAAAGTGAGTGCACAAATAATATGTTTCAATCTGCATTCAGACTATGTAGTTCTTTTTCTAGATGTGAATAGCATTTTCCATCATGAGTCTTTTGGAGCTGTCTTAGATCTTTGCATTGCTGAGAAGAGATCAGTTTATCAAAGTTAATCATTTTACAATTTGGCTGTTCTTGTGTATGATCTCCTTTTTAGGATAGCTTTGAATAGTTTTGCTGTTGGCCATGAAGATCACTAATGTCCCCATTTATGCTGAGGGCAACACTTCCTTCAGTAATCTGGTATCATAACCTAAAAGTCAATCTTGTCTTCTTTCTGACCTCTTATACTATAGCCAATCTGTTGCCAGATCTTATTGATTCTACCTCCACAAAATGTTTCACATCAGCCTGTTTTTCTGTAATTGCAGACCAGCATGTTAATCCACATTTTAATCATCTCTTTCCTGGATTATTTCAATGTCTCCTAATTGAATTCTCTGCCTCCAGTTTCTTTACTTTTCAGTCAGCCTTCCACCTAGCCCCCAGGTCAATAATATTAAAAACCAAACTGACGATGTCACTTCCATGTTCAAGAAACTTCATTGGCTTACTTTGGCATCTGTGTTAAAATACAAACTCCTCTGGTTAGCACGTAAGACCATTTATATTCTATCTCCAACCTACATTCTCAAAGTAATTTCACTTTACTACTCCTCATTCCATCCAAATTAACCTGCCAGCTATATAGGACATTCTATCTCTTGCCTCCATACTTCTGCACAGTCTGTCTCCACATGCATATAATGTACTTCCGCCTCTTAGAATTCCTAGATTCCTTTAAGTCTCAAAGGCTCAGAAACTTGCATTTCTAACAAGGTCTTTCCTAATCTCCCTAGCTAGCAATTTCACTCCTTTGCTCTTAGACCCCCAAATGTTCCTTTTGTAAATATTTTCCATTTACTTATCTTTGTATAGATTGGTCATCTTCACTAGCTTCTTGAGGACAGGAACTATTTTTTATGTGTCTTTATTTCTGTAATATCTAGCATAGTTCTTGACATATATTAAGTGCTTAATAAGTATGTTCTGAATGAATGAAACAAGAACATTGACCCTAGATATGAGATTGCTTAGCTTCTATTTTGTCAATACAGTGTGTAGAAAGAAGAACAATTCGGGTATATGAGAAGGTTACCACCTCTCTCCCAACCTTTTCAGTATTGCTAAGTAAAGCTTCAGGACAATATCTAAGGTCATAGAAATAGCAACCAAGGATATAATGTGAAATTATATTAATTTACTTGGGGGGGAGGAGAGGGAGGAGGAGAAAATTTAGAACTCAAGGGATTATGGAACTGAATGTTGTAAACCAAAAGTAAACAAGTTAATTTTAAAAAATAAATGAATTTACTTGTAAAAACCCAATTATTGGTTTATAATAAGGGAATTGCTCCTAGAAGAACTAAAGAGAGTTCATAGAAGTTGACTTGATCTCAGAAGGTGAGTAGGGGGGTTATTGTTCTATGTGTTGACTGGGTATATCTGTGGGTCTGACTCATAAAAAGACTGAGGAAAAAAAAAAGAACCCTCAGCTAAGGTTTATACCCTTCTGTGGGGAAAAAAAACAAATAAACAAAAAAGTCTAGAAGTTGACACACAGTAGTGAACCCACAGAACCCAATACAGTGAAAAAAAGAGAAGCCTATTAGATGACATCAGCAGCTTACTGATCAAAGGAAAAAGCACCCCAGAAGATGAGATTACTTCTGGGATCACATGAAAACATTTTTGTTTGGCCTTTAAACACTATAACCTGGCCCCAACCTACCTTTCCGGTCTTATTACATTTTTCTTCTTTTCATACATACACTATATCCCAGACAAACTAACCTTTTTCCTCTTCCTCATACAAAACATTCTTTCTCCTGTTTTTATGCTTTTGTTATAACTGCCCCTCATACCATGTATGAACTCTTTTCATAGCTGTCTAGGAATCCTTAGTTTCCTTCGACTGAGTTTGTCTCACTTTTTACAAAAATCCTTTCCATATCTTCCCAGTTACTAGTGCTTTCTATGCAAAATTATCTTGTTTTTATTTTGTGTATATTTTCTGTGTATCCATATGTGTACATGTTGGTATTTTTTCACTTCTATCTTTGTGTCCCCAATGCCTAGCAAAATGTCAGGCAAAAATTAAAGCTTCTTTTTGTAAAAAATATTTTATTTTTAATTTATGAAATAAAACAAACACTTCTATAACACGGTATATAATAAAAAAGATGATTGAATATGAAACTGCAAATCTACTGTATACAATTTGCTATTCCTTTTAAATATACAAAAAATAAAATTAAAAAAATGAATATACAAAAAGGTTATGTAAATTTCTTTTTGTTTTTCTTTTTTTTCTTCCTTCCCCCTCCCCACCCTAGAAGCATCTTGATTGGTTACTTGCTGACATTAACAAATCTGTGGGGCAGCAAAAAATTAATCTGGAAGGATAATATTCTTAGGTGAATGAGTAGTAGACTGAACTAGACATGTTCTTTCTATAAGAAAGATATATACCAGCCAATATGAGAGAGATTTTTCCTTATTATTTACTTAACTTTTTAAAATTTATGTAACAGTTTATGAACCTCCTCATAATTGAGGGAGTCCAAGAAAATCTCCCCCAGATTCGAGACACTCTTTAAACATTTACTAATCCCCACAGATGTGTTTATTTTTACCAGTCACCCAGAGGTCAGAATTCAAAACAAAAGGCATTTAATCAAATAGCATAGCAAAGAAAGCGACAAAAGAAACTCCAATTCCCATACGTGCAGGAGGTACACGTGCTGCCACGTTAATAGAAGAAAAGGACACGCACAGAAAAAACGCCTGTCCAGAGACAAAAATCATGGTAAGCACTCATATAGATGACCCTCGTTGCCAGGCATTTGTACAGAAAACACACATGTAAGGACCTGCATGACCAGAAAAACTAATAATGCTTCTAATAGTGGTCAAATGAAGACATTTTCTGGGTGTCATACCCTCTCTGCAGAGCGCCGTCATCCCTCTACTGTCTGTCTTACATCTGCTGGTTTTGTGGTCGCTGAGCTGCTCTCTGTTACTGTCTGTTGGCCTTCAGCTTATTAGGATCATTTGTTCTTTTCTACATCCACTTGTTCAATAGTTAAATTTCTCTCCTTCGCAGAAGGAAAATACTATTTTAATGGATATATAAGTCTATGAACTTCTATCTAGCTAACAAAAACCACCAGAATGCTTCAGGCTAATATTAACTTTATTACTTTGATACTCATTGTGTTGTGCTGTTTTGAAGGTCACGGTTTAGAGCACTGTTCTCCAAAGGGGGGCCTAGGGCCCTTGGAATGTGTGTTCTGATTCCAAAGGATATAGAACTAATTACAGTATGAGAAGATGAGTTGCATTCTACCGTTTCTGAATCATTCTAGCCAGGACTACTATGACAGGCTCATAATTGTCTCAATCTGCCTCTATCTTGCACCTCTCCAATTCGTTGTCCACTCAGTTGTCAAAGTGCTTTTCCCAAAGTGCAGATCTCACCATTCTATTCAAGAAACTCCACTGATTTCCTATTGACTCTTAGATTAAATATTACTTCAAGGAATGACTTAATCAATCAATAATGTGTTAAGCACTGCAGATACAAAAAAGGGCAAAAGACAGCCCCTACTCTCAAAGAGCTTACAATTTAATGGGGGAGAAAATATTCAAATGATATGTACCTTCTTTTGTACATGCTAACACAAACCCTGCTCTGGAGTGATGCTAATGTTAACAATAACAGCAACATTTAGATGGCCCTTTAATGTATGCAGTCATTTTACAGACGTTCCTTTATTTCATCCCCTCAGCAGCTCTGAGAGGTAGGTGCTCCAATTAGCCCCATGTTGCAGATGATTAGACTGTGTCAGATGGACTTTCTCAGGGTACAATGGGTAAGTTTCTAATGCAGAGTTTGAACCTGGGTCTTCCTGAGTCCAACTCTTGTACTATAATCACTTGACTACCTAGCTGCCTACCAAGACCCTGCCTGTTATGCCCACTGAGAGAGAGAGAACTGAGAATCAGTAAATTATTCAGTCAATCAGTAAGTATTTATAAAGTACCTGACTATATCAGGCTCTGTTTTAAGAGCTGAGACTACAGATATAATGAATGAAATAATCTTTACATTCTAATCAAGTTGACAGCAAGTACATATATAAGTATATATTGAATAAATATGAAGAGAATACATACAAACATAGAATAATTGAATATAATTTTATGCTATTAAAGCATAAAACCACTGAGACTTTTCAGACCCACTGTATATATAAAGTAGTTAAATAGAAGGTGATTTGGAAGGAAGGGCACCAGAATTTGAGGGACTCAAAAAGGGCTTCATTTAGGTTATGCTTGACATATCTTGAGAGGAGAGAAATTCTACGAGGCAGAGATTTACAGGCATGGAATGAAAAGACATGGAGACTACAGATGGAGAATTGTATATTAGGAACAGAGGGAGGGTCAATTTGTCTGGATCACAGGAGGGAGAATAATGTATGATGTGACTGGAAATATTGGTTGAGCCCAAATTTTGAAGGGCTCCAAAAGCTGAACAGGAGAGTTTATATTTTATCCTAGAGGTCATAACAAGCCCTACAAGACATGGCCGTATATGTGTTTAAGGCAGGGATGTGCTGGAACCAGGTTTAACTTGCTTATGAGAACCGATTGCTAAATTTTCAGTGTGAGCATTTACACCTCAGTAACTAGCAAGCCTCCATGGGTGGGGGGGAAAGGGAGGGGAGAAAATTTGAAACTCAAGAGATTATGGAACTGAATCTTGTAAACTAAAAGTAAGTAAAAAAAATCAAATTAAAAAAAGAAGAAGAAGAAGATGTGAATTCATATGTCTTCAGACACCTACTAGGTGTGTGATCCTGGGCAAATCACCTAACTTTTATCTGCCTCAGTGTCTTCATCTGGAAGATGTTCATAATAACAGCACCCACCTCCCAGGGCTATTGGGAAGATCAAATGAGAAAATATTTGCAAAGTGTTTCACTAACTTTAAAGAGTTTTATCAATGCTAGCTATTACTTTTTATTAAAGTATGTAATATTTTATATTTGTCATTTTATGAAAAATAAGGAAAATATAAGAACAAAAGAAATTCTTTAATAGAACAAAGAGAGTTACTTTTTCTCTTTTTTTGGAATTAGTCACCACATAGCACTGGACAGATACAGAAGACAAAACAGACTGAAAAAGGATCTTATTGAGTATAAATTTTGCCCCATGGAGCTTCTGTCTGATTATTCATTTTTGGAGCTGTCATGATTTCTCTTCCTTCCAGCAGTAACAGTATGGCTCTGTGACTTTTCTGATGCTTCACTTTGCCTGATTAGAGGACTTTAGGAAATTTAAAACTTCCCCAGATGGGGACAAGCATCTCTATTCTCTGACATGTGGGCTTATTCCCTGATTCGATGTGTTTCTAAATAAAGGCCAGGGTCTTTCCTTTTTCAGAGCAATCTGGAACAGGTGACAAGCAAGAAGAGTTAAAGTATATGCAGGGCAAAGCCCTCCCCTTTAGGTTGCAGAAAGGATGCTTACTGGGCCACATCCCCATTGAAGATGCTTTATATTCTGCATCATTTAAAAGTATTTTTCTAACTTCAAACCCAAACAATGCTTCTCGTACTGTGATCTTGCCAAATTCAGCAACAATGCAACAAGCATTGCTTATCTATTTGCCTACCAGTCTTGGAACAAAGAAGGGATAGGACCATAGACTTGGAGCTGAAAAAGACCTTTAAGGTCGTGTTGTCTAATCCCTTGGTTTTCAGAAGGGGAGACTGAGATGTAAAGAGATTGTGATTTTTGAGGTTGGGTTTCAACCAAAGTTTTCTTGTCTCCTCTAGGCTTTTCATGCCTTCTTTTATGACATAATGTCTCTCACCTAGCCTGTTATGTCAAAGAATAATTTGAGATAACAATTCTTTTCTCATTTCCTAATGATGCTAAGTATATACTGTGGGAAGCCACTTGATGCCTTTGGCATGTTTCATCACCTGTAATATGAGAAGGCTGGAGAAGGTCCCTTAAGATCTCCAAAATTCTGTGAGTCCGTGTATGTTTTTCATTGTACTTTCTTATCTCTTTGTGAAAAATACACTTAGAATCTTCACAACCAGTCAAGTTTTTTTTCTGAAAAATTTCCGTTTCTTAAAGGAGGGCTAGACAGAAATGCCTGTTGATGTGATTGTTGAAGAAACTGGTTTTAAAATCTTTGAGAATTTAAAAAGTTATCTCTAGAAAGTACTCTTGACAAGAACAGTGCATCAGACACTTCTGGGCACTTTAGCAAAGAGAACGTGTGCCAGTGAGACGCTTTGTTGTTAGAAATGATTGCCCATAGTATTTGATTACTCAAGGATATTGATAGTACAGTCTTAATACAACAGGAATAAAGTATACCTGATATATCTGTTTGGTGACAGGGAATATACATATATGTATATATATGTATGTGTGTGTACATATAAATATATATGTATACACATATATTCATGGCATGTATATGTATATATGTATATATGTGTATATACATACACATGCACATTTTCATCATTTTTAACCCATGATAGGTATCTGTAGGATTGTGAAAAGTGGTGGGCCTGATCACAGCATTCTCTTAGTTCAGTTTTGTGACAAAATAAGTTACTCCTAAGTCATCAACTAATTAACATTCAGGAGCTTGACTTTAACAGATAAAAGATATACAACAAGGACTAAGTGGCACTTACCTTCATGGCAAGGAGATTGGCCTCCCTTGATTCCCAATGGAAATGCATCTGGTCATCTGGTTAGTAGGATGTGGTGATTTACATGTACTCAGGAATTCACCAAGTCTGAGATGCCCAGCCCCAGTGAGTTGGGATTTTTAATGCCTTTAGGTGGCCAAAAGATTGTGTCGGTGAAGTAAGACTATAAAGCACCACTTTGTCATTTTAGGGAAAATGAATCCTTATTTCAGAAGGTAAATAGAAGGTATGGGCCTAATTCATGTTGTGGGGGACAGGGGAGTATCATGGATTTAACATGTTTTAGGAGAAACATTGGTAGATATTAGTCCTATTACAAAGACACTCCACATCAAAGATGTGTTGAACATGCATGTAACATTTGGAAGTGAATATTTCATTTACTAGTATTTGGAAACAATTTCACAGTATCGCACACCTCTCAGAATGGATAAAAATATGCCTCCATATGCTAAAATGTTTCTCCTCATTTTGCTAAGCATAAGAAAATCCCAGAAGTTAAATGCAGATTAGTGGATAATGGGAGTATAAAAACTAATTTATATAATGGCTTTAGAGTTTGCAGAGCAGCCAGGCGGCACGGCGGGTGGTGCTGGGCCTTCCTGAGTTCAAATGTGGCCCGAAGCACTTACTAGCTCTGGGACCTTGGGCAAGTCACCTAACTTGGCCTCAGTTTCCTCTCAGTAAAATGAGCTGGAGGAGGACGTGGTAAGCCACTTCAGTATCTTTGCCAAGAAAACCCCAAGTGGGGTCACAAAGAGTTAGACATGACTGAAAAACAGCTGAACAACATCAAAATTAATTTGTGTGGTGCTTTACCTGTATTATCTCATTTGAGTCTACCTTATTTGAGCTACCTCAGCTTGAGCTACTACAGATGCCCCATTTTACAGATGAGATAACTGAGGCAAAGGGGGACAAAATTACTTGCCCTTTGTCACCCATCTGATAAGGGTCAGAGGTAAAATTCAAACCCATTTTATCATGACCTTAAACTTAGTACTACATCCATTATGCTGATTCATGAATCAAATTTAGTTGTGGTGACCCCTTAGAATCAAACAAATTACCATCTCTTTAGGCTTCAACTCACTCCTAAATTAAGTGGGTGACTATGGCAAATAGCACTGAAAAACCAGGAATTCTAATATGTTTTGCATAGGTTATGAAAATACTCAAATATGACAATACAATTTGATATTAAGAATTCAGATGAATTTAAATATCACCTTTGAATGAAGGAGTATATTTTATTTCAATTTCTTTGTGGAATTTCAAAATGAAAGACCTAGGAAAAGCCATATTTTCTCTTCTGTCAGCTCCCAACTTTTTTATATTTGTCCTTGTCCTAAGCCTTTTGAAGACATTTAGCTAGTTGGTGCAGTGGCTGGAGTGTTAAATGTGGAATCAGTAAGACCTGAGGTCTAATCTGTTATCAGATAATTAATACCTGTGTGACTTTGGGCAAGTCACTTGACATGTGTTTCCCTTAGTTTTCTCATCTGTAAAATGGGGAAAATAAAAAGTTCAACCTTCCAGGATTGTTTTCAAGATATAACAAGATTATATTTTTACAGGCCTTGAAGTACTGTATAAAATTAGCTATTATTATTGTTATTAATTATTAATAATTATTATTATTTTGAACAAGCAGAACAAAAATCTTATTTTCCCACTTTTCTAATTGGGAAAAAAAACCAAAATTTTCTTACATAAATGCAAAATAAAAAATTCTCCCACTCAGTTTTTTATTATTTATCACACCATGTTGCATTCCCCTCAATGCTTCCTCTTCCTCTTCTTCTTCCTCCTCCTCCCCCTCCTTTTCTCCTCCCCTTCCTCTTCCCCCTCCCCCTCCTTCTCCTCCTCCTCCTCTCACAGATTTCTTGAGCTACCATGAGTTTTATAACTGAACCAGGAAAATCCTTTCCTTGCTTCCCTTCAAGTTACAAGTAGAGATTGGTGCCCCATAGGACTTAGGTCTCCTGCCTCCCACAGCATATCCAAACCCAGGATTGGCTCCTGCATCTCCAAAAGGCCAGACCAGGGCTCTTCCCACTTACTCTGAATTGCTTCAATAGATCAAGCAGAAATCATGGTGTGCCAGATGAGAGGCAATAGGACAAAACAAAAAATGACTTAAGGTTTCTGGTTCAGTATAATTTAGGGACCACAAGAGATACAGACTTATTGGAGAACAAGAATGGAATTTAAATTGAATTTAGATGAAGTGAAAAGACACCGATGCTCTCTGGGAGCTAATGAAGAGGCACCTCATCTATGATGAGGGCTTGGAATGACACACCTGTAGAGTCACACTTTCAGAGTTCTAGGGATTATAAGGTCATAGATCATAGATCTAGTATCAGAAGAGTCTTCAAAGATCATTTTACTATACAGATAAAGAAACTGAGGGCAAGGGAGGACACATGACTTGTCCAGGCACATGTAGTCAACAAGGATCTGAGACAGGATCTGAACCCAGGTCCTCCTAACCTTCAAGTCCAGTGCTTGTCAATGGTCCTCTACTAAAAGCCTCTACTAAACTGTGCCTCACATTTATATCTCTAAATACCCAAATCAACACACATTTATTAAGAGCTTATTGTGAGCCATGAACTGTTCTAAGCTCTAAGTATACAAAAAAAGCAAAAAACATGCTTTCTGTTGTGATGAATCTTACAATCCTGCCTAAGCAACACAGTTTCCAGAAAAATCTCCATCTTTTGAATTTTGAAATTAAGTGGCTACCTTACCGCCAACTCAGCCTGGATTTCCCCCATAAATCCTGTACTATCTTCTTTGCTCCATTTTGGGATTGTCTTTCCCTGGCCTGGAGGTTTGCTTTATCACCTGTACACCACTATATATGCCTCTAGCAAGGGAAACTGTTATAATCCAACCTTATTTAAAGAAAGAGCACTAAACACAGGGAATATTGGTGCTGGAGCTAAAAGGCTGGGGTTCAAATCCCGTCTCTGTCACCTTCTTCTTGTCTGATCTTGGACAAGTTGCTCAAACTCTCCAGGATGGCTCCTGAGCTTCCTTCTAGCCCCCTGTTTATCTTCTGTTTTTCTGTGACCTATGACCTTGACTTCCTTGAGCTTATATTCATATAATATCAGAGCTGCAATTTTTAAGCTGTCATGTTCAATTTAATAAATATTCTAAAACAAACCGTCTATTAGTGAAGTTTGTGGTTGCATGCACAATCTTCTTTTTCTTTTTTTTGTACCAAAGTGTTCATATTTGTGTTAAAAATAAAAATTTAAAAAATGTATATAAGAACTGAAAGATATTTTTGAAACTCCTCCTTTCAGGACCTTAATCCCAGAATGGATAGTGACTTGATCAAGGTGACAGAATTAATTCGTGACTAAATAGGAACTTGGGTCTAATTCAAAGAGACTTTTCCACTATGTCACATTGCCTTCCTTCAATACTCCTATAATCTGTGTCCGATTATAATTTGTGTGTCTATTTATTATCTGTGCCTATTCCTGCATGTATGTCTATATCTGTTTATTAATATAAATTAGCTTCATTTCTAACAATATACTTATTACTATATCAATTTATTAACATGTGTGTCTATATCAGCATGTTAACACAACATAAATTAAACTTCCTTGCCAAATGGTAAAATGGCTTTTGTAATGTGGTGAAGTGGGAAAAGTGCTTTCTGTGGAGTCACAAGACTTGTGCCACTATTTGACTTTTTGACTATTTGAACTTGGGAAAGTCATCAGATCTTTCTGGGCCTCTGTTTTCTCTTTTGTAAAATGAGAGGATTGAATTAGATGATTTCTGTAATCCCTTCAGTGGTCTGGATCTATGATCCTAAGAAGATCGACCTGAGAATAAATTGTTACCCAGATTACTTATTGAAGGGAGGAGGAAGAAGATGAGGAAGGAAAGGGGAATTGCCTTCTGCAGGCCAATGAGGAATTGCCCTAGGCCCTGCAGTTTTGAGAGGGTAAGCAGGCAGGAAGCCTTTTGACTGTAAAACTCCAGATTTGTGCTGGGGGTTGGCAGGAAGTGGGCAGATTCTCCCCTCCGTGCTCATGCTCAGGGAGGCATGCTGCCTGCAACGTTCAGAAAACAGAAGAGAGGACTGTTTCCCTTGCAGCTCTCATTATTTCATTTTGCTTAAGCCTGGCATTGAGTGTATGGCTTTGTCAAAAGAAAAACTGACACCAGAGATTAAGAGATATAATATTTTGAGGGTAATTTGTTCTGCCTTTCCAAATAGCATGAAAGTTAAATGCTGGGTCTCTGTACACATTTTATAAGGAAGTAAATAAACCATTTGTGGTTTCACATTGTAGCTATTATTTTTTTTTTGAAAAGCTGAAAGCTGTTTCAGAAGGGAAATGTCCAAATTACAGCACCCAGTATAAAAAGAAAAACTCTCTGTTGATCATGTTCCACAAAACTCTATGGTTAATAGGCTCTTCAGCTTTTAAGTGCTGCCTAGTTAAAAAAAAAGTTTTGTTTTGATTACTGGCTATCTATAGAGCGAATGAAAAAATCAAGTTTTGCAAAACTGTTGCATTTTCAAACATTATTTTATTGAACAACCTCAGAATGAGAGAGAGACAGAGAGACAGAGACAGAGAGAGAGGGAGGGAGAGAGAGAGAGAGAGAGAGAGAGAGAGAATGATGAGAGGCACCTAGTTTGAGTTCAACAAGCAGTTAGCTTAGAAAAAAAAAACCCTACATTTCCAAACCTTTTATTTGTAACAACCAAGACGTGATAATTCTTAGAAGGCAAGGCAGCAAATCATTATACATACATGCGTGCACACACACACACACACACATCTTATATAAGACAAATACCATGTTTCCCTATTCACTAGAAATACAAATTGTATGAAATTAGAAGCTAACTTCAAATTGCGCATGCTACTGTTTCAAGCCAGAAGATGAAATGAAAGCTGCTTAGATTGGGGTTAAGAAACTCTATTCAGGATACTTTTTGAAAATGCATTCCTTGCTGAGGTAAAAAGTAGGGTAGTAACTAGAATGAAAGCCACCCCAGGACTCCTCCTATGAATTGGGAAGCATGTATCTTACCCCCTTGGGTCAGAAAGGAAAAGCTTTTCTCCTGTTCCCAGCTATAGTCACTTTTCAGTTTGGTATTTGCCTCATGAGGAAAGTTCATATGAGATGAGTTGTCATGATAACTTCAGTGCCACTAGATTAGCTCTGCTTGGGCATCTACTATTCCAATTTGATGTTAAATGTCCAATTTGATGGTTTATGGAGCTCTTAACATGCTTATTCAATACCACTTCTGGGGCGGCTAGGTAGTACAGTGAATAGAGCACTGGCCCTGGAGTCAGGAGGACGTGATACAGCTTCAGGTACTTAATGCTTACTAGCTGTGTGACCTTGAGCAAGTCACTTAACCCCAATTGCCTTGCCCTCTCCCCTCCAAAAAGCAAAAAATAAGAATAAAAAATAAATTAAAAAAAATACCACTTTCCCTACTGTCCATGTTCTGTCGACGCTGCACAAGCTGATACATAGGCTTCCAATACAGCTCAAATCCATCCCACCCCGTCCAAGCAATGCTATGGAAAATGTAGAAATGTAGAAGCTCACTTTGTTTGAGACTGTATCCTTATGTGCCATATGAATGCTCAGTTAGAGAAGTGAAGGATAGAGGCAATTGGAGCAAGGGGTCAGAATGTATATGGATCCACCAGACCTGCCTAAAGCAAAAGGTCCAGTGGCCATCATGAGCCAGTTCTATACCCTCACAAGACACTTGGGGCAGAGATTGAAATTGGTGAAATTGAATTACCCTGTGCGAGAGGACACTGAAATAGCTTTGAGGTCAAACCTCCAGAGAAACTACAATCAAAGGTGAAGTAAGAAATGGTTGGGGAGGAATTAAAAAAATGTGAAAATACCCAAACCCTAAAGACTTTGAGCATAACCATGTAAACCAACAGGGAAGATATTAATAGGAGAAAAGCATATGGCCTTTAGCTCAGCTAAACATGTCCAGGAATCTATGAACAAATGCTGCAACATGAAGGAAAATGAATAAATACCTGATGAGGCAGAGGATCCAGTGGCTTCATAAGAGAGCAGGCAACCCTAGCAGGATGTTCTTGAATGACTTGAAAGGGAAATAAGAATTGTGAAAGCAGAATTTTTGGTCTACACAGCAGAAGTAATTGGCAAAATAGAAAAGACATGAACCCCATGGTGGCAAATCTCACCAAAGAAATGGAAGAAGGGAAAGGAAAGGAAAACCAATTGGAAAGTCATATACTGAAGTGAAAGACTATTTGGAATAAAAGAAGCAGAAAGCAATAATATTGAAAGAAAACAAAATGATTCCTTTATAAGCAAAGCATTGATCTCAAAAGACAGGATGCATGAGAAAATGTAAGAATTAGTGGTCTTCCACAAAAGCACAAGTTAAATAACTTGAACAACACAATACAGGAAATAACATGAGAATACTGAGCAGAATTTCTGAACACAGAAAAAAAAGGGCCAATCAAAAGAGTCTGAACTACAAACAACAACAAAAGCAGCCCAGTAACAATAACAATCACAAGCTTAGGCTACGGATTCCAAGACACAGCTCTGATGATGGCTTATGGAGAGTGGGAATGACGTTAGACAAGAAGGCCAGTGTAGTTTCTGATGTGCAATCTGATCCAACCTAGTAAGCATTTATTAAGTGCTTAGTGTATACAGTGTGCATTCTTGTACCTGCTGCAGAAACAGGCAGCAGTATTTTTAGGGAGTTTATGTTCTACTGATGGGCATAACATACAGGCAGATTTGTCACTACACAGTCATTTAGGGAGGGAGAGAGCACACTAACAACGGGGAAGGGGAGAGGTCAAGGCAAGCAGGCTTTCTGTAGGAGGCGGCACATGAGCTGACCCTTGAAGGAAGCCAGAGATTCTAAGAAACAGAGGAAAGGAGGGAGTACATTCACAGGAATGAGTGATTAAAAATTAGAAGAATACAATCTCAGGGGGGCGGAGCCAAGATGGTGGCGTAGCAGCAGCAAC
>CM053582.1:334260734-334279822 GCA_028627135.1 Pseudochirops cupreus | reverse complement strand
AGACTGGGGGAGGGGGGAAACACTGGGATGGCTGTTTTGGGGTGGTAGGCGGGGGAAAGACGGGGAGAAAATATGTAACTCAAAAAAAGTTTAATAAAATAAATTTAAAAAAAAATTTAAGGGTTTGAACAAAAAAACAAAAACAATTCATAGCTCTACCAAAAATCTGTTAGCTTTGTTGGCTTTCCGCAGCCCTTCCAACATTGGCTATCTTTTTATTTAATGCCTTTGTCAATTTGATGAGTATGAGATCAAATCCTAGAATTCTTTTTTAATTTGGATTTCTCTTATTATTATTAGTGATATCCTTTAATATAGTTGTTTTGTAAATGGTATTTTCTTTTTCCAACTGTATGAAAAAAATATTTTCAACATTAATTTTTATAAGATTTTTAGTTCTAAATTCTTCTATCTCCATGCCCTCTACCCTCCCCATGATGGTAAACAGTCTGATATAGCTTAACTACACATGCAATCATATTAAACATATTTAAACATTAATCATATTGTGAAGGAAGAATCAGAACAAAAGAGAAAAACAATGAGAAAGGAAAAAAAAGGGTGAAAATAGTATGCTTCCATGTGTACTCAGACTCTATACGTCTTTCTCTAGATGTCGGAAACATTTTGCATCATGAGTCTTTTGGAATTGTCTTAGATTATTGTATTGCTGAGAAAAGCTAAGTTGGCCATAGTTAATCATCATACAGTGCAGCTGTTACTGTGTACGACATTCTCTTGGTTCTGTTCACTTCGTTATACATCAGTTCATGTAAGTCTTTCCAGGTTTTTCTGAAATCTGCCTGCTCATCTTTTCTTGTATCCGTTGGTAGTCTGTTGGGGGCTGGCTTTTATTCTTGTAGATTTGTCTTCATTTCCTATTGTTTGTCTTGTGCTTTAGAAGAGGACCAGTGACATCACGGGGGTGGTGGTGATGGGGGTGGTGATGGGACGGTTCGGTCCTGTGCTTGAGCGCTTCTGTTTTTGACTCAAGTAGTTTGTTGCACTGACCCACTTTTGTATTTGTTTTAATTTACACCAAGTAGGTGCCTATTGTTTTTGACCCACAGTCTCTTACCAGTAACACTTCAACCCCAAATAAAAGCTTTTTTGTAATTAAAAAAGAGTTAATCAAAACAACAAACATACCTGACGGTATATGTAATACTCTGTCCCCATAGTCTACCATCTGTTGAGAAGAATGCTCTTTCAACACTTTGGAAACAAAATTATCCATTGCATTCTATTGAATTTTGATGTCTTTAAAGTGATTTAATTTATACTATTCTAAATATATGTGTATATATTTATGTGTGTATATACATATGTATGTAAATACATATATAGTTCTAGTTCTGTTTCACCTCATATACATTTTCCCATGTTTCTCTGAATTCTTCATATTTGTTATTTTTTTACATCACAATACTATTCCATTACTGTTATATGCCATAATTTGTTCATCTGTTCATCACTGAATACTCACTTTGTTTCTAGTTTGTTTGTTTGTTGTTTGTTTTTTCTACCACAGAATAAAAATTCTGCTTTGAATATTTTTACACATTGATGGACTCGTTGAGGTCATTGACTTCACTGGAATATATACAGTTTCCCATTTTTTTAAGGATGAATCCCTTCACTAACTCTTCCCCACACATTTCAGAAGTGATTTCTCTCCTTTGAATTCTCATAAAACTAACAATAGGTATCATTCTTTTTGGCACTTACACACATATTGTTTTATATTTTTATGTTTCATCCACCTCTGCAAATTGATTTTGAGCTTTTCTGACATTAACTAGTGATGTGGTTTTAAATAAGTTACTTCAGTGCTTTAGAATTTTCCCCCACATCTGTAAAATGAGAGGGTTATGCTAAATGATATATAATGTCCTTTCCTACTCTAAACTTCTATAAATCTATGATTTGTAGTCACCAAATCTTCAAATAATGATCAGTGACTATATCTTAAGTGTCTTTTAGATGTGCCTACAGACTTGTCATATGAGTAAATATATAATAGATACACAAGAAAAAACTTTCTAAATTGAATTCTAAAATGAACCATACCTCCTTCCTCTTGGCAAAGGGTTTGAGGATTATAGAACTTTACAAA
The DNA here is from genome assembly GCA_028627135.1 of Pseudochirops cupreus. Classification (NCBI taxonomy): domain Eukaryota; kingdom Metazoa; phylum Chordata; class Mammalia; order Diprotodontia; family Pseudocheiridae; genus Pseudochirops; species Pseudochirops cupreus. The sequence continues at coordinate 334,277,706 of CM053582.1, read as the reverse complement.
TCCTATCAAATGTAGTTACTTTATTGGTTGTTTTTTGGTTATGAGGGACTTATGGCTCTGAGATTAAGGGTCTATATCCAAGGACTATAGTGTAAAGGCAAAAAGCACCAATAAAATTTTAAAATAAATTGAATTGTAATGAGTTGGAAAATAGTATGGATATGAGAAATTCATAGGTGTTCGGGGGGGGAGGGAGAGAAACAAATTTGCTCTAAAATCCCAGCCATCTTGCCTCCCAAACTTTTGAACAGAGCTGTTGAGGAGCAGTAAAATAGACTTATTTGAGTTTTCCCCTCTTTTCTTCTGCTTTTCATAAAGAATAAAGAGGTCTTAAAAAAGAAATCACCAGAAAGCATTAGCCTGGGAGAATCACAGAATTTCAGAGCTGGGAGAGATCTCATAGATCATGCAGTCCAATCTATACCTGGACAGGTATTCCTTCCATAATATACTCAAGGGATCAAATGAGACAATATTTGTAAAGCACTTAGCACAGTGTCTGGCACATAGTAGGAACTATGTAATTTTTTTATTCCCTCCCCTTCTCTATTCTCTGCTTGGTAATCTTCAGAGACGGAGAAATCATGAACTCTCAAGGAAACTCCTTTGGGTTTTAAATGCAATATGCCTAGAATGAGTGCTTAATGAATAAATGTTGTTGACTTCATCGTAGGATGGAAAGGCTGTATATATTTAGAGACAGAAAAGACCTTAGATCTCATCCAATATAATCCCTTTAATTTATAGATAAGGAAACTGAGACACAAAGCAGGCATGTGACTTATGCAAGTTCACACACTAATGGTTGGAAGCAGCGGTTGAAACTGGGTCTTCCTGATTCCACATCCATCATTCTCTCTGCTATGCCATGCTTCTTCTCTAATGGAAGGCAAAATAGAAATTATAGCAAGTCTAAATAAGCTTTGAGTTCTGACATTTATGCCCAAGTGTAATTCCTTTCCGCAGGACAATGCTCCTTTGTCTTTCTTTTTTTATTTTTTAGTAGTATTTTTTTTTTACAAATTAATTTATTTTTAGGTTTCAACATTCACATCTATAAGTTTTAAATTTTCTCCACCTCCCTCCCTTCCCACCTCCCCAAGGTGGTGTGCAATCTGATATAGACTTTACATATGCATTCTTGTTAAACATATTTTCACATCAGTCATGTTGTATAGAAGAACTAGAACAAATGGGAGGAACCATGAGAAAGAAAAATAAACAAAACAGAAAAAGAGAGCAAATAGTATGCTTCAATCTGCATTCAGACTCTGTATTTCTTTCTCTGGATATGGATGGCATTTTCCATCATGAATCTTTTGGAGTTGTTTGAGGCTCTTGCATTGCTGAGAAGAGCTAAGTCTATCAAAGTCAGTCATCACACAATGTGGCTGTTACTACAATGTTCTCCTGTTCTGTTCACTTCACTCAGCATCAGTTCTTGTAAGTCTTTGCAGGTTTTTCTGAAGTCTGCCTGCTCATAATTTCTTATGATACAATACTATTCCATTATATTCATGTACCATGACTTGTTCAGCCAGTTGATGGGCATCCCCTCAATTTCCAGTTCTTGGTCACCACAAAAAGAGCTGCTATGAATATTTTTGTACATGTGGGTCCTTTTCCCATTTTTATCATCTCTTTGGGACACAGCCCTAGAAGTGGTATTGCTGGGTCAAAGGGTTTGCACATTTTTATACCCCTTTGGGCATAGTTCCAAGTTGCACTCCAGAAGGGTTGGATTGGTTCACAACTCTACTAACAATGCTCATGTGTTCCAACATTCCCACATCTTCTCCAGTATTTGTATTTTTCCTGTTTTGTCATGTTAACCAATCTGATAGGTGTGATGTGATACCTAAGAGTTGTTTTGATTTGCATTTCTCTAATCAATAGTGATTTAGAGCATTTTTTCATATCATTATAGATAGCTTTAATTTCTTCCTCTGAAAAATGCCTGTTCATATCCTTTGACTATTTTTCAGTTGGGGAATGTCTTTATTTATTTATGGTTTAATTTATGAAAGTCAAAATATTTATTTATTTATAAGAACGTATTCTTGTAAATTTGACTCAGTTGTTTATATATTTTAGAAGTGAGGCCTTTATCAGAGACACTGGCTGTAAAAATTATTTCCCAAATTCCTGTTTTCCTCCTAATCTTGTTTGCATTGGCTTTGTTTGTGCAAAAACTTTTAGGTTGAATATAATTAAAATTATCCATTTTGCATTTCATTATGTTCTCTCACTCTTGTTTGGCCATAAATTCCTCTGTTCTCTATAAATCTGAGAGGTAAATGATTTCTTGCTCTCTTAATTTGATTATAGAATCAGCCTCTCTTGTGTCTTTCTAAATAAAGGTTATCAGGCCATGAGATACACTGAAGTCCTGAACTAGGGTGATGATCAAGTAAGTATAAGGGAAAATGAGGGTGGAAAACATATATCTGTAACTTCTATATTAATATCCATCTCTATCTTTACCTTTATCACAGTCAGTCAATTAGTATTTCTTAGCACCTACTATGTTCCAGGCACCATGCCAGGTTGTGGGGACAGAAAAGCAAAATATAGCTCCTGCTCTCAAGGATCTCACAGTCAAATGGGAGAGAGACAATGTGTCAATAATGATGTGCAAACTGTGTGTGTGTGTGTGTGTGTGTGTGTGTATGTGTGTGTGTGTGTAAGAAAGTGAAGACAATCAATGGGAGAGAGGTGGAATTAAAGGAGATCAAGAAAGACTTCTCATCAAAGAGGAAATTTTAGCTGGGTCTTGAAGGAACTCAGGAAGCAGAGAGGAAGAGGCTTAGAATTCCACTCCCACTCATGGAGAAAGATAGGTGAAAAAGTTCAAAGTCTGGTGATGGAGTATCTTACATAAAGAAGACCAAGGAGGCCAGTACCACCAGATTTCAGTGTACACCGGTAGGGAATAAGGTGTAAGAAGACTAGAAAGGTGGAGAAGGCCAGGTTATAAAGGACTTTGAATGTCAAACAGAGGGTTTTATATTTTATTTTTTTATTAGGGAAGTGATATGGCCAGTTCTGTGCTTTAAGAAGATTAATTTGACAAGTGTGTGGAGGATGGATTGTAGTGTGGAGAAAATTGGATCAGGAGGCCAACCAATAGGAAATTTAATAGCCTAGGTATGAGGATATGAGACCCCACTCCTGGGCAGTAGCATTAGCAGAGGAGAGAAGGGGTGTGTGTATACAGGAGATATTAAAAGGCAAAATGAACAGAACTTGGTAACTTATACTATGTGGAGGATGAGAGTCAACAACGACACCTAGGTTTTGAGCCTGGATCACTGGAAAGACCAAGGTACAAGGGAGAGGGTTTTTGCAGGAAAGATTAATTTACTTTTCTAAATGTTGAATATAAGATGTTATGCCACATCCAGACTGAGCTGTCTAAAACTTAGGACAGATCTTAGGATTGAATAAGTAGATTTCAAAATCATCAACTAGAGGTTATAATTGAAAATAATTGAACATAATTGAATTTCCATGAATACATGGAAACTAGTGAGATCACCAAGTGGGACATTGTAGAAAGAGAAGAAAAGAGGGTCCAGAACGTGTCCCCAAGGAGAGACACCCAACTGAATGAAGATACAGCAAAGAGATTGAGAAGGAGAGGTCAGATAAGTGGAGAGCCATGATAGCATTGTGAGAACTTAATGAGAAGAAATATGAAGGAGAAGAAAGTGGTTAACAGTGTCAAAGACTGGAGAGAGGATAAAAAGAATGAAGATGAAAAAAAGCCTTTAGATTTAGCCATTAAGTTACAGTTTTACCTTTAACTACATTTACATATCTATATATATATGGTTATCTACGTTCTATATCTATGTTTTGTCCATATCTATAATTTTATTAGATTGGTTTAAGGCAGAAGTGTTAACCTGAGTCAGTTTAAAATGTAACTGGGAAACATTTAATAAAATAAATAAAATTAAATAGAACATAACTAACATTAACATGTCATTTTCTACATCAATATGTGACTTGCTGGATATGGAAAAATGCTCTCAATCACTCTTGATTTGAGAAATGCAAATCAAAACAACTCTGAGGTACCATATGTCACCAGTCAGATTGGCTAAGATGACAGAACAGGAAAATGACAAGTGCTGGAGAGGATGTGGAAAAATTGGAACACTAATGCATTGTTGGTGGAGTTGTGAACTGATTCAACCATTCTGGAGAGCAATCTGGAACTAGGCCCAAAGGGCTATAAATAATTGCATACCCTTTGACACAGTAATACCACTTCTGGGGTTGTATCCCAAAGAGATCATAGAAGTGGGAAAAGGACCCATATGTACAAAAATATTTATTGCAGCTCTCTTTGTAGTGACAAAAAACTGGAAATTTAGGGGATGCCCATCAATTGGGGAATGGCTAAACAAGTTGTGGTATATGAATGTAATGGAATACTATTGTGCTATAAGAAATGGGGAGGAGATGGATTTCATATCTACCTGGAGAGGCTTATACAAACTGATGCTAAGTGAGAAGAGCAAAACCAGGAAAAATTTGTACATAATCACAGATACATCGTATGTGTGACAACCAACTTTGATAAACTGGACTCTTCTCAGCAACGCAATTATAAGACAATTCTACAAGTCTCAAGATGGAAGGAGATGTCTGCATTCAGAGAAAGATCTGAAAGACCAGAGTTTAAATGGAGACTGAAGCAATCTACATGCTATAGTTCTTTTTCATGTCTGGTTTTCTTTCTTTTTTCCCATTGTTCACCCCATTGGTTACAACCTTTCTATACAACCAGACTATTGTACAATGTGAAAGTATCTGCAGATCCTATACCTGATTGCACACCATCATGGGTTGGGGGGGTGAAGGAGGGGAGAAAATTTGAAACTCAAGGGATTGTGGAACTGAATCTTGTAAACTAAAAGTAAATAAACAAGTCAATGAAGATTTAAAATAAATAAATAAATTTTTTAGAAATGTGACTCGCTGGGATCCTTAGATATGCTTCCATGGTTCTGGTTTCTATTCTTTGCTAGTTTATGAAACTACAGATGGAAATTCTTTGTACCTATGAAGTTTAGAAATTGTCATGCAACTTACAGTTTCAGATGATTGTTTTGAGCTCTGAGGGGTTGTGACCATCTAAGGATCACACAACTGATATGGATCAGATGGATCTTGAACTCAGGATATCCCGATTCCAATATTAACTATTATCTGCAACACCATGCTGCTTCCTGTACAGATGTTGTGGAGTCATTGTTGTTATGGCTCAGTGATCGTGAGGATGGGAGGGTGAGGGGGATGGAAGAGTCAAAGATGATTCAGAAGTTTCAAGCCTGGGAGGCTTAAAACCAAATTCTGGGAGAGGATGGTCATGCCAATATTTGAAGGAACATATCTGTATAGCTTACAAATTCAAAACAAATTCCCCATGTAATCAAAATTTTCATAAACCATCATCTTCAATGTTTTAACTTCAACTAAAGTTGAGAAAAAAGTAAACAAAGAATATAATTTGGCCTTCAAAACAACTATGAACGACTGGTGAAAGTGGCCAAGGGAAGTTAATTTACTTAAGGGATAAATTTGCTAATACTTAAAGCTAACCAGAATTCCAATGGACTGCCTTAGGACATGGTTGACTCCCAGTGCTTGGATATTTTCAAATGGAAACTGGATGACCGCGAGTTAGGGTTGTTATAGGAGGTATTCCTGTCAAATACAGGGTAGACTATATGACTTCTGGGTTCCTTTTCATCTTCAAAGTTCTGTGATTCAATGGAACGTAATCTAGGATAAAGTAAAATTTGAAATTTCTCATATTTAAAAAGCAGAGTTAAATAAAGACTCAGAGGATTTTGATTTATAGGCAGATCTTTGTTGTGGATTATAGATTTGCATATTCCAGAAAGCCACCTTCTAGTTTTACTTTGTCTTCTCTTCCTGAATTATCCGAAGATTTTTGTGCTCTCCCTGAGAATAGTTGGCTCAGTTGCCACAGTAGCCCTTTCTACTTACTGTATGATATCCATATTAGAGGGTCGTAGCAGAAGTATATTGTGTGCAATAGGGTGGATTCAGCAGTCCACTTTCCAGCTGTAGTCCTACCATTTCTCAAGTCAAATCTCCAAACCTGTCTATGCAGCTTGATAAATATTATGATTTTAAAGATTCATTCTGCCTGTGAGTTGAAAAGGTAGAGGGAGATTTTTGATTTACATGTATGGAGACAAGGAAGATGTTTTCTTACAAGTTTATGACTCCCACTGGAGAGAAGAATTGAACACATTAATCCATACTTCAGAAAAGGCAAATTTGTTTTTGCTTCACATTTGAAGATGATAAATACATGAAGAAGACAACTAACCTAAAGTCAGAAAATTAACTGGGAAGGAGATAGAGATTAACAAAAAAGAAGAGAGAAAATAGTAGAGTCATTTTAGATGATAAAGTGGGAGCTAGCCTAGACACGAGGCATAAATAAGGCTTTAAAAACTATAGTTGCTGAACTCAACTATTTATGACTTTCAAAATCTAGGAAATGATAACAATCGTTATGATCATTGTGACATACTAGTATGACATTGGATCAGAACCCTTCAGTTCTTTTTTTCCCCTTCTGCCATAATAGTTGTCTACTCAGCATCAGAAGCACAATGATATCTTTTTGTTAAGGAGAAATAGAGGAAAGGTTGTCATCTTCAGAAGGTCCGTCCATGCCTTTTTAGTTGTTTTCTGGAGATTATGCAAGCACAGGAATTAACTGGGGTAGAAAGAATCTCCTTGATCATGGCACATTCAGCTCCTTTGCTGTTTTGCTAAGTGGAACCTGTGGCATGATTCGAATGGGTGTTAAGGTGATGACTCACAGGTCTATTATAATTTAAAGTAATTTAGACTAATTCAGATAATGAGCTAGACCAAGTGTTCCCAAATTTATTTGTCCTACTGCCCCCTTTAAAAAAATTTACTCAGTCTACCCCCCTCCCCCAAAAGCTACCTTCTTTAACCCTTTAATGGTTTTTTTGGGGAAATTTCTATTATTTAAAAAAATATTTCTTAAATAAATTACACATCTTAAATTTAAAACTTATTGTAAGTTGTGGATTTTTTCCCTGCCTTCAAATTCTGATGATGCAATAGTGTCATGTAACTGTTAGTATCATGTTGTAAACAAGTCATTACATGCACATATTCCTGCTGATGCATGCTGAACTTTCCAACAATGTGTGACACACTCACCTGCCAACACTTGCTTGTTAAGACTTGACAGTAGACTTAACCACTGATCAGTTATAACTTGCATTTTTTATGTTTATTTGCAAAATAATGTAATCACTTTCACTTAGTTATACAACAAATGAAACATGAACAAATAGTTTTTAAACCTTTTGTTCTCTTCTTCCTTATGCTTCTGTTGCCCCCTTATTTTTATTCAATGCCCTCCAGTTATACCCAAGACTACTGTGCTCATCCCCCCCCCCCCCAATCTGTCCAGCAGCCTGGGAGCAGCAGCATCGATTTTGGGAACTTCTGATTTAGACAGAGACCTTGAAGGGCAGAAAAATTAAAAAAATAAAACTTCCCAAGACAGATTTAGGTTTTTACTACCTCACTAACAGGGTATGGCTGGCGGAGGTTTAAAAAACAAAAGATAGCCCTAAGGACCATAGGTTAAAACACTGACAGATACCTAATACCATTATAAAAAAAAACAAAAAACAAACAAAAATGTATTCCATTTGAAACCCACCTGCTGGAACCAGAGAAAAGCAACAGATTAGTGGAAATACCCAAGAAGGTAAAGTGTGATGATATCAGAATTGATCCAGCCATGCATATTCATTGGTAATTCATGTGCCTTATGTATATGCCCCTAAAGTATATTCTTGGATTATGAACAGCCCTAGTGTGTATCTGGTAATCTGTAGACGGTATACTTCTGCTATATTTTGGTGTGCTATTTGAATACTTTTCTTGTGTTTTAATCTAACAGTTCTCCTAGTTAGCCTAGTACAATTAGAAATAAATTGCAGGGTAGGAGTGTATGAGAGGATAAGACTTTTGGTTTCATGGGATGTTTACCTTTCAGAGTAGGGGGCATGCCACATTAAAAATAAGAACAGTGAAGAAACATTTTAACTCACAGAAAATAATGTCTGCAAAGATAGGCAACAACACTCAGTTGTCTGTACACAGATGTGAGGAGTATGACTTACTAAAAAAAAGGAATTTGATACAAAGAGAAAAATTTAGCAAGATAGGTATCACTGGGCTTTGCTGAGATGAGACTTATATGCAAACGGAGGTATTATTAGTAATAGTCAATTGAGATAACTTTAAAAAGTAGAAGTATACAAAGTAAACAGTAATGATCATCTTATATGTAAATATGTGATATATACAAGCAATTATAAAGTGATAAGGGGATTGGGGGCACTACTGACTGGGAAATTAGGAACCAGTGTATTTTATTCTATAAATGATAGGGAACCACCAAAGTATTTGCATGCATGTGAGTCCTTGAATCAGAAAGGTAAAGAATGATGGAGAGTATCTGGGGAAGGGTTTTTGGAAGAAAAAGGACTTTTAAATAAGTGTTGAGAGGAAGGGAGGATGAGAGACAGGGTAATACTTTTTGCTTAGATGTATGATTATGTGCGACAGAGTAAAGGTAGAATTATTTAACTCTGTTTTTTCCTATTTTCCTAAAAGTTCTTTAGGCTGAGGACACTAAAGAAAAGGAGAGAGAGAGAAAAAAGAGGAGACAATAGGAGAGTATCTACAGTGACTGTTCTCAGCAAGTTCAAGTGACCACCTCCAGGCAACCTACATCCCAAGGCAGTGAAACAAGTGGTGAGTGTGGCTCTAGTTACTGAAGCAGGGAGGTGATAGATACAGTGGGTAGAGAGCTGATCAAGAAGACCTGAACTCAAATCTGACCCCAAACTTACTAATCCTTTGACCCTTTATAAATCACTTACTATGTGCCTCAGATTCCTCATCTGTAAAATGGGGATAATAATACCACACATCTCACAGAGTTGTTATGAGTATCAAATGAGATAATATCTGTAAAAGCACTTAGCACAGTACCTAGCCCATAGTTGATGCTTAATAAATACCTTTTCCCTTTCCTGTTTCCATCACTGACCTTTGAAACATTGTGGAAAATGGGAGAGTAGCCATAAAACTAGATACAAACACTTGTCCATAAAAAGTCAGTAAGATTGATTTTTCACTCTGCAGTATGTTGAGTTTAAGTGCTAGCAAAATTCTAGAATAAATTATTTAAAGGGATTATTTCGTATGCTCTCAGAAAAGGAAACATTGACCATAATGGACCTGTATGGTTTCATCAAGAATGAATCACATGAAGCCAATATGATGTCCTTTTTTCTTTGGAGTTATTAGATCTGTAGATTAAGAAAGCTGTAGAAGATATTGTTTAACTTAATTTTGGCAAGTTGTTTGAAGCTCTCATGTTATCTTTTTAGACAAGTTGGAAAAAAAAAGCAAATTGGAAGACAATACAATTATGCATATTCAAAGTTGACTGAACAACTAGACCTGAAGAGTGAAAATGAAAGGATCAGTGTCATCCTGGAAGAAAATCCATAATCGAGTACTATGTGGCTCTGTTATTTGGCTTCTGTTAAATATTTTAATCAAAAACTTGAATAAAGGGATAGATAATCTAGTCAAATTTACATAACTCTGGGAGGAATACCTAATATTGATGACAGGGTGAGGATCCAAAAAATATATTTTAACAACCTAGAAAGATAACTTGAATGGAATATAATGGAATTCAGCTGAGGATGAACATAACATTTTGTACCCTAAACCACAGCAGTAGCGACAAAACAATAAATATGAGTACAAAATGGTGGAGACTTTGCTAGATGGTTACTGTAAACATGACTTTGACCTGGAAGGGACCTTTGTGGCTACTGAGTCCAAGCCTTTTGACAGATGAGGAAACTGAGGCTGAGAGAGGTTGAGCGACTTGCCCAGGTCAACACAGCTAGTAAATGTTGGAAGCATGATTTGAACTCAATGCTTCTTGACTCTGAGCTCAGAGGTCTGCCCATTGTACTACTTCATTACAATTAATAATTCATGTAAAGATCTCTGAGGGTTCTAGTGAACTACAAACTCAAAATGCATCCATTGCATCATGCAGAAGCCAGAAAAGATCATTTGATCTTTGGCCATGTTAATAGTCCAGACAAGGGAAGCAATCATGCTATTTTACCCTGCTCTTGGCAGATGAAGTGTGCAATATTATATTTATTTCAGGGCACCATATTTTAAGAGGGGTATTGACAATCTAAAATGTTTCCAAAGGAGAGCAAGAAGTATTCCAGTTTGGGAACTGGAAGCCGTGCCGTATAAGCATAAGTCAAAGGAACTGAATATATTTAATCTGGTGATGATATGTAGGTGGGGTATAAAAGCTATTTTCAAGTATTTAATGGGTTGTAAGAGGAATCAGGTTTTTTAAACTTGTTCCCTGAGGGGAAGAACTAGGAATAATGGGTGGAAATTTGCAGAGATAGCAATTTCAGCTACACAGAAGGAAATAAAAAACCTTCCTAAAAATTAGAACTGTCCAAATGTAGAATGGGCTGCCCCATGAAGAGTTAGTTCTCCATCAGAGGAGATCTCCCAGTAGAGGTTTGATGACCACTTGTCAGGTATGTTGGAGGGGAGATTACTGCTCAGGAATGAGTTGGACTGAATGTCCTCTGAGGCTAACATTGTGATTCTATGATTTTATGGCCATAATTTAACCTTTCCTTGATGGCTCAGAATCATCATAATGAATCTCAATTATTGTACTGTGTAGTAATAAAGCCATGCCCTAGAATTATTGAAATGAAGGATTTAGCTTGTCCTTTCACTGAATGCCAATCACTCCCCAATATGCACCCACAGTACTGAGCTTCCAGGTGTTGTGAGGCTAAATGATGGCCCAGAGACTTCAGTGCACTTAAATTTCCCCCCCAACATTACAGACCTGTTATAGTTTTCTTTTTCATCCCTCTGCCTATCTTCTACGCTGTCAATTGTAAACACAATTAGAACAACTGCTGCTAAATGTCTCTTCCTCTTCCACTGCTTGGGTGACACAACATCTCAGCTATATGCTGTTCTAATTCATCTTTTCTTAAGTATTTCTTTTTTTCATGCCTCTTCTCTGTTACTTCTATAGTACTCGCAGTTTCTGTTCACATTTCCAATGAGAATGCACTTCTCCTTCACATTAGTGAATTCAGCTAAATTCTGTGTAAACTTACTAACTGTGGACTGCATGCAAGGCACTGTTCTTTCAGCTGTAGTTAGAAATGAAACAGCCCTTGATCTTCAGAAACTTATATTCGACTAGGGGGGATAAAATGTGAAAAATATAAAAAAACAAAATCGGAAGCAGGAGGGTGGACTGTTTAAAACCTGGTTTCAAGTCCTGTTGCTTACACATACTAGCTATGGAGCCATGTGAAGGTCATTAACCTCAGGTGTTCTATACAACCCTCTTACTAGAAGTTTTAGATAGGATTCTGATCTGCCTCAGTAGAAGGAGCTCCCTATATCAGTGAAATCACAGGGATAGCTCCTATTCCTAAATACAAGACAGTTTGAAGAAGGAGGGAGCTCTACCAAGGTGAGTGGGGTGTGAATATTTGTGAAGACTTCCCTTAAGAGGTGGTACCAGAACTGAACCTTGAATGAATATAAAAATTCTGAAAGTTAGTGTTGATAAGGAAGTGCATTCTAGCATGGGGAAAGCCTATGAAAAAACAGAGGGTTGGGAGATAGAATGATGAGTTTGGAGAACACCTATCTATTGGTTCAATTGTCTCAAACAGAGCAAGACATTGTACTGGAGCAAATTCTTTTTGGATGTGGAACTCAAAGGGAGCCATCATCTAAATGTAAGTCCATCATGACCTAGTGGGAAAACTGAGATTCATAGAGGTTAAGTGATTTGCCCAAGGTCATACCCTTGTAAAAAGACAAAGCCCAAATTCAGATTATCTGGTTTCAAATCTAGTTCTTCTTTTCAGAGGTTCTTAAAACAAGGACAGAAAAGCAAACAAAATAGCTCTGTATTCACAACCATTTGAGGTTAAGGTAACAGAGGTCTAATTCTAGATTACTAAATTGCTCCTGTATTACAATTAGGAATTTACTGTTCTAATTGTATCGTGCAAGAGCACTCCATTTAGTAAAAGGGAAGTGGAGAAGATTTGCCTTGTCTAAGATCACAAATAAATATTGGTACTCAGAAACTCTTACTTCTAAAGAGAGGCTCCCTCTAGGAAACCACAAGTCTCAGTATTTCTCTTTTTATTTCATATACCTTTGAGATATTTTGAAAATTTTCTCTCAAAATTTGAGTATATGGTTCTGGGTAGATTAGAATGGCATGTTGTGTCAATCGACCTGGAAAGAATACCTATATATACTTTCTTTTCTTTTGCCTCTATTTGTGTGTAGACACACAGTGAATATTCTGTTCTCCTTCTGGAGTTACAGAAGAGTTTATCAGGTATTTTTGGAAGAATTTTAAATGATACCCTCCGGGATCCCTAAAGTTATTTTGATTAGATGTCAATGGCTGGTCTGCTTTATATTATTGTTTAGCTTTGGTGTGGTTTGGGAGACAAGTAGATTGGACAGTAATGGGCAACAAATATCACCTTCAAAAGAAGAGATGTTACACTACTCATTAAATACTCTAACATTATTGAGAACTAATTCCCAATTAACTTATCTCCAAAGGACTGGAGAAAATAAATAGTTGTATGTTACAAGAATTACAAAGAAGTTTACTATGGAGTTGATCATGTAGGATCTATATGACTAATTCAGGGTGAACCTTTCTTTTCCTTTCCCTTTTATTCCTCTTTGATTTCCTTTCCTTCCTCTTTCTGTCCTCTTCCTTTTCCCCATCCCTATTTCTTCTTTTCTCCTTCCTTCCACGTCCCCTTCCTCTGTCTGCATTTCCTATTTCTCTTCCTGTTTTCTTCCTTCCTTTTTCTTGATGGCCAAAAATATTAAGGTAGATGTTAACATTACAGTATGATGATCTCATAGCACATATTTGTAAATGAAGTGGAACTGCTGCCCTTTTCAGCTGACATACTCATTACAATGTCGAGACCTTCATGGAGAACAAAGCTGCTGTCTCTTTGTACTTGACAGGATAAATTTCTGGGGAAATGAACACAGAGGCAAGCCATTTGACTAAAGACAACTGCGATGGATGGAAATATTAAAATTCAGCTCTTTGTTGCATTCCAACAGGTCTTTGGTAAATATCTGGGATCTTGTACAGTTCATATTGGCTACAAAGCCCTAACTTTCTAAGTCCCTTGAAACAGAGCAAAGGAATATAGCTTTAAGATGTTCTCTACACCCCCGTGAAGCCCCCCTCTCCTTCTTGGCTGTAGGAGTGATAAAATGAATAGATAAAAACCTATAATCCTCATTTTCTCTAATACTTCTATGTCTTACCTCTGGGGCATGGGTTTGGAGAAGAGGAGAAAGAAAATAGGTGGCAGTGTATTAGTGAAAGGAGGGTGAGAAAAATGGAAGTTCCTGAAATGTTTAAAGAAGATGAAAATCAGCTACTTTTGGGAACTGCCTGATCGAATTTAGCTAGGGCATTAGTTATCCAAATCACCTCTTGCTTTTATCTCACAGACAATATACTGTCGAATTGTTAAATGATGTGCACTTTTTTTTTCTCTGAGAGCAGGATTGGACACTTAATCAGGTCAATAATTATTCACGCATTAGCACAGTCTTCTTCTTAAAGTGTAACGGTGACTCATTGAGTATATAGTCATTATTACTGATTAGCAGGAAATTATTTTTGCGCATCAGTGGTTCATGTGAAAACAGCTAAATTTATTATGCTGAGATATTTAACAGTTGGACCATGTGAGAACTCTCTCTGGCATTACTGCTGTGGTTAGATCTTCTCATACACTGGCAGACCACTATTTAAAAACTAGACTGTTGACATACTTTTGTAGTTGAATTGTGTTCACTATATGGCCAAGTTTTTGATGCTTAATCATTATCATAACACCAGGGAAATTCATAACCGATTCATTCAATTTTATGGCATTAAAAACTAAGGTCTTTCAGAGGCAAACTTAGTGTGTGAGTGTGTGAGCACTGATTGCTCTTTTCTTTGGAGTATTGAATCAATAATATTTTGATCATCCTTCTAAATCTTAGATTTCAATTATATTTTTTGAATTTTAAAAGAAAAATAAAGTCTACTTTTTATTTAAAGAAATCCTCTGCAGAAAAATATTCCAGAGGAGAAAGTTGAAAATAAATAGTTTAGTGCTTATGGGTGGTGTGTAGAAAAATGTTTTGAGGATCATCCATTAATTTATGAGTTTATTGAGGGTACTCTATAAGTGTGCTGTACTCCTATTAATGTCATTAATTTCAGTGGGAGTTTACATGTCCCTAAAGTATTCTAGTTCCCAAGGATTACGTGATAAACAATGTAAATCCTGAGGAATTTACAGTCGTAACAGAATCTCATAGTTTCTCCCAGTGTTGTGTGTACACAAATCCCATTAATAGTCTTTGGAAGAATAAATCTTGTCCTGTACTACAGATATTATTATTTTAAAGCTGAATAACAAAATAGGTTTATTCTTCACACTTCATTAACTGCTTTTAGAAATTAGAATTTAGTTTAATTTTTAAAAATACTGTTAAAGGGTGTTTTCATCAATAAATTGGCATACTCTAGTCTGCTGGGAATGGATGGTAGATTTAGGGTAGGGAGGGACCTTGGAGACCATCAAGTTTAACCTTCTCAAATTCTATAATCTGTTTTTATGTCATATATGTTGCATAATTATGGAGTAATCAACTCCAGTATTGTGTTTCTTTATGTTTTCTTTCTCTTGTTCCATCAACAATGCCTATTTCCCTGAATTCATCATTACTACTTTTCCCTATTACAAAATCTAAAAATAAATAGTTTCCAAACTTAAATCCTAATATTCTGTTCTCTAACTCAATTCAGACTAAGAATTAGATCTATGATCCTGAGTTTTCTGTTTCTTCCGCCATGAAAACCAACTTCTGCCACATTGGCAGTTTGCTTTCCTTTTAAATAAGATGATTTTCTTGGGAGGTGACGAACCGGAGGAGTATTTTTGTGTAGCTATCATGCCTTATTAGGTATACACAAGACATAATTCTAAGCTGGCAATAAACTATAAAGATTTTAAATCATTTAATATAATAAAAGTAAGGGAAAACACAAATGTGAAAAAATATGGGAAATCACAGTGTTCCACACATTGAAGGATGAGAAACAAAGAAAAAAAAAGATGAGTGAATGAAAATAATCTAATCTAATTATCTTATTTTATAGAAGAGGAAACCTAAGCTAAAAGAGCTAAAGTGATTTGGCCAAGATCACACAGCAGTCAGGACTTAAATCCAAGACTTCTGATTAAAAATACAATCCTCTTCCTAATATACCAAGAAACAAGATCTACATGATTCTAAAGGAATTTTCCCCATCTATCTTTGTATAGGGTTACAAAGCTTACAAAGCTGTTTTCTCTTTAAAAATGATTTTATGGAAAATTGCTTCCAATAGATATAAACTTTAAAAAATAAAATCTTATGAAAGTGTCCTATCATATCCTGAACTTCATGTACCAATCTGGATTTGTCTCAAAAGAGCTTACCTTCTTAGGGTTGATATCTTTATGATTTCTAAAATCAGATTATAGGGGGGCAGAGCCAAGATGGCAGTGTAGGAGCAGCAAAATATTGTAGCTCCTACATAGCCACCTCAAAATACCCATAAAATATGACTCTAAACAAATTCTAGAACTCTAAAACGCACACAGATATACTTTCCACTAAAGGCAGCTTGGTTAGGAGGCACCATCTCAGGGTTGGAAGCCAAAACCATCCCAGTCTGAAACGTAGCTTGGCTCTGGGGGCAGCTGGACAAGCTGAGCTGCAGCTGGAGCAACAGAAGAGCAGATCTGTGGCAGCTGTGGCAGTTTCCAGAATTATCAAGCCATAAAGAAAAAAAAAAGGACTAAGTGAAAGGTTAGTGGAAATTGGCTAAAAATGGGGGGAGAAAAGTGGGTCTGGCCAAACCACCTCCAGGGCAAGGAAGTGGCAGAAGCAGAGGTCCTGCACCGGCTTCCACATTGCTGCTTTGGAGCTCCCGGCCTGCAGACTGCAGGGGGGCCAAGCAATTGTTCAGAGACGAAGTGCTCTCGCATTGGGCGGCCTGGATCTGGATTGTGGTCTTGGGTGGTGGTCCTGGGGTGTCTTTTCAGTGAGCCAGAGTGGGGGAGGGCCCCAGCAGCCTCCTAAAAGCTCCGGGAGCTGGGAAAACCCCACCAATTTGGGACAGAGCTTTCCCCTCTGGAAGCAGAGTTCCACAGAGCTAAAATAATTACGGACTGGCCAACTATGAATAAACACAGGAAGCAAAGTAAGAGTAGCAACCAAACACTAGATTCTTTCTTTGGGGAAAAGAAGGATCAAAGCATGGAATGGGAGGAAGACAACACAGTCAGAACTCCCACACCAAAAGCTTCCAAGAAACATGAAGATTGCCTAAAAGCTAAAGATCAGCTGACGAAGGATTTTGAAAACCAAATGAGAGAAGTGGAAGAAAAATTGGGAAGAGAAATAAGAATGATGCAAGAAAATCATGAAAAGAGAGTCAACAACCTGACTGAAGAAATTAACACCTTGAAAAATAGATTAACTCAAATGACAAAAGAGGCCCAAAAAGCCAATGAGGAGAAGAATGCCTTAAAAAGTCAACTTTTCCAGATGGAAAAAGAATCTCAAAAGCATTCTGAAAAGAATAATTCCTTCAAAATTAAAGTGGAGTAAATGGAAACAAATGACTTTATGAGAAATCAAGATACTATCAAACAGA
>CM053582.1:334226343-334260234 GCA_028627135.1 Pseudochirops cupreus | reverse complement strand
AGAAGAATCGCTCAGTCCCCCTGCTGCCTGCAGGCCACGGGCGGGAAGCTGCAACGCCGAGGCGGGTGCAAAACCTCTGCCTTTTCGCTTTTCCGCTCTGGAGGCCTTCTGGCCAGACTGCTTATCTCCCCCTTTCACAATTCCCATTCACAGCTGCTGCTAATCCCCTCACCTGAAGCTCCTCAGCTCCTCAGCTCCTCCCGTCCAGCCGCCCCTGGGGCACAGCCGCGGCTTCAGGCCAGGCTGGTTTCGGTTCGCAGTGCTGATATGGTTCCTCGTAGCCGAGCTGACTTTAGTGGGAAGTATCTTTGCGTGCGTTTTGGAGCTCTAGGATTGGCCCAGAGTCCTATTCCATGGGCATCCTGGGGTGGCCATGTGAGAGCTGCGATATGTTGCTGCTGCTACGCCGCCATCTTGGCTCCGCCCTGGAAGTGATTTTCTTATGCTTTGATTTTCTTTTCCCTTTTTACCTGTTCATGCTCCTCTTGGGTCTTGATAGTAGAGGGCATATTTTTGGTTTAGTTCTGGTCTTCTCCTTATGAAAGCTTGAAATCCTTTCATTTTGTTCAACTACCATTTTTTCCCTTGATGCATTATGCATAATTTTGCCAGGTAAGTGATTCTTGGTTGTAGTCCTAGCTCCTTTGCTTTCCAGAACATTGTGTTCCATGACATCTGATCCTTTAATGTTGCAGCTGCCCAACTCCTTGTAATCCTGATTGTGACTCCCTGATATCTGAGGTGTTTCTTTCTGTCTGGCTACTTGTAGTACTCTTCCTTTGATCTGATAGTTCAGAAATTTGGCTATAATGTTCCTAGGAGTTTTTATTTTGGGGTCTCTTGCCTGAGGTGATCAGTGGATTCTTTCAACACCTATTTCACCCTCTGGTTCCAGGACATCAGGTCAGTTTTCCTTGATAATTTCTTGAAAAATGTTATCCAGGTCCTCCTTTTGATTATGGCTTTTAGGTGGTTCAGTGATCCTGATATTGTCTTTCCTTCATCTATTTTCCAGGTCAGTTGTTTTTCCCACAAAATATTTTACATTTTCTTCTATTTTTTCATTCTTTTCAATTTGTATGATTCTTGATATTTTATAGAATCCCAGTAGCTTCCACTTTCCCAATTCTAACTTTTTAAGTATTGTTTTCCTCAATTAGCTTTGTACTTTCTTTCCATTTGGCCAATTGTACTCCTTAAGGAGTTGTTTTCTTCAGTGGATTTTTGTATCTCCTTTTCCACTTGACCAATTCTATGTTTTAAGCAGTTTTCCAAGCTGTTGACTCATTTTTCATAATTCTTTTGTATCATTCTTATTTTTTTCCCAATTTTTCTTCTACCTCTCTTATATGAATTTGAAGTTCCTATACGAGTTCTTCAATAAGTTCTTTCTGGGCTTGAGACCACCTCCCATTTTTCTTTCGAGTTTTACCCATAGGCATTTTGATGCTGATGTCCTCTTCTGAGGGTATATCTTGGTCTTCCCTGTTACCACAATAACTTTCTATGGTGAGATTCTTTTTTTGTTGTTTTGTGCTCATTTGGGGGGGGGAGGGGGACTTTGTTTCCTTTCTTTTAAAATTGATCTCTGATCCCAGGGTAGAAGGGGCTCTGTCTTGGGTTTCTTGTGCTAATGGCTGTAGGCCCTGGCTATTTACCTGTATTGTGCTAATGTCCTGAGGCCCAAGGGGCACCCTCTTGTCTGTGCTATGTTGAGGGGTGAGGTAGTGGGTGACTGGCACTGCTGGAGGCTGGAGGGGGTCTGGTAGCTAGGTGTTGAGCTGGAATTCTAGTGGTGGTATCTGGTATGTGTTGAGGTCTGGTAGGGTTTTTCTTTTTCTTTTTTTTTTAAGTAAATTTATTTTTAGTTTTCAACATTTACTTCTATAAGTTCTAAATTTTTCTCCCACTCCCCTCTCTCTTCTATCCCCCAAATGGCACGCAATCCAATTTAGGCTCTACACATATATTCCCATTAAGCATACTTTCACATTAGTCACGCTATATAAAAGAACCAGAATGAATAGGAGGAATCAAGATAAAGAAAAAAAATCAAAACCTAACCAAAAAAAAAATAGTCTGCAATGCTCTGCATTCAGACTCCATAGTTCTTTCTCTGGATATGGATGGCACTTTCCATCATGAGTCTTTTGGAATTATTTTAGGTCCTTGCACTGCTGAAAAGGTCTAAGTCTATCAAAGTCAGTCATTGCACACTGTGGATGTCCAGGAGGGTTTTTCTCCATTTCCTTGAGGCTATACTAAAGCACTTGGAGGTCTGGCCACTGAAGAGTACCTGTTTGTCCTGGCTACACTGAAGCATATAGTGGTTCTCAGAGCTGGAATCTGACAGTTTCCCTGGCTATGCTAAGGTATGTGAGGGGTCTTGATGTTGGCATTTGCCTGCTCCACCACAGTGAGGCTCAGGATCTCCCACTGGTTTGCTGAGGTGGGGCTTGCTGCTAGTTTGCTGGGATGCTTCCTGTCTTAGAATGTGTTCCCTTTTATCTGAGTGAGATAGCTCTTTCTTGCTGATCTTCCATGTATACCAAGCTAAAAGACCATACCTCATTTTTCTGCTGGTTCCGCTGTTCTAGGATTTGTTCTAGGGCACTATTTTACAGTTGTTTGGAGGTGAATATGGAAGGGCAACAGCTACTTACTGCTTACTCTGGCATCTAGGCTCCTGGAAGTGAAAATCTGCTTTGATTTTCTTAAAAGAAGAAAAAGAGAAATGGTTGTACCAGGGAAGAAAGAAGGCCCTTATCTCATATATTTTGGGGATACAAGTAGAATTCTATACAAATTAGTAATGGGTATATGAGAGTAGGCATCACTTGAACCTTAATTTCATCTCAACTCATCAAAGAAGAGTGACACAAATATAGTGATCCTTTAGGAATGGGGGGCTATCAGAATGCCTAAGGAGGTGCAAACTAGGCCAGGTCAGAAACAAATAAGTCCAAGCTCATTTCCTGGTTAGCAGTGGAATCCAGTCTATGAATAGTTACTGTACTTCCAAGAACGGATAAGTTAACTTTGATCACCAAAAAGTTCCTTATGAAAATTAGATAAAGGGAATGGATTCTTTTTTTGTTTAATCTGAACACCTTTGTTTAGATCTTTCCTTTGATGCTTATTTTTTGTATGATCTTAGACACATGACCATGACAGCCTTTGAGGTTTCTCCCATCTCTGGATTTAATAATAATTAACATTTTGATCTAACATTCTACAATCTGCCAAGATAACATAGGTAGCAAATACTAGATTCAGGATTCAAATCCAGGTCATTTAAGAGTTTCACATTTAGTTCTCTTTTCTCTTTATTGTATTGCTATATATTACTATATCCAACTTTCTGACAGCTCTGAGCTTCTACCTACCTCTATAGATCTTTTTTTAGTTAAATTATTTAGTTTTAGTTTTTAACATTCTCTTATCTAAGTTTTGAATGTTCTCCCTCTCCTTCTCTCTCCCTCCCCAAGACTGCTTGCAATCTGATATAAGTTCTACACATTTTCACATTAGTCATGTTGCATGGAATAATTATAATGAATGTGAAAAACCATGAGAAAGAAAAACTAAAAAAAAAAGAAAATAGTCTGCTTCCTTCTGCATTCCAACTCCATAGTTCCTTCTCTGGATGTGGCTGGTATTTTCCATCATGTGCCCTTTAGAATTGTTTTTGGTCCTTGCATTGCTAAGAAGGGCTAAGTCTATCAAAATCAGTCCTTGCACATGGTGGCTGTTACTGTGTACAATATTCTCCTGGTTCTGCTCCCCTCACTCAGCATCAGTTCATATATGTCTTTCCAGGTTTCTTGGAAGTCTGCCTCCTCATCATCTCTTATAGCACAATAGTATTCAATTACATTCATATACCACAACTTGTTCAGTCATTCCCCAATTTATGGGAAACCCCTCGATTTCCAGTTCTTGGTCACCACAAAAAGAGCTGCTATAAATATTTTTGTACATGTGGGCTCTCTTCCCATTTTTATGATCTCTTTTGGATACAGCCCTAGGAGTGATATTGCTGGGTCAAAGGGCATGCACTTTTTTTAAAGCCCTTTGGGCACAGTTTCAAATTGCTTTCCAGAATGGTTGGATCAGCCCACAGCTCCACAGCAATGAATTAAGTGTTCCAACTCTCCCAGATCTTCTCCAACATTTATCATTTTCCTATTTTGTCATGTTAGTCAATCTGATAGGTGTGATATGGTACCTAAGAGTGGTTGATTTGCATTTCTCTAATTAATAGTGATTTAGAGCATTTTTTCACATGACTATAGATAGCTTTAATTTCTTCCTCTGAAAACTGTCTTTTCATATCCTTTGATCATTTATCAATTGGGGAATGTTTTGTATTCTTTTAAATTTGACGCAGTTCTCTATATATTTAGAAATGAGGCCTTTTTCAGAGACACTGCTTGTAAAAATTCTTTCCCAATTTTCTGTTTCCCTCCTAACTTTGGTTGCATCAGATTTGTTTGTGGAGAAACTTTTCAATTTAATGTAATCAAAATTATCCATTTTGCATTTCATAATGTTCTCTCTCTCTTGTTTGGTCATAAATTCCTCCAATCTCCATAAATCTGACAGATAAACCATTCCTTGCTCCCCCAACTTTTTTACAGCATTAGCCTTTATACCAAAATCATGTACCCATTTAGACTTTATTCTAATATGCAGGATCAAGATGTTGATCTATGCCCAGTTTCTGCCATACTATTTTTCCAACTTTCGCAGCATTTTTTTGTCAAATGGCGAGTTCTTATCCCAGAAGCAAAGGTCTTTGAGTTTATTCAACAGTAGATTGCTATAATCATTGACTACTATGTCTTGTGTACCTAAGTTATTCCAGTGATCTAGCCCTCTATTTCTTAGCCAGTGATCTACCCCTCTATTTCTTAGCCAGTTTTGATGATTGCTGCTTTATAATACAAATTAAGATCTGGGTGGAAATGCCACCTTCCTTAGCATTTCTTTTCATTAATTGCCTGGATATTCTGGACCTTTTGTTCTTCCAAATTAATTCTGATAATATTTTTTTTCTAGCTCTCAAAAATAATTTTTGATAGTTTGATTGGCACTGAATAAGTACATTAATTTAGATAGAAAGGTGACTGGATTCTTGACCCAGACCAATTTTTAACTGTAATTTCACTTTAATTCCCAATGACCAAGCCAAAGCTACTATAGTAATTTCCAACTTTTCTGTGATCCACCCAACAATGACAAACACTAAATGACTAGGAAATGTTGTCTTAAATCTTAGATGAATCTCAGGAACATGGTCATATTCACTAACTGATCTAAACACCTATAACCTTAGGAATTTGCAAGTCTCTGAAAAAAAAGTTCATCTATTTATCCATATTACCCACAAGAGGACTAGTGCTTTTGGTAAAAGAAGAGTGAAAGGCTAACATTGAACTATGACTGTAATGGGATCACTATCCATGATACCTCCTATGGATCTCAGAACTTTTGGATCAGTTGGGCCACCTCTCAGTTTTAACAAGATGGACTAGAGTGAGGACATGGAGCCTATTTTGCACTTATCCTCAGGATGAATAGAAAACTATATTTTACACATGACTTAGACAGTATGGACAGACTATTTATTTGGGCTCCCTAATGCCTGCTACCTTTCAGAAGTTGCTGAAAGCAATTTTCCAAGACCAGACAAAATAGAAGATAATTGTACATCTGAATGATAACCTGATATACTCACCAGATGATGTTCTTTCTATGATACAAACTGTGCCAATACAAACATGAGTAACGAAACTACAAAACTGCTAGTTTGGCTACTTCGGGGGGACATCAGGACACCAAGAACTAAGGGTCAAATCCCAGAAGGGAGAATATTTCCTATCAAGGCCAATCATTATGAATACAAGGGCCTGCCTCTTTTACCGAAGTTTCCTACATATTCATTATGTTCTGACATGGACACCTTATCTCTGGATGCCCATTTGTTATATTTTGCTATGTAAATGGGTACATGGCCTTAATGACATAGTTTATACTCAATACAGATCACAACTGATCCATGACTTCTCAATCCGTGTCATGCTTTCTCATAGACATGACTCAGAGAATACATTCAATATATCTGAAAATTTCTTAAGTATTTTTCTATTTCATAAGTACCAGGTCAGCATTTAGGTCATCCAGCTATGATCCCTCCCTCTTGCTAAGTGACTGACTCACTTCCTTTTCTAATCATACTTTTCCTAGGTGATATCCCTTTTTTTATTTTTATTTTTTTTTGCTTTTTGGAGGGCAGGGCACTTGGGGTTAAGTGACTTGCCCAAAGTCACACACACAGCTAGTGTTAACTGTCTGAGGTCGAATTTGAACTCAGGTCCTCCTGACTCCAGGGCCAGTGCTCTATTCACTGCTCTACCTAGACACCCCGATGAGATCTCTTGCATGTTCTCCTTACATGCAGTTCATTACTAAAAATATACTACTATTTATGTTCTCCACTGCATTTTGGACTTTTTGTTGTTTAATCATTTTTTCAGTCATATCCAACTCTTAGTGACCCCTTTTAGGGTTTTCTTCACAAATACTGGAGTGATATGACATTCTCTTTTCTAGCTCATTTTGCAGATGAGGAAACTGAGGCCAAACAGGATTAAGTGACTTACCCAGGTCGCATAGCTAGTAACTGGCTGAGGCCAGTTTTGAACTCAGGCAGGCCTGACTCTGGGTCCAGCACTCTGTCTACTGTACCACCTAGCTGCCTTGTATTTTGAGTTACCCATACCTAATCCTTTGGAGCTGGTAGTGTTCCAAGATTCACAACTATATAAATTACTGTAAGAATGCCTCATTGATCACCTGAAAATTTCCTAAGAAATTCAAGGCATGAATGAGGAATTGTTTCAAGAACTCAAGAGCTAACTCAGCATTGGCCTCCACTTCGTCCTAGTGGAAGAAGACAGTTTGAACATATCTTTCTTTACAAGCTACACTTTCTCAGAATGAACTACAGTTCATTATATGGTATACTTCACTCAAACTTGCTTTCTCCCAGAAACAAAGTTAAATTACATGGTCTTCTGTACTGCATATGAAAAAACTAATTTTTGTTTGGTGTTTTATTAGATTAAGAATTGAAAACCATCGCTTTTTTAAAAAAAAGAACCTATATGATATGGCAAAAGGAGGTGATTTTCACAAAAGGTGCCTTTGATACAAGGCAATATTATCTTAATGGAGCCCAATATTTCACTATGGCCCTGACTGATCAGCACCATCTTGAACACCTACAATAAGTTCAAAAACTCATTAAGAAACAGATCCAGGTGACACTATTGGTCAAGAAACCATGGGGAGATTTGACTTATGGGTTTATTATGTCTCACTGCAATAGAATTGTTGGGCTATCCCACAAATTCAGATTCAGGAGTACTGAGGTACAGTAAAACCCCTAGCACCTAAGGTCTTAAATTTGTGGGTATGCTGCTATACAAAATAAAAGAGATCATAAAGTAACAGTGACCATGATATAACTCTAATGAGGCTCAAATACTGCCCAGTGGGAGAACCAAGGTGCTCCTATGTTAGGGGAATCCATTGATGATGAAAACTAATACAGATGTTCCTGCATGTATACATATCCTGGGAAAGGTAGAAAGATCTCTAACTATGATACCATGAGCCTTCAAATTGTTATTTTGAATTAGGATTCAACTGAGAAGCCTAAACAGTTGATAGATAGATAGGCAGACAGATAGAGTATATATTTTGAGTGTATGTTCTGAGTAGTGTCTGTGGGAAAACATGGTACTGGCTGAGAAATCATGCATGGATTGTGATCTATCCTGAGAGAATAAATAACTATGTGATAAAGTCATGAACTCATTGATGTAGTCATACATACATATATACATACACAGACCCTCGGTCTAAACTCCTAACTCCTACTTCAGACTTCATATCCTTGAATTTAATGTATGCTTACCTCCTTCTCACCACCATGTTGGTTATAGACACTGACCAAAGTGTCCCTTTTTCTCTTGTGTTTACTCCACTATTATCACACAGGTAGCACAACTGATCTCTTGGGAATTATTCTCAATTACTAATGTATCAAGTCCCATTTCTGGTCACTTCCTTCCTTTGCACTTCAAGACAATACCATAATTGTACCTGGTAACATACCCAGACTAATAGCCAGTTGGAGAGAACCAGTTAACTTGGTAGATTATTTTGTTGCCTCTCGATAGCATGAGTATTGAGTCTCATGTTCTTGGAACTGAAATTTCCAGATACCATGTGAAAATTCAGCATTCATATCTCCAGAAGACTTGTGAAGACTCTTACTTCCGCCCATTAGCCATAAGCTCCTGAAATAGTGTCTAATGTCCACAAAATAAGTGGTCAGTGGAGTACTAAGTCTCCTGTCAGCGCAAGCATCTCCAAACTTCATGAATTGGGAAGGCTATGGGGAAGATGGGTAGACATGAGAGATTGCCTCTATCCCCTTCCCACAAAATCTAATCTTAATCTGTTATGTGCTTTTCCTCTCACCAGCCCCTATAAAACTTGGTTGCCTGGTCTTGGGAGGCCCCCAGGAAAAGAGAATGTCATCTGAGGCTCATCTTAGGTATAGTTCAGAAAAAAAAAATATGAGAATTAGTGAAGGAATCATTTTTTTAAAAGAACACACAGGCCACAAAATTCTGAACACTTATGGCTGCTAAAGAGCCAACAAAAGGACAGCAACTAAAAGTCTGCTGGCACAAAATATTTGCTAAGTATTCCAGTCCCTTTTCTCCTACCTTCAATTTGAAAATATTGAAAATATATTCAAAACACTATTGAAACTTGAAACAGCTTTACCAAGCTCTTTAAAAAGGTCTCTCTTTTTCTTTTTTTTTTTTTTTTAGCATATATGATTTCTAATTCAAACTTTCTGGAAGGCAGCCACATAGACAAAAATAATGAGCCATTTAGGGTCTAGGCCCATCAATGGTGACATACACCAGGATCGTCCTCATATGCCAAAGAACTATGATGTTCACATTTAAATGTCACGATAATTGAAATTTGTCACAGCATGGTGTAAAGAGTCTATGACAGCAGGCCGTGCTTTAACTGAACTAATACTTTGATAAAGCTTACACAGCAGTAACTTGGTGAGAAACAAGGTCCATCTTTTCATTTTATTTCATTTTTTCGGTGTATTTTTTCTACATAATAGGTTTCCTGATTAGAATTCAATGAACTAGGTTTCTGACCCACATTATCTTTAAAGATGTCTTATGCTTGACGTAGTTCAATTGAGTGATAATAATGTTTAGGGCCAAATGATATAGCTCAATTAATGGTGATACCTGCCTCTTGTTTATTCCATGTGATCTAACCAAGGTAGGCAGATATACCATCTATCTCAATACTTTGCTCCCTGCAGTCCTGAAATCATTCCCACATCCCTTCCTCCATTGGAAACTTGGGCTGCACCTTTGGAACTACACTGGGTTGAGATAGGTGAGATTTCACTTTGTCGTGCTTAAATCAAGGCCTCTGCTTACCTTGCAGATCATGGCCAAATCACATTCTCTATCTCCCACTTTCCAGCTCCCCTGTATATGTTGTATTCCCCAATTAAAATATAAATTCCTTGTGGTCAGGGACTATCTCATTTCCTCAAAATGTGCTCAGCATAATGCCTGCAAAACAAAATAAAAATTTTACATATCTATATCTCTATAATTTATTTAGTTAGACAGTTCTTTTTCTCTATCATCATTATCACAATACCAAAACAACAGACATTCCTATAGGATTTTAAAGATTTCAAGGTGTTTTTCTCAAAACACTGTAACCTAGGTTTAAGGACACTGTTATACCTTTTTTACATATGAATACATTGATTAATTCATTCCACAAGCATTTATTAAATAACACTTATGTTCCAGGCATTATGCTAGGTACTATGGCAGGCACTAAATTAGAGCGTTCATTGTAAAGTAAATTAAATTCTAAGAATTTGAAAATGAGACTCAATCCTTTTTACCTCTGCATTTCAATTCCTTTATTTTGTAGCAAATGCCACTCCAAATAAATGATTATATGGGACCTGAGGCAAAAAGGAAAGCCCATACACAAGACAGAATGAGATACTGGGCTTCCAAATCTATCAAAACTGAGATGATGGTTTAACAGCTACCCAGAATAAAGTCCTTTAGCAGCTTCAAAGATGGCTTCCCAGATGTCCCTTTTTTTTAAAAGGAACAAAAGAGATTTCAGGATGGTGATTATTGAGGAGCAATGTGTAATTTGCAATCTCTGCTTCTGAATCTATACCAGGGGTGGGAAACCTGTGGCTTCAAGGTTACATGTGGTTCTCTAGGTCCTCAAGTGCAGCCCTTTGACTGAATACAAACTTAACAGAACAAATCCTTTTCTTAAGTGGATTATTAAGGTCACTGGTTCCCCACCCTTGAAACTATACTTTTCAATCATTAAGCACAGTGATTTAATTGCTTAAGAGGGATGAGAATATGAGATTGGAATCTTCTCTGACTGAGTAAAGGTTAGTTGAAAAAATGAGACCTGAAAGGTCCTCTCTATGATGCTAGTAGGTGCTATGGAGTTGTCTAGATCCAGACAGGCAAATTATCTCCGAGATTATTATTGGTTAAAGAGTGGAAGAATTTCTTGGCTGGCCTTCAGGAGTGGAAGCAAAATACAAGGGTCAATTAACTCTTATGGGTTTTATGTCATTTAAATGACAAGTGTCAGAATAGCCTTGATTCATTCTCTCAAATGAAGGATCAAAGGCCCCATAGATGTACTTTTTTTTTCTTTTCTTCCCCCCATATTGGTATTCTACATGTGAAATTTCAACACAGATCATAAATTCGGGGTGGGGGAGGGGCTTCCAGCATACAAAGTATCTTATAAGGAGAAACTTATGACTTATATTACTGTCCAAATGCATATAGCATGTACATTCTATAAAAAGCAATATTTATTCATTCACACACATCCCTAGAGTAAAGAAGGATACAATTTGCTATATAAATTTTTAAGAAGGAAAATTAAATCCTTATACACATAAGAAGGCAGGATTATAGAACTATAGAGACTCAACTTTATGGAAAATATTGCAATTATTAGTTTTGTTGCTTCTTGCCACAGACACAAAGACAAAATTGAAACAGTTCTTGTCCTCATGATGCTAACTGAAATCCTTAGAACCTTATCACTGCATGTCTGAATATGTAGTAGCCATAATTCCCACATATAGTTGGCAGTGCTGTCTCTGACATTTTCCAAAGTGGTGATTCTACTCTCACAGAGCAGCTGAACAGCAAAGTGTCATTTGATTTTTACTGCGAGGAGTTGAACCCAATGAAATTGACTATGAAATGTGCACTTGATATGGTGACAGCTCTTTATTTTTTAAAAGGCATACAAATCATGTGAACTCTTCAAAAACATTAGTGCTGCTTTCACATCTCTTGACAACTGAAGGCCAAAAAACTGCACGCAAAACAGTCCACAGATTCTTCATAGGAAAAAAAAGGTTCAAAACCCAATTATTTGCAAAGAAAATGGTGACAACTATATTTTGGGACTTCAGTAGTACATTTCAACAAAGACTAGAATACAGTGATAAGTACTTTCAACTGAGAATTTTTTCATGACACTGTAAAGTCTTCACTTGAGTTGAAAAGACACCGTGCCCTAAAGAGGAGGTATTTGGAAATAAGACAAAACCTACCACATCGCCAAAGCAACACCAAAGTGTATCCAGGAGTAGAAATTTGAATTCCTATTACACTCACTGTACAATTCTATTATCATTAGTGTTTTGTTCATCTGGACTTGTGATTTCATTAATATGGGAAACTGTCAGTGTGGAAATTTTATAATTTTTATTTTATATACATTTTTTATATAATTGTACATAAATTTTATATACAATTCCTCTGTAACTTATACTATTAAAGAATTTGCTCAGGCCCTCAGAGATCAAATGATTTGCCTCTATTCACACAAGCATTAAGTGTCAGAGGTAAGCCTTGAACCCAGAACTTCCTGACTCTAAGCTTATCCTACTATCCATTACATCATACTGTCTGTCTCTGTTTTTATGCCTTCTTATATTCATGAGCCCTTCAGGAAATGTCCTTTAGATTAAAATATATATATACATATATATATTTTTTTATTAGCATATGGTCAGTAAAATACAATGAAGACATTTCATAATAACCCATTTTCCTTTTATTTTTCCTATTGGAAAATTCAAAACCCACAAATGCCCAACCAATCTTTACATCTTTATAATGTAGTGCTTGAGCACAAACCACATGCAGAAGTAGCAACTCACATAATTCCCAATTTGTGTTTGATTTTTCAAAATTTCTTTCACTACCACCCCCACTTCCATTTTTCAGTTAACCATGGAACAAATGATTGCTTTGTTGCCTCCATCATGTCAAAAATAGTCTTTTTTTCACTTCATAACCTCCCTATACCTTTTCAGTAGCTTGAGGCTTGCCTATCCTCTGTAAACTGTCAAATCTTTCCAACCACTTCTCAAACACTGTGATTTATCCAACTTAGGATAAGCAAACCACGCCAGCTTGACACATAGTTTCATGTCCCTGAGAGATTGTCAAAGAACATGTCTAACAAAGCTGAAAAAAAAAAAAAAGGTTGTCAGGTTTGGGATGACTTCATTGAAATACGTACTTTAGCCCCTTACTTTGCATCAAACCCATCCAGAATCTCAGACAAAGAGGTCTCCACTGCTAATTATTAAAAGTGAAGTGATGGCCAAATTTTGGTTCTCTTTGGATATTTTATCATTTTGCTTTTCTTGTTTCCTTTTACTGCAATTCGATGAGGGGAGTCAGGATTGTTAAAGGCTGACCATGAATTAGACAAACTTGCTGGTCAAGAAGTGAATAGCTGAATGAATCACATTATAATACGTGTGTGCCCTAGAGTTAAAAGGTAGTGATCAGAGATAGCTATTATCACCATTTCAGATATAACACCACTGAAATGATAAGGGGCTAGGAAACTTGCTCAAAATCATTTACGGAATTTCAAGTTGTGTTAAGAATAGGACAGGCCAGCTCACCTAAGAACCAGTCTTGTTCTTGTAATCATTGGGTAATAGTGCTGGCTCCTGGACTCCAGAGGGTTTTCATGCCTTCATTTGTTTTTCTATTTAAGTAATTAAAGGATCTGCAACCTTATTTTTCTTTGTAAATTTTGACACTTAAAAAAGATAATTTTGGAAATACTATCAACTTTTAAATTGATTCTATGGTGAATTAGTTAGAACCTAGAGGAAGAAAATGTGCCTGAATGACGGTGCCTTGCATATTCACATCATAGAATTAGAGAAGGGACCTCAGGGATCATCTAAATGCAAAGTTCTCATTCTGTAGCTGGGAAAATAAGGCCCAGGCTGTTTAAGTGTCTTGTTTGCAATCATAGAGAAAGTAGCAGGGCCAGAATTTGAACTGAGGTTTTCAAATTCCAGCACCAGTTTGTTTCCTGAACTTCTACTGTACCAAGCTGCTTCCCTAACAAGAAAAAAAAATGCTCCTAAGTTTTTGCTTGTATAAGAATCAGAAACACATATACATACAAAGATAAACAGTAGCAGTAAACATTTCTTTTTTTTCTCCCTCCATGCATGGAATAGTGGGATTAGGAGATTAGGAGACAGAAATTCATGTGCCCTGCCATTAGGACCTTGGGCAAGCCATTGGAACTCTATTCTCATATAGAAAACGGTAGCATTACAGTATGCAATCTCTCAAGTCCCTTCCAGCTCTAGGATTTTATGATTGGAAGCAGCGGAAAGAGGAAATTTAATTTATTTTTTTTGTTTGACCAATTGAAGTATATAATTAGACATAGATGGAATACCTTTTTTTAAAATGACCTTTTCCCATAGAAATTAGGATTTGTATCCACAAAGGGATGATTCATTCCCCAAGATGAAATCTTCTAATATAAATAAATAAATGAATGAATGAACAAATAAATGAATAGATAAATAAATTTGGCTTAGCCAGCAAAGAACAAATATGTTAAAGAAAAAGAAACCAGGAAAACATAAAGAAAAAAAATTTACAAAGGATGTTCACTTTGTATTTATGACCAATTTTTTCTAGCAAAGCCTCAAGTTCTATTTTTAAACTACAGCCTTCCTTGTTTTTCAAACAGACCTCTCCATCCATATCTCTTTATGGCTCCTCTATTTCATCAGTCTCAAAATAATTATGTGCAAAAATGTAGCCTGAAATTATGGTGGGAATGATCTGCTCGCCACTCTGAATGGGGTATCAATTCCCAGGTCTATACAATTGGGTAATCTTCCACATCAAATACTCAGCAGGAGTCAAGGAGCTCCAATAGTTATTGAGTGACTGACATTTTTATTCTATAGAGTACCTTACAATAAAACAAGTTTACTGTTTTCATGAAAACCTTTACATCTCTCATCCTGGGAATAGTCATATTAACATTCCAGTTAGGGTTTCCTATAGAAGTCACAGAGCTGTCTGTGAACTCAGAGGTCAAAAGCAGTTGGGAACGATCAGCATCTCACATCCTAACTTTTCTCATCTAACTACCAGTCACAGATCTTTTTCGAAATATGTGCTGCTTTAGAAAGACCACAGTAAATGCCCTCAAATGACTCACTAACCTCTGCTGAATCATTCCAATTACTGTTAGCAAACAACATTTATAAATGAGGCAGCCATTGAGAATACTTCACCGGATTACCCCTAGCCAATTCCAAAAGTGAACCTGGAAAGCTAACCTCAAGACTAGCAATAGATTTTCAGCGTGACAGTATTTGCAATCTAGGAAAGAATTTAACTATTATGGTACCTTAAATATTTTTGAGCAATGTTACACTTAACAGTTATCTTATCCTGATTGAGCATTTACAGTAAGCCAGACATATTAACAATTGTAAGACCTGATTTAGTTGCTATATACCTATTGCTAAAAAAAAAATGGGGGGTAAAAGTTTAATTGAAGAAAAAAAAATTAAAGAAGACTTCTCAGTGCATTAAGATCAAAATATGGTATTGATTTACTTTTATAGGAGCAATGGTCGATTACCTCATACATTATTCATCCAGCCGCCTTCGGTTTCAGCCGTTATTGTTATGGTTGCCATCAATGGTCATTCATCACACTCTGGCAGTAGAACAAGTTTCAGTTGTTCCCTCCATTCTTCATTAAAAGAAACAATGCTGTAAGGCAGGTTTCTCTGACTTCCTACATGATTCCCCCAGGCCAGTCATCATGCAAGAAGAACACACACTCCCTAGTAATACATGTAACAGGCAAGAAGTCAGATGAACTGTTTTCTCCAAGCACACACCCTAGTTTTCCTACTGGCCCAATAGGTCCTCTGTAGGAATATTAGACAATCAATCAACATTTATTTATTAAATACATGCCATGTGCTGGGAACTGTGCTGGACACTGAGGGGAAAATTTATGAAATGATTCTAGCCCTTCTACTGTATAACCTATTCAGATATAAGTAAATACAGGATTTTTGTTTCACTGAATCTGATTCCATTAGTGAATTTTACTCCCAGTTAAGAAGCTTCCTCTGCCAATGTTGGTCTACATCTGTTTTGTAACTTACAAATGGGAGAGTTGTCTGGGATGCTGAGAAGTGAAATGATTTATCCAGGGCCACACTGTGAGTGTGGGTCAGACACAGAGTTTGGAGTCAAGTTTCCTAATTCCCAGGAAAGCTTTCTAAAGCATATACAAAAGACATAGACATAGACATATATATTTTTTTAATATAGAAGAAGGGACCCTAATAATTGGAAGATCTCTGGAATGCACTAGGACTTAAAATGGCCCATGAAACACAAGGTCACGTAGCTACTACATACTTGAGGCAAGAGGATGATGCTAGATAAGGAATGAATTCTCATAGGGCCCCACAAACTGGGCTAAACTGAAGATTCCAAACTGATAGATAAAGCTCAGCGGGCTTCCCTTTTCTTCTTCATTTTTAATTTTATTTCAAAATGATCAGAAAGGGGATAAAAAGAGCCATTTAATTACTGATCTCTTTTAGTTTGCATATCTGCTAATTAATGTTACATAAGAAAGAGAAATTTTATCACCCAAATAATCTTCTGTCAAAACTGTTAGGGAGTCTATAAAAAGTGCACAATTCAATTTAAGAGTTATTGAAACTTTCTGATGTATGCTTTATCCATAATAGTTAGGGGTAAGTTTGAGGGGATAGAAAAGAATTTGAATGATGCTCTAACTTAGGGTGACAATATAATTACACCCTCCAATTCCAT
The DNA here is from genome assembly GCA_028627135.1 of Pseudochirops cupreus. Classification (NCBI taxonomy): domain Eukaryota; kingdom Metazoa; phylum Chordata; class Mammalia; order Diprotodontia; family Pseudocheiridae; genus Pseudochirops; species Pseudochirops cupreus. The sequence goes on along the minus strand of CM053582.1, from coordinate 334,243,879 downwards.
TTAAATTGTTTAAAATTCAAATGCAATCTGATTGAAATATAAAAGCAGTGTCAAGATATTGCTGAAATCTTACTATGGATGATTTTTGCCCCATTAGAATAAAGGAGAATGAAGGAGTAATGCCAGCTAAACATTAATGCTGACTTAACAGATGTAACATCTGTGCTGTTATCCCAAATCCTTTCACTGAAGGAATAAACAAACAAACAAAAAAAGATGCACTGAAGGTGACTGCACCCTAGGCATGCATCTGTATTTTAAAACGCAATCAACAACATTTCCTCCAGCACAACTAATACCTGTTAACCAGTTCCCAAGACTGAATTTTAGCTGTGAAAGCCATTGATTGCAAAGTGAAATTTAAGTCAATCAACTGGTTGTGCCATACCAGTGATCCTGACCTTTAGTTTTTAACACACTAAACTGACTCTAAATATTCTCAGTGCTCTGTTAACATCTCAAAAAAACCCAACTCTCAAACCAAAATTAATTTTAATTCAATTTTAGAAAGAAATATCTATTACAATTTCTGACAGGAAAGAAAGGAAACCTTGATAACAAAAGGTAAGAATTTGCAAAAGGCAAGGAAAGCACTCATCTGTTTCTTTTTTTAAAGCTAAACTATTTTGGGGCCATATGACAACTTCATAATGAATATTGAATTCAATATGCATTCATTTAGTGCCTAAGAGCATTGGTAGCATAAAATCAATCCATCAATAAGCATTTATTAAATTCCTCTAATTTGACAGCACTGTGCTAGGCACTAAGCATACAATGACAAAAATCAAATAGTCTTTGCTCTCAAAGAACTTTTCATTCTATCAGGGAAGACATGGCTTAAAAGGCTGAGTGGTAAAGCAGAAAGACCAATGGATTAGGAGCCAAAAGAACCCTTGTTCAGATTCTATGAAGCACGCAGGTGTGACCTTAAACATGTTACCTACTCTCTTTAGATTTCAGTTTCCTTATGTGTAAAATAAGGAATTCAGTTTTCAGTTCTAAAGCTTTGATCCTCTCTGTATACATACATACACACACACACACACAGGGAAAATGTGAAAGTAAATGTGAGATAGTTTAGGAAGAGAAAACACTAGCATTTGGAGTGAACAGGAACTTCACTTAAAAATTAATACTTCCGCTGAATCTTACAGGGGATTATGTTATTCAGATTTTAGTGGAGCATAGAGTCCAAGCAAAAGGGGTAGCCACTGCAAAGGTTCATAGATTATAGACACAGGGCTACATGTGTAGAATAGCAAGGTCAGTTTGGCAGAAACTTAAGAGTTCATGAAGTTGAGTAACTGATAATGAGGTTGGAAAATAGAAATTGGGGTTTAGTTGTGAAGGGCTTTATAAGACAAACAGAGGAGTTTACATTGGATCCTAGAGGAAACTGGGAGATATTGAAATTTTTTTTAAGTAGAGGAGTGACATAGTCAAACCTGTACGTTGGAAAAATCACCTTGGAACCTATATTCAGTCTGGATTGGAATGAGGACTCAAGGAAGGGAGAACAATAAGGAAGCTGTTGTATACCCTAGTTAAAAGGTGATGAGAGCCTTCACTAAAGTTGTGACTATTTGAGTAGTGAGAACAGACCAAAAGTGAAAGATGGAGAGGGAAAGATATGGGAAGGGTAAGACTTGGCAACACTGGATATGTGGAATGAGGAATCAAAGATATTGCCAGAGTTGTAAACTTAGGAGACTAGAAAGATGATGATGCCCTCAAGAGAAATAAGGAAGTTTAGAAAAGGAGTGATTTGGGAGGGAGAAGATGGATAATATGGATGATTGTAAATGGCTGAGAAACGAATGAAAGAAGAGGAAGTAGAGGTAATGAGTGTAGACAGGTTTGCAAAGAAAAAAAAAGATGAAAAATAAAATAATATCTGCCTTCCAAGAACTTAAAGTCTATTGAACTTATAGTATTCTTTTATATTATTAAGTTCTCCCTATGAGACATAGTATTGTACAACCCAAGACAAAAATGAAAAATTGGGAAATTTAACAATAATAAATACAGATGGGGGCATTAGGTCATCTAATCCAGCTCCCTCATTTCATAAGTGAGGAATCTGTGCCCACAGTAATAAAGGCTGAAATTAACAGCCAGGATTTGAACCAAAATCTCTGGTTCCAAATCTATCCCACTTTCCATTGTACCACATTGCAGTGGTGGACACATAGCTCTAACTCTTGGGATAGATGATGAATAGTGTGAAGAGAAGAAAATCAAACATCTAACATTTTGAAGGTAATTGGCATTTCATCTTATGAAGACATAATGTGTTTATCATTTAAGTATACATACACTGTGTAGAAGATATCACTGAAACAAAGCATTGTTATCTAAATGCACGACGTCATAAGATCATAAAACTAGAGGGCCTCAGAGGCCATCTAGCCCAGTCTCCTAATGTTAGACATAAGGAACCCAAGGTCCAAATGGTTTAAGGTCCAAGATTACCATTCAAGAAACATTAAAAGTGAGATTTAAACCCACACCCTCTGACTCTAGAGACAGTTCTCTAGTACTATATACCAATGCCTTCCCTTCTATGGGCCTCATCCTTAAGGGTTTAGCCTGTGCTCTCAAGGTCACATGTGACCCTCTAGGTCTCAAAAGCAGTCCTTGGACTGAATCCAAACTTCACAGAACAAACCCTTTTAATAAAAGGATTTAATAAAGGATTTGTTCTGTGAAGTTTGGATTCAATTAAAGGGCCACACTTGAGGACCTGGAGGACCACATGTGGCCTTGAGGCCATGGGTTCCCCACCCCTATTAGACTAAAAGATCACTTAGGCCCTACCAACATTGATACTGTACAATTCAAAATAACTTTCCTTTCTTCTAAGAAAGCAAAATTACTTCCTGCTATTATACCAAAGATAATGACGCTGTAAGGAGAAAAATGAAAATATGGATAATTTTATGTTCACTGTTAAAAACTGAACTTTTAGAACGAAGCTGTTGACTATCTCTGTATCTCTATGTCATGTGAGGGTAATTTACTAGAAAATCAGAAGCCTACATTTATTAGGATAAGAAAAGAGATATTTTTTTTTCCTAATGTAGCTGAACACATGCCTGTACCTTGACTTATGCATCAAGGGACAATAACTGAGTCTCCAGGATCATCCCTCCATACTATAGTTTCCAAGTTGCCTATCCCTGAGGGAGGGAAGAGAGTGAGAGAAGAGGCCCAGTAGAGACCTATGGTAATACAGTTAGTCATTGGGAGTCTAATGTTGATGGGTGGCTTTCTCCTTTAGTTCCCTGTGTTATACATGTCTCTGGGAAGTCTTTGCTCACCAGGCTATGAGCTAAAAACATAAAGGTCAGAAGTACAGTGAAGACAAAAGGGGCTGGGCAATGATGATTCTGCGTCACCTGGTCACTGAGAGCTCTATCCATGAAAACCCTCTCTGAGACTCTCCCTATTATTTCTTCGTAGGAATGTACTGTGTAGTCGTCGTTCATCCTTTGTTTCCAAAGATGACCAACGATGTCATGGGGCAATGTCTTGACTTGTGAGTGAATTAGATTTAAGTGAGGCAGAGTTTTGCAGTGTTGTCAACCTCTCTATTCCAGGGTCATTGAAGTCCAGCAGCAAGACAAAAGTCAAGATGACCAGCAATGGTCTTATATGTAGTGAATGACCTCAGCATTTTCGATGTCTGACCAAGCTTTAAGCACTCCACAGCACCTACTTTAATTTCCCTCATGGCCATTGGAACAAACTGTTCTCATCTGCCCATCCCACCTGGGGAAATCCTCACATGCTTTGGGTAGACATCCCCCTAATTCACAAATGGGTCTGAGGCCCATCATTTATCCTCAATGTGGTTTAACCCACTTGTCTAAATGCTTTTGTCAGAGTGTGACCACTTCATGTGCTACCACTTCTTGGTGCCACAGGTAAGAATGGGGTGGCAGGTGGACACTGAAGGTGGATGAGTAGCCTTGAAAAGGTCTCAGAACGTCCTCACACTAGAGGTATTAATCCTCCTTACATCCCCCATACACCCTTAATGTATTGTGAATGTTTTATAAAAGTTACCCAGTTAACTTGTTGCCAGGAAAAAGCTGAAGCTTGGAAGAAATGAAATCATAGGCTATACTCAAATAAATAAAGGGACATCAAGGTTGGAGATGTCTTCCCAACTCCTTATACACACCCCAACCAACTTTATAATAAGACAAAATACACTATAAAAAAAGAGATAAAATTTAACCAAGGGCAAAAACAAGGGGCGTGTTGGTAGTATGGAAGAGATGAGTTAGGGGAGATAGATGAAAAGTTTTGCCAGACTTAAGGAACTCAAGTTAGCCTTTCATATAGAAGGAAACCATTAAAATGCATTTCTTTGGAGGAAGCTGTTCCGTACTCCAGGATCATCCACTTCACTCAGACTTCACTAGGTCTTGCCTACTTCTCCACCCGTTCTGAATCTCAGAATCTTAGGGCTGGAAATAACTTCAGATAGAGATCATGAAGTCTAATCTCATCTTAAAAAACAACTGTCTCTACCACCAATCCAACAAGAAGTCATCCAGCCCTTTCTCAAGGACCTCTCGTGAGCCTTCAGGAGTGCCTCATTCCCCCATTCCACTTGGAACTGGCTCTAGTTGTTGGGAGGGTTTTCCCTTTAGTAAGCCTCACCCTGACTCTGAAACTTCTCCCCATTGTTCTTAGTGCTTCTCTCTGTGCCCAAGCATAATAAGTTTACACGCTATAGTCATTGAGCCATTTTTTCAGTCACGTCCAACTCTTTATGACCCCATTTGGGGGTTTCTTAGCAAAGATACTGAAGTTGTTTGCCATTTCCTTCTCCAGCTCATTTTACAAATGAGGAACTGAGGAAAACAGGGTTAAGTGACTTGCCAAGAATCATTCGGCTAGTAAATGTCTGAGGCCAGATTCGAACTCAGGAACAGTCTTTCTGAATCTAGGCCCCGTATTCTATCTGCTGTGTCCCCTAGCTGCCCTCACTGTATCTTCTCTTCACTAAGCAGAATATCTCCAGTTCCTTCAACAAGTACTCATATAGCATAATCTGAAGATTGACTACCATTCTAATTATTCTCTTTTGACCATTTTTTCACTTATCAATAGCTTCCTAAAATATGAGAGCACTGGGACAGTTAAAGTACCCAGCAGTTATGTTGCCTAAAATGAGTTCAAATCCAGTCTCAGATACTTACTAGCTCTGTTACCCTGGGCAAATCACTTAATCTCTACTTCAGTTTCCTCAGCTATAATATGGAGATAATAATAGTACCTATCCCATAGGACTTTTCTGAGAATCAAATGAGATAATATTTGTAAAAGCACTTAGCACAGTGCTTTGCACATAGTAGGCTCTTAAATGCCTACAGGTTTCCTTTCTTCTTTCCTACACCACCTGTTGTTTGACCAGAGCAAAGTACAACAGGTCTATTAAATACCTTGTTCTGGACACTAGCCATCTTTCTTTCAATACAGTGTAAGATTCCATTAGCACTGGAAGGGGCGGGGGTTTCCTGCCTTATCATATAATTGATTCGTATTGAATTTTCAGTCCATGAAAATCTCTAGGTCTTTTTCAGACAAATTTCTATTTAACCATATCTCCTCTTTATAAAGTTGATGATTTTCAATTCATGTATAAGTCTTCATGATCCAGAATGATAAAAGTCTTAAATACATGCCTCATGGAGACAGATTGTGTGGACTAAGGAAGGGTAACCTTGAAAAAAGAACACCCAGGAATGTCATGATGTCTCTCTTAAGCTACTATACTATGACATGAATGAGGGTTTCGACTTGCTCTGTTTGAGACCAGATGCAAAAACTAGGAGTAAAGGAAAGAAGTTGCAAAGAGGCAAAATTAGGCTTAATCTAAGAAAAGACTTCTTAATATTTAGAAGTTATTAAGAGAGGAATTCCTCTTGACTGCAGGTCTTCAAGCAAAGACTGACCACTTGTCAAATACATCTTTGGAGATTTTCTCTCTTAGGTATGGAATGAACTAGATGGCCTTTGATATAGCTCCTTCCAGTTCTGGAATTTTGTGATTCTGTGCCTTTAAATTAGCTTCTATTTAATTTCATCATTAGTTTAGGTACAATATTTTAGTTTGTCAAGATCTTTTTTGCATCTGGAGTCTATCATCTCTAATAAGGAAGTATACCAAGGTTGAAGATGTTTTCCCAACACCAGATATGCTTTATAACTTTATAACTTTATACAGGACAACACACATGGAAACAGAGAATATAAATTTTAACCAAGGACATGGACACTGAGGATGGAGGAATGGAGAAAGTGGTTTAGGAAAGACAGACTACAATTTTTATCAGAATTAAACCCCCCAGTTTTAACTATGTTTCTTACCTTTAATTTAATAATATATGATTTTTTCTGAAATCATTTAAGAATGTTAGAACACAGCCATTCACAGATCACAGTGCCATTCCATTAGAGTAGAAAAAATGGAGAAAACCTAACTGAGGTAAAGGCAATTAAGTAGTTCAGTGAACAGAGTGTGGCAAATGGACACAGAAAGATCTGGATTCACATCTGGTCTCGTATTATTGCTAGCTGTCTGTCTCTTAGCAAGTCACAAACTCTGTGTGCCTCAGTTCTGTCATCTGTGAAATGGAAATAACAACAGCACTCACTATTGAGTTGTACAAGGGTAAAATGAAATAATATTTGTAAAAACCCTCAGCAGACCTAAAATTACTGCATAAATTCCAGCTACTGTTAATTAAGACATCTTCAAGCAAACTTGGACAGAGTCATTTCAGTCACATGAATGAGACCAGAAGTGAGATTGCAAAGGACTAGGAAGTGGAATGTGAGGCAGTAGAAACAACAGGTAAAGAGTTTCTTTCAATAAGCTGAATACAAGAGGCAGGGCGTGCAGGGTTACAGTTTGTGGGGATGACAGAGTCAAATTTTTATCTTCTTGACTTCTCTGGAGTGTCCGACTCTTACAAAAACTCCTTCTTGAACACTCTTTTCCCTGAGTTTTCATGACACTGTTCTCTATTTGTTTTCTTTCACCTGTATAACCATTCCCTCTGAGTCTTCCTTGCTGGATCGTCTCCCGTTCCCCACATCCTGTGTATTGTTTTTGCTCCAAGTCTCTATCCTGAACTTTCTTCTCTGGTCTATTAATCAGAGCCAACCTTTGCACAGAGCTTACTATGTGCCAAGACTCTGTGCTAAGTACTTTATAATTATTATCTCATTTTTATCTTCATATCAACCCTGAGAAGTAGGAGCTATTATCATTTCATTTTACAGGTGAGGAAATGACTTGCCCAGGATCATACAGCTAGGAAGTTTTTGAGACCATATTTGAATTCAGATCTCCTTGACTTCATGCCAGGGCCTTTATCTACTGTGCCACATAGTTTTCTCTCTACAACCTAACTGTTCTCTGCATCTCTATCCCTCTGTCTCTGTCTCTTTTGGTTTCCTTGTCCCTTTTTCTTTGTTTCCATGTCTCTCTGTCTCTTCCTCCTATCTGTCTGTCTCTCACTGTCTCGTTGTCTCTGTTTCTGTCTCTGTCTCACTATCTCTGTCTTTGTCTCTCTCATCTAATCATGTCTCATGGGTTCAATCATCATCTCTAAGTGAATAACTTCCAAATTGACAGATCCAGTCCTCACCATTCTCTTGAGTTCCAGTCCCACATGACTACCTGCTGGATTTTTTAATCTAGATGTCCCAAAGAAATTTAAAATTCAACATGACCAGAACAAAGCTCGTAACCTTCCCTCCTCCCCCCCCCCCAATCCACCGCCCTTCTAACTTTCCAATTTCCATCAAGGACATTCCAACATCTGTGTTACCAACCTCAGTCATCCTGAACCTTCACTCTAAGCCTCACCCTTCACATCCAGTCACAAAAGCCTGTGAATTCTGCCTTTTCGTTATCTCTCATATGTTTTCTCCTCTTCACACACAACACCTCTCCCCTACTCCATACCTTAATCACTTCGCACGTGGATTATTGTAATAGCCTCCTAATTTGCCTCCCTCTGCAATGTGCCCTCCATACAGTTTCCCAATTTGGCAAAGCTAAAGCACAGGTCTGATTATGCTAATCCCCTACTCAAGAAGCTTCAATGGCTCTCTATTACTCCCGTAATAAGATACAAACTCCTTTCTTTGACAATTTAAGCCCTGCATAATTTGGCGCCAAAAATCTTTCTTCACGGTATTCTTCTACAGGTAATCTATGTTCCAGCCACATTAGCCTATCTGCTCCCCTCCTGCCTCATTACCTTTCCACATACTATCCCTTCAGTACTAGAAGGTTCTCCTGTCTTAGTTTCACCTCCCAGAATCCCTAATTTCCTCTTAAGTACAACTTAGGTACCACTTTTACACGACACCTTTCTTTATCTCCTTAATATTGAGTGCCCTCCCTCTCCATCCCCTCAAAATATTTTTAAATTTACTGCAGATATATATCTGTGTCAACTTCTTTATGTGCATAATTTCCCCTCAATCAAATGTAAGATTGTACATTGAGGTCAAGGAGTATTTTGTATCCCTAGTGCCTAACACAATGTTTAACACATTGTAGGTAGTTTTAAAAAATTTTCATCAAATTGAATTAAGTTCATCCTACTTAAAAAAAAAAAAAAGAAAAGCCTGAAAAAAAAAGGTTAGAATGACCTCTATCAGTTGTTTCCTTTGGTTCAATACCATCCCAGTTCCCTTTAAATAGAGCACCCAAAGCCCCTGTTACTACCATAAGTGTTTTACTGCTACAGCATGAATTGCTACTCACATTGTTAAAATTGCTGATTTACTGAGGTTTCAATCATGGCTTATACCTGGAGCTATCTCAGAATTATAGAATTGTGTGCGTTGAAAGTGATGAGGGGAATGAGGGACAGACAGCTGGCGAAATTATCCAGAAATGTGGTCAGATTTCAACATAAATATATGGAAAAGACTCTCTCTCTTCCCCTTCTCCACTCTTTCCCCTCTTTCTCCCCTTTCATATTTATATATATGCGTATACGCATATACATATATCTATACATATACACATATGTATACACACCCACATTTCATAGATGAGAAAACAAGGGCAATTGAGGGTGCAGAACTATTCATCAAGCTGTATCGCCTGACTTTTCAGTCATCATACTGAATCATGATGGGCAGAGATAGCTGAATTAAATAAAATGAAATTAGCAAATATGTTTAGCATCAGGGTGTAAAATCCACTTATCTTCTTTAGCGCTAACGCAATGAAGGTAGAACCCTCTGTAATTGCATATCCACAGCTAAAGTCTCACAATTAGCCTTTTTTTTTCTAAGCAGATTTTATGTGTAAAAATGTTCAATTGGAGGGCTGTTACTTTGATTTTATTTTACTCAACATTCCTTTTAAAATCAATGGTACTTCAATTGCTCTTGGCAAGGTTTTTGCAGTTCCTAAAGAAATCAGTGCCCCAGACAGGAGCACTCATCAGTAGTGAAGAAGTAAGAGTCAGGGAGTAGAGACTTAAAAAGAAATAGTTTTTTTAGGTGTAGAGGAGGATGCTATAGTGAAGGATGCACCGAGCTAAGAATCAGGAGATACTGATTCTATTCCTAGCTTAACTATTAAATACTTGCCTGATTTTGGGCAAGGTCTACAACCTACAACCTCCCCTCTGGTTTATGTTTTCTCATCTGTAAAATGAGAGGTTTGAGGGGAATAATTTATGACAAAATAAGGAACAGATAGGATCATAAAAAGATAAAATGTGTTGTTTGATTATATAAAAGTTAAGTCTTCGCACAAACAAAATCAATGGAGCTAAATTCAGAAGAGAAATAGGCAACCAGGGGGTGGGGGTGGGGAAATCTTTGCAAATATTTTCTCTAGTAAAGGTTCCATTTCCAAGATATAATAGAAAATGGCTAACATGTATAATAACAAGAGCCATTCTCCAATACATGTAGTTCAAATAATAAAAACAGGCAGATTTCAAAGGACAAAGCCCGAACTACGCACGACCGTAGGAGAACATACTCTAAATAATTATTCAGCATCCTGCCCCCCCCCCCGCCCCCACACTTTCTGCCAAACTGCCTTGACAGCTCTCTCTCAACCTCCTTTGCTGGCGCTTCATCCAGGTCTCATCTCCAACCGGGCTTTACCAAAGGCTCCGTCCTGTGTCCTCATCTCTCCTCCCTCTGTACTGTTTTGCTTTTTGATCCCTTCATTTCCCAGGATTCAACTACCATCCCATGCTGGTGCTTCTCAAATCTACTTATCCAACATTAGCTTCTCGCCTGTCTTCTAGTTTCCTATTCCCAGGCACCTATCAGACATTTTGAACTGAATGTCAAGCAGACATCTCAAGCTCAGCATGTCCCAAACAGAACTCATTTCTCCAACCCCCACCCCTCATCCTAATACGCCCATTATTACCTAAAGTAAGGCCATCCTCCTACTTTGTATTGAAACAGGTCTCATCCCTGACTCCTCGTTATTTCATATCCACTTCTGGCGTGTTCCCAAGGCCTCTGAAGTTTGCCTTAATAATGTCCATGCCGCCTTCTCTCCTGTGACACTGCAACCGCCCCTAACACGGATCTCTATCACCTCATGCCTAAACTACTGCAATAATCTGCTGACCGGTCTGCCACAAAACTGCCCCCACTCCAATTCACCTTTCACACAGCCAAGGAACACCAACGTATTCCTAAAGAAAAGGTCTGACAACGCCACTGCCTTCTCCTATTCAGTAAACTCCAGTGCATCCCTCTCACCTCCAGAATCAAACTGAAGATCTTCTGCTGGGCATTCAAAGCCTTTTATAACATATGCTTTTCCTACTTTTCTAGTCTTTTTACATCTTCCTCCCATGTATTCTTCCACCTAATGACACTGACCGTCCTCCTTGCCAATGTCCACATAGCATTCATTCATTCATCCCTGTGAGTTTTCACTGAGCTTTATCTATGCCTGGAATTCTCTCTGACCTTATCTTCTTTCTGGCTTCTCTGGTTTCCTTCAAATGTCAGTTAATATCCCAGCTTCTACAAGAATCCTTTCCCAACGCTCTTTAATACTGGTACCTTTCTGCTGTTGATTATCTCCAATTTATCCTATAAATATTTTGTTTCTCTATTATTGTTTGGATTTTGTCTCCTTCACTGGACTGTAATGTCATTGAGAGCAGGGGCTGTCTTTTTATCTTTCTTTTAACTATGTTTAACATAGTCTCTGCACATAGTAGGTGCTCATAATGCTTATTAACTGATTTGATTAGAGAAAGGCAACTTACAACTCTGAATTAATTCCTTATACTGATCAGACTGGCAAAGATGACGGAAAATAAAATGACCACTGCTGGAAGGCCTGTAGAAAAAGTCACACATGCAATATTGGAGCTAGGCCATTCTTGAAAATGATTTTGAATTATGCCCCCAAATCACTAAACTGTGTCTTCTCCTTGAATATTACATACCCATACTCTAAAGAGATCAAAGTAAGAGGAAAGGGACCCATATGTACAAAAATATTTATAGCAGCTCTCTTTGTTATAGCTAAGGATTGGAAATTAAGAGAGTGCCCATCAATTATGGAATGGCTGAACAAATTAAGGTATATGACTGTAATAAAATATTATTGCACTGTAAGAAATGGCAAAGGAGATGCTTTCAGAGAAACTCAGAAATATTTAAACTGACAGTGAATAGAAGCAAGGAAATAATCTATACAATAAAAACATTGTAAAAAAAATCTGTGAAATCTTTGAAGGACTTCAGAATTCTGATCAATGTAATGATCATCCAAAATTCCAGAGTCATTCGATAAATCAATAAACGTTTATTAAGCAATTAGTATGCGTCAGGTATTGTTCTAAGCCCTGGGGATGCGAAGAAAGGTAAAAGAATTCCTGCCCTCATGTATTTCACAATCTAATGGAGGAGACAACATGCAAATAATTGTGTATAACAAACTATACAAAGGTAAACTGGATTTATCCATAGAGGGAAAGTGCGAGACTAAAGATTGGGAAGGACTTCTTATAGAAAGTGAGACTTTAACTGAGACTGGAAAGGAGCCAGGGAAGCCAGGAGGCAAAGGTGAGGAGGGAGAGCATTCCAGGCACAGGAGACTAAAGATGAAATGTGCAACCCACCTGATGGAGAGGTGCAGAATGAAGCACATATTTTTGGAAGAGACAATATGATGATTCATTTTATTTGGTTAGGTATATTTTTCAAAGATTATGTTTTTCTTTGGTCTAATATGGGGAGGGAGGCAAAAGAGAAGGAAGAAACAAAGGAAGTTTGGATTAATGGAAGGAAGGAAGGAAGGAAAGAAGTCATTGAAATATGTTTTTGAAATTCATATAAAAGAGCAGAAAGGCCAGAAAAAAAATCATAAACTAGCAGGATTATTTTGAAAGTAGTATATTTAATGTATTACATACTTTAAAGAAAATCTGTGTACAATAAAAATTTAAAATTTTGTTTATGACATTCTTTTTCAGTTCTACTGTGTATTATATTCTCACCTCCATTCCCTGCTACTCTCTTTACTCCTCCCAGTTTTCCAGTTCCCTTTTATGTGTTGTTGTCCCCTATTTGAATATAAGTTCCTTACAGGAAAGAATTGATTTTTTTTTTAATTTATATTTTATTTCCAAGCATATAACACAGTTCCTGACACATATTAAGCCTTAATAAATCTCTTTCTATCATTTGACAGACAAAAGTATTTGATTCATTGACGTTTATTTCAGGGGTGGGAAACCTGTGGCCTTGAGGCCTCTAGGTCCTCAAGTGTGTCTCTCTGACTGAATTCAAACTTCACAGAACAAATCCCCATAATAAAAGGATTTGTTCTGGAAAACCTGGACTCAGTCTAAAGGTTGCACCTAAGGACCTAGAAGGCCACATGTAGCCTCAAGGCCACAGGTTCCCCACCCCTGGTTTAGATCTTTTTAGACAAGAAAGAAAAATGCAAAGGTTAGAGAGAGGCAAGGTGGGTAATAAGTAGAGAATATTAGATTAAGAATCAAGAAACATGGGGACTAGGCCTTCAACTAGCTCTGTAATCTTAGGAAAGTCATTTTACATATTTGAATCTCAATTTCCTCATCAGTAAAACACACATAATGCAGCATAAAACAGCATAAGGTGTGCTGGCCATACCTTAACAAACAGAGCACTAGACTTAGAGTTAAGTAGACCTATGTTCAAATCTCACCTCAGATCTTACTTGTGTGTAAACCTGGCATGTCACTTTCTCTGAACTTTCGTTTGCTCACTTGCAAAAGGAGGGCTTGAGGGGAGGCTGGGGAGGAAGAGGGATTCGATGCCTTCCAACAATTCTTCATGCTCTGACTCTACAAAGCCACAATCTTTTAACAAGACCTAAGATGGTCTGATTCCGGAGGCAACATGCTAGATTGAAAAGAGAATTGGCTCCAAAATCCAAGGACCTCAGAGGTTTACTACATGTATGACTTTAGGTAAATCACTTAATCTCCCTGAACAGCCATAAAATAAGGAATCTGGTGTAGATGGCTTCTAAGATTCCTGCTAAGTCTATGATCCTATAATCTCCATTTGTTAACTGCCTACTCGTTTTTCAAAGTCCACCTCAAATATCATTGCCAGGAAATTACTTCTGGCTAGCACCATCAGGTGGATGCTCTTATTATCCCCATTTTATAGGTCAAGAACCTGAGGCAGACAGAGGTTAAATGACTTGCCAAGGGTCACACGACTACTAAGTTTCTAAGACCAAATTCACATTCAGGGATTCCTGACTCCAGTTTCAGGACTCTATCCACTCTATCCACTCCACTACTCAGCTGCCTGACATAACTAAGGATCAGAGAAGTAAAATTAACCACCCAAAGTTACCTTCATAATAACTGACTGAATGAGGATTTGAAATTGGATCCTTTGACTCTAGATCTTTTAATCTATCACAAAAGGCTTTTTTTTTAATTTCTAAATTCATTTAAAACTTAAATACAAAACATGAAAAAAAAACATTGCTACGGACACAGAAGAATATGAGAGGATTCAGTATAAAATAATTAACTTTCCATTTAAAAAAAATACCTATATAATAACTATTACACATCGTTTTCCAAGCTACCCATCTTTTCTTTGCTTTCTTGTAGGTTTTCTTTTGTTCCTTGCTGCACACTTTTTTTTTACTTTTTCCTCCCTCCTTCCCCCCACTCCACCTCAAAGAAGGCTACAATTAAACAGAGATATATACATATACACATACACACACATGCAAAGACATGTGCATATATAAATATCTATAACCATATACATATATACTCATACACATATATGTAAGGCTGTACTATGCATATATATTTCCACTTGTGATTTCTTTCTCCAAAAGTGATAGCATCTTCTTTCATAGGTTCAAGTCTTCCATGTTTTTCAGAATCAACCAGCCCATCATTTTCCCACACCACAGCAGTATTCCAGAACAATCATAGCCTGAGAGACTGGCTATGAAAGTTTTTTCCCCTAATTTTCTGCATTTCTTTCCATTGGTTTTATTTATACAAGAATATTTTCACTTAAAATAAGGGAAATTGTCCATTGTACACTTCAACAATGAGCTCAGCTTATATAAAAGGCTTTTTAAAAATCTCTGGTAATAGGTAATGGATTCTTTGAGGGTAGAGACCTTTTTTACATAATCCTGTGATTTTATTAGGTTTGGGAATCTACTGATAAGAAACTCTTTGGTACCTAGTACATTAAGTGAGTTGTCTATAAGTTAACTTATTAGTGAATTACCTGGGGTCACTAAGAGGTTAAATGACTTGCCAATGGCCATGTAGTCTAGGTGAGGCAGCACTCTGACCCAAGCGTTTTTTGGCTCAAAAAGAAGGAAAGCACAGAAGGGAAGGAAGGGGGGAGAGGGAGGGAGAGGGGAGAGGAGAGGGAAAGGGGAGGGAAGAGGAAAGGGGAGGCTAGGAACAAAGAAATAAAGCCCTGATGAAAGTTGAATGAGAAAGATATAAATGACAAGCACCTACTATGAAAATTTATATGAATACAAGAAAAAAAATCTGGGGCAGCTAAGTGGTGCAGTGAATAGAACACTGGCCCTGGAGTCAAGAAGACCGAAGTTCAAATCCAACCTCAGACACTTAACACAAAACTAGCCACGTGACCTTGGGCAAGTCACTAAATCCCAAGTGCCCTACCTTCCCCCCTCCAAAAAAAAAAGCAAAAAAAAAAATCATCTCAAGGAGCAAGAATGCAAAGTAAATAATCTAGTGACCAAAGATCAGTAGGAGAAATGGTACCAAAAACTTGTATAGTAGAGTAAGGAATTTTGACAGGAAAACAAGACATTAAAAACAAACAAGTTCTAGTCCAGATGTGCTTACTTACCTACTATTCTTTAAAAGTCCAGGAAAATTAGATCTCACTTTCAAAAATGTATGAAGGAGAAAGAATAAACGGCCAGTCTCGACATAAAAGGTCAGAAAATAAAGCCACAGTAACAGTTCTAAATTTGGAAATTCATAAATGACAGCTTTAAAGCTGAACTAACCTATCTTATCTGAGAGAGATTCTCTAGCCTGATGATTTAACAAAAGCCTGTTGATAACCCAGCATGAATAGCAAAAACAAAATACTTTTAAAAAGCTCTCTCTCCATGAGAAAACTTCTGATTTTCTCCGTTTGGTGATAGAAGAGTGGGGTGAGAAAGAGAACTGGAGAATTCATAGATAGATAGATAGATAGATAGATAGATGGAGACACAGGGAGATATAGGGAGACACAGGGAGATAGGGAGATAGGGAGATATAGGGAGACACAGGGAGTTAGGGAGACACAGGGAGTTAGGGAGATAGACTTCCTCTTTCCAATTTGTTTAAATAATTTATATACTAAAAATATAGAGGCACTCCTTGCATGCTAGGTTAAGAGCTGGTGAAATGCCAGGGAGAGTTGGCATGAAGTGTCACCTCTGATGTAAGGTTGCTGTGCAATCCTGATCAAATTATTCAACCTCCCAGGGATCTATGCAACGCTCTAAAACAATAAGTTGCAGAGAAGGAGCTAACCTTCATTGGTAGAAGGAGTTTCCTTTCCTGGAAACTTTATATCTATAAAACCACACATTTAGCATACACACACCCATACATGCATATAAATACATACATAACAGACACACTTATATGTATGTATATGTATATATACACACACAGCATATATATTACACACATAATGTACATACTATACATGCGTATCTATAGTGTATAAGTATATATGTGTATTATAACATACACACATATATCAGAATAGAAGCACATTTCTCTAGGTGTTACTCAAAAAGCAGTTAGTCAATGAAAATCTACTAACCAGAAACATACCAACCTAGAAAGAGACCTTTGAGTGTCATTCAGAGCAAGCTCTTATCTGTAGGCAGGCTTCATCAAGATCTATTTTATGCAAAAGGATACCTAGAATCTGGTTTCAAAGACATGTAAGAGAAAGAGATCTCCTGTTCTCGTATCAGTACACCCTTGGATAATTCTTCGCATTACATTTGACATTTTCAAGATGTTCCAAAAAAAAAAAATTAAGTGTGCTCTTATGCTATTAAAGCTTAAAATTGCACTAAGAGTTTGGTGACACACCAAACTATATAATAAACCCTATGGACACCAATCTCTAGAAAACAACAACAACAATACAATCTGATTTTATTTTTTTTAAACGTTTATTTATTTTAATTTACTTCATTCGTTTCCACGAGATTTTGTTACAAATTTTCTCCCCGACTTTCCCCTACCCACTGCCCCAAAACAGCCATCCCAGTGTATCCCCCCTCCCCCAATCTATTCTCTCCTATGTCCTCCCCCATCACCCCTCTGACTTTTTGGTAGGGCAGGATGGATCTCCCAACCACAATGCCTGTGTATCTTAAGTTCCAGTTGGATATAGTTAATAATAATAATAATAACAATAATTGTATATATATTTTTAACGTTTGATTATAAATTCTTTATATATAATATATAATATAATAATAATAATAATTTTGTATATATATATAAACTTTAAATTCTAGATTCTTTCTCTTCCTCCCTTGTCACCCACCCCCACTGGAAGGACAAGCAATCAAATACAGGCTGAACTTGTGTAATTACACAGAATCTCTCCACAGTGGGCATATTGTGAGAGTCTGATTACAAGTCCCTTCTTCCTATCCCGCCCCCCTCCCCGCCCCATTCCACTCTCTACCCTGTCCCTGTCCCTCTACAGAAGTGAGCACTACCATCAACCTTTCCCCCCACCCTGCCATCCCCTCCATCATCCCACCTCTCATCCCCATTCCCCCTACTCTTCTATGTGGCAAGATGCCCAGTTTAGAGTTTATGTCATTCCTTCCCTAAGCCAAGTTCAGTGAAAGTAAGGTTGACTCTCTCCCTTTTGCCTTCCTGTTCTCTCCCCCTATTGTAACAATTATCTTTTGCCTCTTCCATGAGATGCTCAACCCCATTCT
>CM053582.1:334195431-334225843 GCA_028627135.1 Pseudochirops cupreus | reverse complement strand
TTGTCTTTCCAGTGGGGTGGGTGATGAAGGAGGAAGGGAAAGAATCTAGAATTTAAATTCTAAAATCAAATGTTAAAAAAAAATATGTATATATATATATATATACACATATATATACACACACATAATTATTATTATTGTTATTATTTACATGCAACTTGGTAATAAGATATATGGGCAATGGTGTAGGGAGATCCATCTTGCCCTACTGGAAAGTCAGAGGGATGATGGTGGAGGATATAGGAGAGAACAGATTCGGGGAGGGGGTATACACTGGGATCACTGTTTTGGGGGGTGGGTAGGGGAAAGATGGGGAGAAAATTTGTAACTCAAAATCTTACGGAAATGAATGATGTAAACTAAAAATTAACAAAAGTTAATGAAAAAAAAAAGAAAGCATATATACTAAAATTGCAAGGATACATAGAAGATTAGCATGGTCCCTGAACAAGAATAAGATATAAATTTAGCAAGCATTTCATATTTTTTTGCTTTCTCAATTAGTGGGCACCAGGGGAGGATGTAAGAGGGAAAGAATGAGTATATGGAAATAATATTTAATTTAATTAAAAATACTTTATTAGTTAACATGTCTTTCTGTATTCATAATAACTTTAGCTTGTTAAAAGCAAGAGTGGGAGAGAGTTTTTAAAACCTTTAAAGGTACCATATAGTTTTTAGGTATGTCTAAAGTATTTATAAATATTCTATTTTCAAAATAAGTCATTGAAAAACAAAACTGACAGGGTAGTATGGTGCATTGGTTCTCATACTTTTTGGTCTCAGGACTCCTTTTTATTTTTCAGTTTTATTCAACTAGATAAATATTTATTAAGCACTTATTATGTTCCAAGAACTCTGCTAAATATTGGGGATGCAAATAAGTAACCCTTGCCCTGAAGGAGTTTACAACCTAATGCAGGAAGATAACACACAAAAGGAAGCCAAAAAGCAGGAGTAGGGTAGGGAACAAGGTCTTGGCATTGGGGCATGATGGTCTATGGAGTCAAAACCAAGTAGGAAAGTTGATTGAAAGAGAAGTTCCTGGGGAAGTTCATATAGTAACCCACTGTAAAAGAGAACTTAAGAATTATTGAGGACCCACCCACAAAGTTTTTCTTTATATTGGATATATCTGTCAATATTTACTGTGTTAGAAACTGTTATGTTTTAGTATTATTATGAAAAGAATTTTGGCCTTGTGGACCCCCTGAAAGTGTCCTGGGGGCCTTCCAGTATCTCTCAATCACTGTTACACTGCTCTAATGGAAAGAGCCCAGAATCTGGAGACAGGAACCTGGATTCCCATTCTCTCTCTTCTACTTAATAGGTATGTGACCTTGGGTAAGTGAGTAAGTCTTTCTGTAAGTCAGTTTCCTAATCAATATTTTAAGTACCTGAATATACTTCTAGTCTTTAATCTGTTCCCATTTGAGAAGAAAGAAAAGAAACTTGTTGCTTCCAAACTCATATTAGCTTTCATGGTGTTCTACCCATGGCCGTTGGAAAAAAAAATTAAATATATTTTTTTCAGGGAGTCAGTAATCATTCCCCCAGGATTATCTGTTTCTAGGTCACCATAACAACACATTATAGAAGAAACATATGGATTATTGTGGATTTATGCAATTAAAGTCAGGTTTTGAGTCCCTACCTCTAACAAACTTTTTGCCTGGTTTTGCTGAATTGGCAAAAGTAGTTTTGCAATACATGAGATGTATTTTTGGAAAAGAGATGATAAGCATAACAAACAATACAGACACTTTGTTATATCCTCATAGCATCTCCCACACTGAGAAAGTAGTTACCCTGCCTTTGTCTGGAAAGAAGGAAAATGTCATTCCATTAGTCTCCCTTCACTGGTCACTTGCTTGAGTCTTCCCCATGAGAATATTGCTCCATGAGGCCAAATCCCTAGTGTCATTGATAACTGACTTAAACTTATTCCTTAGATGACTAACAAAGTCCTGCTTTATGATATCTTCATTGTTTTCAATGATTCTGAACCTTGGCTGTCATTCAAATCAATTTTCCACTCTTCATTCTCTACTCCCTTATTCCCATCCACATCAACCCAATCCTTTGAGGTACCTCTTTGACTGTTCTCTTTGGGATACCTGTTCTGTGGACAGCAAACATGTTTTCATCTTAAAACTTTTCATTCTTATTTTACATTTTTGTACTCACTGAAATCGGAGCTCTTCTTCATGACACAGTTTTTCCCTGGCCATGTTTTCCAGCACTGGCTGTATATATATTCAAATGTACTGACTTTCTAGTCGAGGTGGAGAATTTGGAATATTCCTTCTTCCTTGTTGTCACCTTCAAACTCTCTCTCTCCCTTTATTACCCAGAACTCTCCTTTTTTTTAAAGCTTCAATCAATCTAAATTTCATTGATAATTAATGAGTTCAGTTTGACTGAAGCATAAACTATGTACAGGGAAGCAAGAAAGAGGAATGATGATTGCAGAAAAACTTGAATGCTAGATTATAGAGTCTGGATTTTATTTACAGTACTGAGCATCAGGCAACCTTGGAAGAGTTTTGAGCAAAAGGGTCACTAGAAGCTTGCCAATGGGGTAAAACAAGAACGAGTCCTTCCCCGTTATTATTTGAACTAATTCTGGACATGCTGGATGTAGCAGTTAGATAAAAGAGAGAATAAAGATACAAACCTCAATAACACAACTAGGCAGGACAGTGGAGAGTGCCCGGCCTGGAGTCAGGAAAGCCTAAGTTCAAAACTAGCCTCAGATACTTACTAACTGTGTGACTCTGGGCAAGTCATTAACCCTGTTTGCCTCAGTGTCCTTAGCTATAAAGTGGAGATAATAATAGCATCTACCTTCCAGAGTTGCTGTAAGGATCAAAAGAAATATTTGTAAAGTTCTTAGTACAGTGCCTGGCGCATAAAAGACTCTATGTCAATGTTACTCCTCCTCCTCCTCCTCCTCCTCGTCCTCCTTCTACTTCTACTACTACTACTACTACTACTACTACTACTACTGATGGAATCCTTATAAAGCTGCCCCCAGCCCCAATATTCTAACTTCATTATAGGCCTGGCCCTACTGAACAGCAGGCCCACTGCACCTACCTATCCCCCCACCCCCACCAATGTCCTAACTTCTTTGTATATGCCTGACTGCTCACTGGAACAACAGGTGTGTCCCTGAATTCTTAGTTCTCACAGAAACGGCAGATGTGTCCATGTGATGGGAACCAAGCTAATGCCTCAACCTGGTCACTGCCCCCAGACCTAATCCCACAGAAACAGGTGTATTCTTATATTCAGTCACAATCACATCATCCATCTTGCCCAAGACAGGACCACAATACCTAACTATCTGTCTTAACCAGATAATAGCTAGCCAGTTGGAGGGCACAATCACCGGAATGTTTAACCACCAAACCATAGATGGGACCCCTTCTTCATTACTTAATCCCTTAACAAACTCCTCCTGCCTTTTTAATATTAATGATACTCCTCTATTCTATGTAAATTTATGTTATGTAATTGCATCTTTACCCTATAAAAATCCATCTTGCTATCTCTAAAGTTGTGTTCCTGTTGGAACTTAGCCTGCTTCATGAGAGGTGTCAATCTCAATAAATGCCTGTACTTGGATAAGAGGTGGTCTGCCTCTGAATTTTTTGAGACGGTTCTACCACAACACATCATGAAACCCAACAGTTTTTAGGTGTGCAGAGCCCCAACCTCAACAGTTTTTGGCATCCCTGGGCTTAAAATGCACAAAATCATTAACATTTCTATAAAGTACTAAAAAAAATAGGAAGACATGATAATAATATAAATTCTCGTTAGTAGTGACTATAAAATGAATAAAATATATGTGAGTTAATCTACCATGACACATGAAAAATTTACGTAAAAACAAAAATGCAACATTCTTTACAGAAATAAAGGAAGAGTTAAATAATTGTGTAATTATTCATAGCTAATGATGACATTATAATAATGTGATATAATATGGATATTATAATATGTGAATAATATAATTTGAATATTAAATGTAATATATACATGATGTAATAAAATGATTGCATTAATGTTAATTAATTTGTTAATTGAGTTACCAATTTCATTATCAAGGGAAAACTAAAAAAATTAGTTTGTATACTAAAGGGATGTCTTAAAGAACTGGACAAAATAATAATTCAGTCTTTTTGAGAAACAGAAGTTCTACTGTCCCAAGGAAATAATTAAAAAGTTAGATTAGAGTGGGGATAGCTTTATTCTAAAGCTTAAGCTATAGCACAAGTAGTAAACACGAAGAATGGCTTAAAATAGAAAAGTAAATCAGTGCAACACTCAGTAAGCAAGAACCAGAAGTGGTAAAAAGTATTCTGATATTTGATAAGCCATAAAACATAAATTGAGGGAGGATTTTCTATTTGACACAATGACTTTGAAAACTGGAAAGCATTTTGACTGAAATTAAGAGATTTCTGTTGGTTTTTTACTTCTACCATAACCTGCAATTGTAAAGAAGGGTAGTTAGTGGAGCACTCGACTTGCACCCAGAAAGACATGATTATGAATCCTGCTTCAGACCATGGACAAATCACTTCAACTGTGATTCAGTTTCCTAACTGATAAAATGAGGAAGTAGACTTATGATATATGATGTCTTTTCTACCTCTAAGTCTGTGATCTTCTGGATAAAAGACTTTTTAAAATTATGACCAAAAAGGTTACATTGCTACCAAATAAATGGAGAAGAATGAGGAAGAACCTTTAGAAACAATTGAGAATTCTTAAGAAAATCAGAGAAAGAAGAAATCATAAAAGACAAATAGATTATTTCATTTACATACATTTTAACAAGTTTTAAGGGAACAGAATTAATGAAGATGGAATAAGAAGAGAAATTATCACGTCAAATTATTTGCATAAAACATGCTGGTCTGATATTAAAAATAAATATAGCACAAACATAAGTATACTAGACCAAAAGCCATACCCCAATACAAAGTTGTCAAATGATATTAAGAGTTTTCAAAAGAAGAATTAAAAAAAGAAATAACCATATGAGACATTTTTACTTCACAGCCATCCAATGACAACTATGGCAGAAAGGTGGGAAAGGTAAGTGTTAGAAAGAATATTAATGTGCTGACGGTAGAGCTCTCAATTAATACAACTGATCTGAATATCAATTTATAATATGGGAGCAAGTGACTAAGGTGTTTACTTTTGCCCAAGCATTCCGTTGTGGGGCATATACCTAAAGGAGTTCAGTGACAGATACGTAAATCCAGTAGAAGACCAAAGCACAAATAATAGGACCTTGTGCAACAATTTTGCTATTCTCAACAATACCAATATCCAAGATATAATTCCAAAGGTCTCATGATGAAAAAATACTGTTTACCTCTAGAGAAAGACCTGAAGGAGTGTGAATGAAGACTGAAGCATACTATTTGTCAGTGTCTTTTAAAAAAAATTTTATTACTCATTTCTGGAATAAAACAAGCATTTCCATAACATAGTATAATGAAAAGATGACTTCATATGAATCTGCAAATCTATTATGTACAACTTGCTATTCCTTTTAAATGTACAACAAAGTTATCATGTAAATGTCTTTTTTTTCTTCCCTTCCCTCTCCCCAGATCTGGCTATCGTTAGACACAAATAGGAGTGTGTGTGGGGGGGGGGTGTGTATGTGTGTGTATGTGTGTGTATGTGTGTAATGCCATGCACGAGCAGCTTTCCAGAAGAATGCTACTGTGAACAGCTTTTAAGGTTCTGATTACACAGTATAGTGGAGACTCTATTCCATAACAAATCAAAGGAAAACATTCTCAGAAAATCAAGGAACGGTATTCAGAATATTACAGCTTATCACAGAAAATCACAATATAGTGTTAACAACAGCTTATCATTAAAATGGCCACATAGTTTTCACCAAAGTGGTCACAGTATTTAGAACAAAGAACAATCATATGGTATCTGTAAGGAGGTTTGCCTCCTTACTCAGTCATTCAGTCCTCTCGGAGCACAATAATCAATCTTCCACTCGTGGGGCAACTAGGCTAACTCAATCAGTCACTTACTTAGCAATCAGTTACTAAGTATCATTAATCACTAAATACAATCATTAGATTGTATTTATGATTCATCAGATTCATAATGTAATTACCATTACAGTGTGTGAGTGTTTGTGTGTGTGTGTAAAATTATTCTATACATACTTCTGTTTATCGGTTCTTTCTCTGGATGCAGATGGCATCTTTCTTCATTTATGGTTAATTTGGGTACTTATAATAGTCAAAATAATTCACTCAAAGTCATTCTTAAAACAATATTGCTGTTGCTATATACAGTGTTCTCTTGGTTCTTCTCATTTTGCTTGTCATTATTTCATACAAGTCTTTCCCTGTTTTTCTAATATCATTGAGCTCACTGTTTCTTATTAGAGAGTAGTATTTGATCACAATCATATACCACAACTTGTTCAGTCATTCCCCACTTGATGGGCATCGCTGCTAATTATAATTCTTTGCCACCACAAAGATGACTGCTATCGACATTTTAGAACATACAGATGATTTTCCTTTTTCTCTAATCATCTTTGGAAATTGACCTAGTAGTGATGTTGTTGGATCAAATGTAGTTTAGTAACTCTTTGTGCATAATTCCATATTGCTTTCCAAAGTGGTTGGATTGGTCCACAATTCCACCAATAATGCATTGGTGTCCCAATTTTTCCATATCCCCTCCAACATTTGGTGCTTTCCCCTTTAATCATTTTAGCTAATCTGATAGGTATAAAATGATGTCTCAAGGTTATTTTAATTTGCATTTCTCTAAGCATTAATGAATTAGAGCATATTTTATATGCCTGCAAATTGTTTTATTTCTTCATTGGAAAGCTGTCAATTGAGAAATGATTCATATTCTTAATGATTTGACAAAGATCTTTATATATCTGAACTATGAGACCTTTATCTGAGAAACTGTCTATAAAATTCCTCCCTCCCCCAATTTTCTGCTTTCCTTCTGATCTTGGCTACATTTATTTTATTTGTATAAAACCCTATCAATTTAATGGAATCAAAATTATCCATTTTACACCTAACTTTGCTCTTGTTTATTCATAAATTGTTTGCCTGTCCAATAAGTCTGATAAGTAATGTATTCCATATTCTTCTAATTTTCTTTTAACCTTTCTCTTTATATCTAGGTCGTGTATCCATTTTGACTTTATCTTGGTATGGTGTTACATATTGCTCTATGCCCAGTTTCTGCCATACTGCTTACTAGTTTTCCCAATAATTTTTACCAAATAATGAATTCTTATGCTCAAAATCTTGTCTTTACACTTTTCTTTTTGTGTGTTTTTTTCATGTCTATGTTTTCTTTCACAATATGACTATGGAAATATGTTTTGCATGGTTGCAAGATAAAACCTATATCAAATTGCTTGCTGTCTAGGGAAGGGGCTAGGAAAGAAGGGAGGGTGAGTGAATTTGAAACTCAAGATTTTTTTTGAAAGAATATTAAAGATTGTTTACAAGCTGTCCCAAAAATCTTGGTGTAGTGTTCAGCTTTATTAGCATAACACTTCAAAAACTTAAGAATGCACTAAAACTTTTGGGATTCCCTATATGTGGGGCAGGACTTGTGCCCAGGTGTCCTTGGCTCCCAAGTAAGTACTCTTTTCACCCCACCATACTGCCTATCCTGGTCAAATACAGGAGGAAAAAAAGAAAAGCCAAGGAACACTAAGTATTTTAGAAATGCCATTTGCCCATGCCCAGTATGGAATTTCAATTGTGCTTACAGACCTTGAATGCTTTTCATGGCACTGGAGTTTCATAAACAAGGTCTTTCTTTTCTATAAACAATTTCATAGCTGCCGTTTTTACATTAAATACAGCTGCTGTGTTGCCAAGGAGCCAGATGACTGTGTATATAAACTTGTGCCTTTTTTATGCTTCTCCATTTTATTTTTTTGTAAAAATAATCTGAGAAAATTTATTATATTCGTAGGCTTTTCTGCCCTTATTGTTCAAATGAAAGCATGTCAAGAAATGCAGCAGTTAAAATTCTTCAAGTCAATTTAACTTCCCCATGTGTAGTTTTTTTTTTTAAGGATTGTACTTTCATTGAAGGTGAATTGATTCTGCTGCATTTTAATTTATATTAGGATTTATTTTGGGGCAATCAGTGATGTTCCTATGATGACTTTAACTTTTTTTATTTACAGACTTCAATGTTTGATACAATAATGTTTTAATAGATCTTTAGATTTAATGAAATATAAAGCAATTTTCATCATTTGTTTGACAAAAGCACACCTTAGAGTCTTTTGTTTTCTTTTTTTATAGTAAGGTTTGCCCTCTAACCAACATGTAATTGTTTTTAGTCCTTCATGAATCATGGCAAAATTATTATCATAGCCCTGCCAGGTTGCTATTGTAGATTTGGTATTTGAGTGGAGAGTTGTGAATTGAAATTACTTTGTTTAAGAAGTTCACCCTCAGTAGTTATGGAGAGGCTAACATGAGCAAAAGTCACAAGGAAGATGCCAGAATTGAGGTGGATGGGAGGGAGGGAGAAGTGTCCAGTGGAGAATGGGAGAAAAGATGCTGTGTTCCAAGAGCATCAGATCAGAATTGTTAATCAGTTTGATAGGCTGGGGTCAAGAAGTAATTCAACAAACTTAAAAGAGAGTCTGTGGCATGGCAACAGGGAGGAAAAAGCTTATTTGCATTAAGATGGCTGGGACACAATTCTTTTCAAGTCTGCCTTGTCTACATTCTGCTGATGAGCCTTACCTGTCATTGACAGAAGCATGATTTTCTTTTTAACTAGTCTGAACTCTAAAATTGAATTGAACTGATTAAAAAAAATACATGACTACATTATACAGAGTAGAGAGGCAGTGTGATAAAATAGCTGGAGTGTTGGACTTGTCAGGAAAATCTAGGTTCAAATCCCACCTCTGGCACTCACTTGTTTTGTGACCTTGAACATGTCATTTAACCTCTGAGATTTATTTATTAGGCTATTGAAAGATTATAACCTACATCAGAAGAGGTTTTGATACAGACAGTTCCTTGATGTATTTATTATGTAGGATCATAGATTTCAGACGGGAGCTTAGAGACCACTGAGCCCAACAACTTCCTTTTACAGATTTCTAAATCATAGTCAAGAGATGTTCAGTAGCTTGCCTAGGGTCCCATAGTTAGTAAGTGTCCAAAGTGGTATTTGGATATGTCTTTCTAACATCAAGTCCACCGTTCTTTCCACTGTACCACAGAGGTGCTTGCTAGCATGTAGAAGATCATGTTATGTCCTGGGAGATATAGAAAAATAAATGTGATGTGGTTCCTGACTTCAAGGGACACAGATGTAGGGATCACAACAATCAAAAAAGGTGAGTACATAAGTCATATAGAGAATGTGGTGTGATACTCACAAAGCAGATGATCATTTTTTGACGGGGCAGATCAGGAAAAGCTTCATACAGGAGATGTTATTGAAGTGGATCCTGGAGGCTAACAAGTGAATAGATGAGGAAAGGAGGGTATTTCCATATATAATGAATGGCCTAAGGATTGACACAGAGTTGGAAAAATAGAAAATAAATAAATTCAATTTAACTAGAGGAGGAAATTACACAATGTGGAGGAAATTATGATCACCAAAGACTAGGAATGTACAATGATGATTGTGGAAGAATTAGAATGCTGGGCTAAAGAGTTTGAATTTTATATGTAATTGTAAGAAATACAGAAACACTAATGAATTTTGAGAGAAAAAAGAATGGCGTGATCAGACATGCACTCAAAAATACTAATCTGGTTGTGGGTGAAATATGAATTAGAGAAGGCACTGGAAGGAAGAAGACTTCTCAAGATGTTATTGAAATGGCATGAGGAGACAGTAATAAGAGGTGATACTATAGTAGAGATGGCAGATATATGAAAAAGATAGTATATTTGAAAATTAATGTGGAAGTAGAATTGAAAGGACTTTTTGATTGTAGATGTGGTGGGTGAGAGAAAAGAAAGAATAAAGAGGTAATCCTCATTTTAGAATTTTGATTTCATCCCACTGTTTGCCAATGGAGTCGTTAAAATAAATGGGAAAGTTAAAAAGAGAAATTGAGGGTGAGAGAAACATGTTAGGTTTTGGGCATATTGAGTTTAAGGGGCTGCCAGGACATCCAAGTGAAGATTTTATACATACACACCTTGGAGAAAGAGGTAAGGGCTAGAGATATAGCTTTTTATTTATCTACCTAGAGACTAGAGCTAGCTCACATCAGCTCATAAGAACAGATTGTTTAATGTTCAGGGTAAGCATTTACGCTTTGGAAATGGGCAAACACGCTACAAATCAGGGATTGATTTTCGTTAAAATTAGTTTTATATATATATATAATTTATTTATGCATATTTATTTATTTAGTTCTTTTATTTATTGTCTGGATTTTAAAAAGTGATGAAGAAAATGTTAATTATGCTGATTAAACTTAAAAGTATGTCCTGTGTACATATTTCCCTGCTGTCCCACCCCTGAGACCTGGGCCACACTTGCCTTGGGGTAATAGTAGAAGTTATAGGAGTGGATGAAATTGCCAAGGGGAAGATTATAGAGAGAGATTAGAGGGGAGGCTATAGTTTTATATATTTAAGAGAAATAGAGAGAGAACAGAAAAGGACTAAAATGGCAGCTCAAGTCAAAGTGGGCCCTAAAAGGAAGAAGACCTAGCAAAGGAGACTGATTTAAATTTAAATTTAAAATTTAAAATTTAAAAAAATTTAAAAAAATTTTAAAAATTTAAAAAAATTTAAATTTAAAAAGCCAGTAAAAGAACCAGGGAAGTATAAATTGTAAAAATGGGAACCCTACTCTTTAATCAACATGCTTTAAGGTTTGCAAAGCACTTTACATAAATTTACGTAGTAGCACCAGCAAAAAGTCAACATTATTAGTACAGTCCTTTTCTTTGCCAAGGCATATAGTTATTGGACTCCATCACTTCACCTGAAAAGATCAACTGATAGAAGAGGATTCAAACTTTGGAGTCAAGGAGGAAAGCATAGAAAGAAGAGAGTGAAAATAAACTCACATAAATCATTGGCATTTCTCTGTATAATAACTAACAAAGCCCAACAATAAGAGACAGAAAGAGAAATTCCATTTAAAGTAACTGTAGACAACATAAAATATTTGGGAGTTAACTTGTCAAGACAAACCCAGGAACTATATGAACACAATTACAAAACATTTTTCACATAAATGAAGTCAGATCTCAATAATTGGAAAAATATCAGTTGCTCATGGGTATGTTGAGCTACTGTAGTAAAAATGACAATTCTGCCTAAATTAATTTACTTATTTAGAGCCACGCCAATCAAGCTACCAAAGATTATTTTCTAGAACTAGAAAAAAGTAATAATAAAATTCATCTGGAAGAACAAAAGATCCAGAAGGGAAATAATGGAAAGAAATGCAAGGGAAGGTGGCCTAGTCATACTAGATCTAAAACTGTATTATAAAGCAGCAATCATCAAAATTACTTGGTACTGGCTAAGAAATACAGTGGTGGATCAGTGGAATAAGTTAGGTGTACAAGACACAGTAATAAATGACTGTAGTAATCTATTGTTTGATAAACCCAAAGACTCCAGCTTCTGGGATAATAACTCATTATTTAACAAAAACCGTTCAGAGAACTAGAAAATAGTATGGTAGAAACTAGGCATAAACCAACATCTTACACCATATACCAAGATAAGGTCAAAATGGTTATATGATTTAGACATAAAGGGTGAGATATAAGCAAATTAGAAGAGCAAAGAATAGTTTACTTGTCAGATGAATGGAGAATGGAAGAATTTACGATGAAACAAGAGATAAACATTATGAAATACAAAATGGATAATTTTGATTGCATTAAATTAAAATGTTTTTTGTACAAACAAAACCAATGCAACCAAGACTAGAAGGGAAACAAAAGCTGGAAAACAATTCTTACAGCCAGTGTCTCTGATAAAGGCCTCATTTCTAAAATATATAGAGAATTGAGTCAAATTTATAAGAATACATGTCATTCTCCAATTGATAAATGGTCAAAGGATATGAACAGACAATTTTCAGATCATGAAATTACAGCTCTCTATAGTCAGATGAAAAAAAATTCTCTAAATCATTATTGATTAAAGAAATGCAAATTAAAACAACTCTGAAGTACCACATCACACTTATCAGACTGTCTAACATGACAAAAACAGGAAAATGATAAATGTTGGAGAAGATGTGGGAATGTTGGAACACTAATACATTGTTGGTGGAGTTGTTGGCCTGATCCAACCATTCTGGAGAGGAATTTGGAACTACATCCAAAGGTCTATAAAAGTGTATATACCCTTTGACTCAGCAAAACCGCTTCTTGGTCTGTATCCCCAAGAGATCATAAAAATGGGGAAAGGACCCACATGTACAAAAAATATTTATAGCAGCCCTTTTTGTGGTGGCCAAGAATTGGAAATTGAGTGGATACTCATCAATTGGGAAATGACTGAAGAAGTAATGGAACATATTGTTCCATAAGAAATGATGAGCAGGTAGACTTCAGAAAAACCTTGAAAGACTTCCATGAACTGATGCTGAGTGAAGTGAGCATAACCAGGAGAACATTGTATACAGTAATAGCAACATTACATGGTGACCAACTTTGATAGACTTAGCTCTTCTCAGCAATACAGTGATCTGAAACAATTCCAAAGGACACATGATGAAAAATACTATCCACATCCAGAGAAAAATACTATGTAGTCTGAATGCATATTGAATCATACTGTTTTCTCTCTCTGTCTCTCTCTCTGTCTCTCTGTCTTTCTCTCTTTTCTTTTGCTTCTTTTGTCTTGTGATTTTTCACTTTAGTTCTAATTCTTCTTTTCAAAATGAGTAATGTGGCAATATATTTAATATGAATATATATGTAGAGCCTATATCAGATTGAATACTGTCTTGGGGAGGGGGAAGTGGAAGGAGGAGGAGAAAATTTAGAACTCAAAATATTATGCAAGTGAATGTTGAAAACCAAAAACAAATAAAATTTAAAAAAGAAAGGTGAGGGTAGCCAACAGTGTCAAATATTAGAGAGAAGTCAAGAAAAAGGATAGCCAGATTGTAACTTCCAAATTGAGTATGTTTTGTTATTACAAATTGTTTTCCAAAAATTCCTTTTTATTGTTCGTGTTCTATCCTTTCCCCAAAATCTCCATCTAGACTCACTGTAGATCACTAATTCTTGGCTCTGCCACTCCAAAATTCAATTTGAGGCATCATTTTTAAGTTGTTTGGGGGGAAATGTTGGGAGAGATTTATTGTAGTCCTTACTCTACTCTGCCTTGGTGCTCTCCCTCTGTTTCTCTCTTCCACTTTCTTGCTTTCTGTCTGTCTAACTCTCTCTGCCTGTCTCTCTTTTCCTAAAGTTAGATCATTAATTCTTAATCTAGAGTCAAGGGATCTGCAGGAATCGAACAGGGTACATGAGATTGAATGAGGAAAAAAATATATATTTATTTCAATGTAATTGATTTCCTGTGAAATACTAAGTATTTATTTTATGCATTTAAACATTGTGGGAAGGGATCCATAGACTTCACTAGACTATCAAAAGGTCCTATTACATGAAAAAGTTTAAGAAATCCTGCTCTTGATCTCAAAATGGCAGATCCTGTTTTAACCTTCATGTAAACTTTTCTCACAAATAGCTAAATAACATATATATTTCACACTCATCAATCAATTAATGAATCAATGAGCATTTATTAAATGCCTGCTGTATGTGAGGGAGTGTGGAGGCATGGGCAATATAAAGACAAAAATTATGAATCAATCTCTGCTCTTAAGGAGCTTCCATCTTTTTTTTTTTTGAGGACAGGTAGCATCTCCATATATAAGTGTATACAGAATAGATACAAAATAAATAATAAATGCAGGTAACACTAACAGTTGGGTGAATCAGGAAGGATTCCTGTAGAAGATGATCCTTAAACTACATCACTTGGAACAAGTAAAGGAGTCTGTGAAGGGGAAGTAAGGACAAAGTAAATTCTAGTAATGAAGGATAGATAGGAAAAAGACACTGAGATAGGAAACAGAGTGTTTTTTGAGGAGCAGAGGAAAGGGCAGTTTGATTGTATCCTAGAATACAGGAAGAGAAGGGATGAGTCATAAAATCGGAAATAAAGGTTGGGGTCAATGTATGAAGGGTTTAAAAAAAACTACATAGAATTTATATTTTATCTTAGAGGTAATAGGGAGACACTGGAGTTTATTGAGTAAATTAGTTTCATTGCCAGGTCAATGTTTAATTAAAATGACTTTGTCAGCTGTTTTGAGAAGGTAGATTGAAGTAGAGAGAAACTTGCGGCAGGAAGACCAATAAGAAATCTGTTCTATTCGTCTTCTTAAGAGATGGTGGGGACCAAAAAAAATAGAGGCTGTGTGAATTAGCCTTAACCAAAGGGTTAATTAAAGTATAATCTCTATGGCTTTCACATCCCATACAGCTTCCTATTCTGGCCATCTTCTTGTCACATTACATTCTGTTTTACCCTCTAGATCAGCTTTCTCAACCTGTGGGTTATGTTCAACTTAAATACATCCTGCACATCAGATATTTACATTACAGTTCATAACAGTAGCAAAATTACAGTTATGAAGTAGCAATGAAAATAATTTTATGGTTGGGGGTCACCACGACATGAGGAACTGTACTAAAGGGTCGTGGCATTGGGAAGGTTGGAGAACCACCGCTCTAGAGTGCTGAGTCTTCATACTCTATGCCTTGGGAGTTAGGGGCTGGTTTAATCCACTCAAATTTGGAAGTGAGCATTGTTTACTCTTTTGTATTCTTTACCTATTAGAATATACATTTCTTGAGGGCAGAGACTCTCTTGTATCCCCACAATATAATGTAGAGCTTGAGAGAGGGCCAGTGTATTTAATAAATGCTGTTGATTTAATCATTGCTTATGCCATCCCTGAGCAAAGGCCAGCATTGAACAATGGGGGGGAGGGGTGTTTACATACTTGTGGGTCAGGAGTTCTTGAGTCCTGAATTCAGGTAGCAGTCAATAGGAGAGAGTCACATGCTTCCTTCACAAAGGAGAAGAGTGCTAATTCTTGGTTCACCTTATGGTTGTCTGAAAAAATAAACAAACAACAGACAAACAAAAGCCCTTCCTTTTCTCATTAGCAGAGTTGGGTCTCCTGAGCTTCTTGGAGAATGTAGATTTAAGGTGAATATAAAATAACTATTGAACATTCCCGTAAATTTGTCTTTAGTTTGGTAGGTGTTCAGGGAGAAAGAAGTGGATGGGCAGGAAAGTATCTGCAAACTACTGGAGACATTTATTTTTTGTGCTTCACACGCACCTGTTATTTTCTTTGCATGATGAGCAGTTTCTGTCAGAGGAGATAACCAGAAATTCTGTCCATGAAACCCATATTGCAAATTGCATAACTTCTCTTTGGGTGACCTTGTGACACACATGTTGGGGAGACTGTAATCCTGCCTACTGGTACACATTAGGAGGAGCATTTCTAGGTGCTTTTTTCACGCACCACTATGAAGGATAGCCTAGCTCTAAGCCACAAGGAGATTTTGATGTGGGAATTTCCCAGGAGTTACTCTGAGGTCAGAGCGGAGGCAAATAGAAGGAAAGAACCTGACCTCTCCCTTTTCTTTGGGGGTGACTGTCCAGGATGAATCTAGTCAGTGTGAGGTGAAAGAGCTTTTGTGTTGGGCTCCATTGGGCTACAGAGACATAAACTTTGCTTAGTTCAGAAAGGCTAACTAACAAGGCAAGGTTGTAGAGTCACTAAAAGGAGACTGAGAGAACTTGGGAATCTGGGCTGGAGAAAGCATTTTAGGCCTTTGGGGAAATCTGGGAGAAGGGTCGGAGGGAAGACTTGCGCTTGGGCAGACAGACAGAAACATAAAGCAGATTCAGCCTAAGAGGAAGTGGTTCACATCATGTTTCTAAATTATTCCATTGATTCAATTTGTGAAATTGTGCTGCTGAGTTTTGATGGTTGGGTTTTTTCTCCATTCTGCCCATACATTCCTACAGACTCTCAAATACCTTTGCTCCAAAAAGAGACAAGTTTCATAGATCCAAGAGAAAGCCTATGCAGTTAAAAAACAAATGAAAACAAACTTTTAGCTATGACATAAATCTTTTTATCCAAATGCCATATGCAGAGACTTGTTTTAGGAGGTTGAATGTGTGATGCAGTTCTGGTGGCTTATGAAATTTAGAATTAACCGTGGATAGCATTTATTAAACGTTTGCACTAGGAGAATGTATGTCAATAGGAATAAGGTAAATATATAAGTTAAGTATACTTAATACAGCCTTATAATCTAAAAGTGACATGCAACTGGCAACTATCTTTAATTCTTTTATCTGGTACAAACTTTTGCCCACTCAATATTCTAAAGCTTCTGAATGCAGAAGTAGTATGTGTCATTATGTGAAAATGTACCTCTCTAGGGGGAAAGGGGATGAGAGGGGAGATGGTGAAGGGGAGGGCAGGTTGGGGGGGAGAGTTGTTAGAAGCACACACTCCTGTAAAGGGAGAGGGACAAAGTAGAGAATGGAACAAGTGGGGGGAGGGATAGGAAGGAGGGAAATATTGTCAGTCTTTTACAATATGTTGTGGAGATGTTTTGCGTAACTACACATATACGGCCTGTATTGACTTGCTTGTCTTCCCAGTGGGGGCGGAAGATGAGGAAGCAAGGGAAATAATCTGGAATTTAAAGTTTTAAAATCAAATATTTACAAAAATATATATTATTAAAAAAAAAGAAAATGTACCTCTCTTGAGCTTTTGATGCTACTACCTTTCCCTTGCATTAATGTAATAAAAAAGCAAAGCAGTATCTCTTGCTTTGTAGATAGCTTTAGACAGTCAACAATATAGATCAACAAGTCCATTTGAAAGAAAAGCCTACTTAGGAGTAGGTAACTACAATGATACAACTTAAGTTTGTTGAGTTTTATGTTTTCTTTTAAATCTCATGAAGTATGCTGATTACAAAGGCCTTCCAGGGAAATAGATACTATTCTTGCCATTTTATCGGATATAGCTGGTGCAGTGAATAGAATACTTTTCTTGGAGTCAGGAAGATCAGATTTTAAATCTTGCCTCTGATGTTTACTAGCTGTGAAACTCATTTACCACCATCTATTCTGCTTGCTTTCAACTTCATAGTCATCTTCATCACTCCTCCTAAGATAAACCCATCACCAGTAAACTCATCACCAAGGAGATTGCTTTAGCTTTGCTTCTACTCACACCTCATCAGTACCTTCTGTTGTTTTTGCCTCTCTGATTGGAGATGGAGCAGGGGAAAGAAACCCAAAAACTGCTCCGATGGCCTCGTCTATAGAAAGCCCCAGCCCCAGTCCTCAACTGCCCTGCTTGATTTTGACTCCACCATCATTTTCATCATGCTCACATGCCTCACCCATTTTAGCTTCTTTTGTGCATTGTCTTTCTCCCTTAGACTATAAGCTCCTTGAGGGCAGAGACAGTTTTTCTTGTATCCTCATCACTTAGTACAGTGCCTAGCACATAGTAGGCATTTGATAAATGTTTATGTTCAGTATCATACAGAGGCATTACTTAACCTCTGTATACCCCAGGCATCTTCGTAAGACTTAACTACTAAGTCGTGGTCTGTTGTGACAGGCAGGCAGCAAATATTTGTCACGTGCTGATTCTGTGCCAGAAACCACATGAAGCACTGAAAATATCAACTCAAGTGAAAAGGAAATACAGTCTTTGCCTTCAGGGAGCTTAGTTTCTAATGAAGAGGACAGGACCAAAAGGGTTGCTGAAAAGGGATGGGGGAGGTACTTGGGGAAGATAAGGTGACAAAGTGAAAGAAGTTGAAAGCATATGGCCAGCCTGGGTCCACCCCAAAATTGAGACTCTGGAAGGAACTTGGTGAT
Organism: Pseudochirops cupreus; assembly: GCA_028627135.1. Classification (NCBI taxonomy): domain Eukaryota; kingdom Metazoa; phylum Chordata; class Mammalia; order Diprotodontia; family Pseudocheiridae; genus Pseudochirops; species Pseudochirops cupreus. The sequence continues at coordinate 334,207,817 of CM053582.1, read as the reverse complement.
AGGAGAAGGGGGCCAGCATGGCAAAGGGACATTCCAGAATGAGAAGACTCGTTTTCAGCCATTGAGGTTTTTTTTTTTAAATATCAGGTAATTGTATATTCATCTTAACTGGTCACTTAAACTGTCAGTTCAATGAGCAAGCATTTATTAAGCACCTAAAATGTGTCAGAAGCTATAATGGGCCTTGGAACCACAAAAAAATGCAACAGCCCCTTCCCTCAAGGATTTTACTTTTTATTGGGGGTGAACACATATACATAAAAGTATGTGCAAAATATATATCAGGGGAAGGCAAGGTCATTTCAGGAGAGGAAATAATAACAACAATAATAAATAGCCTAACAGTTATATAGCTCTTTAAGTTTTGCAAAGTACCCGACTTTGACCTTCTCACTTGACCTTCATAAAACCCTGTGAATCAGTCACTATAGTTGTCCCCATTTTACAGATGAGAAAACTGAGGCCAGAAGGTCAAGTGACTGGGTACACAGTTAGTGAGTATCTGAGGCAGAATTTAAGCTTAGGGCTTCCTGACCCTCAATTGCAGTGTTTTCTTGCAACTAGAAGTAGAAAGGCATATGGGGAGAATGAGGAATATCTTGATACAGAAGGTGGTGCTTGCGTTGATCTCTGAAGGAAATTAGGAATTCCTGGAGGTGAAAAGGTAATGTGTCTCAGACATGGGGCAACCCCTTAAACCCACAGAGATGGAGGGAGGAAGGGAAGAGAACCAGCATTTATTAGGTACCTGCTACGGGGCTGAGCACTGCTAAGTACCTTACAAATATTATCTTATTTGATATCTCATTTGACAAGATAGTTAATTTGCCTGAAGCAAAAGGTATATGTGGAGGAGTAATGTGTAATAAGGTAGCTGGGAGCCAGAAATTCAAGGTTAGTGAAAGGTCTTACAGAGTCTAAGAACATCATCCAATACTCTCAGTGGATAGAACTCACATAAGAAGTTTTTACTGGCAGTGCTCTCACAGAAAATACAATTCACATGCTGGTGACAGGGTTCATTTCTTACGCTGTCTGCTAGTGAGATAAAAGGTATTTCATTGTGTCAGTCAGTGAGTCTGCAAAGGCTTGCTTTCAACCATTAATGTATTGGTTCAGAAGAAGAGCCTTTATTCACACTCCTATTTTTAGTAATTATTGTTTAATTTGAAGGTTAAAGAAGCCACACAGTCTAGTCATCATTCCCCAACAGAGGGTGAAAATACATTCCTATGAAAATTTCGCGTATGTGAAATTCTTAAGTAATCCAGTATGTTAATAATGAATAGAAGTTAGAAACCCAAATTCAGATTCTACAAACATCCAGAACTCTTCCTAAGAGGCGGTATGGTGTGGTGGAAAGAGTGCTTGCTTTGGAGTCAGAGGGCCTGAGTCCAGTGGCTCTGCTATCTGTCTGCGTGACCTCGGGAGAAATCACTTACCTTTTAACTTTGGTTTCTTACTTAGTAAAATGAGGCAGTTGGATGTGTCTCCTAAAGTGCATCACACATTCAAACTGCGATCCTGCGTACAAAGCACTGAACCACTCAAGCATTAACCTCAAAGAGTTTGTGATACAAAGGGGATGCACTGATTGGTAATAAGATCGTTTTGTTAATTACATTGTTAGATTATGTTGGTTTTTATTATTATCTTTCAGATTCCATAAAGTTACTGTCCGTGTTGGACAGGGGCCTGGTGACGGCCGGGTAGGAGAGGGATGTGATAATAGTACAGGCATCGTGCAACCAGAGGCTGTGAAGGCCTGGGGCGGATGTTGCTGCGCTAGTGAGTTAGGCTCCATTGACAGCACTAACTGGGTTGGCAGCTGGGTCAGAGGGACGGATGCACTGCTCCTGATTGTTCAGGTAAGTAGGAGGAACAGAATGAGTTTGCAGCCTGGTCCTACCCAGAACCATCATCATGACCAGCTTGACACAGACGATGATGAGTGAATGGCACTTCTTTGTGTTCTGATCCTACAAGAAGAGAAGATTAACAAGAGGAAAGAAAAATGCATATGTTTTACCTACTGGAAAAGATTCAGAACAGAAGGCAAAACCAGTAGCGCTCCTAAAATAAAGACCCAAATAGGTTCGTTATGTGCTAGTATTCCAGGGCAGCGAGGTGGCACAGTGGAAAGAGTGCCAGGCCTGGAGTCAGGAAGATCTGACTTCAAATTCAGCCTCACACATTTTTTAGCTGTGTTACCCTGAGTAAGTCACTTAATCTAGCTTGCCTCAATTTCCTTATCTATAAAATGAGATTGAGAGGGAAATGGCAAGCCATTCCAGTATCTTTGCCAGAAAAATCCCAGATGGAATCATGAAGAGTGGGACATGATTGAAATGACTCAACAACAACTATATCATAGCAAAATTAGAAACTTTGGAAATATGTCTCATTAGTCATGTGCAAGGGCTTCATATTTGCCGTTTTTGTTTGCTTCTTTGGTCAATAGTACCCATGGCTTCAAGCCACATACAGTTCCAATAACGTGTGAATATTACAAACCAGTAGGAGGAATCCTAAGAAATGGCTTCTACCCTAAGCCAAGATTGACTGAAGTAAGAGAAGAAATCAAGAAGTTATTAAAATTGAAGAGGGAAAATGATGCATTTTTGAGTTGATTTCATGAATTCCATGGGTAGACCATCTATGCTAAAATGGAATATTTTTTAAAAGGTGGCATTTGACATAACTATCATGAATAGAGACCTTCTCTCACAATATTAGACAGAAAATATAAAAACACTTCAGCATGTATTTATTAGAATAACTGAAACTGCCATAATCACAGTAAGAACCACTGGAAGAAAGGCGAAGTGCTGAAAGTTATCAAGAAATATTTCTAAAGATATGTGTCAAATGCCATCATATAATGGAAGGGGAGGGAATAAGTATTTATATAATGTTTACTGTATGCCAGGAACTGTGCTAAGTCCTTAAGCTCGTGGCCTAATGGACCTAATGAAGATCTGCAGAAAGACACTGGAAGCTGGAATGCACAGTAAAAAATGTGACTGTACGTTGTCCAGGTAAAGGGTACAGAAAAAAGCATCAAACTGAACAGAATCTGGAAACAAATGTTTAACAGAAATTCTAGCTTCCCTTAATTAGCAAACTGCTCTGCATTTCCAAACATCAGTGGAGAGAGACAGACATAGAGAGAAACACACACATACACACACACACACACACACAGAGGGAGGGAGGAAAAGAGGGAGAAAGGGAGAGAGAGGGAGAGAAATAGAAAAATTGCCTGAAGAAGGAGGATATGGAAAACAAACGTTGGGCAGTCTATGTGGTCACAAGAAATACAACACAACGAATATGCAAGTTACATTAAATGAGAAACAGAAAGCTGGCACCATTCACATACTGATTGACAAAATAGTTACATCAAAGGAGAAAGGGAATGAAATTCTAGATGGAAATTTTGGAAAACTGGAAAGTAGCAGGTCCGAAGATGATCCATAATCATTGCAGCAAACATTTCCCAATGTTCCATGAAGTATCAGCAAAGCATTTTCAAAGCTTTCTCTTAGAAGCAAGTCTGATCCTATTTGAAGGCATTACAGATTGGCTACTTAAAGGAAAAAAAATGAGCCACTTTTCCAAATAAAGGTTTTTAAATTATTTATACTTTTTACAGAACATCCCTATCTTATATCACAAAAAATCTATGAACATGAGAAAACAGTATATCATCTGAAAAGTGAAAAACATGTAAAAAAATGTCCTATTGCTATAAAAAGCGACTTCTTATTTATTCAGTAATTATTGAACAAGCTATTTCAAAGTGCCAGAACAGGTATATTGTCTTTCTTGATTATCAGGAAACCTTTAACTCAATTCCTCACTCATAGCTTGTTAATGTACTCGAAATATGCAAATTAGATCCAAATATATGTGATAATGCTGGAGTATATTAAGTCCTCATAGAAAATTATTTTCTATTTAATATCTGTAACCCACGCAATATCAAGAACAATTCACATAAAATGTGGCATTTTCCATGAAGATAGTTAAAAACCATTAAGGGTCTGTGTAGCCTTAAATGCAGTATTTATGCTATTAAATAGAATTAAATATGACATTCAATTTACAGTGTCAAATCAAAAACAGTTCTTTCATTTCATGAAATTTTTTATCAACATCAAAATGCCATTTGAACTGAATAAGTAGACAGTTCTTAACACAAACCAAGGAATGACAGAGACTATGAGCTAGAATCTGGAGAGCAAATTTACCAAATATCTCAGTCTCTTCCAGGAAAGATATTGCAAGCTTAAAACTGTCAGAATGGAGACTGTGGCTGAATATTTTAAGAGACTTACTGACTTCCGGAATGAAAGCTTAATGGAGAGAATACATTTAAAATAATTAACACCTATACAACCTTAATGTACCCTTTGGATTTATGAAGAAAAAAAACCATAAGAGACTGGGAAAATACTCTAATAAAAATCCGGAAAATTTTAACAAAACATAAGTACCCTGAGGCAACATTATAAAGACTAACCCTTCTCCACTGAAAAAAAGAGGGAAATGGTCAGTAGACATTTTTAGGGTTCGTGATAAACCGGCCAAAAACTTACAGAAATACTTTTGGAATAAGCTGGCATCACTTCACTGTCAACATTAAAGGCTGATAACTAGTACATACCATTGGTTCTGTAAAATATAACCTAAAATAGCATGTCTTCTAATGGAGTCTATGAAACAATCAAGATCAAAGATGAGAATCAAAAGGCCCTGAGAGGAAGGAGTGATGTCTACACGAACTCAACCAATGATCTTTCCACAAAGAAACTGAACAACCAGCTGAACTGTGTGTGAATGGGGGAGTTTATAATGGCAGTTCAGGACCAGGTCATTGTCACCAGAATCTACCAAAGGTTTATCCTCCAGAAGCTCAGATTTAGTGATCAATGCAGACGATGCAATGAAGTGGTGGTGATGAAGTAATCCATCACTGCAGGCTATAAAATATTAAAATATTAACAACACCTAAATATCTAGGAAGATATGACCTGGTAGTGAGAACCAGAAGCTCACTATTTTTCATAGACTGACATGACAATTCTCCCTACTCCTAATACTGACCTCAATATATCCTAGAGAAATCAATCAATGAATTATGCTGAAACTAGAATTCTATCACACACCCATCTGTTGCTTATAATTGTCTCGACATAGCAATGAGACACACACACACACACACACAGAGAACACATTGTAACAATGTTAATAGATATTGCCATCCCATCGTTTTTTAAAGGAGAAAGACCTGGTTGAGAAGATCAAAAAGTAAGAATCATTATTCCTGTTTTCCTGTTACTGGAGTTGTACCAGGGATGCTTTCAATATGCCTGCGGCTTAATATTTTTATTCAACTATAAAAAGAAGATATTTTATCTGCCTGTGACATCATCTGTAGAATTAAATATAAAAGAATCATAGTAGCCCCAGAATTGTTTCTATCTGAAATTTAAAAAAAAAATCAATCAGTACACAATCCTCACATGCCTACAGTGTGCCGAGTAGCGTTCTAGGTGCATGGGATACAAAGAAAAAAAACAAAAAGTCCTCATCCTCAAAGAATTTTACCTTCAAATGGTAAATAATAATAATAATAATAATAATTTTAAAAGATGAAAATGAGAATATTCACACAGTGCTTTAAGACTTCTCAAGTCCTTTACATATGTAATTTCATTTTAGTATTATAATAATCCTATATTATTTAAGTATAATATAAGTTAAGTTATACTTAACTTAAGTTGAGTATATACTATTATGATTCCAACTGTGCAGTGAGGAAAATACAACTCAGATCGAGTAACTTGTCCAGGTCCATAAAATTAGTAGTGTCTGGGAAAGCATTCAAACACAGACCTTCCTATTTTCAAGTCCACTGCTCTATCCACTATGACTTTCAAAGGATGTATAGATATAACCAGGGTACAAAGGAGTTGGGAATAAATGCAAAAAAGGAGTTCAGACAAAGCCATGTGAGTAGCTCAAGGAGGGAGGGGTCACTATAATGGATTATGAGGAGGAAAGAAGGGAAGGGCAAGAACAACTTTAGAGAGATGACCCTGAGTTAGGTCTTGAAAGAAGGATAAGACTTCAAAAGGTGGAGATTGGTACAATGGCTGGGTATTCATTCTAGTCATAGGGATTAGTATGAACTAAGGCACAGAGATGGGAGTGGAGAGGGTGAGAAGGGAGCCTGGAGAGTAGTCCACTTTGACTGAAATATAAAGTATATGAAAGGGAAACATAAAATAAAGCTGTAAATTTATGTTTTAGCAAGGCTGTGAAGGACTTTGAATGCCAGACTGAATAGTTTACATGTTTTTTGGGTAGGAAATGGAGAGTCACTCAATCAAAGTGACATAAGCAGGAGGCTGTCAGAATAGTGTATTAGGACTGGGAAGTATTGTGAAAGAGAGATGGAAAAAGAATAGACTGGAGGAAGAAAGAAAATCTAAGTAGTTATTATAATGACCTTAACAAGAAGAGTACCTGAACTAGGGTGATTATAGTTGGAAGAGAGAGGGGAGATTCATGTAAGTGATATTGTGGGTATATAATTGACAAGACTTGGTGTCTGATTGGATATATGGGAAAAGTAAAAGGGAACATCAAAGACTTTAAGGTTTTGAGCCCAGAGATATATGTCTTGTACATGTGTATGCGCTACAACATTTGTCTCTTAATTATGTGCAGTTCAAATTTAAATTATTATTTAAATTATGTGTGGTTCAAATTATGTGCGGTGAAATTTAACCCATCTTATTGTACTGAAGAGTCTCAATAATTCCCTTTTTGCTTATAAAAAGTTCCTTTGGTAAATAAATTTGAAGCACTATAAATGAACCTTACTGAAAAAATTTTTCTTAATAAGAATAAATTGAAAGTTAAATGCCAATTCTATTTTAACTCTGGACCCTAGAAGGGAAAGTTATAAGCCCTTCTGGATGGATTTTTGTCCCATTCAACTAATTAGCAAGACTTGCGCATGGATCCATTTTTAACTGAAATGTCATTTGGACTTTATAATAATTCAAGTTATGGTACCCCCCCCGCCTTTTTTTTTAAATGTCATAGTCTCAAGGGCAATCTAGGCTGTTGAACCTCAGAGAGAGAGAATAACTTTTTCCCAATTCAAGTGTGAAATCATGAGTCTCATTCACAACCTGTTAAGACTTAAGATCTTATTTAAGGGATGTGCAGATGGAGGTCAGATAAGAAGGAAAAGAAGCTTATTCATGTTAAAACAAAACAAATCATCAGTAATAGATACTGCCTTCAAAGCCATAGCCAAAGAAATTTTTTTAGTAAGATATTTTAGGGGAAAAAAGATCTCCTGTAATAAATACTATTTAAGACAATGCAAAAATGTTCTACTTCCCAAGTGATTAAATGTGAAAATGAAAAATGGATTATTTGATAGCCACAGAAACTATTTACTGAAAGTATAATCAATCACTATAAACATTATTCTTATCACAGAATAAGCAAAAGATACTATTGGGTATAACATAAAATATTTTGTAAGTAGAAAGAGTTGGCACCATACATTTTTATGACCATTTCAGAGTGGTCAGTATGCAACTCTTTTCCCCAAATACTGCCTAACATTGTAAAACCTGATTTTGAAATCAGATGGTGCCCGATTTGAACTCTGAAGACACCGTTAGTTTACAGGGCTAAATAACAGTGATGAAAGGTGTGCCTTTCTGTCTTTGTAAATATGTGGAACAGCTAGATGGCTCTGGGGATAAAGTGCTGGGCCTGGAGTCCAGATGGGCTGGGTTCAAATATGGACTCAGACAATGATTAGCTGTGTGACCCTGGACAAGTCACTTAACCTCTGTTTGCTTTAACCCATCAGAGAAAGAAATGCCAAACCATTCCAGTATCTTTGCCAAAGAAACTTCGTGGGCAGGATGGTCCACAAGGTAATGAAGAGTTAGACCCAACTGAATAATACATTAATATGATTCTCTTTTTTTTCACATCCTCTTTTTCTAGATTGACTGTAGGTCGGATACACACATGCACACATACATAATACATATATACATATATATACACACACAGAGACAGATAGATACATATATCCATGAATCCAGGGATCCAAATATCCATAAATCCCAAAATCCAAATATCCACAAACTAGATACAACCTATATATCTTAAACTAGATTATACACATATAAGATATACATGTCATAAACCAGATACATATATGTATACTGTATCTATAAATAAACTAGATACTACTTGAATATATCCCATCATATGGAAAAGTCTATCAAGAAATATAATTTCTATTAATAATAATCAAAATTATATTAGTAACAATGTAACATATTACATTGGACTGTGAATTTTTCAAGTCATTCTAGAAAACAATTTGGAATTAGGCTAAAAAAAAAAGTGATCAAAATGTCCATGTCCTGCAATTCAGAGATCTAAGAGAAATATATTCCAAGACTGTGAAAGACAAAAAGATCCCATATAAACCAAAATAGTCAAAGCAACATTTTTTTTTGTGATAGTAAAGAAATGGAAACAAAATAGATGCTATAAATCGGAGAATAGTTATACAAATTATGGTGCAGGAAAGTAACAGAATTTTATTATATTGTAGGAAATGATGACTAGGAAGGTATTCAGAAAAGCAGAGGAAAACTTACAGGAGCTGATACAGAATAAAGTAAGCATAATCTAGAAAACAACATACAGAGTGATTAAAATAATGTAAATGGAAACAACCCCCAAATGAAACTAAATGCTGTATAATTATAATCGACAAAAGAGCTGATCTTAGAAGAGCTAAAAAAAAAACCACATCCTTCCGTCCTTGACAGAGGTGGGAGATTACAGCTGTGAAATATTGCATATACTGTCAGGTACAAGTGATGTGTTGGTTGAACTGATTTCTTCTTCTTCTTCCTTTTTTTAATGGTTAATTTCAATAAAATGATGGGGAGAGGATGAGGAGATGGTGTATTTGAAAGTGAAGGTGATGTGAAATTAATGGTTATTACTAAAAATTAAACTTGAAATTTCACATCAGTATTATCATTAATTATTTTGCATAGCTTTGCAGAACATTCACACATCACGGCCTGACCACTACGCTGTGAGAAGCAGCTCAACTGCCTTCTCACAGTTCCTCACAACAACGTTCTCTGCCTGACAGAGTCCCTCTTTTCCTTTAAGATACAGCTAAAGTAACATCTTTTTCGTGTTCTCACAATTGCTACCATCCTACCATGTATTCAAATTCTCATTAGATGCTTGTATTTATTAATGTTATGTTAACTGGACGTACTATTTTGTAAGTACTTGTTATCTCCCTCATTAAAATGTAAATTTAATGTGATTATTTCAATGTTTATATTTATAACCCCAGTGCCTAGCACTGTGCCTGACATATGATAGGTGGTCACAAATACTTGTTCATTCGTTGATTGAGCGATCTATTTCAACCCATAGCTGAAAAAGAATAACCTCTAGAACAGGGGTAGGGAACCTGTGGCCTTAAGGCCATATGTGGCCTTCTAGGTTCTTGAGTGTGGCCTTTTAACTGAGTCCAAGTTTTACAGAAAAAATTCTTTTATTATGGGGATTGTTCTGTGAAGTTTGGATTCAGTCAAATGGCCACATGTGAGGACTTAGAGAATAAAAGGATTTGTTCTATAAAACTTGGACTCAGCCAGTCAAAAGGCCTCACTGAAGGACTGAGAGGGCCACATATGGCCGCAGGGCTGCAGGTTCACCACCCTTGTGCTATTCATTACAATGCATTCCCATTGTTTTTATCTGCTGTAAACAGGTCTCAGAAGGGAAGATTTAGATTTTGACGGGATGTAAAAGGTCATCTAGTTCAATAATGTCCTCTTATAGATAATCATCTAAGGGCTAAAGAAGTTAAGTAGTGTCAGGATCCAAGACCACCTTTCTCTTTTTAGAAACCCTGTTTTCCAGAGCTAAGGTGCAGCAAGCAAGCCATGCTCTGAGGTTGGCATAACAACAATCCTTTGCTCTCTGGATGACCTTTGCTGCAACTAAATCACAGAACTGATGGTCCCTGAGCTTGGGCAAACACCAACAGGCCCAGAGGTGAAGCCCTGCTATAAATGAACTTCTTGTTTATTCATTCATGCCTCACTGTTGCTGTTAGGCCTCACCACTGAAGAGTGGCTCACAGGCTCTGGGAACCCCCTTGAGCTCTTCTTGAATCTTCCCACATGAGGTATTTGCCTGAGGCCATGAGCCTTTCATTGTGGCTCTGTACAAATCTTTGTTACTAGCTTAGCCCTTCTTTGTCCAGCAATTCCCCACCCTTGATCCTCCCAAAATATCTATACCCAAATCTGTTACACCCTTGAACTGGCCCAGCCCACCATGGTCTGTTGTATCTAGGTAGCCTCCAGCAACTTCCCACCCTTAATCACTCATTACTGGACTCTGACCTCATTGATTTCCTCCTGAAGACCCTTCCCAAACTCATTACTGCAATCTGACCTCATCTGACTCCTCCTGAAGACCCTTCCCAAACTCTTCCTCTAGACCACCCCAGATTCTTCCCACAACCTTTTTGTATATCAGACCCCAATTTGCCTCCAATGTAAGAGGAAGGCCAGAGAATGATCTAGCACAGACTCACTCTGTGTCAGATGATTCTGGCCCTCATCACAGATACCAGGGCTCCTTAAAATTTACCCAATGTGACGAATCTTTAATAAATTTTGCTTTACTTTGGCTGAAAGAAGACTTGAGTCGAATTCATTCAGCAGGACCTGGCATGTTGGTATTTTGGGGTCTTGAGCACCCCTAACCCTATACCTCAACATTTTATGGTGACCTCATCATTTTTATCGTTCCCTAATACTGGGAAACACTGCTAATCTCAAGCTCTTCTCCAGCCTGGACTGGAAGGTATGCAAGCCTCTCTCTCTCCGTATTTCCTTCTTGCTCTTCAAGGTGTTTTTGGTTTTTGTTTTGGTTTGGTTTTTTTTGGCGGGGGGGCCTGATCTCTCAGGTCCCATTAGGTCAGACAGCTAGGAGGCTGTTTCATACTTAGCATGACACTCTCAAGTTCTCAGTCAGTTTGGTTATGTTGGAGGACATGGTTTTGGGTGCAGCTTCTGAAGAATTGGAGGATAAGGACAGATGCCCCATCTGGAAATGTAAGCCAGATTCTTTCAATTCTCTCAGTGCTAGGGAATTGGGAAAACTTCAGGTACTTCTTTGTGGGTTTTTTATCTTGTTTTGTTTTGTTTGTTTTTCGAGGCCTACTCTCAAATCTTCCTTTATGAAGGAAGGGATTTCCAGGCCCTACACCTATGTTGGATCGATTCTTTTTAGCTCCCAAAAGTTCGCCTTTGGGTTGTCTTTTACAACATTGGAAAAAATTTAGTTTCTCTAAAAAGAAAAAGTTGGTGTTTTTTTGGAACACTGTTTGGCCTCAGTATCACCTAGAGGACCATGAAGCGTGGCCTGTTTTTGGAACTTAAAAGATAATACTCTCTTGCAGTTAGAATTGTACTGTCCTGGAGAAGGAAGATGGATAGAAGTTGCCTACTTAATGGCCTGCTTTGAAGTTTCTCGGAACAAGGTTCTCAGGAAAGATTGTGAGATGCTTGAAGCTAGAGTCCCTCCACAAAGGGGCAATGGGGACCAATTAAATTACCCCCTTCCTATGGCCCCCACGGCTTTAGCCTCAGTTGCTCCCCGCTCAGTGACTCTGGTTCATGTCCCAGTCATCAGTCTCACTGAGGCAGCTTCCCCAGCCCCTTATGCTGCCCCTCAACCCTTTTTGCCATGGTTTCCCTTCCCTTTTCCTCTAGCCCAATACCCCTGTTTCCTGCCCCCTTCACCATCCACATCTCTTACCCTGCATCTCCCACCATGGCCCATTTCCACTCAGTGAACCCTGCTCAGGTCCCAGTTACTGGTCCTGCTGAGGTGCCTCCCTCTGCAGCCCCTCACCCTGAAGCAATACCTACTCAGGCCTCAGGCCCTACCCCCACTGCAGTCTTAGAGGTATCTCCTCTTCTGACCCCTTCCACTCCTCAAGTGCTGGCTGACCTTCCCCCTTGCCAGCTAGATCCCCCAGTCTTGCAGTCTGATCCAGTTCAGCCAACACCCCCCAGTCACTCCCTCATAGGAAGTAGGATTTCCTATCTCCCTTCCCAAGCCCCTGTCCCCACAGCATCTTCAGGGCTTTTTCCCCTAAAGAAAGTGGTTGTCTTGGTTGGGACAACTAGAATGCATGTCCCATTCTCCATTTCAGGTCTCATCCAAGTTAAAGACGAGAGAGGTTTTCCTAAGACTCAACAAAGTTTACTGAAGGCTTT
>CM053582.1:334176104-334195331 GCA_028627135.1 Pseudochirops cupreus | reverse complement strand
TATCCAATTAAACCCAAGGCCTGGGAGGGACTGCAGCCATTAATGGCTACTCAAGGCCCTGACTCATTCTGTCTAGAGTGGGGCCCAGACCACCAGGTAAAAGCTTTTGAGACTTTGAAAACTAAATTGATCACCACTCCAGCTTTACCCAACCTAGAAAAAAACCCTTTTGCCCTTTGTGATGATGGAAGGAGAGAACAGGCTCTGGGAGTTGTTGCCTGTTTTTGAAAACTTATTAGATTCTGTGGCTGCTATTGCTTTCCATGTGCTAAATGTCCTTGGAGCAATTTGGAAAGGAAAGGGATATCTGACAGCGTTTTGGCCTTGCCATAGTCATCTTTAATTCCAACCAGGGAAACTGTCCTTTATTTTTTTTGGTGCCTGTTTGGTCTTTGCTTAACCTCCTTGCCAGATTTGTCTTCCCCAGGGTTCAAGCCATCAACCTCCAGTTGACCACTCAGGCTATACCAACCTCTGACTGAATCCAAGTTCTCCAGTCCACTGGACCTGGCATCAGGCGTGTACCAGAGTCTGACCCCTTGAATGTGAAGTCTGACCCCCTTGAACGGGACCCAGAGAGGCAGGGACAGCTCTGTGCCCCTTGCTAGCAGGAAGCACTTTCAGAAGCTAAGATCTTCACTCTTTACCCCATAGGAATTTGAGTCCCATTTGTTTGAGAGGAGAATGATGAGGTACAGGCTCTGGGAACCCCCTTGAGCTCTCCTTGAATCTTCCCACATGAGGCATTTGCCTGAGGCCATAAGCCTTTCTTTGTGGCTCTGCCCAAATCTTTGTTACTAGCTTACCCTTCTTTTGTCCAGCAATTTCCCACCTTTTATCCTCCCAAAATATTTATATTCAAATCTATTGGGTATCTATCTATCTGTCTGTCTATCTATCTAATAGTCTGTCTGTCTTTCTGTCTATCTATCTATCTATCTGGTTACAAAACCTCTGACTCTTTGGTCATTTATTACCAGAATTGAAAGTGTCTTACCCAAGGTCATACAATAATAGAACTGAGAATTAATATAGTATCTTCTCATTCCAAATCTAGTGTTTTTCTCATTGTTTCACAGGTCTCAGGATGCAAAGCAAACATGTAATAGTTATCCCTTCCATATCACAACTTTCCCCATAGTGGTTTCAATATATTGTAGGTTGGCATAAGAAATGAAATAGGAATTTTGGGGGAGTTTTGTAAAAGCCACAGCTGATACAAGGAGTCCAGCAGATGACAGAGAAAATGTTTAGAAACTCGTAAAATTGCATAAAATATAAGTATAGTATTGTATAATAGCAACCCAAATTTTACAAAAGATACTGGAAACATCCCATAAAATAAAAAGAAAAAAAAAATCAGATTTTTCCGGTAGGAAGGGAGATTAAAGAAATTTTACTCAGATTTTCCAGATTGTGGAGATGCTGATGTGTAAGGAGCAGGAAGAATGTGGTATCATAATTATTCTCCCTTTCTCTTTTCTTTGTTTCTTCCCTCCATGAAATCATAAGATGATAAAGTGACAAGAAGGTCTTGTGATCTCTGAGTCAGAAGAGGAGTTGTCTTTTGTGCATCAGAAGCCTTGGGAAAAATTGGCGTTAGAGATCACACACAGACACAGACACAGACACACACAGACACAGACACACACACACACAGACACACACACACACATACACACACACACACACACACCCTTTCCTGAAGGAAGACAGGGAGGGGTAGACTTTTCCTTTAAATTAGTCCTCTCTGGAGCCAAGAAGTGCTCTTTTGGGGGACAGCTGAAGCTTTGAGACTTGGAGTGCATAAACTTTTGGACTAAATATCCCTAAAGTTTATCTGGTCCCCTAGTAAGGTGGAATTTAGCTTCACTCCTTTTTGTATGCGTGTTTGCTATAGGCATGGTTTCAACTCCACAGAAGAAACTACCCCTCCCAGGATAAACTCATCACTTCCAAACTACCCAAGATATTGCTAACTGGAGACTATTGACATCACTCCCTGAGGCTTCTGTCCTCTCTGACTGGAGAGCTGCAGGGTAAAGTAATAAACTTCTCCTGATGTGTCCTTTTTAGAGAGCAGAAACGACTCTCAGCTCACTTCCATTTCACATCTGCTGTCCTTTCTTGTTTCGACTTCGTGAAACAAAGTGCTTCCACTTGTGGGTACCCCTTAGTGTCCTCCCTGCCCCTATTTTCCTGCTTCCTTTCGTCTACTCTCTCCCCCTTTTGAGTGTAAGCTCCTTGAGGGCAGAGATTGGCTTTCTTCTTAGTTGCATCCCCAGTGCTTGTCAGAGTACCTGGCAACAACATAAACTGAAGGTTTACTGGACTGGAATGGTTAGTTAGGACCTTGCATTCGTGGTAAAGTATTCTATTCAAAACCATTATTTGGTAGATCAGCATTTTTTTCTTTCGCACTCACGTTTTCCTAAAGTTACCAGAGCACATCATTTCTGTTTTCCTGTGTATTTGATTAATATGAACCTTTATTTTTTAAAAGAAATCTCTGTGTATGATGTGTTATGGCATAACGTGCCAAAATGTACCATAGTCATCTGAAAGATTATAGGATAAGAGGGTCATAGTTTCAGAGCCGGAAGGGACCTGAGGGGTCAGATTCTCAAATTTATGAATTATTTTGGAGAATTTGGAGAAGCAGCTTTGTTAATAATTCTGGTACTCAGCTTCATTATTCCTGGCAGATGGAATCATTCTTGGTGATATAAAGTAAGAGGACTAATATACTATAACAAGGATTGTAAATTTATAATAAAATCTTATAAAGCAGCTAGGTGCTATAATGGTTAGAGAGTACTAGGCCTGGAGTCAAGAAGACTCATCTTTCAGTTCAATTCTAGCTTTACACCCTTACAAATTATGTGACCACTTAAGCCTGTTTGCCTCATTTTCCTCATATGTAAAATGAGCTGGAGAAGGAAATAGCAAACCGCTCTGGTATCTGTGCCAAAAAATCCCAAATAGGGTCACACAGAGTTAGACATGACTGACAAATGACTGAACAACGAAAATTTTTGGCTATGCAAATTATAGGTAACGTCATTATTAATTTCCAGAAAAAAATTTTTTTGGCTTCTTGTGATAATTTTGCATGTATAATTCATCAGAAAAAAAAACCTTGGGTAATTACTGTAATGTAATCAGAGTTTATATTAGAGAGGATTTTGAATACGGACTTTTTTCCCCTCAAAAAGCATATCTGTTTTGGGTCAGTAAAGATAAAAATGGTTTTCTTAACATGCATAGTTATGGATAATATGCTTTTTATTTTACAATTTAAAAGTTTTTTGAAAATTTTGATATATTTTTCCAATTATATGCAAAAATTATTTTTTCACATTCTTTTTTCTTTTAAATTTGCAGTTCCAAATTCTTTCTCTCTCCTTCCCCTCATTGAGAAGACAACCAATTTGATATATATTATACATGTACAGTCTTGTAAAACATTTTTATATTGGCCATGTTGCATAAGAAAACAGACCAAAAAAAGAAAAATGAAGAAAGTTTTAAAATGTATTCATCTATCTGAATTCTGACTCCAATAGTCCTTCCTCTGCAGATGGATAGCATTTTTGATCACAAGTCCTTTGGAATTGTCTTGGGTCCTAATATTGCTGGGAAGAGCTAAGTCATTCACAGTCAATCATATTTTAAAATTGCTGTTACTGTGTACAGTGCTCTCCTCATTCTCCTTACTGCACTTTGCACCAGTTTATAGAAATCTTCCTAGGTTTTTCTGAAAGCACCTGCTCCTCATTTCTTATAGCCTCTATCACAATCATATACCATAGTGTGTTCAGCCATCTCCCAGTTGATTCTCAATTTTTCAATTCTTTGCCACCACAAAAAGAGCTGCTGAAATATTTTTGCACATATAGGTTCTTTTTCTTTTCCCTTGATCTCATTGAGATACAGACCTAGTAGTGGTATTGCTGGCTCAAAGGGGATGCACAGTTTTATAACTCTTCGAGCATAGTTCCAAATGACTCTCCAGAAGGGTTGGATTGGTTCACAACTCCACCAACAGCACATTAGTGCTCATATTTTTTCTACATCCCCTCCAGCATTTGTCACTTTCTTTTTCTGTCATATTAGCCAATCTAAAAGATACCACGTGGCTCCTAAGAGTTGTTTTAGTTTTCGTTTCTTCAATCAACAGCAATTTAGAGCATTTTGAAAATATAACTATAGATAGCTTTCATTTCCTTTTCTGAACACTGCCTGTTCGTTTCCTTTGACCATTTAACAATTGAGACGTGTCTTGTATTCTTAGAAATTTGACTTAGTTTTCTACATATTTGAGAAATGCGACCTTTTTCAGAGAAACTTGGTCTAAATTCTGCCCGCCCCCCTCCCCAATTTTCTGTTTTTCTTCTAATTTTGGCTGAGTTGGATTTTTTGGTGCAAAATCTTTTTCAATTTAATGTAATAAGAATTATCCATTTTATATCCTGTAATGATCTTTATCTCTTGTTTGCTTAAAAAATCTTCCCTTATCCATAGCTCTGACAGATAAAATATTCCATGCTCCCCCAATTTTCTTATAGTATCCCCTTTGATGTTTAAATCGATAGCCATTTTTACCTTATTTTGGTGCATGATATGAGGATGTTTGTCTATGCCTTGTTTCTGCCAAACTACTTTCCAATTTTCCCAGCAAATTTTGTCAAATAGTAAGTTCTTGTCCCCAAAGCTTGGATCTTTATGTTTAGCAAAGACTGTAGATTACTATGGTCATTTACTACTGTGTATTGCATTCCTCATGCATTCTACTGATTCACTCCTCTATTTCTTAGCCAGTAACAGATTGTTTTGATGATTACCACGTTGTGATACAGTTTGAGATCTGGTATTCGTAGGCCACCTTCCTTCACATTTTTTCATTGATGTCCTTGACATTATTAACCTTTTATTCTTCCAGATGAAATTTGTTACTACTTTTTCTAACTCTATAAAATAAATATTTGGTTATTTTAGTGGCACGACACCGAATAAGCTAATTAATTTAGGTAGAATTGTCATTTCTATTTTGGCTCAGCCTACCCACAAGCAATTACTATTTCACCAATTGTTTTTACCATTGAAATGTTAAAGACAAGCAGGTAGAGTTTAAATTTGCTGTGTGATATGGTCACTTCACTTCAAAGTTGAGAAATAGACTGGTGTGGCGTGTAGAGCTCTAACACTGGAATCAGGAAGACCTGCATTCTAGACACATATTATCTGTGCAATTGGGCAAGTCACTTATCCCTCTCTCTGCCTGATTTTCCTCATCTGTAAAATGAGGGGGTTGAACTTCATGTTCTCTAAGGCCCCTTCCAATTCTAAACCTACTATCCAATCTCCCCTTTATCTGCCAAGCAGTGGAAACATAGCACAGAGACCTATGTAAGACATATTGGTCTCTGTTTCATTTTGAAAGCCTTAAACAAATTGGTTTCCTTCCTATTTTCTGAATCTTCTTATATTTCACTTACCTCCACATACTCTGTGATTCACCAGCACTGGTCATCTCAATAATTTTGGTCCATATCAGTTCGTCTCCCAGCTTCATGCTTTTTCATTGTCTTTCCCCATGCCTGGAATGCTCTTAGTCTTAGTTTCCTTGTTTTATTTCAAGGCAGCTTAAGTCTTTCCATTTGCAAAAAGCCTTTCCCTTTCTCCTCACTGGTATTGTTTTTCCTCCTAGGTTCCCTCCAATTTACCCTGCATATATTTTGTATGTATGTAATTGCTTACTTGACTCTGCTGTTATAGTGAGTTCCTTGAGTTGGGGGACTCTATTTTCTCTGTATCCCCAGCACTTAGAAAATAATGTCTCTTATGTAATATGTCCCTAATAAATGATTGTTGATCTCCCCAGCCTTGGGTGGGAAAAAAAAAACCCAAACTTTCTTTGACTTCTTCCTTCCAACCTTCTATCTTTGTGTTCACTTTTATTTCTAAAATTAAAAATATTTTCTTGAACTGATGCCTTCACTTCCTCACCGATCATTCTTTTCTCAGTACCACATAAAAAGCCGTCTAGAAGCCTCTGCTAATCCAGTGAAGCCACTGCCTTTGGGCTCACGACTGAGCCTTCTTCTTGAGTTTTTCTATAGTTTTTGATATCATTGATTGCCTCTTCATACTGGACAGCTCTTCCTCCTCATAGTTGGTCTCCCTTGTTTGAAACCTTGAGAATTTCTTTCCTTTTTCCTCACCTTTAACATCCAATTATTTGCCAGGTCCAATCAATTCTATGGTTTTCTCTATGGAATCTATTTAAATATGTTCCTTCCTCTTTATTCCCATTGCTGCTAGTGTAGTGCAGATCCTCATTAACACCCCCGGAATAGCTTCCTAAAGGTCTTTCCTAACTCTACTCCTTCCTTTCAGTCGATCATTTTTACCATCAGGAAACTTCATCTTTCTTATGTATAGACTGAGGTATTATGTCACCTATCTGCTATAAACCTTTCAGTGTCTGTCCACTATCTCTTGAATAAAGTTTAAACTTCTTTGCCTGGGATTCAAGCCATTCCACAGTCTTGCATCATTTTACTTTCCTAGACACATCTTACATGATTCATCTCATATAATATAATATTCATCACATAATATGCTTTAACCAACATCTGTCTGGCCCTTGAATACGCAGGGTTGTTATATGCCATGCCTTTGCCCCGATTATCATGACTCCTTTTCCTATCTTGTTGAATTGTTACACATTCCTTAAAGTCGTATTCAATTATCACATTCTCCAAGAAGACTTACCTCCTTCACTTTGTTGGCAAACTTTATCCTTTTTAGCCAATGACTGAATCAAAAGGCATCCTACTCTGTTAGACACTAGGAATAAAATAATTTTTAAAACATCCTTCTTTACTTTCAAGAAGCTTTACTTCTATTAGAAGCAGCAGCATGTGTACATATAAGGAATATAAGACACACAGGCTATAAACTAATTTGTATAGAACACTGGCAGCTTTTGGGAATGAGGAAAGGCCTCCTAAAGGAGATGGCTCATGTTGTTGTTTGTCTTTCATTCTCAAAGAGGACCAAGACCTCAGGAATGAGTTGCCACAACTTTCAGCTGAATTGGATTTAAGTGAGGGAGGGCTGTGCAAAGTCACCAGGTTCACTTTTTCCTCTGGAACCATCTGGGTCCAGTGGCAAGATATAGATCAGGATGATTGGAGATGGCCCTGGGTGCAGTGGGAGACCATGGCCTTTTTAAGGAAAGGTCTTTGCCAGATCCGTGTTTGACTGAGGCAGTGCCCAATAAGAAATGAGGCAAAGAATGGCCCTTTACCTAGTTGAAAAAAATGATCAATCTGCAAAGAGAAGACCCTCAGGGTTTCTGGCAAAAACAAACAATTGCTATTTATATTCACCCTGAGCAATCAGGGCCCAAACTGTGACCCCCTGACCTTGGACTGGTGCCTATTGTTGACTAATCCATGAGAGCCCTAAAGATTTGGGTAGGTTTAAGGCCTGGTCCTTAAGAAAAACGTCTAATCTGTAAATCCAAAGATATTTTATGAAGGTTCAGTGATAAAAATTTACATTCATTTAGGCAGAGAGCTTTCAGTCAAGAGTGTTACACCCTATGTAGACTGAGGGAGAAGAAGGGGGCAAGGCAAGTCAAGACCAGACAAGGCAAAGAAAGGGGGAAGGAAGGAAGGAAGGAGCGAGCTTCATTGTCCTAACTGGAACTGGTCAGTTGGGTCTCCAGTGCAGCTGCTCATGCTACTCATCGCTTGCTGTTTGTCCATCATTCTCCAAGAAGACCATGACATTCTGAATGTCTTTTGTGTGCATTTGTTGACTCTCCTGCTTATCTTTACCTTTATCTTTATCTTTATCCCTATGTTCTGCTGATGACATACTACTAATGTAAGGATCCTATGGAACCTGAGTCTATGCTATCATCTTCCCACCTCCTCCAGGATGATTAAACTTGCCTTGTAAAGTTGTTTGCGTCTTTGTCTGAGAATTCACTGAGCCCTGACAGGCCTTGTGTCTGTAGACTATTTGTGATATAAATTGTGTATGTTTATGTTATCAGCTTTAAACAAAACAAAACAAGCCTTTTGTGTGTACCAAATTCCATTTATGGACATACAGTGTAAAATCAGGAAGTATGAAGAAACAAGACAACAAAAAATTTGAAAACAATATTTAGATGAGGAAATGGAGTGTGAAAATCCTAATCAGCTCAACCTGGCTTTACTTCTAATGACTTGGATACATCATTTGTGGCTTGTGCTGTGTTACTAGATTTTGGAAAACAATAGTTTCATTGTTCTGATAAAATCCCAAAGCCATTTGTAAATAAAATTCAATAAATTTAACTTGTGCTCTTTAGCTTTTTAAGAAAATTTTGAGAATCTGTGATTAAAAAAACACTTAAAAAAACTGGCTTATGTAAGGAAAGGAGAAATGGTTATCCATTCTCAGAGAAAGAGAAATAGATAAGTATAGTATGGTTTTACATAGATTCATTTGAATGGATATCTCTTGATTATAGATATCTAAGTATATTTATGTGTAAGTAAGCATATACACGTAGAGCACATCTATCAATATTCATAAGTATATCTTTGTATATATGTATGTATATAGGTATATGTATATGCACATATGTGTGTTTACACATGTATCTGTGCTTAATTGTAACCTTCTGGAGGGGAGGGGGAAGATGGGGGAAAAAGGAAAAAGTAGAAAAGTGCACAGCAGAGAAGAAAAGAAAACTTACAAGGGAGTGAAGATGGACAGCTCTCAACCCAATATAGAGTATTTATTATATAGGTTTTCTTGAAATGGAAATTTATTGCTATGTATTTTGAATCCTCTCTTATGTTCTGTTGTACACATGGTGATGTTTTTTTTCTTTTCTTATTTTGTATTATTTTAGCTTTAGTATTTAAGTAGGTTTTTTTTTCTTATTTTGTATTTAATTTAAAAATTAAAAAAATTACAAAAAAGAAAAGGAGAAATGAAAAATGTTGGTGAAATAATTAACAAGGAGATCTAATAGAATATTTTTCCCAACTATAAAACACTAATTGCTGTCAGCCATCACATCCTTAATGTTAAAGATGTGGTTAGTATTGGTATATTTGGAATAAAAAAAAGTTATATGAAAAGATAGTTTTAAAACCAAACATGTTATTTGATGCTATTTATGACCAATGATAATTGGGGTAGGAGAAACTGAAAAACGATTGTATGGATGACTGTATAGGGAGGTGGGCCCGTCATATAGAGAGAGTGAAGGATGAATGGACAATTTTAGTCCTTTATTGGTATATATAAACTAGGGAACAGTTCAGGTGAAAGTACATAAGATCAGGAATTTGAGAACACAGGTATAAATAGTAATTCTCTCATTTATTACACATGTAACTTTGCAGAGGTGACAATCTCTTTGGGCACTGGTTTCCTTATCTTTGAAATGAGAGAGCTGGAAAATCTGACCTCTAAGATTTCTTCCAGCTTGAAATCTAGAATCCCATGTTTCTACTAGAAAAACCGAAGAAAGGCCTCTGACATGTTGGCTAACATGGAGGATTTATGGAAAGATGTGGGCAAGGATTATTCAGTATAATAAAATGTGATGAGTTTTTATCTGCCCCCATTGAAAGATGTACTCTCATTGATGGACTCAGATCTGTCAACATATCAAAGTACTTTATTTGATCCTAGTAATTATAGGAAATTATAGGAAATGATTATGACAATGATAACAACTACTATTTATTTTTTTTTATGAAGATTTTACTCAAAAGGTTCCACTATGACTTTGTTAAATTGAAAGGTTCTTCCATTACAAAAAGTTCACACACTCCTTCTCCATATTCCCCTCAATTATAAAAGAGATATCTAGAGAAGTAGCGTAGTATATGGAGTGCAAAGGTGTCAAGCATACGGTCCACAGACTGTATGCAGCCCACAAAATTCCCTGAGTGTGTGAACCAGATTAAAATCAAATTGGGAATATCACATTTTTAAAACTAAGTCAATATGTGGTATGTTGGTATCCTTATGTATTGATTTATTACCCCCCCCCCCAATCCCTTCTATTTGTATTTGACAACATTGGTATAAGTAGATAGAGTACTGGAACTGACGTCAGAAAAATTTGGGTTTAAATTCTACTTCAGGCCTTTAGTACCTACAGAATCCTGGGCTATTCCCTTTCTGAGATTTAGTTTCAAATGTGACATGTCTATATGACTTCTAAAGTCCCTTTCAACTCTCAGTCTTTGATCCTGGTCTCTCAACCTCAAAATTCATGATTTCAGTAGCTGTGATACCATTGCCAAAATTAAGACTTGAAACATCAGAATCAAATTTAAATCTTTCCAATATTCCATCAGTCTCCAGTCTTATTAATTCCTTTACAATGATTTTCATATCTTCATCCCTTCTTTTCTGTCCCTCTGGCTACTACCTTAGTTCAAACTGTTTTTTAAAAATTATTTTTAGTTTTCAACATTCATTTCCATAAGATTTTGAGTTCCAAATTTTCAATGAGGGTGACTGGGGAGGGAAGAAGGTAGTTTCTTGATGCCCCCACTATCTGTGGGCCGAGAACTTCCAGAGTAGCCGCTACTGCTGCTACTACTGCTGCCACCAGCATTACCACCACCACCACCACCACCACCACCTCTGCTGCCCCAGGGCTAGGGCCAGACTGTATTCCTTTCTCACCCTGGTCTGGACAGACCTTCTTCTACTGACCTTCTATGTTGTCTTTGGGTTGAGAAGTCTGGAAACTGCCACAACTGCCAGTGATTCAATCCCCTGAGGATTGCTCCAGCCCTGTCTGTGCCGTGGAACATGCTGGACTGTGCTCTTCTCCCAGTCCAGTGCAACAGACCTTTCCTTTTGACCTTTCAGGTTGTCTTGGGCTGGAAATTTGTTTCTCTCTGTTATTTTGTGGGTTCTGCAGCTCTAGAATTTGTTTAGAATCATTTTTTGGCAGCTATTTGGAAGGAATTGGGGGAGATTTCAAGCAAGTCCCTGCTTTTACTCTGCCATCTTGACTCAATCCCCCTAGTTTACATTTTTAAAAATTCTTCTGTGAAAACATATAATAGCTTCTAATTAGTCTCCCTGCTTCAAGTTCCTTTCATGCTATCTTGCTAAGACATATTTGTTCAATAGGTGAATGAATAAGAGAATGTAAAAGAATAAGTGCAAATCAACCACCACAACTATGGAAAACCAACTCAAGAATACCTAGCTTACTGATGGCAGGCCAGTGAGTTTCAGTAAATGAAAAGCAGAATTACTGTTATGAGTAGGAATGGTAATTATCCTCTTCCAATATATGTGGATATTGACTCTTTCTCGAAGTATGAAGAAACCATGACTCAATCATTTATTACCCTTTGACTAATCAAGGCTGAAAATGAGGGTGGGAATTGAGATAAAGTTTGAGATGAGTTCCATTGAAAATTCATGAACTAAAATGATTTGCCACTTCCTAACTTATCACTCACTGGCTCATGATCTATGGTGGCACAATATCATTCACATGCCTAACAAATAATATTTGCAAGGAGGCCCTTTAGAAGGATTTCTGTCTTACTATTTTATAGTTGTGGTTCAGTTTTACAGAGAGGTTTAAAAATAAATAAATCTCATTCAAACACACACTTTTCTTTTCTTACTATTATCAAGAACAACAATGATTCATCAGAAGCAGATGACTACTCAGAAATACAATTAATCAGGACTATTTATGCCATTCCTAATTATGTGAAAGTAGCCCTGGGGAGGTACTTTAGTTATATTTCAAATCACTTAAACTATAATTACTCAAATTATATTGGAAATATCCTTTCAGTTTACTTAAAGCAGTTTTGAATATATAATGATCTGGTTCAAGATAATACAAATAAGCATAATTAAACAATGAAATTTGTGTGCTTGAAACCAGTTTTCAGTAGTCGTATTCTTTCTGTAAGTAAGAGAGAGGCTGGATTATAATTTTAATCTATATAGTTGTCTTCTTTCCCCTCCACGGGGGAATAGGTTTTCTGGCAACTGCCAGAAAATGGACATGATATTTATTCTCTAAATTTCACATATAGTGAATTAAAAATTAAACCAAACCTTAAATCTTACCTTTAGGGTACTAAGCTTAGACATTTTCCCAAATACTATAAAGCCATTTTCTATTCATAGTAGCTACTGGTATATTTGAAAAAAAAATATTTAGATAAGTTTCTAGGTTATTATTTATACCCAAATGCATGTAATTAAAAAATTTAATAGGGGTTATAAAATTATGCTGAAAGTGTGTGTGCATGTGTGTAATTACATCCCTGCTTTCTAACTGCACTGAATAGTTTTTAAATCAAGAAAAGATAAAACTAACTCATAGAGAAGTAAGGCCTTGAAATTGTAGGCTTCTTAAACCTAAGCTATAATTTTATTGAAGGGCATGCCATAGAAAAAAGTCATCCTTGGATAAATGAAAAGCTAAGATAGGTTTATTTTTACAAATAAAATAGGCTTTTTCATGTTTTATTTGTCTGGAAAAAAACCAACATATTTTCAGCAATATTATAACCAGAGGCTGTTTTTAAGGCATGGATTTTTGCACAGCAGATTAGCAAAATTCTGTTGGAATGCCTGCTATTCTACTCTTTGCAAGTAGATGTTTTTAGGTAATCGAACCATTTTGAAATGACTAAATGCTGACCTATAAACTGACTGGTATTCTCTAATGCCCAACTTTAAATGTGAATTTTCCTATGAGTGTTTGTTTTGATGCTTTGTATTCTTTTCTGAGAAGTATTTCCGAGGCTTTTGCAATTTGAAATGTCTTCAGCAACTTACAGAAAATTGACTGCGTCCGTCCCCTTTTGTTCAGACTGATGGTATTTTCTTCAAGGTTTCCCACTGTGTGCCCTCCTTGCCTGTGATTTCCCTGGCCTGTTGCTCTGGTCACATGGTTAACTCCTGTGAACTCTGTCTTTGTGCAGAGGCAGCTCATGGGATGCAGGCAGACAGGACATCCTAATGCCAAGGAGGTATTAGGCCTGATAATAACTTTCAGGTTTGCCAAGTGCTTTCTATGTGATATTTGATTTGATATTCACTACAAACCTAATAGTTAGATGCTACAGTTATCATTATACCCATTTTACAGAGAATCAGAGGCTCTGAGAGGTTAAAATGACATTCCGTGGTCTCACATTAAGTATCACAAGGGGAGAACCCAGATCTCTCTTGACTCCAGGTCCAGCACTCTTTCCAATATACCAGTGAGAAAAGACAGAGGGAGAAAGATAACCTAGAGTTCTCTTACTGCTCCCAATCCTGGCTAGAAATGCCTCTGAAGAAAGTTGTAAGGTTGAAGGCAAAGATATGACCAACTAAGTCAGGATTGAAGACAGAAAGTCAACAGTGACTGAAAAGCCCAAAGTCACTGTGCTGCTGCTATCATCAAAGATAAAAAGACGAAATAAAAAACTTGCCTTGACCTGGAAGAGCTTACCATCTATTGAAGTGCATAGAATTTACATTTCTTAAATCTACTTACCTTTTATCTATTACTGTATGCTCCTTTTCAAATGTTTTCTATAGAGCATCTCCTTTCAGTGCCTCATAATAATAAGGGATCTGGTCTGACTATATAGATGGGAACATGATCCACTTATATGTCATTGAAACCATTGAATGAATTACTCCTTAAGTCAATTAGTATAAAAGGTGAGAAGACCTACTTAAAGTAACCAGTAGGAAAGGGAAAAGAAAGAGGAAGCCTCAGGCAAAGACAGGAGGGTCAAAAGAGCATGAAGAAAGTGGGGGAGGTATTGAATTATTGTAAACTGAGATTAGAAAGAATGTAAATGAAAAAGCAAAAGTGAGATTCAGGAGAACGGGGAAAAGTCCATTTGACTTGGTTAGGAAAAGGACAACAATTTCACTGAGAGAAATATTGCAGCTAAAAGTTATCTGGATGTTAAATCTGATTCATATACGATCAATCCGATGTGTCTTAGTGATATTAGACCTCCAAATGAAAGACAAAATGAAGAGTATAAAGGGCTAGGCCTAGAGTCAGGAAGACTTGTGTTCAAGTCCTGCTTGCTCAAGCTTTGTGATTATGAACAAGTGGTTCCCATTTCTCTCAGGTAGCTTGTCTAAGTACAATGACTTAGAGATTTTTAGCACTGAAAGTTCCCCTCAATGAGGACATCACAGGTCCAGAAAAACAGTAAGACCTACTTTCAATAGCCCTATTATGTATTCTGGCACTATTCCCTAAACTTGTTTACTCTTTATTTTTTCACTTATGTCACTCTTTAATGACTCCTCACCCACTGCTCCCAGTAAGTCTCTCTATCATAACATAAAAGTACAGTTAAGTAGGTATCTTTCCAAAAGAATGGAGAAGTCTGTACATCTTCCTGGTTTTGAGATCCAGACTGAAATCCTTACTGTTATTTTCTCCATTGACTGTGTAAGGGTTAATAGAAGTTTTATTCTCATAGTTTAATTTCATGATGGTTATTAGCAAAAGCAAAATGTTTGCATAATTGAATATTCTACTAATTAAGCCAATTTAGATTTAATCCCAACGCTTCTGAGCTACCACTTTCACTGAGTTTTTGTTTGTTTGTTTAATAGAGGTCCTCTCTTTTTGTTTTCCTTTCTAGGGCTCCTCCTAGAATTAGTGCTTAAGGGCTGCCTTGACAAGCAGCTCTAACAGCTGTAAAGACCATTATCTGGGATTTCCAAAGCCTGCTAAAAATGTAGCACTTTTTTTTTGGTTGTTGTTCTTGTTTAGAGCACTGCCTTTCCTAAAATGATATCCTGGTCAAATATAATAATACTATCATACTTACAACCTGGTATCTTATAACATCACAACTCTTTGAGACATGTAACCACTTATCCTGATTTTTGGTTGTGATTTTAACTGTTTTCCAAAGACACTTAACTTTGCATGCCAGGGAAATCCAGATAAGGCATTTATATAGGAGTGACCTTGATTTCAGAAACCAAGGCTTCTCTATTCAGAAATCAAATATAAAATGACCAAATATAAAAGGGCTGATCTTGTTAAAATTGTTCCAAACCATTCTTAATAATTTTGGGTTTACCCAAGTGGTTCAGAGAAGCAATGAGATGTTTGATTTTTTTTTTTCTTTCATCATTGCATGGGAATATTGAGCCCAGATTGCTGGTGCATCTTTTTCAGCAAACTAGAAAATAAGTAAAAGAATGAACAAATGTTACAGAATAGTTTGCCTTTTGAAATGAATAAATTAAACAAATATTTAGTATGTTTATTTATGCACACAATATGTAAGCTATTCCATAACAACCCCTAACCCTACCTTTAAATTTCCCCTTGTTTTTAACGTTACCAATATCTGTTTTTGAAGAAAATAGACTAAGAACACACACAAAACTATTTAACAATGCAATTCAATTCAAATCAATTCAAATAAACTGAACACAATTCAGTAAACATATATTAAGCATCTTCTGTTTGCAAGGCACTGCTTTGCACTGGAGATACAAGACAAAACAAAAAACTGGCCCTGCCTTCAAGGCACTTACAGTCATATGGTAGAATTTACATTCTTAAGTCTACTTACCTTTTACTATATATATTAATATATATTTTCAAATGCTTTCTATATAGCATCTGTTTTCAGAGCTGCATAATAATAGTAGCTGGCATCTCTGTAGTGCTTTAAGATTCTCATTTGATCCTTATAACAACCCTTGGAAAGAAGTGTTACTATTGGGTTATTTTTATACCCATTTTACACTGAGGTAGAGATTGAAAAAGCTTAAGTGACTTACCCAGGGTCATATAGCCTAATATGTGTCTGAGGCCAAATCTGAACCCAGGTTTCTGGGACTCAGGGTCAGTGCTCTGTCCACTGTACCAGCTACCTGCCTCTGTGACAACGCCTTCCATTCTCTTTCTTACTGCTATTCAACCACTCACAACAAACCTTTAAGTATGTGTTAGGTACTGGGGGGTATGGGAAGTTGAGATGTCATGGTTCTTGCCCTCATGAAGTTCCCAGTCTATTAAGCAGACATACACGTCTTACTATTGTAGAATATCATACGTGATAATTGCATAAGTGAGATACAACTAAATGATTCATGTTAACTTTAGGAACGAGGGGAGGCTTCATAGAGGAGGCAGTATTTGACCAGAATTGTAAAAGCAGGTTAGGGAATTAATAAACAATTTGGGGAAGATAGTATTCCAAGCACAGGTAATGGACTAAGTACTTATTCAAGAACATTTGGGTTATCTACAGGAGATGTTAAGTAATCAAACCTGATTAGAACATTAGGGTATCGTTAAGATGATATCAGCTTGGAATTGTAGGGTGGCAAAAGATACTAAAAGGCCTTGAATGCCAAGGCGGAGGGGTTTTAAATTTATTCAGTAGGCATTAGGGAACCACATTTGAAGCATTTTGAGCAGAGGAGTGGAAAAAAACAACAACCCTGAAGATATGGTATAAGTAGAAACTATGGGATTTGATAACTGATTGGATATGGTCTTTGGAGCACAGATTTTGAATTCAAAGGGAACTTTGAGGGTATTGACTACAATCCCATCTACTTAACAGATAAGGAAACAGACACATAGAGAGGTTAAGTAACTACTTAATGTCAGAGGCAGAATTTGGTTGTTGTCCTTCATTCTAGAAGAGGACCAAAATGGCATCTCTGTGTCGGGGTCAAGGTACAGTGTGTCAAACTGTAACTGATCAAATGAGTATGAGCTCAGAAGGTTTTACCACAGTTTGGTCACAAATAGTCCATATGAACATTTGGAGTGGAGATGTCTCTAAATTTGTGCATCTCACATTTCTTTTAAGTTACTGCAGTTCTGCTTGACTCATAGAGCACAGTGCCTTCTTTGAGGCATGCCATTCTGAGTGGTCCTGTGCCAGTATTTCCTATGTCTCACAATTAATTCCAAAGTTCTTCAGAAAGACCTTGAAAGTGTCCTTTTCTCACTTGTATCTTCTGATGTCCGTGTGAGCCAGTGAGTATTTGCCTTGTGTGAGTTTTCCATAAAACAGTCTTTTAAACAAATATACTTTGGCATTCAAACAACCCATCCCAATGGCCAGCCCATCTGAGTTGTGTTATCTGTAGTAGAGTTTGAATGCTTGGAAGTTCAGTTTGAGAAAGGACCTCACTATTCCCCTTAATAGGCGGAAATTAAGCTCATAGCTCCGTGACTCCAAATCCATAACTTCATTCGCTATATTATTGCTGCCTCTCAGAGAATAGAAGGAAACAAAAGTCAGAAATGTCAAGATTTCAGTCAATAGGAGGCTGGGAAGATGGTGGCACCATGGACAGAAATAATCAGAGTAAAGAAAATATAAATTCAGGTTTAACTTTGTGAATCTCAGAATGCCTGTGGGACATTCAAGGGCATATGTTGAATATACAGTTGGAGATGTAAAGCTGGAGTTCAGAAGTGAAATCAGAGTTTGAGATACAGATTTGGCAGTCACTGTGGCAGTCAAAGCCATGGAAGTGAATGAGACTTAATAAACATTTCTTTTTAATTTTTTTTAAATTTTATTTTAGTTTGCATCATTCATTTCCACGAGATTTTGAGTTACATATTTTCTCCCCATCTTTCCCCTACCCACTGCCCCAAAACAGCCATCCCACTGTATCCCCCCTCCCCCAATCTATTCTCTCCTATGTCTTCCCCCCTCAGCCCTCTGACTTTTCGGTAGGGCAGGATGGATCTCCCAACCACAGTGCCTGTGTATCTCAAGTTCCAGTCAACAAACATTTCTTAAGGGCCTATGGTGATATAAGATTGCCAAGGGAGAAAGTGTAAAGAGAAGAGAGAAAAAAAAATTCTAAGGACAAAATGTTGAGGGGCACCCACCATCAGGGGCTGGGAAGACTATAAGGGTCAGTGCAGACAGAAGAGGAGCAGTTAAAAAGAAATGAAGAAAACCAGGTGAACCAGAACTGTATAATATCTCTGAAGCCAAAGGAAGAGAAAATATTCTCAAGGACCAGGTATCTAATAGTCCTAAATTCTATAGAAAGGTCAAGGATGATGACTGAGAAAATGGTCATTTGATTAGGAAGTAACCTTTAAGAAAGCTGTTTCAGTATAATGGTAGAGGTAGAAGCAAGAGGTTGAGGTATTAAAATTGGATTACTTTTGAAAGAAATTGGGCATTAAGAGAAAAAGCAATATAGGACAGTAACTGAATAGAAGAAAAGGGGAAGGAAGGCTTGGGAAGGCTTTTTGACTAGTAGAACAAAATAAGGCCTGATTTTTCAGATGTGACCAGTGTGTTGATTTTCTTTTTTGTTGACTATATATACATAACTTCCAAGGGTGCCACCATCCTCCCACAATCACTCAAGATCAAAACCCGGGTATCTTCTTTGACTTGCCACCCCCTTATCTGATTAGTTGTCAAGTCCTGTCATTTCTCTCTTTGTAACGTCTCTTGTGTATGTGTGTCAGCTTCTTTTCTGTAATGCTGTCACCACTGGAGTCTAGCCCCTCATCATCTCATGGCATCAGCTTTTTGGTCTGGTTGGTCTCTCTACTTCGTCTCTCTCCAGTCCAGTCCATCTTCCAGGAAATTTTTTTTTTAAGCTTTTGTTTATTTTAAGTTTACATCATTCATTTCCATGAGATTTCGATTTACAGATTTTCTCCCTGTCTTTCCCCTATCCACCACCCCAAAACAGCGATCCCACTGTATATTCCCTTCCCCAATCAGTTCTCTACTATATCCTCCCCCATCACCCCTCTGACTTTCCGGTAGGGCAAGATGGATCTCCCCACCCCAGTACCTGTATATTTCCCTCCTTCCTATTCCACCCCTCACTTGTTCTATTCTCTACTTTGTCCCTCTCCCTTTACAAAAGTGTATGCTTCTAACAACCCTCCCTACCAGCCTCCCCTCCCCTCCATCCTCCCCACTCTCCTCCCCTTCCCCCTACTTTCCTATAGGCCAAGATATCCAATTTAGAGTGTATGTCATTCCTTCCCTAAGCCAGCTTCAATGAGAGTAAGGTTGACTCATTCCCTTTTGCCTTCCTGTTCTTCCTCTTCATTCCCTCACCTCAACTCTTCTATATGAGAGGATTAACCCTGTTCAGATTCTCCCTGTCTCCTCTCATACTATTCCTCTCCCACCTCTCAATTTCACCTTTTAAAAT
>CM053582.1:334150955-334175604 GCA_028627135.1 Pseudochirops cupreus | reverse complement strand
GTATATATAGCCTTCTCCTGGCTTGGAGAATGTCACAGCCCTCTAGACCCATTGCCCAATCACAAAGCTACAAGGCACGGGCATTCCTGGAAAACAAGCCTGGTGCCACAGGCTCCACGTGATCACATTTAGCCTATTAGGGAACAGAGTATACTTTCAAATATCCAAGGGTCCTCAGAGTCACGTAGCCACTTCAGCAAAGGGCCTAGAGGCAGGGAAGATCTTCAGATTCCCATAACATTAGTCATATTTTTATCAGGAATTCAGGGTTAAATTAATATTAGGAAAACTAAAATATTAGACCATATTACTAACAAGCATAATAAAACTCATGTGATTATATAAATGGTGATGGAAAAAGCTTTTTAGCACAATATAATGTCCATTTATGTTAAAAGAAATTATAGAAATAAATAGATTTTCCCTTAATATGGTAGTTATCATTGAGCTAAAATCAGTAGTCAGCCTTATATGCAATGAGGGTAAACTAAAGGCCTTTCCAATAAAATAAGGGCAAAGCCAAGGACCTCCATTATCATCTAATCACCTCTCTCTCTCTCTCTCATTCATCATATGTATATACATATACATATATATATATATATATATATATATATATATAGGCATATATAGCTGGATATAATTACCAATATACAGATATAGATTTTGCTTGAAATGCTAGCTATAACAATAAAACAGGAAAAAGAAAGTGATAGGAATAAGTATAGATAAAACAGAAATAAAATTTTACTTTTTGTTGACCTAAATAATTGGAAGGATATTAATTATTTGTGGTTAGGCTAAGCTAGTATAAAAATATAACAATACTATTTATTCATTTACTTATTCTGTTCCATGCCAACCAAACTACCAAAAAATCACTATATATTTCCAGCAAAAATAATAACAGAATTCATTTACAGGAACAAAAGAACAAAATCTCAAGGGAAATAATGAACAACATAAAAAATAAAGGGAGCCCAGCAATATCAGGTCTCAAATTGTACTACAAAGCAATAATCATCAAAATAGTTCCTACTTTTAAAAAAAGAGAGATTATTCAGTATACAGCATACATAATTTAGAAGTGTTCAATAAACCTAAAGACCCTAACTGCTAGGATAAGAATTCACTATTTGATAAAAAACAAAAACAAAAAACCCTTTTAGGAAAACTGCTAAGCATTCTGGTAGAAATTAACCATAGAACAACATCTTACACCATATATTTAGATAAACTCCAAATGGATATGTGCCAGATATAAAAGGTCTCTTCATAAATATGTTAGAAGAACAGGAAAGAAAGAAGTCACCTTTCATCTGTATGGATGTGGAATTCATGACTAAAAATGTAATATAGATTATAGCTGATAAAATATAATTTTGATTACATAAAATAATTTGAGAAAATAAGTCAAGCCAGTGCAGTTAAAATTAGAAGGGAAATAAGTCACTAAGGGAAAAGATCTTTGCAAAAGATCTTTGTTTCTGTGATGAAGGTCTTATTTTTGAGAGCTGTCTATGTATTAATGTATTTCTTTCTCATGGTAAGAATTTTGTGACAGTTATGACCTGGTGGTAACTCTGAATTCTTGAAGTTTATAATCATGGGTTAGGTAGTCTGGGTAGGTCCTATCAATTGAAATGGGCTTTGTGATTGGGTGGGTTGATAGACTTTGTCAATTATTCAAGGACAAACATAGCTAAAGTCAATGTCAATCCTTACCAGAAGACTGATTTCCAAAATCTTGAATATTTTTGGCCACAGTAGCCCCTGACCTTCATTGGGAAATTGTGGGTTGTAGAGGTGAAGGGAGTACCTACATTGAAAATGAAATCTGTGACCCAGTAACTAGTAAATACAGCAGGTTTATTGAGGGTCATACCTGCTTTTATTCATATCTAATGTATTCTACAAGAGGGCATTCTTGAAAACATCTCTAATGATATTCTGAAACCAGGAAATGCCTATCTTGCCTTTCCCGATTTGAAAAATTACTTTGGCCACTTATTTTATCACATGACTGTAAGCAAGGAGTACAGTTGGCTGACTCTGGTGCATCCAGTTGAGCTCTGAAGTTCTGAGCTTCAGTAATGTCAATAAAATCCAATTAAGTGCCCATAATCTGGCACCAACATGGGGAGTCCTCAGCAGGTGGGGACCATCTGGATGCCTAAGAAGGAGTAGGGAGTCCAGGTCAGACACAGTAAGACAAAAAGGTGAAAGCTCCAATGCAGATCAACCTTGGTATCAGGTCCTTTACACTATTTGTGTGTAGAGAGAAAGAGAATGGGGAAAAGAAAGAGAGAGAGAGAAAGGAGGAGGAGGTGGCTAAGGAAGGAAGAAAAGAAAGAAGGAAAGAGGAAAGAAAGAAAAGGGAAGAAAGAAAGATTACATTGAAGGTTAGGCTCAGAATTTGGAAATTGTATTTTTTTTTCTCATGAAGTAATCAAACTATCATAAACATTTGCAATTTAGCCACTGAATTCAGCAGAGGAGGAATCTGGATGATGAGATTAGAACAAAGGTTCAAACCCACATAAGTATGATAATAGAAGAGAAAATAAGGGAAATAGCTGGCATAGTAAATTGCTTTTTGTATATGTTTTCCCTTTTTCAAGTATACCCCGGAGTGAACATTCCTCTTTAAGGAAATAGATTTTAGTTTCAATCTCTCAAGAGGCTACTATTATAGACTACAAGTGATCAAGAATATAGTTGTATGTATGTTGGCAGAGTCTGCTCTGAATTGGGTTTTTAAAGTTTCTTATTTCTTTCATTTTGATAAGAGAGACCTCTGTGTTGTCAAATCATACTTGGAGTATTTTGGTCTTGATTGAGAGCTTTACTCATCAGTAGTAGAGGAGCTGAAAATGTTTGACTCCTCTGAAAGGTAAAAATGAGTGGTAAAGTCCTTTAGTTACCTCTGGGAAGCTGACTTTCTGATTTGTGTGAGAGTGAACCATGGTCTAACGAGCAGGGGCAGGCCAAAGTGGTCTCCAAAGTGGTTTCCTAGGAAGAAAACTTTTATGTACAAATATACAGTATCAGCCTATATTTTATGTCAGGGCATTGCTATGTCCACATCTAGGTTCTGTGAACTTTTCAGTTCCCCACTTTTATCCTCTGTCTTCTCTCTGAGAGCAGGCCTTCATGCCTCCAGTCCTTGGTTTAGCTACATTCCCTGGTAAGAAGACTAGTTGAAATCCTTAGCCAAGTTTAGTCTTGAGAAGAAAAGACTCAGGTGAAATAATGATCATTTTCTTTAAGGATGTGAAGGCCTGTCATATATAGGAGTTACTAAATGTGTACTCTTTGGTTCCGAAAAGCAGAATGAAGAGCAATGGGTGGAAGTTACAAGGGGGCAAAATTAGACTTAATGTCAGAGAAAACTATCTAACAACTAGAGCTCAAAAAAATTTATAATTTAAAAGACAAATGAGCTGTTTTTAGTAAAGAATGTGGGTTTTCCCTCTTTGGAGCTCTTCAAGCAGAGACTAGGTAACTGCATGTTGGGTATGTTATAATGGGGATTCTTATCATGTACTGATTAGGTCCCTTCCAAGTTTCAAATTCTGCCATTGGATATTCTGTCTGGTGGAAATGGTATTTTTATATTAAGAGTCTTAGGTAGTCCCCACTGATGTGTGACTAAGTGGAGACAAAGACTATGTCTCTTTACTAAGAGAACATGATCCTTAATTAACTAGTTCTTTTCTTTTTATTTATTAATTTAAAATATATTTTTAAATTTATGGAATAAAACAAGCATTTCCATAATGTAGTATAATTTTTAAAAAGGTGATTATACACAAAACTGCAAATCTATTATATACAACTTGCTATTCCTTTTATGCACAGATAATAAAGTTATCATGTAAATTTCTTTTTTTTCCCTTTTCCCCTCCCCCTCTGCCCATGACTTTCCACAAATCTTCTACAGAGGATGCAGCCCACACAATATAGTTCTTCTCTTAGTTCAGATATTCTTAATTTGAGATATGAAAACTTTTGTTTTTCAGTATGTTGATAACTGTATTTCAACACAATTGGTTTCCTTTGTAATAATTTGTAACGTATTTTATGCAGTTATTCTGAGAAGGGAGTATACCAGATTGCCAGTATACCAGATTACCGAGAAAATTTAAGAACCCCTACCCTTGTTATTCAAATACATTTATTTAATCACAGGGATAACAGTGCATTCTCATGCAGTTCATCAGTTTCCAGGCATTGGTATCTTTTATGTCATTTACTATTCAAAAATCATCTTTGGTGAGAACATTCAGTCGACCTATGACTAACAGGAGTCTTCCCAAGGCCTTTTGGGTTATTTATAATTTTCAAAAATCTTTTAAGGTAGTAGTGTTCTGTGTGTGCCACATACTGTCATTGGGAAAGTATTTGAGTTTTTACAGCAGGAAGTATTCTAGGCTCCCAACTGCAATCCCCCCTAATGTCTTCTTAATCAAATCAGGGTTCATGAAACAGCTAAGAGGCCTAGTGAGTTGAATGCTAGTCCTGAAGTCAAGAAAACCTGAAGGAAGGATAAAAGTCTCATTGGTCAGGTTTTTGGGCCCCACATTAATGAATAGAACCTCAGGGTTACTAGCTCTATAAAACTGGACAAGACATAGCCTTTTTTAACCTTGATTTTCTCATCTATAAGATGTGGCAAGTAATATCACATCAGCTCATGGTATTATTGTTATATCTTAATGCACTGTATAATTGTTAGAAGTTTATTTTTTTTCTTTTTTCCTATCTGCAATGCCCTTCCCAGATATACATATTGATGGACTAATTTGATAAGCCCATTCTCCCAGAGTCACGTTACTGTTGGGAATGTGTGTTTTCCACTCACTTTATTTTTCCATTGTGTATGGCTATACCGTTCTTTTTGTTTAGCAAAAACATGAACATTTTTGTAAAATAAAGGAAAAGAAATGCGAAAGTAATCTCTGATGGGGATTGGGACAGCTGTTTCCCTATATGAGAAGGGAAGCTCATAATAATGCATTGTTTTCTTATTTTTCCTTGTCTTTCAAATAATTTCTATTTGCACCATTTACAAGGAAATTTGATTCAACTTATATATGCACACAGACATAGACATATATATGTATATAATTTTTAAATCTAATTGACATTAGACTCAATATTTTGGGAACTAAATCCATCCTGTTTACTTCCAAAAACCTCTAGGCATATGTCAATCAACATTCCTTTAGTAAACTGGGCATGCTGGACAAACAACCAGAAAACAGAAGGATCATCATTGGTGGCATCAGAGTCATATTGTTCAAGAGGGAAGCTAAGACCGGTTGTAAAATGGGCCAATGTCAAAAGCATACACAGTTCAAAGGTGTTGAAGCTAAGGGACTGACCTGGAACCAGTAAAAGCATTATTATGATTCAGAAAATAAACAACCAAACAAACAAAAACTCAAGTTTTAGGGACCAACATATTGGGCAAGGTAGCAAAGAAGAATTGTATTTCATTGGTCAAAACAGGGAAGTAAAAGTCTCATTGGTCAGGTTTTTAAGGGCCCTTCATTAATGTATAGAATGCACTTAGATGAATCTGAAATAGGACAGAGGTAATTAGCACTCTGCCTTCTTTTACTCTTTCAACAAATCACTTGATCTCCTGATATTTATTTTCTAATTTAAACATTGTTGCAACTACTTCCTAAATAAATGCCAAATAGTATAGGAATCCTAAACTAAATGTGTATAATCACAAATATGTCCTTCCTCTCAACTGATCTAATACATTATAAGTTTTGACTTATAAGTATCAATTTTGTTCACTTCCCAAATATTATGCAGGTATATCTTTTCCTGAAGTCAACCTATGAACATGTTAGGAGTAGGGAAAGAAAAATTAATATTTTTGGAAAAAGGATAGGTAATTATTGAGCTGGTAGAACTTACAGATTAGAGTGTATAGGGTCTTGAATTTGGGGGTTAAAGCAACCATAATGAACACAGGACTTAGAATCAGACCACTTGGTTCCCTTTCTTTCTAGCACCATAACTGGGAGTAAATCACTAATTTTCTGAGTTCCAGTTTCTAGATGTAGCTAGGTGGCTCAACGGATAGAGCACTGGACATTAAGTAAGAAAGAATGAGTTCCTATCAGATCTCACCTACTCACTATATATATAACCCTAACCTTTCTTAGCTTCAGTATAACATCTAATTCACAGGGTTGTGAGAATAAAATGGAACAATATTTGTAGGCATTTTGTAAACCTTAAATTTATATATAAATACTAGTTATTATTCAATTTCATCTGAAAAAATGATAATAATATTTGTACTGTCTACTTCAGAGTTTTGAAGACAGTCCTTCATAAATTTTAAAGCATTGTACAAATGTGAAAAACAATTGGAATTAGAACTCGAAGTGTTTCAGTTAACTATTAACATGAGTTTAAATTTGGAGTTAAGTTGATGTCTATGGACTAACCTTGTGAGTTGACTATCATTTATGATATTATATTTATGACAAAGGGGCAACTAGGTGGAATAGTGCCACGACTATAGTCAGGAAGACTCATCTTCCTGAGCTCAAATCTGGCCTGAGACACCTACCAGCTGTGTATCCCTGGGCAAGTCACTTGACCCTGTTTGCCTCAATTTCTTTATCCGTAAAATGAACTGGAGAAGGAAATGACAAACCACTCTAGTATCTTTGCCAAGGAAACCTCAAAGAGTTGGACAAAACTGAAACAGATGAATAAAAATATATAACAAAACAGGAAGAATGTTGCAAGGAATTAATTTATGAACTTTTAACAAGTTTGCAAGTTGAGAATGAAGACTATTTTGAATTTACTACAGTGCCTTGCTGTAAAGCCAAGCACGAGTAGCTTTCCAGCTGCTGTGAATAGCTTTAAGGTTCTGATCACACAGTATAGTGAACTCCTTATTTATTCAGTAGTAAACTAAAGCAAAACATGCACAGAAACCAAAGTACAGTATTCACAATATTATAACAAAAATAATTTATCACTAAAGTGACCACATAGTTTTCACCAAAGTGGCCACATAGTTTTAAACAAAAGATATCATTCAGTTAGTCTTTAACTCAGTTATTCTTAAGGAGCAAGCCTCCTTAAGGGACACAAAATACAAAGGCCAAAGTTCTCCACCCCTAGGTCACATTGTCTTAATCTCTCAGCCAAAAAGTCTTCTTTCTTCTTGATTGGAGATTAGTTTCCAATCATCCTTACCTCAATCATCCTTAAGAGGTACTAGGTACAGAGTACAAAGGTCTCATATCCCTAGGCCTCAGTAAATGATGATCTTCTCAGTCAGCACTAAGTACCCAAGGAGAGGTCTT
This sequence comes from Pseudochirops cupreus, assembly GCA_028627135.1. Taxonomy (NCBI): domain Eukaryota; kingdom Metazoa; phylum Chordata; class Mammalia; order Diprotodontia; family Pseudocheiridae; genus Pseudochirops; species Pseudochirops cupreus. The sequence goes on along the minus strand of CM053582.1, from coordinate 334,168,252 downwards.
TTCATTGTGACTCAAGGCTGGCTCCCAGATTCCATGGTTCCTCTTCCATGGGTCTAGCCCTTGTCTGAATCTACCCAATCGTCATCTGGATTCACAGGTAGGCAGCTCTCAGCTCCTCATCCAGTTCCTATTCCACACTGAAGTTCACAGTGTCCAGATCACCTCAAGTACTTCACAGTTTCTGTAACTGAGCCAAAACAATATCTGCACACATCAAGCTTAGCAGAGTTACAGCAATATTCACACACATTGCCGGCACTATAATCAATTCACTTTCTGCCTGTGCAATCAACATAGACCAGAAGACTTCTCTGTCTGGGAGAGAAGACAGAAGATTTCTCTGTCTGAGAAATCAACACAAATCATTATTAAAGTCCCAGGACCTCTGAAAATATCAGTGAAACACTCCTTTAGGACTTTTGTAAAACACAATAAGAAAATCCTCTTTCAGGACTTCTGAACCAGCAGTAAGGTCCTAGGGCTTCTATAACAACAGAAATGTTCTCTCTTGGCAGACAGATCTGACAAAGTAACATCAACACAAAGTTACGGTGCCACAACCATGCTTTCTACCAGCTCTGCTCTATCCCAGCCTGTGCTTCTATTTTTATATGACCATTAGACCCTCCCTGTTCCACCTCTTCCTGTTATATAAGCAAGTTCCTCCCACTGTGGGATTCACAGGTTCTGTTTCTTAACAAAGATGATATAATCAGAGCAAAACTCAAAGACACTTCAGCTGAAACAAGGTGCTAAGTACTTCTTTGCTTACCATTACACTTGCTCAAGGCTTATCACACAAGGGAAAGGAAGAAGCAGAGGAACAAACATTAAACACCTACTATGTGCCAGGCTTTGTGCTATGTGTTTTGCAAATGTTACCTCATTTGAGACTCACAAAAACCCTGTGAAGTAGGTGCTGAATTTGTACTTTCACTTTACAGCTGAAACTGATATTTATAGGAGTTAAATGATTTTCTCAGCATCCCACAGATAGCAAATGGCTGGATTTGAATGTAGGAATTCCCAACTCCAGGCCCAGCACTCCATCCTCCTTGCCACCTAGCGGCCTCATAGCATCACTTATGGTTTGATCCTTTTTAAGTCTTTGAAGACCAGTGTTCCCTTTCTCTCTCATTACTTTCTTGGTTACCACTGTCTCAGGTTCTTCATTCTCTGCTCTGAAAGGACACTTGGACATCAGGGAGCCACTTGAATTAGTCTTATGGTTTGCTCAACAACTCTCCCATTTAAAAAGCAAATGTGACAGACCATTAAGTATAATGTTAGCATTGGCAGCATTTGCCAGAAAAAAATAATTATCACTTGGACATTAGAATCAGAAGATACATCAGCAAATGTGTGAATCAAAATTGATATTTGCAACAAGAAGGAAGTAAAAGGAATCAAGTGTATTCCTTCAAAACATCATTCATACTCCCCCTTCCCTGGCCTCTGTTTTCTCTTCCTCTACAACTAAGCATACTTTGGGAGCACTTCAAGCAGAAGTAGTAGAAAACTGAAATCCAAGTGGGGAAGAAGTACCACTCTTAATTGTATCAGGCAGTGTTTGCTTGCATGGTAAATGAGGGCTTTTTTTTTTTCTGAATGACTTTCAGTTGAGCCCCTGTAGTTGGTAGGCTTAAATCTTTTCTGGTAATGCCACATTCTTAAGCAGTGTTGCTAAGCAGCTCCATACTGTGTGGTCATCTGGGTCCTGGGGTTGAGCTGGGGCCATCCTGAGGCCAACCCCATAAATATTTATGAACCAAGAATGGATAATAAAATCAGACATTTAGATCATGCTTTAAGGATGGCAAATCATTTTGTATTTTCTTATTTGATACTAAAACTAACCCTATTTTGTAAGATACATACCAATGGATTAATATCCTTATTTCATAGATGAGAAAGTTTAGGCTTGGGGTGGCTAGGTGGCATAGTGAATAGAGCACCGGCCCTGGAGTCAGAAGGACCTGAGTTCAAATCTGGCCTCAGACACTTAATACTTACTAGCCATATGACCTTGGGCAAGTCACTTAACCCCAATTGCCCTGCCTTCCCCCCTCCAAAAAGAAAAAAAAGTTTAGGCTCCAGGAGATTAAGGCATTTGCACAGTTAGACAGATTATAACTGCCAAAGACATTGTCTGAACATAGACATTCCTAATTTTAAATTGAAAACTCTACCCACTTTTTTTTTAGGTTATACATGTACAATCATATTAAACCTATTTCTCCATTAGTCATGCTGTGAAGGAAGAATCAGAACAAAAGGAAAAGAAAAAACAAAAAATAACAGAAAAGTGAAAATAGTATGATTCAATCTTCATTTAGACTCCATAGTTCTTTCTCTGGATATGGATAGCATTTTCTATCATGAGTCTTTTGCAATTGTCTTGGACCATTATATTGCTGAGAAGAACTAAGTCTTCCATAGTTGATTATTGCAGAATGTGGCTGTTACTGTGTATATTGTTGTCCTGGTTCTGTTAACTTCATTTAGCATCAGTTCATGTAAGTCTTTTCAGGTTTTTCTGAAATCTGCCTGCTCATCATTTCGTATAGCACAACACTATTATGTTACATTCAAATGCCACAACTTATTCAGCCATTCCCCCATTGATGGGCATCATCTCAATTTCCAGTTCCTTGTCACCACGAAAAGAACTGCCATAAATATTTTCGTACATGTGGGTTCTTTTCCCTTTCTTATGATCTTTTTGGGATACAGACCTAGTAGTGGTATTGCTGGATCAAAGGGTATACACAAACTTTACCCACTTTTAGGAGGTTTGAGATTTAAGATTTGATTGACTCTCTCTAATAAAAAAAAATTCAGTGTCTCCCCATGTCTTATTGATAAAATACCAAACCTTCTTCCCGGAATTGAAAGACCTCCACAATTTGCCTCCCATCTACCTTTGCAGTTTTATGGCATATTGTCCTGTGCTCATTCTACTCTGTATCTGCTACTCTCCTTGGTTTCAACTCCATGAAACAAGATGTCCCTTCCAGATTAAGCTCATCACCTCTGCTGTGAAGTCCTTTTCAGGGAGTGCCCTATGATGAATGATAAGAAGGTCATATTAGCTAGATGGTAAATTGTAGGAAGGAAAGTTATTATATATTATGAATCTGGAGTGAGGTGGCAAAAGGCTTTAAAGGTCATTTTTATTTGATCCTAAAAGTCATAGAGAGGCATTGGAATTTATTCAGTCCCTAAGGAAGTGACATGGTTAGATCTGAACATAAGGAAAATTTCTTCAGCATCAATGGGGAGAATGAAGTGAAAAGTAAAGAGAGGGAGGCAAGACCAATTAAGAACCCATTACAATAATTCTGAAAAAGATAATGAGGGCCTGAACTAAGGTAATGGCTGTGTGAGTAGAAAGGAGGAATGAATCTGAGAGATGTTTTAGGGGTAGGAATTTGGAAGTGTGGGGTGAAGAACAGTGAGAAATTGAGGATAATGCCAAGGTTGGAAACCTAGAAGATTGAAAAGATTGGAAGTCTGGACAGGAATAGAAAAGTTCCTGTAGAAAGAGAATTGGTTCTGTTTTGGAAATTTTGAGTTTGAGAGGTGTCTGGGGCATCCAGTTTGAAATGCTCAATATGCAGAGGGTGATGCAAAACTAGGGAAGGGACCTGTGAGTTGTCAGCATGGAAATGCAATTAATCCTATGGATCTATAAGTAAGGGAATGTAAAAAGAAAAGGGAACCCAAGGCAGAGTCTAGGGGTGACACCCATAATTAAGGGAGAATAATATGGATAAAGAAGACTGAGGATTGGTCAGTCAGAAAGAGAACCAGGAGAGAGCAGTGTCACAACAACCCATTTAGGAGAAAGTATGTGTATAGGAGAGGTTGGTTGACAGTGTCAAGGCTATAAAAAAAAGGTGAAGAATGCGTTGAAATTGAGTTATCTGTGTGTGAATGTGCATATGTGTAGGTATGTAAACTGATGTGAGTTGGATTTTTTGGTATATATGTTTAGGTAATAGCATTGAATCCCCTGTTAGCTAATAGTTCTAGAATAAGACTGATAGGTCATTCAGTCGGTAAGCATTTATTAATGCTTTATTTATAGACACTGAGCTAAACACTGAGGATACAAAGAAAGGCAACAAAAATGAACAAACAAACAAAAACCCCAACCAACAATTTCTGCTCTAAAAGTGCTCACACTTTTAGATGTACTGGGGATGTAAATATGAAAAACAATCATGATATTCCCTTTTCTCAAGGAGTTATAATCTAATGTGAAAATATAACACAGAAAGGGAGAAGCAGAGGAGGTAACCTAGAAAAGGGACATGATGGAGAAATCCAAAGGAGTGCAGTGGGATGGGAAATGTAGAGATGCTTGCCTGAGCAAAGCTGGGAGGGGGGCCCAGAAGTAGATTTTTGGCCATGGGCTCCATACTGCCCAATTCATGCTCAATGCCTTGGGTCCTGTCGTTCCCCTAATAAAACTTCATCCCTCTCTCTGCAACAACAACCATAACAACAATTATGAGAGAATAGTAATTTAGTCTTAAAGTAAATTAGTCATTATTATCAACTTCTCTGGAAACATTTGCAGTTTAAAATATCTCTAATAGCAGAATGAAAGACTTTCTTCCTTGTTAAGGATTTTCAAGCATTAAAAAAAAACCAAAACATAGCCCTAAACAGAAACAGAAATTGGCAAATCTTCCTGGTGGCCCTTTGCATGAGTACAGTTTATTGGTTAATTGTGTCTCTCACCTTGAGAAAACCCACTACACACAATCTGAATTTATAAAACATTTTACTTATGAAATGATAATTCACATTACAGAAGGGTTTGTGGGATCATAGCAACAAATGATTCACAGTTGGAAAAGACCTTAGAGATCAAGTAGTCTAACTGCTTATTTTATATGCATAGGGAAACTGAGGCCCAGAGAAGATATTTACTTAAGGTCACATACTCCTAAGTAGGAGATCTATTGAAACTCAGGTCTTTGATTCCCAAACCACCTTTTTTTTTCTTTATTAAATGATTCACCCTGTGTTCCTTTAATTATCATAACTGACTAGGGAGACACTATTGTAGAGGGAAAAGATAACTGGAATCAGAGAATCTGAGTTCAAATTTCTCCTCTTCTATTTACCTTAACACACATGACCTTAAGGCAAGTCATTTTTCCCCTAATGAGTTTTGTTTTAAAGTGAGAGTGTTAGAATAGAAGTCCACTGAAATCCCTGCCAACTCTAATCAATGATCCAACATTAAAATTTCATGAAATTTATCATATTTTACATTCCATTCAATTTTTAGGAACACTTCTATTACATAAAGCGATGTATTGACCTACATTTTGCAAATTAAGCCTGTATAAGATACATAGATCTGTTTAAAACAAATCTTGATGCCGAAATTCTATTAAGTAGGTTAATTTTTATATTGACCTGCTCAGGAAACTCAAATACCAGTGCCATTACTGCATGGAGAATATTTTTATGAGTCTATGTTTTCTGTGGTTTGAATATATTAAAAAGATTTACTCTTTAAACACTGTTTGTGTTTCTAGGACAATTCAGACTCTACAAGAGAAAGTCTGGAATGAAGGGAGAGGGATCATGTTTTAAATATAGGGATATTTGGAGTCTAGCCCTCCAATGTAAGATTGGATTATCAGAGGGCCTCATTTTGCATCATGTACTTTTATGGTTATTATTAATGATTTTTATATATATCTCAGAATCTCATTTAAATTTCATTGATTAAAAAGATATCCATACACTAAGAATTTCTACTATGTTTTTATACTTTCTGAGCGCTTACTCTAGAAACCCAAATGGACAAATGAAGCCTCAGCCGGCTTGATGGGCTACATTCTTTCCAGCCCCAAGATGAGATAACCTTTCTGGAAAGGATTAGAAAGGAAACCTATTGTTCTGATGTTAATCTACTTGCATACTGAAAAGAAAAGCCTGCCTCCCTTCTCACTCCCTGATCCTCCCCCTTCTACCTCCCACACTTTCATCCCCCACCCCACCCCCATGTTTCTATTTCCTGGAGCTTTTTTTTTTCTTCCCCCTTCCTCTTACAAAATAGGTACTTTATAGCCTCTAAATGAACTGGTGTGTAATGGTTATTGTTAAAGCCATTTAAGCAACATACAGCTTTATTTTATTGTATGTGCTCCTATTTTTCACTAATTGCCATGGCATCATTCCTGAACCCACCTGTGCTAAACCCAAATGACTGGGCCTGCTTAACAGCTTGCTCCACCTCAAGTTTGCTTTCCTACTTTCACTTTGCCAAGGACTTAGATACAAAGGTCGAAAACAAGTGAGTTTTGGTTCTCCTACATCTCCTCCGCTATCTGTCATCATAGTCATTCAATGATATCTTATTAGAACTACAGGCAATAATACCTTAGGCACATGACATTTGAAAGGAATTAAAAGCCCAATCTTGGGGAAGGTTGTTGAATGTAAATTTTGAAATATGAATTCTGGTCTCAGTGCTGTCACTGATGTGCTATCTTATCAATCTTATCTGTTTGAGGTAAAAGAACAATGGGTATGAAGAAAAAGAGCTGGGCTCAAATCTAGGTTCTGCTACTTGATAGTTATATGACTATCATACAGTGGAAAGGGCACTGACTGAAGTCAAATGTCCAGGATTCAAATTCTGCCTCAGATTCTTACTAGGTATGTGATGTTGGACAAATGATTTAACCTCCCTGGACTTAAGTTTCTTCACTTCAGCATGAGATGATTGAGCTAAATGGCTTTCAAGGGCACTTCCAAATGTAGATATATGGTCATGAACAAGATATGTCACCAAGAGTCTCGGAGTCTCAGTTTCCCCATCTGTAAAAATAAGAATTCAGTTTAATTTTCTCACCTGTGCAATGAAGGTTTGAACTAAATGAGTTTCAAAGTCTCTTCCAGCTCAGATCTAGTTTTGAAAAACAGCTCCTAGCTTTAATTTTATAGATAAGGATGCTGGGAACCAGAAAAGTTAAGCTCTTTATCTGCCCAACATCACACTAACATGTAGTTTGTGTCAGTCACAATTTGAACCCAGCTTCTTAGATTCCACTGCCTATTATACTGAACCATGTATTTATTAAACCCTAGAGTGCTAGGCATTGTGCTAGATATTAGTGATTCAAAGGCAAAATAAAATCAACCTCTACCCTCAGAATACTTGTATTGCCTACTTCCCAGGGTGGTTATACAGTTGAAAAGGAAAAAAAATGGCTTCAAGGCAATTAGCAGTATATATACTTGAATATATATACATGATTTCTTTCCAAGGAAAAACTCAACCAACACTGATTGCAAACCTTTGTGCTCAAGAAAAGAGAGTCTTCTGGGATGCCTTAGGTGAATAATTCCTCAGCTTGAGGACAACCAAGTGATAAACCTCAATAAACATGGTTGGTCTGGTCCTTGAACAATAGAAATAAGGTCAATTCTCAAAATCTTTTCAGCTGGATAGGATCTGACAGAGCTTAGGCTCCATTGATTTAATGACCTAGGGGGAGCCTCAAAATCATGATGAGGCAAAGAAGTGTACATTAGTGTCAATATCTAGATATGTGATAATTTTTATCTCCTATCACTCTATTCCAGTAAAGCATTAAGGCTAATCCCACACCATGGAACCAAAGGACCAGAATTTATTAAACATCTACTATTTGCCAGGTAATCTGCTAAGTGCTGGGGGTACAAGTACAAAGAAGCCAACTATGGTCAAGGAGCATATATTCCAACAGAAGTGACAAACAGATCAAAAGCTTAGCTGCTGAAAAGGACAGAAAAGGAACTTTCCTATAAAGGAAGAGGAGAATTCATAGGTGAGTAGCTTAGTGAATGAAAGACAAAGACCTTTTTTTAAAATAAAAACTGCTCAAATCCATGTGTAAAGAAACAGCTTTCAATCAAGATGTGAGCAGTTTGACTGCTGACAAGAAGGGCAGAAAATGAATATTGTAAAATAAAGAAGTTTAAATCACATTGTAAAGGATGTGAGGTAATACCTTTTTCATGGTTGAAAGGAGCATAAAATGATCTTTTATTTACTAAAAAAAATTATAAAATATAAAATCATATAGGTTTTTTTTAGAAACACTGAACAGTAAGAGGACAGGTTGGAAGACCTAGAGATAGATGGCTGACATTATAGGCCTTTGTGTTCCCTTAGCTCATTTGCAAATGATTGAATTTCAGGATTTAGTGGTTAAGATCTTGAAGTGTTAAGTCAAGTAACTTAAAACAGGATGATCAAATAAGGACTTGTTTTTAAAACTTGAGAAAATGAGGGATATTTGAGGGTTTTCTTTTTTAACATTGTAAGGAAAAGGTGAGTGACTGAGTTCCAGAAGAGAGATTTGAACCATTAAACTAAGGAATAGACATATTTATATGAACTGATGAAAGTTAAATAAGCAGGACCAAGGAAAACAATATACACAGTGACTACAACAAAATAAATGGAAAGAACTCAAGTCAAAAAATGATCAAAGATGAGTGCTATAAAATTGTTCCTAAAGAAAAGATATATAGGCAGGGGTCCACAAGTGTGAAAAATTAACATATGATATGAGGTTTTTTTGGGATGTGTTGAGAAGTTTTACTGATTTTTTTCACTTTTTCCTCTTTTTTTTTTTTTTTTGCTTTTTGGAGGGCAATTGGGATTAAGTGACTTGGCCAAAGTCACACAGGTAGTTTTTGTGTCAAGTGTCTGAGGCTGAATTTGAACTCAGGTCCTCCTGACTCCAGGGCTGGTGCTGTATTCAGGTCGCCACCTAGCTGCCCCTTTTTTTTCTTTTTCAAATACTTTATTATAAAGACTGGAGATCTGGAAGGAAATAGGGGAATGCTATATCACCCTCATGGTGGGGAAATTCTAGGTGATGGAAAATCACAAATTATCGCTAAAATCTATTAAAAATTCATCCTAGTATTAAAAAAGGTAATAGAAAATCTGGATGGAGAAATAAAACATAGTTAAGTTCAAGTCTGGCCTCAGATACTAGCTGTGTGACCCTGGGCAAATCACCTAACCCTATTTGCCTCAGTTTCCTAATTCATCAAAAGAGCTGGAGAAGGAAATGGCAAAGCACTCTAGTAGTAACTTTACCAAGAAAACTCCAAATTGGGTCCTAACTGGTCAGACATGACTAAATAGCAAAAGATTTAAAGATAATTAATAGGCAATACAACAGTATTGAGCTTTCTCTGTGCTCTTGTAATGGTTATTGTGTATAGAAAATAGCTTTGCTGCCGCTTCGGTTTGGGAATAGAAGGTCGTACTATAAGGTAAATGGTCGTACTCAGCATCTGGGAGTATGATTATTGTATATGACTCCTTTTATGTAACTGGAGATCAGACCAGTGGAGATTAGAGAGTTATGATAGTGAGTAAAGGAAGAGCGAATTCCCCCATAGGTTTAGCCTTAGTAATCTGAATGAATTTGAACGTAGCCTTGTGGCGGTGACCCTCCTCCTGGATCCCAGACCTGCCAATGTAAAGGCAGGTTGGGGTGAGTGAGAAAAGAGGTGGCTAATGCCTCATGCCAGATAGTGTGGCTTTTAGGCACTTAACATACCCATTTCATAAACATATGCAGAATAAGCATAAGTAAATACAAAGCAGTTAGATACCGTATTTGAGGAACGTTTATTTCCAGTTCTGTTTTCACTCATGTAGTTAACTTTTTACCTCCAAGCTCTTTTATGTGCTCTTCTTTCCCTCTTACTACTCAAATACCACCAATCTAGTCCTCTGCAAGCATTTCCAAACATTTAAGTCTTCTTATCATTCCCTACTATAAATTCTTTTGTATTAACCATTGATAACATGCCATCTCGTCTTCTAATTGCTGCTTCTTCCTTAGCTGACAAATATGTATCAGTCAACTAGAATTTATTAAGCATTTACTATGGGCTGGGTACTGCGCTAAACACTGGAGATACAAAGAAAGGAAGGAAGGAAGGTAGACGAAAGAAAGAAAGGAAGGAAGGAAAGAAAAAAGAAAGAAAGGAAGAAAAAGAGACAGAAAAGAAAGGAAGGAAGGTAGAGAAAGGAAGGAAGGAAGGAAGGGAGACAGACAAGAAAGGAAGGAAGAAAGGAAGGAAGGAAAAAAGGAAAGAAAGAAAGAAAAAAGAAAAGAAAGAGTTCCTGTTCTCCAGGACCTCACACTCTGAGGGAGACAGCACGTAAACAATTATGTACCAAAAAAGATATAGATTATCCCGAAAGTCATAGGGCAGTTTTATGTGTTAACAGCTTAAAATACCTATATTTTAATTTTGTAGTAGCTTTAATAGCTTAAAACTACTTTGAAACTTTTGGGATACCCTGTGTAAAGGCCAAAATGGGGGTTGTTTCAGAGAAGGCAATATGAATAAATAGAACTGTGAAAGACCACTGGCAGAGGTGAGTTTTGAGCTAAGACTTAACAGAAGACAGGGAAGGGAGGAAGTAGAGATGAGGATGAAGAAAGTTGGAAGTCTGGGGGACAACCAGTGAAAATACTTAGTCAAGAGATCTAGTATCCTGTGGAAGGAGCAACAAGGAGGCCAGAGTCACTGGATCCCAGAGTACATGGAGGGGGGAAGATGGTGTCGGAAGACTGGAAGGGAAGGCGCCGAGTTATGAAGAGCTTTGAAAAACAAACAGAAGATTTTATTTTTCATCCTCAAAGTAATAGAAAACCATTGGAGTTTATTGAACAGGGGAATGATTTGTCAGACCTTCAGTTTGGGAAGATAATTTTAACAGCTGAATAGAGGATAGATCGAAGTGGGGAGAGACTTGAGTCGATGAGACCAGCTGGCAGGCTGCTAAAAAAAGTCTAGATATGAGCAGATGAGGTCCTGAAACAGGGTGATGGCAATGTCAGAGTAGAGAAGGTGCTACATACAAGAGATGGGAGAAGGTAGAATTGACAGGACTTAGCCAAAGATTGGATGAGGGTGGTGGTGAGAGAGATCTGAGAGTCTTCTCTCTTTAACAGTTTTGTAAGCTCCTGGAGGTCAAGTGTCAAGCTGAGCTATCAGCAGTCATTGATTTGAGATGCCAGGCTAGAAGCCAAATCCTACAGAACCAAGGCAGAGGTCAAGAATCAAGTGCAGGATCAAACTGAGCAGACAGTCTGGAACCATGGAAGCTACAGAAGCCTATGGACAAAGACGGAGAAGAGAATAAGAGCCAAGAAATCAGGCGGGAGCCATGGAGATCATGCAGAAGTCAAAAGTCAAGATGGCATCAGAGGTCAAAGCCAAATAAGCAAGCAGGAAAGCAGAAGCAGAGAGAAGTTCTTAACAATGAGCAAACCCAACCTCAGATAGTAAACCTCATATATTTTTCCTGCAATAGAAGGTCCAGATTTTTAAGGTATGGCTAACATGCTGGAAAAGCTACTTCCCTATATATTCCATGGTCAGGAACCATATTTTACTTAAAAAAAAAAAAGAATATTCCTTTCATCTGCACATAGTAAAGCTCAGTAAATACTATGCTTGTTGAATGAATGACAGAGTAGTTGACCTTGTGGTGCCTGGATTTCTGCATCAGTCATATTAACATTTCTTACCCCTACACATTTTGCCAAAAAAGTAAAATACTGCAATACATATAAAACACGTGGGCTCATATAGAGCAAATATAATTTCAACTGCCAATACATTAAGGTCCCTATGGGACCTTGGCCAAGTCATTTGCCCTCAATGGAAGTCATTTTCTTTTGGTTTGAAATTATGGTGTTGGACCAGATGGACTCTCAGTTTTCTTTAGGGTCCAAATCCTATGATCCTAAAGTAATTGTTTACTTACCATGAAATCAAGCCCCAGATTAGCATACAACATTTCGGTGGGCATCAGCGTTGGATCAGATGCATAAAGCAGTAAGCTTCTCTCCTGCCCAGCTAGTTCAAGAATTTCCTTTTTTTTTAAAGAAAGAAGAAAATTCCCTGCACAAAAAGACCAGAATGTCCTAAATGCATTGGTATTTGGCTCTGGAAAGCAAAATGTGTTTTTTTTCTGTGTGGCAGATTTACCTCCATAATCAGGTTTTGGTTAGGTCAGTATTGAAAATTGTTTGCTGTCACTGTAATTGCAGTGGACAGAGCATAATTTCTGGAGGTAGAGGACATGGATTTGATTCCTTCCTTTGCCACTTAACCTTACGTCCTTGGGCAAGTCTGGATCTTAGTAAAGTGAGGGAGTCAAACTCATCATCTCTATGGCCCTTTCTCACTATAAATCTTTGATCCTATGGTATATAGAGTTGTCCAAAAATGGGCTTCTTTTTGTAGTAGTGAGCTCCCTATCAATGGAAGTATTCAAGTAGAAAAGCCTTCTGGCCTTCTGTTGGGGACATATTGAAGAGAATCCTCAATCAAGAAGTAGGCTGGAATAGAAGATCTTTAAGATTACATTCAATGCTCAGCAGTTGTGGTTTGGCAATAAAAATGAATTTGCATTTTCTGATCAGGATGGTACTTCCCTCTGTTGATTATCTCCAATTTTTTCTGTATATATCTTGTTTATATAAAGAATGCATATGTTTTGTCTCTCCTATTAGACTCTGACCTCCTTGAGATTTGGGACAGTTTTTTTGCCTCTTTTTTCTGGATCTCCTGTGCTTAACGCAGTGTGTAGTATGTGTGCTTAACAAATGCTTATTGACTGACTAGTGACAATGGCAGGTGGCCTGTAAATTGTTCTTGACAGAAAACAGATATATAACCAGAGATTAAAAATTTTGTCATGGATTGATATTTTCAGTGGATAACCTTCCTGTAGGTATGGGTCAGAAGATAGTCCTTGAGTAAAAATTAATTCCATTTTTGAAGAGAAAATCATGGGATCAGTGATTTAAAAAAAATATGTCATGTTTACTTTCTCAGGAAATGTTCATAAGCATTTTAAAGGACACAGCTGCTCCCACAATACATATTTACATGAACTTAACCATTTCACACTGAACCAAATGATCCCAACCAGGCAGAAAATCTGCATATTGTAACCTTTGGTTAAAAGGTCTGGATTTTCATGTTGTGTCCTGTAATAGCAAAGTGATTGTGAGTGACGGGTAGAGTCTCCATTTTGTGTGTTTCCCATGGACAGTCTGAAGTTTGTGTGACAGGGAAAAATTCACTTTTATAGAGCTTGGTTGACTTGAAATTCATATTATGTTTAAATGTCTTTCAGATTAAATTTATTAGCAACTCCTTAAAACTCAACAGCTGCAGGATGCAAATTAGTATCCAGTCAGGGATATGTTGACATTTGATGTAAAAGATTTATGGAACTGTCACTTGAAGGAACTACGAGTCCATCCTTCCACTCTTTTCGATATTGACGTGGTTTCCCCCAAGAGAACCACATTAAGTTTCCGATTTCTCTTTGAGGTGGGGGCTTGGGTTGGACTCAGGAGGTAAAGAAAAGTAACGGTTGAGGAAGACAGTGAAAGATTACGTGAAGAGTTAACAAATAATCTATATAGTGTGATTTATTGTGTCCCAAGACGACGAAACGAGCGTCCAGAGTCAATGCAGAGCCTTTGGGACAAATTTGGTGAAGTCTTATATGTCAGATGAAAAGTGCCAAATTAATGCCAAAAAATAAAGGGGGAAAAAGATTAACCGGAGAAACGGCAACTGTTTCACTTAACTTTTATGTTCTGAAAAACACCAGGCAAAAATTTAAAAATGCTTCGGGAAGAGTTTTAAGTCACTTGTCATCAACTAGTCACAGCCTCCTCATTCTGCAGGGAGAAACTGAGGCCTGCAGGGGCTAAATGACTTACCCTGGGATACAACAGTGTTAGCATTTGAATACATGTCCTGTTATTCTAAAATCAATGCTTTTTCCATTGTACCATGGTGCTTCCCAGCTAAATGAGTAACAGCTATCAAAGCTTCATACAGAATAAGTTGTTTTTATCTAATCTCATTCTCTGACAGAGTTCTTGGCTTGATGTTTGTCCTTAGAGTCCTACCTTGACTATAAAAATTGGCTTTCTTGATTTGTTTCTGTTTGATATATTCATCAGTAAATAGAGAACATACGGTCTAGAGAGAATAGCTACGGGAAAGGCCAGCAGCTTCTCAGAAGTTTAGAGAGCATCTAAGAGTAAGTATAGTAAGCCAGAGGTAATACTGTTGTTTGTTTTTTCACAGGAGTAGGCCTGGATCTAACATTTAACATTTTCTCCAGTGGCTGAATGATGGAGTAGAGAAAACTCCTAATTGCTTAAACTGTGGACACCACAATTTAAAAGCTACTTTGGTAATTAGGGCTTAGAACTGAACTCAGTTGGATAAGGACATAGATTAAGGACACAAAAATTAAATGGAAGATGGATAATATTTGACAAGGTAGGCAAGATCTAAAGGCCAAAGAAGTTGGTAAGTGGTCTTGTGTCAGCAGCATAATTAAGTCAACTCTTGATTACCTGTAGTAATGAGCAGAATCAGAGTCAGAGCTTCAAGATAAAGTGAAAGGAATTAGGATGATTTATCCTGGAGAAGAGAAGCTTGAGGGAGGAGTTTATCTTCAAGTGTATCATTTTAAAGAAATAGTTGAATAATACCTAATATTTAGACGTCAAAATGATTTACAAAGAGAGTTTGTGGAAACTCCCTCTCCACAATTTCCTTAAAAATATGATAGATTCTGGGCCATGTGAGTAACAAAATAGCAGACCAAACTTCCCCAAAATAGAAATGTGTCAAAGGTAAAGCACCTTCTGCTATTTCTATGATCTAGGACCAGGAAGACTTCCCCCTGCCCAGTTGAAAATAAAACAAACCCCAAACATAGGAACTAAAGGTCACTGAGCATCCCTCCTCTATCTCCCGCACTATTGTCAGCGAGGCCACACTAGTAGACCCAAGGATTTGAGATAAGCTTCCATCCAAACCAATGCCTACACCCTGTTCCTCCCTTCTTTCTCTTTGCAATGTGATAAACTCCCTGAATACAGGCTCCAGAAATTTCCTGGGGTCTCAATCATTAGACTGACCACAGCTCTTTAGGAGTAAAAGACTTATGAGTGTTATAGCCCAGAAGTAACAATGCTATAAAGTTATAAACTGCTATTAGCTTTGAAGCTCTCCTGTTTTGGGGAAAGCGGGCTTTGAACTGCTGGTTTTGGTCCAGGGGACTAAGGAATAGAGACTAATGAATGCTCCTATGGGTTATGGGAGAGGAAGACTTTACATTGGATGAGGCCTAAGGATTTCAGTGTCTGAAAAGTCTATTGGTCCTGGGAAGGAGAGAAATTGTAACCCCTGAGGACTAATGACACCCAGAGCAATAGAAGAACATTGATCAGGAAGGGAATTTCCAGGCCAATGTAGGAAAAGGAAAAAAAAAAAGATTAACAAGAGAAGGTACATACTGGTGGGAGGGGGGAGATGTCTTACTATGGGACAGTGTCCTCACTGATACCTGCAATAATCAGCATTGTTCAGAGAGTAAAGCCCAATAGAAAATGGATATCTGTGGGATGAACCCTACAAGGTAGTGGTAGAAAAAGCCTAGAGTGCAGAACCTAGCATTGATTACCTGAAAACTTTGGTTGTATAAAGCAAAAAGAGAAAAGAGAGAGACAAAATAATAATAGGGGTCATGAGTCAGAGACTGAGGGTCTAGTGTAAACAGAAAGAGAAAATGGATAATGAAGAGAATGAAAGAAATCATTTTGAGAAAGGGGCACAAAAAATGAAATTACAAAAAACTAATGTATGGAACTACCTGAAGTGGAGAGACTAAGGGGGAATGTATCTGCCTAACTGATAAGAAAAAAATGGGGTAGAAATATATGAACAGATAAAAGCAATAGAGAGAAACTAATAAAGAAAACCCTAAAGGGAAAAAGGAACAAATGAAAAGAGGGGATTGGAATGAAGAGAAAAGAACTAGTGGGAACACAGCTATCTTAAAAAAAAAGATTAAAGTAACTGAAGGAACATAATACTATGTTTACAGCAGAAGAAGTGGAAAAGTATAACTTGAAGAAAAAAGCTGTTTTAGAGATAGAGGAAAATATAAGCCTAAATTTTATAATTTTAAATGTTAATGGATTAAATAATCTACTAAAATGAAAAAGAGTGACAGATTGGATATAAAAACAAAAGCCTACAATCTGTTGCTTATAAGAAACACATTTAACAAATCTTACATAAACCAAAACTGAGGGGATGAAAAAAAATACTATGAATCAAGTGAATTTTTAAAAAGCAGGACCTGACATCAAGCTATCAGACAAAACAAAAACACATTCAAAAAATAAAAAGGGATAAACAAGGGAATTATGTCATGCTGAAAGGAACCATAAATCAAAAATCTATATCAGTAATAAGCTTACATACTCTAAATGCCTTAGCATTCAGATTCATAAAGGAAACATTGTTTGAGCTTCAAGAAGGCATAGACAGTAACACAATAATAACAGGAGACTTCAATATCCCTCTTTCAGTTTTGGATAATTCTAGCAGAAAGATAATCAAAAGGAAAATATGGAGCTGAATAAATTTCTGGAGAAACCAGAGTTAAAAGACTTATGGCAATTTCTAAATGGTACAACAAAAGAATAAATATACTAATCTGCACAATTTGGAAAGTATTTGTTTTTTACCAGGGACTAGGATACTAATACATTTCAATTAAATGGAAAAAGGCAGAAATAATCAATACATTGTTTACAGACTATAATGTACTAAGAATAGAAATTCATTCAGGGATCACAAACAAAAAATAAAGACCTAAATGAAGAGTTTACAATGAAATTTTAGAAGAGTGGCTTAAAGAACTGTAGTGCCAAGCAAAGGCAACTTCCAAGGTTCCAATTACCAGCACAGTAAACCCCATTGATTCAGAAACATTCACAGAACAGAGAAAGTCAAAATACAGTGTAACTTGTTCCTTTAGCAAGCAAGTTCTCAATTCAATCCAGGTACTACTCCACCCCTAGACAATACATTCATTTAGTCAGTCAAAAGTCTCTTCTCAAATGGAGATTAGTCTCCAACCATAAACAAAGTACATGCATTTGGTCAATCACAGAGCACAAAAAAAAAAACCAACAAAAAACTCAAAGGCTTCCTACCCCTGAATCTCAAAAGGGGCAGGAGAACACAAAAGGCCATCCACCCTTAAGTTCCAAGGTTAAACTCAGCATTGAATACCCGAGGAAAGGGCCTTCTTTCATCTTCACTCGAGGCAAGCCCTCAGCAATCTCAGTTCCTGGGGAGACAGGGCTCAACAAAGCCATAGCCAGTGCCCTCATCAAGTCACT
>CM053582.1:334121945-334150455 GCA_028627135.1 Pseudochirops cupreus | reverse complement strand
CAACAAAGCCATAGCCAGTGCCCTCATCAAGTCACTCTCTGCCTGTAGAATGGTCCCAGAACCCCTGAAAACATCAGCAAGGCCCTCTTCCAGGGTTTCTGTGCAGGTACCACAAGAAAATCCTCCTTCAGGGCTTCTGAACCAACAGCCAGATTCCAGGACCTCTACAACAGCAGCGCTGTCCTTCACCATCAGGTGAATCTGGCAAAACAACATCAAAACAGACAGACAAAATACCAGCTTCACAGCCATGCCTCCTCAGTTCTTGGCAGTTCTCAAAAGTCCTGGGCAGTTCCAATGGGCTCTCAGCAGTCTTTCTCTCACCAACTCAGGCTCCACGATACTGGATACTGCTGTACCAAAGTCCTTCTGCCTTTCTCTAGGCTTGGGCCTCTCTCCCAATTCGCAGCTCCTCCCAGTACAGCCCTCTCTCTTCATGTCAACAAGTCCATCCCACAAGTGGGATTCACAAGCTCTGGGTTTTAACACTCAACGCAAAAACCAAGCCAACACAGGGGCATCTCCAAAATCCATTACCAATACAAGAACAAATTGTAGAAACAATAAAAATGTAAGAGAAAATGATAATGATGAAACAACACAACATTTCTGAGATGCAATTGAAGATGTCTTCAGGGGAAAAATAAAATCTTTGTAACCATATATTAATATAACATGAGAAAAGATTAATGAACTAAATATGCACCTAAAATTAATGAATTCACAAATAAACCTAAAATAAGCAGAAAAAGGAGATATTAAAATTTAGAGTGGAAAGATTAAATTGGAAACGAAAAAATAGAAATGATAAATAAAACTAAAAGCTGGTCTTTAAAAGGCAAATAAAATTGATAAACATTTAGCTAATTTGCTAAAAAGAATAGAAAATCTAAGTGCCATGTTAGTAAATGAGCAAGGTGAAATCATAGCAAAATGTGAAGAAATTAAAAAATTATCAGAACATATTATTCACTCTTATAAACTAGCAAAACTGAGAACACAAAAGAGAGGAATGTTTTCAAAAAAAAAATATTCAAAATATCAGAGGACCTAATAGAGATCTCAAATAACCCAATCTCAGAAAAATAGAGATCTAGCTGTAAGGAACTACCAAGGAAAAAAATAAAACCCCTGGACCTGGTAAATCACAAAAGAATTCCACAAAACCTTTAAAGAATAATTAGTATACATATTTCATAAATTATTTTCAAAAATTGAGAAATAAAAGAAAAACCACCACAATTTTTATAAGACAAATATTGCCCTAATACTTAAACTAAGGAAAGACAAACCATGGAGAGAAAACTATAGGCCAAAATCTTTGACGAATATTGACTCAAAAATCTTAAAATCTTTTGAAATAGATTTTGGTGACTTATGAAAAAAAATCATTGATTATGATCTAGTGGGATTTATACTAGGATTCAAGGATGGTTCAACATTAGAAAAACAATCGGCATAATAGTAATCATATTAAAATCCCAAACATCCCAAACTGCATAATCATTTAAATAGATGCAAAAAAGCCTTTGAAAAGTACAATAATCTTTTATATTAAAAACAAAACAAAATCTAGAAAGTATATGTATAAAGCAACCTTTCTTTTAAAATTATAAAAAGAATCTATTGAAAACCAAAAGCAAGCATTTTGTGCAATGAGGATACACTAGAACCTTTTTCCTATAAATATAGGAGTGAAGCAAGGCTGACCACTCTTCCCACTATTATTTGATATGGTATTGTAAATTTAAGCAATAGCAATAAGATGAGAAAGAAAAAAAGGAATAAATATAAGTAAAGATGAGATAAACTATCCCCTTTTTTTGCTTAGAACACCTCAAAGAATTAGCAAAGATGCTAATTGATATAATAGCTTCAACTAAGTTGAAGACCACAAAATAAATTCTTAAAAATCAGCAGCATTTCTATGTAATAAACACACAAAGCAATAAATAGAAAGAGAAATCTCATTACAAATAACTAGAAAATGCGTTAAATATCTTGGGATTAATATCCCAAAGCACACAGTAGAATTCTATAGATTTTGTTATGATACGTTCCTTAAAAAATTAAAGAGCAGCCTAAAATAGCTAGAAGAATATTCAATGCAAGAAGTGCCATTATTTAAAAAAGTGACAGTACTACCAAAATTATTTTATGCTTTTAATGCTATACCAATCAAATTGTCGAGAGGATTCTTTATGAAGCTTGATAAAATGCTAACAGAATTCATTTGGGAAAGCAAACTATCCAAAATATCCTGGGAAATGATGGAAAAAAAAATAAAGATGAAGAAGGGAATAGCACTTCTAGACTTTGACTATATTATAAAGCAGTGGTCATCAAAACCATCTGGTATTGGTTTAAAAAAGCAATAAAAAATATATATAAGTGAGATTAAGAAAAAATGAAACTTAATAGACTACTGCTTGATAAAAAGGAAAACATAAGTTTCCTAAGGAAAAATTCTCCCCGTTTGATTAACAAATAAACAAACAAAACTTTTGGGACAACTGGAAAGGAGTCTGGTGAAATTATTCTTAGACTAACACCTTAGACTAACCCCACTCCACAGTACATTTTAAATAGACATGTGACCTTAAATATTAACATTCATACTGTAAAAAAAAAAGATAGAAGAGAAGGAGGTCATGTACCTTGCGTAGCTATGACTAAGAGATGCGTTTTTGACTGAAGAAGACCTTGATGAAATTATAAAAGATAAGGTAATTTTGATTACTTGAAACTGGAAAGCTTCTACACAAACAACATTACTACAAGACAAGATATGACATGAATGGAAGTGGTCAAGTGGGGAAAATGTATCAAATTTATCTGAAAAGAGTTTGTTATCCAAGATATAGAAATGATTGGCATGTCTTTATGTGTGTCTGTGTATTTAATATCCATTCCCTAACAGATAAATGGTCATAAAAAATGGACGGTTTTCAAAAGGAGAATTATATTTCCAACAACACAAATTAATGCTCTAAATCACAAATAATAAGAGAAATGCAAATCAAAGCTACCCTGACCTTTCACTTGAAAATTGGCCAAAATGTCAAAAAGACAATAGTTAACGTGAGAGGGATTGTGAAGGCAAGTTCACTAGTGCGTTGTTGGTGACTCTGTGAAATGGTACGACCATTCTGGAAAGCAACTTGGAATTATGCAAATCAAATGTCCATACCTTTTGAACCAGGGGTTCATATCCTAAGGAAGACATTGATAAAAATAATCCCCATATGCTCAAAAATATTTGGTCAGAATTTGTTATAGCTAAGAATTAGAAGCAAAGTAGATGCTCATCGATTAGGGAATGGCTGAATGAATCGTGGTACATCAACTCAGTGGGATACTGCTGTGAGAAATAATGTGTGTGGTGAATACAGAGAAGCATGGAAAGATCTATGTGAACTGATGCAGAGTGATATAAACAGAGCCAAGAAAACAACATGCACAGTTACCTCAGCGATGTAAATGGAAAGAACAAGAACAACAACAACACACACATACACACACAAGCAAGGAAAAGCACAAAAGCGAAATTCTACATAGTGACTTCAACAGTGGAAGTGGAAAGAACAATGACTCGCCAAAACAATAAAAAGCTAATGTAGCAAAAGTATAAAGATCAGGCAGACTTGTGAAGAGATACAAGAAGACACTCCAAAGGGGAGAAGTCCACAACGATTACATATTGCAAACATTTTTTTGTTATTTCTCAATGTATCATTCAGTTATGGAGGAGTTCTTTTCCCTTTCTAAAAACAAAATCATATTTGTCATATAGGATGACTGTTAGGGAGGGCAGAGGGAGAGTGATACATGGCATGATATGATGATGTAGGAAACAGAAAAAGTCAATAAAATTATTTTTAAAATATGATAGTTTATCTCTACTCCTTACTTGGTATCTGGTTTCATATAAAATTTAAGAGAGGAGTAGACTAGACGACTTCTCATGGTTCTTTCCAGTCTTAATATTCTGTAAACTTATGGTTCTTTCAGAATTATGTAAAAAAAATTAAGAACTTTTAACACGAGGACTAAATAGGGCTATTTCTTTGAAAATGAGTGGGTCGAAAGAAGATTCCAATTAAAAAAAAACCTTTCATTTATGTAATGCTTTACAATTTATGGAGCACTTTCACATAATTCATCACATTGGATCTTACAACAAACCTCTGAATTTGTGTGTGTGTGTGTGTGTGTGTGTGTGTGTATGTGTGTGTGTAGTATAAATATGATTATCCCCACTTTAAAGGAGGAAAAACTGAGATGAAGAGAGATTAAATGATTTGTCCAAAGTTTTAAAGCTAGAAAGGTAGATTCAGGGCTTGAATTAAAGTATTCTGATTTTAAGACCAATGTTTTTCCCCACTACTTTTTGATGCTTTGTTTTTTCATTTATGAACTTGATGAACATCAACAAACATGAATGTTTTCCCATACAAAGAAGATTAGAAGAAGAAAATTGTTTGTGAATCCATGATTCTCTTTTATCCACAATGTTTGTACCCATTCATAGCTCTACCAACAGTACATTAATGCATCTATAGTCCTACAGGCCCTCCAACTATTGTCATTTTGCTCTTTTTTTTTTTTTTGCTAAATTTGCTTATATCCATGCTTCCTCTTTCTATTATTTCATAGTGACTCATGACTAGTCTTACATATCTACTGAAAATAAAAATCAAATTAATATGGAAGATCTCCTCAGAGACAAATACTAGCTAATGATCAAAAGTAATTTTAAGGATAGGTTCAATAACTAGCTGCTTATGATAGAATAGATGAAATATTATATGGTATTATAAGCATGGCCTAAATCTGTGTTATCCTAGCCAGGATGAGTCATGGCCTGAATCAGTGCTTCTCAACCAGTGTTAAGGTAGTTTGCTCTGGTTGTTAGACATTGTTTTGAGGCTTTGAGAAAGTATGTTACAATTTATTATGAGATTAAAGAAATAAAAATTATATTCTGTCATCAACAGTAATCACTATAACAATGATTACTGTGATTATTTGTGTTGTGTTGTACCACTGCACAAGTGATATACACTTAGAAAAATTCTAGGTCAGTGAAGAATTAATCAGCACGAATAAGTAATATTGGATAGTGTCTAAAAATTATGGCATCAAACTGAAAAAAAATGCTCAGATTAGAAGAAAAACTGTATTTAAAACTAGGGGTTAAATTCTTGGACACAAAGTTGTTGCTCCAATCAGACAGACAGGGAATTAAAACCATGGGTAAAACCAGAGGAAATCAAATGATTTTGCCTCAGGGAGATAAGGGAAGTAAAACCAGTGGGAAAGGAAGGCAGCTGTTGCTGCAAGGAATCCTAATGAGGACATGAGCCACAATCCTAATCTGTCTATAAGTAACATATAAAAGTAGGAGAACCAATACCTTGGGGGTGGATGTTCCTAAACCCGCCCTAGTGTTACATCTGTAGAGCTGTTTGTATTGACAGGATGAAAAGCAGGAGAGACACATGAACCTTCCTTAGGCCAGAATTAGACAGCCTTAGGGAGTTGTTTACCTGAGTGGCTTTCTGGGCATATGTGTGTCCATTCATCATAGAACATATCAAAGTCCTTGTTGATAGTGACTTTCTGTCACAGGTTCGTCCTTGACAACACTAAGTTAATGATTCTATGACCTGAGCCCTTCCCCATTCATTTGGGTATACCTCTGCCAGAGGCTATCTGTCATTGCAGTCATAGGACCAGGATACAGAATGTCTTTGCTGATCTAAAAAAAATTGGTATCCCTCCCCCTAGATGACTCAACTATAGAGATAGATAGGTAGAGATAGAGATAGATAGATAGAAAAGTAGACAGATAGATTAGAACATGAAGTAGTTAAAAGGCACTGTGCTAAACAAGCCCCACCCTTGAGGAGTTTCATTTCTAAAGGAAGAAGACAACTCACAAAAGAAAAAAAAGAAGGAAAAGAAGGAGTTAGTAGAGGGGGGAAAGAGATTAAGAAAAACAGTAGAAATAAGTAGGGAGAGGGTAGAGAGACTTGTTAATAGGTTATATTTGGTTCATGAATTTAAATAGTCTTCAAAACACTGGCTAACTCAAGAATTTAGTAAGAGGAGACGAATAAGTCTCACACAAACATCTTTCCTTTCGTTACCTTTCTTTGGTATGATAGAAGCAGCTGCTGACTGGTTGTATCATCCTATGATCCAGGTCACCCATTTATTTAGGGATTAAATAGGAAACACATCCTCCAGTCTGGTTGGAATTTAATACAGAAAATTGACCTAATGCAGGGCCTTGACCTTGGAGTCACTTAGACTCTGGATGTGGATGAATACAACAGGGACTTGGAAAAGAAGTTCCTTTCTGATATTCTCTCTGGGTTGCCCTATATCAGCTGTGCTTTAACAAAGTAAAGCTTTGAACAGTTTCCATGGGAAGTACTATCAGAGCCACTGAAACCCTGGGGCTTAGTGAATAATAAATAAAAAAGTACTTCTTCTTTAGCAAGTGGTTCATGTTTTTGCTTATAAAGTATCGTGCTGGGCAGCCAGAAGGGGTATCATTGGGGCAGCAGGGCTTGAAATTTTGATTACTTTGGTGCCCTGAAGCAACATTTTGAATGGGGCAGGTATTTTCAAAATCACACTTGCCTAATAGGACCCATATTCTTTGTAGCATCCTCAGCAGCTTGAAAACTTCCTGACTTGGGTTTCATTACTGGAAAAAAAATCAAATGAAACTTCTGTTTAGAGAATATAGCAGCAACAGGGGTTCCTGATGTGGGTCTCTGTAATAGAAAAGAAAAGAAACTTAGATCACAGCAATTTCCCAACACCTGCTCTATGTGCAGCTCCCTGTATCTGAGAATCTTCTTTCACACCTCTTAGGGTTATAAGACTGAAAAGAGATATATGGAGAATGGAGGGGGGAGAAGAGAGAGAGAGGGAAGGATCAGAGGTAAGAAGGATTTAGAACAGTTATGAAAAATACATAAGAAAAATAAAATGCAATCCTATTGGGAGGATCATTTTCAGTTTATCCTTTAAGTCACAATGGTATATTGTAGATCGTTAACGTCAATGGATTAAAACTTCTTTAATTTGTTGGGTAATGGCTTTTACTGGTGCTACTTCCCATCCCACTACCACAATTTAGTGGACATATCCAGATTAGAAGATGTGATGTCTTAATGGGAGAAATACATTTCCTGATCTCTCTAATTCTAGGGGCGTTTTCAAACTGAGAATCACATCTCCACCCACCCCCCCATTAGTAATTTTGTTCACTCCATAGAGCTTTGAAAGGCAACAATAGGGAAGCATAAACTCACAGTGAAATGCAGTGAACGTTTGCCTGTGGCTTTGATGATGGAAAGAGGGAAGATATTTTTATCAGTGTGACCTGGCTGGGACTATTGCTAAAAGTGTGGGCATTCCAGTAAAGATATGGCAATGTAGAAAGTCTCCATTTTTAGCACTGGGTTTGAAATGTTTTTCAGGAATTTGAAAGTGAAATGGTAGAGAATAAAATAAAAGCCAAATGTGGCCATGTTTCCATCTAGTACTTTTTAGCTGAAAGTACATTTCTAAATCTCATTTCTATGTGATTGTCAAAAGCCATGGGCTTTTAGGAATTACTCTAGAAAAATGATGAAGTGGGTAAAGTCAGTCTTTATCACTTCTCCATTTCCTCATTCATCTCTTCTTCCTGCTCATCAGCCCAATGTTCACCCAGAACTGTTGCTTTTGTATCTCTTGTCTCAGGCCAGTGTCCAATGATTCAGATCTGTCCTTCCTTTTCTTTGAATCAAATATTATTTTTACACCTTCGCGTAGTATTCATAACTCACTTTTAGAAAACCATTTTCAGCTACAGTTAATTGCTAATTACTGAAAATGAGCTTAATGTATTACTGAAGGGCTCACAGACATAGAATCAGTAAGAGGTACCTCGGAGATCATCTAGTCAAACTGGTACCTGAAAAATAATAGCACAGTCTTTGAGTGCATAGAAAAAAAAAGCGCTAGGCTTGTAATCAGGAGAAACCTGGTTTCTATTTCTGCTCTAGCTTGCTAGCTATATTATCATGGTCAAAAGCTTAACTTCTTTGTTACATCTGTAAAATGAGATTTTATATATACATGTGTGTGTCATATATGTATATATATACATACATATGTCATATATTAAAACTGACCTTTTTTGGGTGATTCAGCATCATATAATGGAAAGTGTTCTGGATTTGGAATATAGAAGACCTGGGTTCAAATTCCATTTCTCTCTTTTTTTTTTCTAGATTCTATTTCTGCCACTTATTCCTTATATGACCTTGGGGAAATCACTTAATTTCTCTGATTCTCAGTTTTCATACCTGTGTCATGAGAGGATCTAAAAGGATAGACTCTAAAATCCCTTCCAGTTCTAGAACTATGTCCTTATGGTGCCTCTACCTAGAGAATTAGTCATCTCAACTGTATCTGAAAATGTCCCATGGGGAGGGCAACCTGAGGCAACCCGAGGCAACCCCTTCCACTTTTGAACATCTCTAATTGTTAAGAAGTTTTTCTTTGTATCAAGCTGAAATGCAGTTCTACCCCTTACCTGTAGTTCTGCCCTCTGGGCACAAGTAGAGCAGATCTGATTTCTCTTTCACCTAACAGTCCTTCAAATACATGACAATTTTCACATTCCTCTAATTACTCTTCCTCATGCTGAACATGCTTAATTCTAACAATTGATCCTGTTTTGACATAATTTTGATTGTCTTACTATTCTGGTTGCCTTTTTCTAGAGATATTTTACCTTGTTGATGTCTACTCTAAAATAAGCTGTCTAGAATACCTCCACCTTTCATTATTTATATATTGAGACATATAGTATGTACTTTCAAAAGAATGCATATTTAATGGTAGGATTCCAGGCAATGTAATGGTTTAATGGGGAAGTTTGGGAGAGCTAGGAGGTCTTTCCAACTAAACCATTTAAGTAATTATTTATTTTTCTTACATATTTTTCTTGCATTTCTTACACATCCTCAACTCTTTCCTTTCCTACACATTCATATAGCCAATGAGAAAAATCTTGATGATTCTCTACAACGTATGTTTCGCCTGTTTTCTTCTCTACACTCACACGACCCCACTTTGGTTCAGTCCCTACCTCACTGCTTATCCAGACTATTATAATAACCTCCTAATTAAATTCCTTGCCACCAGTGTCTTTTGACACTAATCCCTCCTCCACACAACTGCCAAATTGATATTCCTAAAGTACGGTTCTGATGATGTCATTCCTTTATTCAAGAACCTTTGTCTCTGAGATAGAATCTAAACTCCTGTAATTACCATTTAAAACCATCTGCAACCACAGTTTAGTCTAGACCTGGTCATTCTAGACCAGGGATTCTATAAAGAAATGCCCTGGGGCAGCTATGTGGCACGGTGAATATAGCACTGGCCCTGGAGTCAGGAGGACCTAAATTCAAATCCGGTCTCAGACACTTGACACTTAACTAGCTGTGTGACTTTGGTCAAGTCACTTAACCCCAATTGCCTTGCCTTCCCCCACTCCAAACAAAACAAAACAGAAAAAAACAAATGCCCCCAGGAAAAAAATCCCTGCTGAGTGTTTTTGTATCTCCATTGAGGTAAGAATGATTTTTACACTTTAAAATTTTTTTAAAAATCATTTTTTTTAAATATAAAAGAAAAATTCTTGGTTAGAGGAGGAACAAAACCAGGCAGCAGACTAGATTTGTACTTCAAGCTGCAGTTTGTTGACTTCTGTTCTAGAGTAATTTCATATTACTGCCCCAAAATACTTTAAATATTTTTTTCCATGATGAAGTGCTTTACCTGTTTTTCTTTCCTACTATATTGCATTGATAAGTTAGCCATGGATTGCATATACATGACATTTGTATGCAACTTAAAAGAGAAAGAGACAGACACACACACACACAAACAGAGAGACAGACAGAGATAGAGACACAGAGACAGAGAGAGAAATAGTCAAAACAACAATGCTTTGAGCAAAGTAATTACATCTCTTTAAGGAATGGAAACTGTCACAAAACAGGATACTCTTAATTTTATGGCTCCTGATAAAGAAAAGAAATAAAGTAGGAATCCTAAGTCCTTCTCTCTTTGTAGCTCCTGGTATTTCTGCTGCTTAAGTTGATGCTTTGATGCCTTTGTCATTTAACTCAAGAGAAGATGAGTGAAAAACCCTACATAGGTACTGTAGGGTCAAATCTAGACACCAAAGTTGGAAAGAAATTAGAATAACTTTATTAAGAGGTTCAAATAATAGTAATCACCCAGAGAATGTATACTCATAGGCAGTCCTGTGGAACTATAATTACAAGGTCAGAGAGATGGGCTTTTTAAACATGGGATTAAAGAAGTAAAAGACTTTCCAGGTGACTCGACTATCTCATGGTTATCAGAAAGGCATATAATTAAAACATTGAACAGTTTGGGAGAGACGTTGTGACATCTGTTAGTAAGAGCTTTGGCAGTTGTAACAATCAAGGGACCATAAAAGGGGTCAGAACCCTTAGATAGATACAGACCAGGGACAAGATGGAGATATTTTATAAAATGGAGTCATTCTGGTTTCTTTGATTCCCCCAACTCCCTCCTTTGAGACAAGTAATAATTTGTTTTAAACAATTCCCACATCACTATCAGTCCAAGCACAAATGATATGAACCTTATGGAAAAGGTAACAAGTCCATAACACTAAAACTAATAAAACAAGCAAAATAAGAGTAGGATAAGCAATGGAATCCAATATAACTTTAGTTTTATGAGTGTCAGGTCTGTTGGCAGTGTCCATGGTCTTTAGCTGTCTGGAAAGCATGTTGTGTGTATTTCTAAAGCATCTGTAGATGGCTCAGGGCAGGTTTGTGAGGGTATTTTCTTGACCATCTATAGGTTCCATGTTACTTGTGGAGATCCTCTAGATAATGCCTACTAGTGATAAGACTTAATATAATTTAGCAAAATCTGACAAAATCTAATCGAATTGACCTTCCCGTAATTAGTTCATGTGATGTAAAATCATTCAGACCTTATGGAACGGACCTTATAAAAATAGAACTAGAGGAAGAACATCAAAATAGACCACCTAATAAGGTACCTTATACTTGCATCTCATTATATAAAATTCAGAGGTACTAAAACATTGCAATAACAAGATTCATTTAAAAATATACAGTTTTACCATGGTTAAAGAGATTTGCTATGAAAGGAAGGATTGAAATGGTTGTAACAACAATAAAATTGTTCCAGGCATAAGTCAAGAGCACAGAGTAACCTAACATAGGTATAACAGGATAGAACAGCCTTAGTTTTATGTGATTTCAGGTCAGAATCACAGCTAAATTTTTGGAACAGCCAATCATTTATCAAAATTCCACATTATTCACAAGGTATAATGGCCAGATTCAGAATTAACCAAATAGGAAATATTCCTGTCCAAATATTAAATAACACAATAGGGAAACTAAATTAAGATGATCTTACATTCATCTATTCAAGGTCATCCCTCAACTTTCTTAGACAGACATCCAAGCATAACAGCATCATACTTCCTTTGGTAACTCACAGCATTTTCTTTGGATGGTAGATTACTAATTTAATGATCATTCAGAAAATCATAACTGAATTCAAAACTCAGAACAATATAAAATTATAGTCTCAAAAGATTTTACCTCAGCTAGTTCATTATTTTAGGATTAGATATAGTTATTTTTTTCTCTCATGTTTTAATAACAATTAACAATAAGAAGTTTACCAGGCTTTAAAAAAAAAGGCACTCAATGTCCTTTTCTTCCTCTTCTCTCCATGTTTTTTCTTGAGATTGAACTCATCTTGATATAAAAATCAGTAATTAGAAATTAACATAATAATTACATTCTAGAATCCCACATCAATAGTGAATATATGATAGTTCAGTCAATCCCTTTCCACCCAAAAAAACAAAACCAAAAACCAAAAAAATACTGGCTACTTACTGTAAGTATCCAGAATAACAGATATCTGTCTCTTAAGATATTGTATATTAGCCTTCTAAGGGAAAAATAAATCTTTAAGACTGGAGACTATTGAGATCAAGTTGACTCAAGATGTAACTTCAATGTACTATTCCAAGTATAATTTCACAATTTTCTTTATAACCATAAAATCATTTCTTACCATAAGCAATCTTGTAAGTCTTCCCCCTATTTCATTAGTGAGTATTTGTAATGGAAGAGAGCATCACAGTTTCTAAGTAAACTAACTCATTATTTTTGAATTTCACATTTAGCAAGTTCTTTCCTATAGCTGATAAAATTTTGTGACCTTGCCCAAGTAGAAAGACCCAAGGAAGCTGTCAGGTTTACAGGTATGGAGATTTTACAAGGTCTCTCTCTTCATTTTTTTTTTTTTACTTTTCCCTCACAGCAATTTTTATTTTTCCTTTTTAAAATATGCCCAATTAAATACCTGTCAGGTTTTAACATTATGACAAGAGCTTCTAATAATTAATAATTTCACAGCATCCATGTCAAAAAGAAGTTAAATTTTCACACGACAAAATTGTGTGGTCCTCTTAACAGAGTTTCTTATGTAATTGTTTCCCAAATTCAAAGTACAAGAAAATTAAGAAACAGAAGAGCAACATATAAAATATCATGTATTTAAAACATGAAAGCTTTTTGCCAAGTGACATAAATTGATTTTAATGCATCTCCAAATTGTCTTACACATAAAACCACTTTATTTTTTCAGTTTTGGCATTGTATACTGACTGTATTCAAGGCCAATATAGAGTAATTCTACGTAATATAATAATAGCTAACACATAATAGTGCTTACCACATGCCAGGCAGTGTGCGAAGCACCTTACAATTATTTTCTCATTTGATCCTCACAACAACCTTGAGAAGTGGATGTTACAATTATTTTATTTTACAGATAAGGAAACTGAGGCAAACAGGTAAAATGACTTGCTTAAGGTCACACAGTAAATTAATGAGATTGGATATCAACTCAGGTTTTCTTGATTCATTCATTCTTCCAAGAATGTTACCTTAATGTCCAATAACAACTGTATTTTGAGTTAAGTTCTGTTTTACCACAATTATCCTAAGAGGAGAACCCATATCACTGTAAATGAGAACACATTATAATTTATTTTTAGCAAAACTTCAACAAAATTAAGTCTGTATGTATAATCAGTAATGGTAAAATTAAAAATCTCAATTTTCCCAAGGGCCATTACCAACAATTTAAATTATAAGGCCTATTATTTTCAGTTAGTCTACTGCCAACAATTTAAAGTAGAAAGCTTATTTTCTCAGGCCCCTCTTTTAAAGTTCATGAGAATCTTATTTTCCTCATATATTGACTAGATTAGAATATACCCACCTAGAGGTTCTTCAGAGACAGACTTTTAGTATGTTATCCTCAAATAATTCCATACTCCAGATATATTTATATATTTTCCATATCCTAAAGAATAACCACATAAAGACCTTCAGAACTGAGTTTTCTTATTTCCTTTTTATATTCTGATGACATATCACTTACTTTCTTCTACTTTCTTAATTTTCTAGTATTTATTTCCAAATAATTTCCCAGATTGTCTATAGTACCAATCTTCTTCACTCCATTGAATTTCTTCTTTAAAATTTAACACATTTTTAAAATTATAAAATACTAATACATGGTAATGCTTCTACTTTTGCCATTCTTAAAAACTTACAAATGTACAGTCTGTTCCAATTTCTTCTAGGTAACTTTACTTTTAGTTTACCTAAACAATTACATTCTGTCATTCACAGAATGAAATACATAAAGCATTCTCCCAGATTAAAATGTACTTATATTCAAGTTTCTCCCTGATTTAAACAACCCCCTCTCTTGAGTTCATGATAAATGGTTCTTAAGTGCAAGATAAATTTGAACTTCAGACTACAAACCCATTTTTTTTTCCACTTTGAAGTTTCACTGATGATACTTCCAAATTAGCTTGACATCCTTTTTTTTTTGTCAATGGAATTACCTTTATCTCTTGCCCTTAAACAATAGCTCTGTCATTTTCCAAGGAAAGAGTGATTAAAGATCTAAGCACCATTTCCATGCAATTTTCACAAATTTTTATTCTTATTTTTCCTTAAAATAAATTCTATAGAGTGGTACCCCAAAACTCACTAAGATATTCCAGCATTTATTAAAAAAAAAACTCTCAAACCCCAGTTTGGAAATTCTCTGTGGAGAAATTACATTTCAGTTACTTTACAAACCAGAAATTTCTGCAGAGTGGGAACAAAGATTGCTTTCCTTCTTATCTGTGTCTCTTGTTTGCCTCTCCGACTTGACTAGAATTAGAAATGGAGAGAGAGAGAGGGAGGGAGAGAAAGAGAGAGAGAGAGATGGGGAGAGAGAGAGAGATGGAGAGAGATGGAGAGAGAAAGAGAGAGAGAGAGAGAGAGAGAGAGAGATACTTTTCTGAAGGCTTTGAAAGTTCTGCAGAAATATTTTCAACACTTTACACTGAAGAACTTGAGGGAATTGAGGGATTAGGAAGTAAGTGGTTAATTGTGGGAATGGACTGAACTATAGTGACTCCATCTTGTGACTCAGTTCTGGAGATAGCTTAGATTCCTTTCAAGTTTGGTTTTCATCCAGATTCTCTCTTGTGAGAAAACTTTATTCAATTGTGGAGATTGGGAGAAAACATTATTGCATTGTTTGAACCTAGCATTGGATGACTTGAAAAATGGACCACTTCATCTGCTATTTAGAGACCCTTAACCAAGGACCTAAGTTATGGTGAACAGAAACCCAGTCAGATTCAAAGATCAGTGCAAGGAGTTTGTTTTTTTTTTCACAATTGTACATCATAAGCCACCCATATGTCTTATCTGAAAACTGACCCCATATTGATCTATCAGTTATTGCTTTCATGTTCCATCGATGATATACAGACATTTGGGGGATACCCCTTTTGCTGAATTCAAGGAATTGTACTTATTTGTTCTCCATCTTCAAAGTTGGAAAGTTCCTAATCTTTTAGCCAATTAGAAATCATATTTCCTAGTGTATTGTTTCCTTTTAATTAATTGGTCTTATTTGATTAGTTGTTTTTAGTGTACAAAAGTCTGGCTTCTGTATTTGGTGTCCAGGGTTAAGCTGAGGAGGTCTAGTCCCACTTTGTTAGGCAATTGCCATGGAGTACTCAATAAAGTGATATGCTCAGAAGAGCTAACCCTTGTTTCCTCAGTCATTTTGTCTTTCACCAGCCACACCGCTCTTTTTCCTTTGGCTGATCAGGCCACAGGAAAAAGTAAGTTTGGATTTACCAAGACACAGAATTCAGACAATGCTTATAATATACTTGACAGTACAAAAATCAAACACTTAACACTTTAAATTCCTGAAGCATCTCGGATTGGCCAATTACTGTTTTAACTTGTTCCTCTAAAGGAATCCCAGAAGCTACCTTTGACTATTTAGATCTCCAGATTATGTAAAGGAAAAAAAGAAAATGAGAAAATCCTGTACAAACGTATAAGAAGGTGACCATACTTTCTTTCTTTATTGGCAAGATAGGAATATTACACAGAGAATATTTCTTTTTAATTAGCCCCTATTTCCCCAGCTTGTAGATTACAGGCTTTTTTTTTTCTTCAGTCTGGTCTTTACACAACAGGTATTTGTTTTTAACATTTGATCAATAGACCATATTATTCTGTTTTATAGCCATGAGATCAGTGACTAATTTCTCCAACTTTCCTATATCATTTGGATAAAGGCCCATCAAGTATTTGATACTTGCTACAGCACTAGGAAGTCTTCTTCTAAAGGAGGTTAATTCCCACCAGGGCTAATCCCCAGACTGCCAGATTAATCTGCTAGCTGTCTGGTAATTCTACCTAAACCTCTCCGGTATAGAATACAGTTGCCTCCAGCTTGCGTAATAGGTCACATCCTAATCTTAAGAAATGTGCCTGCTGGAAGCATTTCTGACTTGTTACATTTTTCAGCCATTACTGACAGAGGAGATCCCAGCAATAACCTGGCTAGCCCCAAACCAGTGGTTGCTATAAAAGAAATTTGCCTTCCAAATTCCTTAGGGCTGTTGGGATTCTGCCTTAGCACCCAACTGGCTAAAGTCAAGGTACAGACTTTTTTCAGAAGTCACAAGGTCTGTTACCTGCCTGAAGTGTTGCCACTTTATCACTTTATCCTTTAGTCTAGCCTCCAGCCACCTCACCTGAATCCCACTACTGGTATCAGAATTGTAGGGTCAAATCTAAACACCAAAGTTGGAGGGAAATTAGAACAA
Source organism: Pseudochirops cupreus (assembly GCA_028627135.1). Taxonomy (NCBI): domain Eukaryota; kingdom Metazoa; phylum Chordata; class Mammalia; order Diprotodontia; family Pseudocheiridae; genus Pseudochirops; species Pseudochirops cupreus. Next base: position 334,134,116 of record CM053582.1, on the reverse strand, counting down.
TTTTGTTATGAGCTTCAGCAAATAGCAATCATCCACAGTTTGTGTGTGTATAGGCAGTCCACATGGGACTATGATTATTGGTTTGGAGAAATGGGCTTTTTTACGCAGGGGTAAAGAAGTGAAAGACTTTCCAGGTGGCCCCAGGCTGTCTCATGGTTATTAGAAAGGCATACAATTAAAACATTGCCGTGGTTTGGGGGAGAAGTTGTGACATCCGTTTATAAAAGCTTTGGCTGTACTTGTGCCCCTCCTAGCAGCTTGAAGCAGGCTGGACGCAACAAAGAGCTTTGGCTGTTGCACCACTTGTGTGGCCATAAAAGGGGTGGGGCCCTGAGGTAGATAATGACCAGGGATAAGATGGAGGGAGTCTGCAAAATGGAGTCACTTTGGTTACTTTGATACCTACAGCACAAAGCTTTAACTATCAACAACCCAGAAGAGTGAGCCTTATGCTCATGAAAAACCTAAGACTTAACCAAACTGAAGAGAATATGACCCATATCATAAGACTCTTTTATTTTGCTTTTGGGGAATAATAATTACTTGTCATGAATTTCCATCAAGGCCATTTTCCCTGGCTTTGACATGCCAACCACATTTTCCTACTTACTCTTCACTACATATAACATTCCATGGTTAGAATGTTTACATATGGAATTTCATATATGGTTTTATATGGAATGTCCTTTCTCCTTAACTCTGTTTCTTTTTCTTTTCTAGGCTAAGCTCAAATGTCAACTTCAATGGAGAACCTTTCCTCCCATTTGTTCATGATAATTCCCTGTAATTATTCTATATTATTTATTTATTTCTCTCTTTACATATTTTCCACCACTAGATTGTAAACTCCTTGATGTCAGGAATAGTTTCATTTTTGCCTTTGTAACCTCAGTACTAGGGGTTTCTGAAGTTAGGTCTAACCAGACTTAACTAGCTTGGAAGAATACATTGCTAAATTCTCAGTGTGAGCATTTACACTTCATATTGTTAATCTAAAACTCAAGGCTTGATTGATTGTTTTGTTGACTATTTAGATTTAAGAAAATGTTAATAATGCAGTTTAAATTAAAAAGCATTAGCACATACATTCACCCCTTCTTCCCCATCCTGGTAGCTGAATATTACCAGCACAATCCTGCATTGCTCTTTAAACATTGCTTGAGCAAGCTCAGAAGAAATGTATTAGAAGACTCAGTGAATGAAGTCGTCACCAGACTGGAAACCAGTAATGATAACAATAATAACTTTCTCTTTTAAAAATATTATTTCCTTACTTTTAGTTTACAACATTCAGTTCCACAGTCCCTTGAGTTTCAAATTTTATCCCTCTCCCCATGGTGGCATGCAATCAAATATAGGATCTACAAATACCTTCACATTAAACATTAGTCAAGTCGTAAAGAAGGACTATAACCAATGGAGTGAACAATGAGAAAGAGGAAACAGAACAAAACAAAAAAAGAGAGAGCGAGTGGTTTGCTTCAACCTGCATTCAGGCTCTGTGGCTCTTTCCCTGCATGTGGATATCCCTTTCCATTATGGGTCTTTTGAAACTGTCTTATAACAGTGTCTTATAACAACCTTCCTGATGTTGTGACCCTTTAATGCAGTTCCCCATGCTGTGGTGACCCCCAACCATAAAATTATTTTCGTTGCTACTTCATAACTGTAATTTTGCTACTGTTATGAATCGTAATGTAAATATCTGGTATGCAGCATGTATTTTCATTGTTACAAATTGAACATAACCCACAGGCTGAGAACCACTGTCTTATAACCTTGCGTTGCTGAGAGGAGCCCAGTCTATCAAAGTCAGTCCTCACACATAGGATGTGTCTGTAATTGTGCACAAAGTTCTACAATAATAACTGTCACTGACACAAAGCTTTAATGTTTGCAAAATGCTTTACGGTCATTCTCTTATTGGAGCCTCACAACGCCCCTAGCACCATGCCTGGTGCACAGTAGGCACTTAATGCTTATTGAATTTGGTTGAATTTGTAATACTAATTTGGTTCTATATCTTTCTACTATCTAAACTCTAATTTACTACCTTGCCATGTGGTTTGGAGAAAGATACTTAAATTCAACATCTCTTTTATTTTATCTTGAAAATATGGTACTCTTTCAAAAGAAATTTTTGACAGATATTTGGAGTATATACTAATTTTGAATATATTTCAAAATATATATAATACACACAAATATGTGTATATAGTCACATACATACATATACACATGTATATATACATATGTATTCATAGACACATCTACATACATAGACATAGATATGTGTATATGTATGTGTGTATGTTTGTATAAATATATGTTTGTATGTATGTATGTATGCATGCATGCATGTATGTATTTCCTTCCCAAATAGAATGTAAGCCCTTTGAAGACAGGGAGGTTTTTTTTTTTCCACTTTATCTTCCTATCATCTAGCACAGTGGCTGACCCATGATAAGTGGGAGTTGATTGATTGGTTGGTTGAATAATAGTAATGTCTGGCTCAAGAAAGACTAATATAGTCCTCAATGTGGTCTAAGGGCAGTTCCAAGTTACAGGTCAAACAGAAAAGGCAGTTTTCCACTAAATATTTGAGTCATATTCTCAATACAAAAAAAATGAAGTTATTAGAAATCTAGTTAAAATAATGTTGATTCAGGTAAAAATTCCACAAGACTTCTTTTGCCAATTGTGGCAAGTTGGAAAATGAGTGGTTGATGGAGAACTTTTGTCCTACTAAAGTCATTCTCAGATTGAAAAATTCAAGGACTATTGGATGTTAAGACAGTCAGAAGTAATCTGAAAATGAGAAATAAGGGAAGAGATGTATAGTTGGACAATACAGCCCTAGGAAAGTGGATTAAGCAGATCTGGCATTTTAATACACAAAGCAGTTACACTTGGTAACCTCCAGGAATACTGTTGAGCAGACAGAGAGAGTCTCTTATTGAGTTATAGAGTTGATCATAATAGGAAGTTTGGAGGGCTAGAGGAGAAACAACTTAATTGCATCCTCTTTCAGGACTTTATTCAAGTTCAGGTTCATCGAACTGAATCAATTGACTGTAAAAATGCATGTAGTACTTGGATGAAGAATAAAATGTTTCCACATCTTCCTCCTCACCCTTTCCCACATCTTTTCCATGCATCTGATTATATAGATGAAATGGAAAGAGGGAAAATATTTGGATAAAGCAGCTAAACCAATTACTAGACTCCCAGGACTATACACTTACCCCAAAATTACTAGGACTTGGCAACTCATTTATAAACAAATGCCCTTAACATAATTACCCTTGTGAATAAAGCAAAGGAGTTGCTCTATCTGGGCCCCAGATGCTCTTGGGATGACTCAGGGAGATAGTGGGTAGGAGGAGAAATCTATAGTTGCAGCCTGCCAGCTTGTGCTAAAAGAGAAGCCTACATATGAAGGCGATTACCATGCAGGAGCTGGCTGGCTGCCTGTCCACCCACCCTCTCACAACCCCCATATATGTTCACCATCAAGCAGAATGGCACCCTTTCCTGACATCTGTCTTTCTCTTCTCCTTTGATAATATCTTTGGTATTCATTTCAAGCAGATTTCACCTATATAAAACTGTTGCAGTAAAATGGAAAGAGGGAAGAAAAAAATGAAGCTATAGATTGTTACTTGTCGCATCTTCACATCCACCTAAGGATTGCCCTGAAGCTTTATAAAAAAGACACTACATAATTCCCCTTTATGGAAATAACAGGTAGCATTTGACTTGGAAACTTTAGCATATGTATGTAGGTGGGACAGTAAAATTTAATTTCTCCCTGAAATGTTTTCCTTTCCCATCCCACTCCCACTCAATCTCATCCCACTACTCTGCATATCTTGGAAATAGCTTTTGGCCATTTCAATAATTCCAAACAGTTGATCCTGGAGAACAATTGGGGTTGGAGGATTGTGGGCCCATTGCTGAAGCTATAAAGCTGTGACAGGTGTCAAAATGGGTGGGAGACCCAATGCCTGGATGCTAAGGGAATGAAGGCATCAGGCTGTAAAATTTATCCTGACCCAGCTTGCTACTGGGGCTAGAGACCAGCATAGGAAATAGGAGTGATGATGTGATCCTGGCTACTAGGCAGGCTTTTCTAAAGCCAGAAGTTAGCAAGTATTATAATGCCAGAAGAATTCCAAAAGCATTGCCCTTTTTGCTTGTTACTATGGTGGTATTATGACTAGATTGTTTGTGGGGAGCAAATGAAGCACAGAAATGAGAATTCTCCTAAAGAATACCTGGGACCTCTGCATCATCTAAGAATATTTGAATACATCAAATAGTCAAGCTATTCAATGGAGCTAGAAGGAACTTTGCTTATTATCTCGTCCAGAGGTTCCAAATAGGTGATCACAGGCTATGGGGCTACCTTGTGGCCTGTATCACTTCTGAGGGTGATGTGAACCAGATGAAAATTTATTAGGAAATACTTAATTAAATAAATAAAAATGCAATAGAACACAGATAAATGTTAACAGGTGGTTTTCTAAGTCAACACGTAACACATAGGGGTCCTGAAGTAGGGTTTAGTCGTCCCCTTTTTCTATCTGAATTTGATACCACTGGTCTGGTCTCTTTGCAAGTGTTCATGATACAGCACGGAAATAGGCCTGCAGATATCCAGCCCCTCTCTCCAAAACAAATCCATTTCAACGTGACCATATTTCATGGCTGCCTGTTATTGGTGGTGCTGGGTTGGTTGGTCGTTGTCCTTTGTGTTCAGAGAGGCCCAAAAGGATATGTCAGGGCCACAGAACAATGTGTCTGACTGTGGCTGATCAGACCAATGGGAGCTTGGAAGGTTCTAGCACAGCTTGGGCACAAGTAGTTCGTATATTCATTTGGAGTGGTGTTGCCTCTAAATTTGCACATCTCACTTTTAAGTTCTTCCTGAGTTCAAATCTGGACTCCAGCACTTAAAGTCATTTAACCCTGTTTGTTTCAGCCTATTATCGACTGGTTCAAAAAAAGGGAGAAGGTGGCCTAACAGTAAGTATGGTGCCACAAAATGAACAGCAAATCTGATTCTAGTCCCAGTTCTACTTTGAACCAACTATTAATTTCTTTTGGTTCACTTTACTTGTATACAAACCTGAGAGGTGTGCTGAAGGGGGAGTGGGGGTGGGAGCTGGATTATCCATCAAGCACCACCTTCTGTGTGCAAGACTGTGCTAGATTCTGAGGATACAAAGACCAAAAAATTCAAACACTTTCTACTTTCAAGCTTATATTCCAAGCTCCAACAATCAGTGGATCTAAGGGTTAGTGATGTAGCTTGGTTTAGTCTGAGAGGGAATTCCTTAAAGTTAGTGTGCAGCCTTTCAGGCTGATTTTATAGAATTGCTGGTATGTCCTGGGACCATGAATACTTTAGGAGCTCTGATAGAAAACACCTCTACCATATGCTCAAATACTTCAGTGAAATTATGAACACATCTGTGTGGCTATTCCTTCCACCCATTTTACATGGCAACCGATATATAACCTTTTATTTTGTGATTCTTGACCCTTTATTTCTTTAATCTGTCATTTCTATACAAAGAATATGTTTATCTTCTTGGAGGCTCTCACCTTGAGATAGCTTCTTAGTTGTTAAACCAGTCATTATGCACAATCAGATCTAGAAATAGAAGGGACCTTAGAGGCCTTCTAATGTAATCCCTCCCATTGTACAGATGAGGAAATTGAGTCCCAGAGGAGTTGAGTTGCATATAGAAAGTGGCTGAATCAAGCTCACGTCCAATGATTTCAAGTTTACTGCTCTTTCATTATCACTGATGCTTCCTAGTTCCTTGTAAAAGTACTGGCATTCCAAGCCCTAATGTTGAGTGGTGAATGAATTACGTTATATGAAAGCAATGGAATAATATTTTACTCTAAGAAATGACAAAAGGAAAAGTTTGAGAGAAATGTGTGCACATGTATGAAATGAGGCAGTGAACAGAACCAGAATGATTTGTACAACAACAACACAATTAAGAAAAAAAAGTTTTGCAAGACAAAAGAACCCTGACTAATGCAATGCCCAATTGTGATCGGACAGGACAGATGACAAACATGTGATCCACCTTCTGACAAAGGTGATTAACTCAGGGTAGAGAATTTTATATGTATTTGGACATGGATTATGTAAAAAATTCTTCAAAAAGGTTTTATTTTATTTTTCACTTTTTGGAGGAGAAAGAATGGAGAGAGAAAGGGAAGCAAAAATAAATAAGGTTTCAAAAAAAAGAGGGTCATTGAGCAACTTTTAAAAGCACCGAAGACAATAGAAATACGACCATAAGGAAACACAGAGAAGTAAGATTGGCTGTGAAAGTTATGTGTTGAATTTATTAGGAAAAATAAACTCTAAATAGAGATTCACAGGTTGCTTTCTCTTCTACCTTCTATGTGGAAAAGTTCATTTTATTTGTTGTTTATTAAGTTTGGAATGAAAAAAATTCAAATGAACATGTTGCAGACACTAAGTTGGGGTGAAGTTTCAAGTATCTTATCTACAAATTCCACTAGTGTTCCTGGCTTTCAGGTAGCTGGAAGTCTTAATCTTGGGCAAGTCACTTCATTTCTTTCAGCCGCATTTTCATTATCTATAAATCACTCATCACTCACCACTACGGGACATTGAAGGGGTTTGACTAGACAATTAATAAGGTTCCTTCCAACTCTAAATCTTATGCTCCTACTATAAATTGAACTCCAAAGGAGAGAAGTAATTCCCTCCTTCCACAAGCTAGCATACATACAGGAGACAATTAAAGCTATTATTAGCAAATTAAAGGTTGTACATCAGGAAGTATTGTTATTTTTTGGATCATGAGCAAAACAGCATTAAAAATAAATATCTTATGTTTACATAAACATTTTCTTTCTTTTGATCTGGGACCTTTGAGCAGGTATAACTCAGTAGTTTGTTCAAATGTAGCCAGATGAGCATCGATCCAAGGTTAACCAGTTCAGTTTGTGTTGATTTTTACTCAATTTGAATAATCAGCTACTTTTACTCAATTTGAACAATTAACTTTTGTGAGCTGTATAATAATTTAATTATCATTTTCTTTGTTCTTTAGTGGATTTAAAATAAATTATTTAAGATTTTTACATAATCTATTCCCGCCCCCCCCAATTTCTCCTATTACAATGTTAAGCAAAAAAGGTTTTTTTGTTTGTTTGTTTTTTTGGTGGGGGTAATAGTCGAGAAAGGATGAGGAACATATGCCGGGCACACTCATGAATCTAATTCTGTGAGCTCGCCCAAAAAGAAAATATCTGGTTTGATGGCTAAATTTTCTTTCTTTTTTTTTCTTTTGGAGGGTACACTAACCCTCCAGTTAGCCTATTAAAGGAGAGGAAGAATTTAACTTCCCCTAGTTAATTTTTATAGGACTGAGACAAAAGATTTTAGTGACTAAGAAAATCCTTGAAGGAAAACATCTTTTGAAATCAGCAAGGAAAGTAACAGAGAGCAAGGTAGAAGACCCTTGTGGGAACTGCCCCGAGAGGACCCCTGTATGAAAGAATAACTCACACTTAAATGACATTGAGGAATGAATATTCATTGTGGAATCCTATGTGACTTTGGGTTACTAGAAACTATTTTTTCTAGAATATAGATGCTTTTCCTTTTCTTTTAAAAGGACTTGCTTTAGATAAACATTTTCCTGTTAAGTTATAAAGAGTTTTTTTTTTCACTTTTTTAATAGGTATTTTAACCTCTCATGTACTTCCCTCAAAAAAAAAAAAAGGCTCATAGTTCCAGAGATGCCTCTGACCTAAGAGTTACTAAAATGGATGGCTAACAATGATATACTTAGTTTCAATGGCCATCATGATACCAGTATTCCCTCTGAATTCCTCTGTCCCCTTGAGAAGCCCCTTGCTGCTGCTGGGCATCTTGGTTTTAAGTGACAAGATCTATAAAGTTACTGCTCACAACAATAACAATTTCTTAGTAAGGCAATGCCTCAGAATTGCAGCCCAGGCTTTGGTAAACTGCAAATAATTTTAAGCTAATTTACGCAAGTTTAGATTTTGTCTCATTGATTCTCCATTGTACTGTTTTTCCTTTTTTGCCTTTTTCTCTCTCTCTCCTGACTCCACGTTACCAGACATAGGTACAATAGGATAGACTTGTAAATCATTAAAAATGGAATCACCAGGCCTGCAGTATTTCTATCTGATGGATCATGTTTATGGGGACCTTTTCTATACCTCTTAGTTATATCCATCTCCTTCCTTCTGCACTCCATCTCATTAGGCTAAGGGAACACACACATCTGGCTGACAGCAGTAAACACATTTTTATCCCCCACATAACCCCAGTTCCAGGAAAACCAAACCAAAAGAGAGCAGAGGAAAAAAAAGATATATCCATATCTATTAGGCTCACTGGCTGATTTCCATTAGGCTTATCCTGATTTCTTTTAGGCCCCAGGCATACATCTCAGTGCTTATTTTCATGACTACAGGGTGCCGTGTGAAGAAGGAAAAAAAGGCAGGACACTGAGAGTGTTACAAAATCTCTCTCCAGGCAGTTTTTCCTTAAAATCATATTTAAATCATTTCTTCACAATCTGGGTCCAGTCCACACTGAAAAAGCAAAGTATCTCTACTGTTCTTGCAAAGTCTTGAAATGAATGACATTCCATGGCTCAAAATAAGGGGAAATTAGAAGTACCAAGACATATAAAATTAGCACTGGCAGGAACCTAGAGATAATGTTGTCTGATCTTCTTAGTTTACAAATAAAGAAACTGAGACCCAGAGAGGATAATTGTCCAAGGTCACATAAGTAGTAAGTAGAAGTAGTAACTAAATGGAAATAGTAAGTGGAAGATCTGGGTTTCAAAGCCAGTTTCTTTTACTCTATATCAAGAATTCTTCCCAGTATATCTATCTATATATGTATCTGCATGTTTGTCTATAACATTCTGTTATCTGTCTAACTATTTATTATTCTGTCTATCTATCTATCTATCTATCTATCTATCTATCTATCTATCTATCTGTCTATCTATCTATCTATCTTCCTGTGCTCCTTCATCTTATATGCCTCCATTCTTAGGCTTTGTGAAGTTCCTTGATATTCTTGTGCATAGAGGAGCAAATTATTTACCAAATTGAAAATTGCTAGATCCTGTCCCTGGGTCTTTATAAAGTAGTCATGGTAATCCCAAAGTGCCAGTGGTCTCTCTGACCTGAAATGCCATCTATCTTTGTCTGTGCAGGATGTGATTGGATATGACCTTTGCAGACCTTTCAGAAGATAAACCTTATTCTGGGACTGAATCACTTACTTTCCTGTATACTTGTCCCATTTTGCCTTCTGCCCATGAAGGTTTTGCTTAATAATGAAGCAACTGACATGTGGCAGGTAGAGTACTCACTGACCAAGACTGACACTTCAAGTTAAATGGACTCTTCTGCAGGGCTGGAAAATTCCACTAGAACTATATAAGTTTTCTTTATTCTGAAATCTATTATTTCAGACCATTTATTTCCTTTCATCCCCACTACTGCTTTAATAGGAATGATGTTCACATATATATTTAGTCTCTGCTGCCATGGTGCTTTTTTCTGTATCTTTTTTTTTCTGCTTCATCTCCTGTGGCCTCAGTTTCCTCACCTGTAAAATGGGGGGAGTAGGGTTAGGCTAGATGGCCTCTGAAACATTTAGTTATAGAATAAGAGCATAAGGCAAGAAACCATGGGGTTTTGCATGAGAGATAATTTATTTCCCAGGATCCCTAGTGAAAAAAAAGATGAAGAGTCTTCTATATGGGGAATTTTATCATTGATAGGTGGCCTTAGTGTAGAGCCTCTTAAGTGAAGCTGACCTTATGAGTAAGGTAAGTACCTGCGATGAGATTTAAGGGGATCTCAGAAGTCCTTTGCTCCTCCCAAATCAGTCTTATCATCAATTATTCTACCATTATAGTTTTTCTGCATCCAAGAATTCATAACAACAATGACAACAGCAACATGAAGAATGTGTCTCAGATATCCTTGAGAAAAGACCCAGCAGGAATGTGAAAAAAAAAAAAGAGTCTTATGGGCAAAAGAGAGATATTACATAGGGAAGAAGGGTCTTGAAGGCAAAAAGGGGAAGAAGCCTGATAAACTGTGCTTCATAAGATGAGGTGGGGACAGGCGTCTCATGGCTTGGAGGCAGTGCTCACCTTTTGTTGCTTCAACATTCACTAATCTAATGCTGCTTTGAAGGAGGGAGTCACCTTCTTCACTCTCTTAGTCATAGGTCTTAAATGAGACAGGGGTAGAAGACCCAGATGGCATATTGATGTTCTGAGGGGAAAAAAGTTCCATTAGACTCCATGTGGATGACCCAAAGAGACCTTTGCATAGTGGCATTTAAGCTACTAATGGATATTTGAAGAGTCAATGCTGGTGCGCTTATTGTGACATATATTTTATGATTACTGTACTGCACATTCTTGGAATCACTATATAACACATACATCAAACAAATGAACATAGGCATTTTATGAGCAGAGCCACGACATTCCCTAGAAAAGTGCTTTTCACAGGTGCAGGGACAGAGTTATAGATAATTGAAGTGACCTGTCCAAGGTCCTACTGTGACTCAGCAGTAGATCTATGATTAAGGGGCTGTGTTAATGCTACTTTATCCCACTCTAACTTCATTGGGTGGCTTCCCTCCCCTTTGCTCCCTCTTAACTGGGCCTACATGATCTAAACGATTCTCTGGCAATGGTGAAGTAGTGTGCCTGCCATCAGGTTTGGCTTTCTTTCTAAATTTTTTTCCAGCCTATGTTGAGGGATTCTTCTGGAGACAGCTTCTCAGTGGAGGAAGAATGGAGGGTCAGATCAGAAGCAGACTGCGTGAGCAGCAGTAACAATAAAACGGAAAAGGGAATTACAAGGCTTCCTTCTGGGGAGGCATTCTCGGAGTCCTGTCAGTGAGAAAAGAAAAGTATCTATGATAAAACATGTATGTGTAATAAAAACATTGGAGAAATTAAAGGTTAAATGAATTCCAAGAAGGAATGCTTATTTCTAGCTTGGGTCCTCTGTTGGAGGGTAATCTGAAGCAGGGTCCGCAAAAAAATGATATCCTAAAAGAGAGAAAAAAATCAGAATGCTGATGGAATGAAAAAAATGAGAACAGAATGAAGTCCTTTGAGTGAATAATGTTACAGTAACACTCTCCACTTTGCCAATACTTTCTCTTAGAAGCCTGAAGTACTTTAGCATCTGAACTCTTAGCCTTTCAGGATTTATGCCGTTTCAAAATGGGGCATTATGTGATAGTAATACATAGTGTAATGAGCTATTTCTTTCAGCACTCTCATGGTTTAGAGGCAGGGCTCACCTTTTGTTGCTTTGCACTCTACCATTCTACTAATCCAGGGCTGCCTTGAAGAAAGGACTCGTATCTTTCTGACTAGAGGGAATTCAAGCAAGGTCCATTGCCTGAAAACACTAGCCCTTCTCCACTGCCATTCCACAATCATAGCCTCATCTCTACTTTCAGTGTCTTGTGCATATTGCATTTTCTTGTCTCTATCTTTGATCTCCCTATTCCGTATGCCTAGAATGTTCTTTGGGTTCTGATTTCCACAGGGCAGAAGAATGACAGGATCTCAGAGCTGAAAGGTCCCTGGAAGAGACCGATCTAGCCCAATGAAACCTCTAAAGAAGAATCAGCTCTTTTATATGACTAATGGCTATTTAGCTTTTGATTCCAAATCTTCAGTGAAGAGAAACATGCTATCTTCAGAGGTATTTTATTCCACTTACACGATTCTAATTATTTTTTTAAAATTTATTTTGAGCTTAAATACTAAAGATTAAACTTAAATACTAAAACTTGCAAAATAAGAAAGAAAAAAAAAGCATTACTATGTGCACAGCAGAGTGTAAGACAAGATTCAAAATAAACAGCAATAAATTTCCATTTCAAGAAGCCTATATAATAAATACTACACATCATGTTACAAGATATCCATCTTTTCATTGCTTCCTTGTAAGTTTTCTTTTGTTCTCTGCTGTGCACTTTTTACTTTGTTCTTCCCCCGCCCCCTTCCTTCCACCCCTCAATAAGAAGGCTGCCCTTAAGTCTGGATACACACACACACACACACACACACACAC
>CM053582.1:334092143-334121445 GCA_028627135.1 Pseudochirops cupreus | reverse complement strand
CTCTTTTGAGTATTTTTCTCATCATGAATTCTTTTTACATATATCACTGTATCAGTAGGTAAGTAGTACTCTTGTAAAAACATGTTAATGGTGCTTTTATCTTTCATCTCTCTACCCATTTCTTTGTTCATTTCTTAGAGGCAGGTGAATGGAAAAGAAATTAGGACTTTATAGGAGAAAAAAAAATCAAAGTTTAGAAAAATGTATTGCTTGCCTTAGAGTTTTCAATTTTCTGGCCCTAACTAGTAAAATTTTACTTGGTGATTCTCATTTCTTGCATATCAATAAAATATTTTTGGAGGGGTTAAGTGTCCAGAAAAAAAAATGAATAGAGTAGATATGCTTTTACAGAGCAGCACAACTATGAACAAGAAGGTTATCTATCTAAATGCTACCCAAATGGATGTAATAAGTCAATTAGGTGAATATTGAATTCAAGCCCAGTGCAGAGTGAAAAAGTAGTAATGGGACAAAAATTCTAAGTAAGTAAAATGGAATATTTGTCTGATTTTCATACATTTTACTTCCTTATGTTCATTTTATGTGAATTACAATTTTTCAAAAGCTGGTGTTATCAGAGCAGCATTTTATGTTACTAGGAAAGATTAGGTGAAACCCATTAGCCAACATTTCTGAGTAACTCTCATCAGGCATCAACAGTGAAATCTGCTTAAGGTACCCACCTACAGTTCTATATAGTACTCATTTTTTTAAACAGATAGTCCTTGAAGAGATAATATTGTTTAATGTAATGATTTGCTCTTTATTATTTTTAGTTGATCAAAAATATTTAAATGCTTACTATGTGTAAAGCATTGGAGTAGGTGCTATAGGGGAAATTGCCTTCAAGTAACTTTTAATGTACTTAGGGAGACAAACCAATGGGAAGTTACATTATAATTTTGTATTTTCCCTCTATCATAGACATATATATTTGGAAATAAAGTGCTCTTGGCCATCATGGAAGTTCATCAGTCTATGTGACCCAGAGACAAAATAAGAATTGTGGATTATGGGGCATCAATGTCCCCATTATGGGGTGTCTAAAGAGGCAGAATGTTGATGACGACACAGGAGTAAAATATACAGGGTACTATGCTCATACTTTCAATTAAGGCATGGCCCTGATATGAGGAACCCTTACTACGTCTGAAGTTGCTGCCACTATCGTGATTGGATAAGGGCAATTCAGTGGTACAGATGATATAGATGATAATCAGCAATGAGAGAAAAGAGACTGTGGTTGCTGGAGTTTGTGGAGAAGGACAGTGGGGATACTGTTCTCTTTTCTGCTCCAGTTGTGTCTCCTACTAGAGAGAGTGAGCACTCCAAAGTTTATCTCTATTCTTTTTTTTTTCTTTTTTGCAGGGGGGAAGGCAAGGCAGTTGGGGTTAAGTGACTTGCCCAAGGTCACACAGCGAGTAAGTGTTAAGTGCCTGAGACTGTATTTGAACTCAGGTCCTCCTAACTCCAGGGCTGGCACTCTATTCACTGTGCCACCTAGCTGCCCCAATTCTTGAAAGTTATATTTATAATTTCCATTTCATTAATTTGAATGCTGACTTGTTAAATTTTCATAAATTATAGGTGTATTGTAGAGGTATGTCTTTTTTCATGAACAGCAAGTTGTGAAAGAAACAAGTATTGAGGGTAAACAGATGCAAATGAAAGGACAAGAGAACACCAGCTTTCTGTCTGAATTGTCAGGTTTTTATTTTGCCTGGAAACACTTGAGCTATATGAGAGAGAATCTTCCTATTATATTTTATAAACTTCAAAATTGGGTTAAAGGAATGGATCTGATGCTTTTGCCCTAGTGAAATTAATGCTAAAACCAGCCTTTGACTGATTGATGTAAACTGATCTGTCAGGTCATTCCATTTTCTCTATGTTCTCCACAAACACCTGAAAAGAAATTTTTCCTGGAGAGAGATTGAGACTAGGTCGTGACTGGTAGAAAGGAAGGAGGAATGGCTGAAAAATATTTGTAAATCCCACATGCCAAGGATGGTGGCTAGAGTAGAGGGATTATGATTCTTAACCCTATCATCTCCTGTAACTCAATATCTGCTCATCCTCATGCAAGCAATCCTCATAACTTGCTACAGTTATCACTTTACAGATTTCTAAGGGATTTCTTACCTGACATCAAGAAGGAAGGAACTCTTGCTATTTTACATGGAAGGAAACTGAGTCTTAGAGGGAACAAATAACTGGTACAAAGTACCACAACTAACAAACTGAGGACTTGAAAGATTTCAGTATTAAAATTCCTGGTCCAGCACTAATTGTACCATGTCATATCAACTTTCCTAAAAATAATGCAAGAAATGATAATGAAGAAAATAATATAAAACATATCAGAGAGAAGTATTTATTTTTCAAAAACAAAGAATGATCTTATTAAGAAAATCAGTTTATGAAATATGTTTTGTATTAAATATATGCATACAATGTATACATATATATTTAGATGTTTTTATAATATATAATATTTCCACATATGATAACATACACAGTCTGTATACACATGAATACATACTGCACATTTCTTCCACCAAAATTTTTCTCTAATGCTTTACCACGGTGTGAACGTAAACTTGGATTTTCACAGGGTGTGTCTCTGAGTTCTATCTGGAAGGAAAGGCTCTGAGTACATACATGGTGACAGACCCTACTTTTATCCAAGTAAAAGCCTAAAAATTTGGAGAGGACCAGCACCGAAGCTGGCCACCAGGTGACGTTTTTAAGCCACAGCAACTCTTAGAAAACAAACAGAGCTGCAGACGGTATTGTTTAAGGTAATATCCACAGTGATAAGCAATGATAAAGTGATAAAAATGGCAGATTTTGAAGATTTATATATATATACATATATATATATATATATATATGTAGTATATTTGTACATATAAAGAGATTACATATATGTACAAGTATATATAAATCTGTATGTAATCTCATTCAAAAACATTGTTGTAACTCTACAGTTATTCCTTCCACATCACAGAGGTTAGGGTTGTAGCACCCCCTCAATCTTTAAAATCTGCATACAATTTTTTGACTCTCCCTTCATACCAGAGAAGAAATCTGATTTTTTTTTTCCTTTTTATTTTATGGGGTGTTTACAGGACCTTATTGTGAAATTCTGGTATATTTATGGTATTAAAAGATAAAATATGTTGATAATATACAATACTATGCATATATTTAGTGCATTTCTGAGTTTCTAAACTTCTGTGTGTTCTGGCCTTCACATGTCGTCTATGGCTTCCCCCAAACTCCCCAAAGTTCCTATTTAATTTCTTTTTTTTTTCTTTCTTTTTTTGCTTTAGGGCAATTGGGGTTAAGCTACTTGCCCAAGGTCACATGGCTCTTAAGTGTTAAGTGTCTGAGGCCTCATTTGAACTCAGGTCCTCCTGACTTCAGTGCCAGTGCTCTATTCACTGTGCCACCTAGCCGCTCCCGTTTAATTTCTTATGCCGACCCAGGATATATTAAAACTGTGATGGGGAAAGTTGTGATTTGGAAGGTATAACTATATATCTATATCTCTCTGTTGTTATTACTCATTTGTTTCAGTCATGTCCAATTCTTTGTAACCCCATTTGGGATGTTTTTGGCAAAGATCCTAGAATTATTTATCATTTCATCTTCCAGCTCATTTTACAGACAAGGAACTGAGGCAAGAGAGTTGTTCTTTGCCCAGGGACACACATATAGAGTCTGAGGCCAAAATTAAAATCCGAAAGATTCATCTTTCTGACTTCAAGTCTGGTATTTAATGCACTGAGCCACTTAGCTGCACTATATGTATATATTTTTGTATTATGTCATAATATACCTATATGCACACACCCGTATATACTCTCATTAATAGGATAATTGCCAGACATTCTACAAAGCAAAGAGATCATTGAAGTAAAACACATAGAATTGCAATGGAAACCAAATGTAGTAGAATACAGTTATTCGATATTTAAAAGCAAGTTTGATTATCCTCCACTTCAGGGAATCTGTGGGTCCAGGTTACAAATCCCTGTTCTAGGAAAGGGCTCTCAGTTTCCCCCTTTGTAAGAGGAGGAACTTTGAACCAAAGTCCAGTATACCTCTTGATCTGTGTTCCCATTTGTTTTTGCAAGGTTGCAAATATATATTTCTTTAAGTGAACCATCGAGTCAGAGTCTGAGCTAAAAGAATTCCAAAGGCTGGGAGATTACTTAAAATCCTTACTCCTATATCCTATATACTCCTCTAGTTTCTATATCCTCCTATATCCTAAAAAACCTATATACTCCTATATCCTAATATACTCCTATATTTTCTTTATGAAGAGAGTTGAAATGTATAGACTGCAGCAAGCTCTGAACAATATCACAGATGATGAAATTGATTATATATTAAGAAGTTGGTAACAACTGGTTACTGATATAGACATCCTTTCAGAATCAACTACAGGTGTTCAGTCACAGCATTGACTAGCTAGAGCAAAGGTCGAAGCCAACAGGATTTTATAAAAGAAAAGATAAAGATAAAAAGACGCCACGTGCGATTACAATCACTACAATCTGGTACGTCTAATAAGTTTCTGATTTTGAAACACGGATGGATAACATGGATAAATGGGTAACATTTACAGTGGATAAATATAAAGATATTGACATCCCTTATCACAATTTTTTGGATGTGGAGTATTTGCTACAATGAGAATAAAAATAGGTAGTATTTACTATGTTCCAGGCACTGAGCTAAATAAGTGTTTTAAAAATATTATCTATCTCCTTTAGTCTTCACAACAACCCTGGGGGCTAAGTGTAATAATCCTCTCCATTTTACAGTTCAGGAAAATGAGGCAAACAGGTTAAATGACCAGTTATATAACTAGTAAGTGTCTGAGGCCAGATTTGTGGTCTTTAATGTAGGTCCAGTGCTCTAAACACTGTTCCATATAACTGACCTCTTTGAGAAGGTCTAAAGAGTCCAGGAACTGTGTTTGTAAGCAAATATTTTATCTCTTTACCAAGCCTAAAGAATTTGAAGTAAAAGGTAACAGTAAAGAGTAACAGTGCTTTAGTACATGAGCTCATTTACAAAATACAGCAGAGAAAGAAGACAGATACTTGTGAGCTATATCACTCATGAAACAGTGAAAGTCAGTGTAGGGGAAAACATGCTGGCAAAGAGCATGGTGTGAGATGCAGCAAAACCAGATGATCCCAAGAACATTTATGATGGTGTTAAAATAAGAACAACAAATATCTGTGAAAAGGAATAGACTTGCCGGTGTTTCTCTAGTGAGATAGATCTATTCTTAACAACATTCTACTCTCATCCCCAGTGAGAGTGGAACATCAGGATTTTAGCACTGCCACATTGTACATGTTACATGAATAAGCGTAAGTAGCTCTTAAGAGGACAATGTCAGTAAAATGGCTTAACCTGACCAAATACAAAGAAAACAAATTGGTCTGGAGGATGGCTTATTTCTTTGTATTTTTAATGAAAAAATATATACTTTTATTACTTTCTAATATGGACCATAACTCAAACTCAATTTTAATAAAGCACCATCAAATACAAGGAAAGTCTGGTTTGTCTTAATGCACCCAAAAGACCCTTTCTTATCTACACATTTATTGCTTTTGGTCAAATTGTACATGAACCGTTTAAAAAGTTTGTTCTCCAGTTTTTGATTTTCCCTGTTTCTACCGTCTTTTTGTTGCAATTCTTGTATTTGTGTATTTATTTACTACTACCTTATTTTTTCATGAATTTATTTGCAAACATTTTTCTACCTTTCCCACTGCCCCTCCTCCCTAATTAAATAATAAAAACCCTTCTTAACAAATATAATCTAATAAAGCAAATTTTCCTTTGCCCATGTCAAAAAATGGATGTCTCATTCCCTGTTGAAAAGTCTGTATTTTCAATATGGTTATTTTTCCTATGATGTGCTGTAGCTATGAACTCTGAAACACCACAACCTCAGAATTCCAGATGGCCCAAAGAGCCATGGAAAGACAAATGGTGGGTGTAAGTAGCTTGTAGCATTTCATCAAAGTCATCTTGTGGGCAAGAAGTTGTACAAAATATATCATCAAGGACATGAATAACTGAAAAGGAAGTGGGTCCATTATGTAATGAAAGATTAAAAAAATACACCACCCGAATGCTATACTAATATCCTTGATATTTTAAAAGGCATAGTGGGATATGTCCACTACATTCTTTTGGGGGAAGATCTATTGAAAGGCTTGAAAGATATGAATAAGAATCTCATAGGATAAGAAGGCATGGATTGGTAGTGATCTATGTTCAAGTTGTGCCTGACACACCAGTGAGATCATGCATCTATCCTAGCACCGATGTATAAAATTATTTAATTCTCATTAGATTATGGTTTTATCGAAGAAACATCTAAGTGATAGTCAAAGAAAGATTTGGGTCCTAGCCATTTCTCTGCTACTAATGAGCTGTGGGAGCTTGAGCTAGTTTGTGAAATTCAATGAACTTTTACCTTTTCATATGAAATAAACCATGATGAATGAGACATCATTCATCGCCATCTCAGACTCAAAAACGTTTATAATTCCATAATTCGAAGAGGTTTTCAGCTTCGTTTCTGAATGACCACCAACTGATACTAGTTTTAAACATTTTAATTTAAAGGTCATTTACACACTCCAGAATTTCTAGGAAATGCTAAAATTTTAAATTCCTGTAACACTGCAAATACCATGAAGGCAGGGATCTTTACCTAAACTCTTTATCTCAGCATTTAACCCAGGAAGCACTTACAAGTTTGTTGAATATATGACTATATGAATAAATGAATGAATGAGTTAGTGAAGGTACATCAAGATCTTTAAGAAAATAGTCAAATTACTAGGGGAACTTTAAAGGAATAATTTGAATTATGAATAGGTATTATAGTGAATAGATACTGAATGCTTCATATTATTATAATAATTATGCTACTTATTTGTTTGTAAATATATCATTTATTTCTGTGGAAACCAGTACTTTTCATAGATGGCCAAGGGCAGTCTTCTAGAGGTTCATTGTACATGGCATCAGCTTCATAAGGGACAAACTGCACAACATCTATATCCTGTTTTTAATGTTTTTCTTCTCTAACTAGTAGTTAAAGTTCAAAATTTCTTTGAGCATTCCTTTATGCTTTGTAATCTGACACACTTCAATGTTAAGCCATGTGAGATTCACCAGTTTTTGTGCATGAGTCCACTATTTCTTAGGAGACCAGAGCTCTTAGGGATAATGGGCTGGACTGTAAGTCAGTTATATCCCTGCAAATTTCATAAGAATAGATTCTCATGTGATGGGTTTTATATCCCTGACTAGGAGAGTAATGTGTAGTATGCTTCAGTTCCTCCAAAATAAATTATCCAAGAATTATTTACATTGAAAAAGTGCCCTGTAGGAAGAAATATATTCTCTGTCAAGTGGCCTGGACTCAAACTAAATACTCAAATTGATGGTGCATTCTTCAACCTGACAGCTAGACAAAAATGTACAAGCAGATAATAGAAAGTGAGGTCCCTTAAGGGGGCCACAGCATGAACAGTTATTTTGAGGGAGCACATCTAAAAGACAATATAGGAATATGAAAGCTATAATCTGAACAATCTCTTTATCACAGTAGTAAAGTGAGTGTATTTGCCACCTGTAGGAAGGTGCCAGCCCTGTAGGAAGTAGGAAAAATGACCAGTTCACGTGACCGAAGACATCATGTAAGGACAAGTCCTAACAGTGTAGGCATTCAATGAATTCTTTTTTTTTTTGTCATAGTCTTTGTTTTTACTTATTGCCCTCTTTCCTATATCATTCCTCATGAATACTAAATTATTAATCCTGCATGATTTTAGATATGCAGATGTTTTGTGATTGTTCTCAATTTTACATCATGCTTGCTGTATTTGTCAGGACACAAAGTTAGGAAGAATGAGTATCTTCTTCTGTCAGAATTAAGATTTAATGTGACTTGTACAAGTTGGAGAAGCTGGTAGGTACAAAAGGAATGAGCTTCCATTGGAGAAATGGAGGATTATATACTTCAAAGGACGCACTAGAGGTGAATGAACATCATATAAATATCATGTAAGAGCTTACTGTTTGTTCTCCCTGATGTAAGTCCCTGCCCATTCTAGCACATCTTCCACTCGGTTGTCAAATTGATCTTCTTAAAGCTCAGGTCTGAATATGTCAAACCTCCCACCCGCAAATACACTCAATAAACTCCAGTGGCTCCCTAGCACCTCTAGGATCAATTCTAAAAATCCAGTGTCATTCAAACCCTTTCATAAGTCCCCCACCTCCAACACACACACACACACACACACACACACACACACACACACACACACACACACACACACACACCCCCACCCCTCTTCCCTTTCTTCTTACACTTTATACCCACTTTTACTCCTAATGACTTACTCTGAGAATCAGTGACACTGTCCTTACTGTTGCATGAACTCTTGGTGGAGATGGTCTGTCTATTCCTGGAGTTTTCACTGAGTGTGCTCCATGCCTGGAAAGCTCTCCTTCCTTCCCTCTGCCTCCTTGCTTCCCTAATTACCTTCAAATTCAAGTCAAAATCCTCCTTTGTCTAGGAAGCTTTTCCTGATCCCTCTTAATTCTAGTGAATTCTTCAATAGATTGTTTCCAGTTTACCCTTCATACAGCTTATTTGTCCATGGCAGTGTGTCTGTTGTCTCTCCTTTCAGAATGTGAGCTCCTTGAGAGCAGGGACTGGCTTTTGTCTTACGTTGCATTCCCAGTGCTTAGCACGGCGCCTGGCACATTGTAGACATTTAATAAATGTTTACTGCTTGATCAAGTCAGTGAATGACTAAGAAGTTGGAACACCCTGACAGTAGCTTGAGTATTCAAGGAACTCCCGATTTGGTCCCAGGAAACAAATTTAGAAGCTTAATGCCGAACAGTGACAAGGTCATATTCCTAACATGTTGAACATTTATTATACCTTCAGTCAAGGTTCAGACTGGATTGTGATTCCCTGAAAGGATCTAAAAAGTTCATAAAGGCTTCAGAGAGAAGAAATGACAATTATTTGAAAAGTCAGAAAGTCTTTTCCCCCCCAAGAAGACAGAAGAGTAAAGAGGAAATGAACAAGTCTTCAAATATACAAACAGGGATTCTACAGTATATGGTGACTAGGGAAATTATGAGTACAGAGAAAGTTATAAAGTTATACTGTCTTTTCTTTTTTAATTCCTCCTCTATTGTGTGTGCACAGATGGAACAGATAGTATTCTAGCATGTGATCATTGCTTCAGTAAAGATATATATATTTCTCTTACAGTGTATGTCCTCCCATTTTGTGCTTCACTTGCTTGGTTGTTGGCAGAGGTGGCTTTTTTCATACACACGCATATATTATACATATATTTATATATGTTCCAATTTTTATGGCTTCAAAATTGTAAACTATATAGTCCTCAAATATTTCCAAAATATGAATGAAACACAACATTAACTGTTTAAATGGGATTTAACTTATAAAACACACATCAAACACATACAGAAAGCAGATCCAAATGAAAAAAGTGATAGTGAATATTTAGCAACTTTGTATTTTGTTGAATGGGGACAAACAGGATACCATGAGCACTGTGGTGCCTGGGAAACATTTTTGCTCATTTAATTTTAGATTTGTAAAAATTCTGCCAGTTACCTGTTTTCATAGTTCATATATATATCTCCAGAGTAAAAGATTCATGAAGGTGACTAGCAATCAAAGGACTTAATCACTAAGCAGAGGTAATTTTCTTTTTTGCTAAAACTACTGCAGTTTGATCTAAGTTTTCTCAAAGAATGTGATAAAATGTGTGTGTTTGTTCTTAACAGTACAATTTACTTTCACATGTCAACCCTTTTCCTCTGAATTGTATCTAAAAGAAAGGTTTAACTGTGTAGTAAACACTGGTTTTCAGGATGAATTTTTTTTTAGTCTATGTGTTATCTAGAACTTTGAATTTACTTGTACATTCTACTCAGCTTGTTCAATACTATTTCCTCTTGTACACTCTCTGAGTCACCAAGAATTGAACTATTGAGGATACTTCTTTTTTTTTTAAACTTTATTATTCTTGAGTTTTTCGTCTGGGTTTTTAAAAAAATTTGTTTGTTTTTGCTTTTTGGAGGGGAGAGGGCAGGGCAATTGGGGGTAAGTGATTTGTCCAAGATCATGAGGCTAGTAAGTGTTAAGTGTCTGAAGTCAGATTTGAAAGCAGGTCCTCCTGACTCCGGGGCTGGTGCTCTATTTAGTGGGCCACCCAGCTGCCCTAGGATACTTCTTAATTAAAGGTAATGAGAAAGGTTGTTTCAGTCAACTTGACTTCTCGCATTCACTAGCCATGATGTTTTCTAATATGTTGGTTAATAAGCAATCCATTTCTAGAGATGTGCACTTTATTTTTGTAGATGTTCAATCAACAATTTACATGGAAATTATCACAGGTTACATGAATTGGAGACATTATTACACAATTTGCCTTTTCTCTTATTTTTTGGTATAATTGAGCAAAATTCTGCTCCCCTAGTATTCTATTCTATTTAAGCTTCATGAGGGCAGGGATTGTTTCATTTTTGTCTTTATAGCCCCAGAGTCTAATATAAGACCTTGCATACAGTAGGTGCTTAATAAGTGCTTTTTATATCACAACATTTTGAATAATTGAGACTTATTGCTATGGGAAAAGCTAAAGAATTTGTTGTAGTGGTCTGTAACTCCAACATTGGAGTGTTTGTTCTGATTCTAGCTATAAGTGTAATGGTTAGATAAAATTGATCTAGACTCTTCAGTATTTGCACATCAGTTCCCTCATCTGTAAAACAATAGAAACAAAGTTTCATAGTCATCTAATAAGCTAAATTCTACTCAATATTTTGTTAATGGAAGTGACAATAACATGGTTTTGCTTTTCCAAATGTTGCACAAAATATTATTATTAATGTTGTAGTAGAGCATATCCAAAGTGTCTGCTGGACATCACATTTTTATTTGCAATTTTAAACATAAAATGACTGTTTTGTGACAGTGTCTGATTAGCTGGCCAGAATCCTGACTGTGAACTTAATTGAGCACACCTACTGCAATCAAAATACATTTGCTGAGGATTATCCTACAAATAATCATTAACGGGGTGTGGGGGGGAAACTGAAAAATAGGAGCTGTCTCTCCCAAATTGAGATACTTCAGGAACCTGACAGACCCTAACATTCGTAGGTGGTAGTTAGGAAATAGAATTTTCAGGTCTCTGTTGGCAATCATAAAAATGTGAAAAAGTTCTAACTACAGCTCTATATTCCTGGCAGCTTCTTCTGTTCTCTGGTTACCATGGCATCCAAACCTTGATGTGCCCTGGTGCTTAGCCTTGCCATTCACTGCAGTGGGATGAATGGTTCCAGCACAGGGCATGGTAGAGAGGGGGTTAAAATTCCATCCTAAGCAGCCATATGCCCCTGCTGATCCACTAACTCTTGTTAGTGGATCAGCAGGGATGCCATGGTGGAGTGCTGATGAGCCTAATTGGCAGCAGATGCCCGAGTCCCTGGAAGCAAGGGATAGAAGCAAACACCAAGGAATGAAGTGAAGGATTGAGACAGTGGCATATATCTTTGGTATGTGCAGACTGGAGTAAATTAAAGCACTTTTCCCCCAAGGTCTAGAGAAAAGCAGAACTGTTATTCCATTATTTCATGGTGCTGAAATCTTTTTCGATAGAGTTAACTTTCCCCCGTAAAATCAATGAGCATTTGTCTGGAAAGGTTCTCCAGTACCTGTCCATGCTCCAGGACCCCATGATGCTATTTTCAGTTTGATAGAAGCTTGTGACAGAATACAGAGTGATCCTTTTGTTTTGTTTTTGATAGGTTTTCTGTATACACATATTTTGGTTCTCAGTATCCTAATTTGGAAGTCACAGTGGTAGCTGAAACATTTTATGTGTCTTGGTTCCTGGGGATGTTTTTCAGTGTCACTAGCTAGTTGGAGGTCCAGGGGCCTTCATGCTACCCTTTGGGGTACTGTGTTTTCTGAAGGGTAGTGGAAACATGTGTAAGTCTCTACTTTCAGTCAATCTTTACTACACCATGCTGAGGAGAGCATGAGGCAATTTATTGTGGAAGAAACTAAGCAACCTAGTCACATTCACAATGATATGACAAAATATTGAAATCCTTAGCATTAGGGGCTATGTTGTATTTGGTTTCTGAAGTGGCAGGAAGATGGGAGTCATTGGGCTGGAAATTTAGCATCATGCCTCCAAAATATTTGTGTGAGTGTGTGTATATACATATATATATATACACACACATACACATATATACACATATACATACATATATATACATGTATATATATATATAATATATATTATATATATATATGTTTGTCTATATCTATCAATCTGTATCTATCTATAACAAAGTTTCTCAATTATTTTTTATGTCATAACCCCCTTTAGCATTCTAGTAAAGCCTGTGCTTTGGTATCTCTAGTCATCCTGATCTATATCTCATCACTGGATTCAGATGGCTGTGGAGGAGAAAGTGAGGCTAGAGACCATGAAAAGCCCTCCTTCACTTAAATCTGATTCATTTGCATGGCATCACCTTCCTGATGTCATGGTCCTCTTCAAGAATGAAGGACAAAGCCTGTGAATACCTTTTTAAATTCATAGAACTAAAAAGATAATATTTTTTAAAAATCTTTTATTTTTTGTTTTCAACATTCATTTCCACAAGATTTTGAGTTATAAATTTCTCCCTGTCTTTCCCCTACCCCCCCAACTCAAGATAGCAAGCCTACTGAATACACCTTCCCCCAATCTGCTGTCTTGTATCCTCCAACATCTTCCCCCCCCCCCCCCCCGCAACTTTCTAGTAGGGCAAGATGGATTTCTCTACCCCAGTGCCTATATATTTTATTTTCCAGTGACATGTAAAAAACAATTTTTTTTAACATTTCTTTTTAAAACTTTGATTTCCAGATTCTTTTCCTTCTTCCCTCTTCACCCACCCCCAATGGGAAAACAAGCAATTCAATATGGCTTGTACATGTGTAGTTACACAAAATGTTTCCATAGTAGTATATTGTGAAAGACTGTATTTCCCTCCATCCTATTCTGGCCCCACTTATTCTATTTTCTCCTTTGACTCTGTCCCTTTTCAACAGTATTTGCTTCTAACTACCCTCTCCCCCAATCTGCCCTCCCTTCTATCATCTCCCCTCTTATCCCCTTCCCTGCTAATTTCCTAAAGCGTAAGATGCCCAGTTGAGTGTGTTTGTTATTCCCTCCTTAAGCTAAATTCAATGACAGTAAGGTTGACTCACTCCCTTTCACCTTCCTGCTCTTCCCCTCCATTGTAACATTTCTCTTGCCTCTTTTATGAGATAATTTACCCTATTCTATCTATCCCTTTCTCCTTCTCTCATTATATTCCTCTCTCACCTCTCAATTTTATATTTTAGATATCATCCCCTCCTATTCAACTGATCCTGTGCCCTCTGTCTATGTATATATGTACATACTTATACATATGTATATATACACACATATACCCTTCTATACATACACAATATATGTATATGTATATATATTTATATACGTAAATATTCCCTTCAACTGTCCTCATACTGAGAAGAGTCTCATGAGTTACAATTATCATTTTTCCATGTAGTAATGTAAATAGTTCAACTTTAATAGGTTCCTTATGATTTCTTTTTCCTGTTTACCTTCTCATGCTTCTATTGCTTCTTGTATTTGAAAGTCAAATTTTCTGTTCAGTTCTGGTTTTTTTCATCAAGAATATGTGAAAGTCCTCTATTTCATTGAATGACCATATTTTCCCCTGAAGCATTATACTCAGTTTTGCTGCATAGGTGATTCTTGGTTTTAATCCTAGCTCCTTTGACGTCTAGAATATCATATTCCAAGTCCTTCAAACCCTTAGTGTAGAAGCTGCTAGATCTTGTGTTATTCTGATTGTGTTTCCACAATAGTAAAATTGTTTCTTCCTGGCAGCTTGTAATATTTTCTCCTTGACGTGGGAACTCTAGAATTTTGCTGGGATATTGCTAGGAGTTTTCTTTTTGTGATCTTTTTCAACAGGCAAATTGAATTCTTTCAATTTCTATTTTTCCCTCTGGTTCTAGAATATCAGGGCAATTTTCCTTGAGAATTTCTTGAAGGATGATTTCTAGGATTTGTTTTTGATGATGGCTTTCAGGTCGTCCAATAATTTTAAAATTATCTCTCCTGGATCTATTTTCTGGGTCAGTGGTTTTTCCAATGAGATATTTCACATTGCCTTCTATTTTTTCAATTGTTTGAATCTGTTTTATAGTATTGTGATTTCTCATAAAGTCATTAGCTTCCATTTGCTCTAATCTAATTTTGAAGGAATTATTCTCTTCAGTGAGTTTTTGAAATTCCTTTTCCATCTGGGCAATTTGACTTTTTAAGGCATTCTTCTCCTTATTGGCTTTTTGGGCCTCTTTTGCCCTTTGAGTTAGTCTATTTTTTAAGGTGTTATTTTCTTCAGTATTTTTTTGGGTCTCTTTTAGCTATTGACTCGCTTTTCATGATTTTCTTTCATCATTTCCATTTCTCTTCCCAGTTGTTCTTCCACTTCTCTTCCTTGAGTTTCAAAATCCTTCTTGAGCTCCTGCATGGCCTGTTCATATTTTTCTTGGAAGGTTTTGGTCCAGAACTTTTGACCTTGTTGTCTTTTTCTGGTTCCATGTTTTGATCTTTTTTATCCCCAATAAAGAATTCTATGGTTTGATTGTGCTTCCTCTGCTTGTTCATCTTGCCAACCAATTACTTGACTTTTGAGCTCTTTGCCATGGTAGAACTCTGCTTCCACAGTGGAGAGAGCTGCATCCCTAATTGCTGCGGTTCTCACAATTGTCAGAGCAATGAGGAGGGTGCCCTCTCTACAGCCACCACAAGCTCTGGCACACTGGCCACACACACCAGGACCACCACTCAAGACAATGACCTAGATCCAAGCAGGTCAAAGCAAGAGTAATTACCCTCAGAATTGTCACTTGGTCCCCTATGATCTACAGGCAAGGAGCTCTGGAGGGAGCCACATGGCGGGAGCTACAGCTGCTACCTCTCTCCCCGGGGGCATGTGCCAGACCATGCTCTTCCATCACCTAGTTCCAACAGAGTTTCCTACTGACCTTTTACTTTCTCTTTGGAGTTTATGGGTTGAGAAGTCTGGAAACTGCCACAGATGCTGGTGATTCATTCTCCTGAAGTCTGCTCAGGCTGGTTTGGCCCATGTGGCTCACACAGGACTGTGCTAGGCTCCCAGACTGGTGTGATAGACCCCTCCTGTCACCTGGCCAGGTTGCCTTCACCAGGAGATTTGTTTTTCTCTGTCACTTTGTGGTTTCTGTAGCTCTAAAAAATGTTTAGAGTTGTATTTTACAGGTATTGGAGGTGGTTGGTGGGGGAGCTCATGCAAGTTCCTGCTTCTACTCTGCCATCTAGGCTCTGTTCCCTCCCCCAAAAAAGATATAATATTTCAAATGAAACCAATTATATTGAAATGCAGTCATCAAAATAAAAAAAAAAGATTTCATGAACCTCAGGTTAAGAACCCCTATGTGACATGTAAAGAAAAGAGAGTCTCCTAGGAAAATTTTGCTATAGTCATTATTTTAGAACCCTTCAAATCAGAAACTTCTCCTTAGCATCTGATGCAACTCTCTTGTGAGATAATCAACCACCTGAATTTCATGCTATGCTGAGATTTTGAGTTTTGAACCACGAATTAGACTTGTGATAGTTTAAAGGGAGCCAATCTGGTCACAAGAATCATAATAGGAGACAACAGAAGCTCCTATGAAAAACAAATGTGTCACATGTAATAACATTTGGTTGACTTAATGATAAGTGAATCAGAATTACAGATGGATCCCTTTCTTTCCCTAAAATCCACTTCTGTCGAAAGGTTACGCTGGAGTTTGGTAAAAATGTTGTGTGTTGTCTTATTCTTCCAAATGTATGAAATACTGTTTTTGAAATAACTTAAAGAAAACCTAATGCCACTGTCTCTAATAAGCTGGTTTTGGAAAAAAAAAGTCAGTAGAGCTATCAAAATTTAAAAAGCAGCTGCTTTGCTCTCCTTTAGCGTCTTCAGTCTGAACTCATTATTATGGCTTATTATAAAATGACTGGGATGAAAGCAGCAATCTGGCTTGTGAAGAAGCTTCCATCCCCTGTAATCATCCTATGAAATTTAAACCTTACAGAAGAGCTAATGTGTTAAAATACCAACTTAGTGCTCATGAGTAATGGCATATACACTAACATCTGAAAGCTGGCAATGCTGCCATCCATGGAGGATAACCTAGTGTAGAATGGGTTATAGCTATCATTCTTTCCTTCTGCTATACGGGACTATACTGATCATTAGTGATTCAGTGCTTCAGCATTAAGGGTCTATTATGCTCTAGGTCAGTGGTTCTCAACTTTCCCAATGCTGTAACCCTTTAATACTCATGTGTGGGTGTATCTGCATGTGGGCATAGAGGAGCGGTGTTTCGGTTCTTAAGACCATCGAAAATATGTGTTTTCCAATGGTCTTAGGCGACCCCTGTGAAAGGTTCATTCGACCCCCAAAGGGGTTGCGACCCACAGGTTGAGAACCACTGCTCTAGGCACTGACAGTAAAAAGCATGAAAGGTGATTCATTCCTTGTGTTTAAGGAGCTTATAATCCAGCCAAAAAGATAAGTCATGTATACAATTAACTATAATACTAGTTAGAATATAATAAGGGCATAGGAGAGGTCAAAAAGAGAAGGGAAGAAAGTTTGAGGAGGAAGGGATCATCAAGACTGTGGTAGGAAATCAGGTAAATATTTAAGGAATCAACGGCCCTTGAATAAGGTGTTGGAGGAAGAGAAGGGTTCACTTGGCAGAGATGTGGAAGGCATCCATTCCACAGCACGCTTGCACAAATTCGTGGCTGTTGGAGAGGGCAGGGGGAGATCAGGGGAGATCCAGTAGTGCAGATTGACCGGAAAATAAAATGAAAGGAAATATCTAAAGTAAGGCTAGTTACATAGGCGAGATCAAGTTTGTGGAGAAACTTGCTCTCAGGGATTAGCAGTATGGTGTCATATAAGAAGAAAAGTAGTACCAGACTTTAGTTCAGACTGAGTTGTCAATTTTAATACTGACTTACCTGCATGATCTAAGTAAATTGTCAGGCTCTAAAATTTTTAATGCTCCCTTTTTCTTTGAGTAGGGAAAATGTGAATAATGACTTTCATGCTATAAATGAATCACTAAACATTTAACAAGATACAATAATTTGGAAATTCAAGAAAAAAGTTAATTTTTTCTTTTTGTTGTGTATGCCTAGATGTCATAACTCAGTGGTTCTCAACCTTCCTAATGCCGCGACCCTTTAATACACTTCCTCATGTTATGGTGACCCCCAACCATAAAATTATTTTTGTTGCTACTTCATAACTATAATTTTGCTACTGTTATGAATCGTAATGTAAATATCTGACATGCAGGATGCATTTAAATTGAACATAACACACAGGTTCAGAACCGCTGTATAATTGAAGACACCCAACTATTTCATGTACTTTGAAATTACTCCATTCTTTCATCCCCTTTTAAAAGTGATCAGCATGGGACAGAATCGTCTGTGAAGGAATTTCAAACAGTACCAACAAAAATAGTCAAAAAGAAAAAGAATTAAAACGTAGGCTTTTCAAACCTTTTGTTTTTCTAGTTAGGCTATATTGTTTTCATTTATGTTTAGTATAAACACCTGTTATTGTATCAAGTGCTTAACAAACATTATCTTGTTTGACCCTCACAAGAAGCCTGGGAAGTATAGGCTATTATTTTATGATTTTTATATTTATAATATTTATATTATTTTATAATTAAGGAAACAGAGGCAGATGGAGGCTAACTGACTCGTGTAGGGTCTTACTGGTAATGAATGTCTAAGGCCAAATTTGAAATCAGGACTTCCTGACTTAAAATATCCACTGTGCCAGCTATCAGACTCAAGTGACTTGAATTCAAATGGACAAGTCACTTGAATGCTCTGAGAATCTCTATCATATATAAAACAAGAGGGTCCAACTATGCCTTTGAAGTCCATTCTGACTGTAAATCTCTGATTCTGGGGTTTTATGACTAAATCTGTTAATAAGCCTTTCAGCATTTAACTCTGGCATAACAGATCCAGTCCACCAGCAGACCCATGATTGAAAGGTTTTCCAGCTTAGCAGGACCTGTCAGAGCTTGTATTGAGTTGGTGTTGCCTTTAGGAGCACAAGATCACCTTTACACCACAATGAGGCATTCAAGTGATCTTTTAGTAGATGAAGTTCTAGTAGCATCAAGTAATTACATCTATAGCTAGGATCTTGTTTAGTGTGAATGATTCCTATGAAGTGGTTATGTATCTGAACTTGCACTATTGGAATTGTAATTATGTAAACTAAGGTAATTCCTTCTTTATTATTGTTGTTCAGCTGTTTCCAACTGTGTGTCCAACTCTTCATGACCCCATTAGGGGTTTTCTTGCCAAGATACTGGAGTGTGGTGTCATTTTCTTTGCCAACTCATTTTGCAGATGAGGAAACTGAAGGAAACGAGATTAAGTGACCTGCTCAGGGTCACATAGCTAGTTAATATCTGATGCCAGATTTATCTTTGTAAAGATGAGTCTTCTATCCACTCTATCTGCTGCACCAGTAGCTTCTAGCTCCATACGCATTGTAAATCCTAATGGTGTCATCACGTCACAGGATTCATAATTCGCCCTGGCTGAGACCCGGCTTTACTTAATAGTGATTCGGTGAGTTAAACAGGAGAAAAATGTTAATACAATTATCTTTTTTAATATGTTGAATTTTGGTAGCCAAATTGAGAATTTCTTGATTTTATGGAAGCACAGATTTAGCTAATTTCAGAGAAAGTGCTGTCCTGCTTTGATAGAGGAAATTCCTCAATGAGAACTCCTTATGCCAGTGAAATCAGAGACACCGTAAAAAACACAGCACAGCACAGCACAACAAAACGACACAAACAAAACGAAAAAGACCCCAGATGATCATTTTGCCTGCCAGGAAGAGAACGGCAGTAATTGAAGAGGGGTGTGGAACAGGTTATGTGTATTGTTGAAACGAAGGGAATGGCCACTTGAAAATCTATTTTTTTCAAATGTTTATAAATAGGAGAACTAAAGCTAAATGTTTAGCAACTAAGCCAAATACATTTATGTACTATAAATGAATAAAAGGTACTACATCTGTGAATATCTGGGAATAGAGACTAAGCATAAGGTAGTAGGCAGGCAGCTTTCCTCAGTGTCAGAAAGACCTGGGCTTTTATTTAGGGGCACGTAGGTGGCCCAATAGATAGAGTGCTAGGCTTGGAAATAGGGTAGACCTGAGTGCAAATCCATCCTCAGACACTTACTAGCTGTATGACTCTGAGAAAGTCACTTAAGCTTTATCTGCCTCAGTTTCCTCAAATGTAAAATGGGGATAATAATAGCACCTACCTCCCAAAGATATGAGCAACAAATAGGATGCTAATTGTGAAGTGCTTAGCATGGTACCTGACACATAGAGAATGAATGTTAGCAATTATTATTTTTTAGGTTCTGCCTTTGAGATGTCCTGGCTATATGACCCTGGGTAAGTAATTTAACTTAATAGTGTCCCAGGTAACTAAGGTTATATAGTGAGTTGTGGCACAGTTATTGATCCACCATATTAGGTAGAGGGAGTATCCTTCATTAAAGATCCTAAACATAACTACAATGACAAGTCTAGGCCTTTCTCAGTGCTCTCTATCAATCTTAAAGCTTTTCCTCTGAGATTATCTCCATTTTACCCAATTTGTGCATAGCTGTTTGTATGCTGTCTCCTCTCTTTGACAGTGAACCCTTTGAGGGCAGGGACTATCTTTTCCCTTTATTTGTATGCTTAACACTTAACACGACGCCTGATTCATAGCAAGTGTGTAAAAAATGCTGTTTGACCCACTGGCACAGTGGTTCTCAACCTGTGTGTGGGTTGCAACCCCTTTGGGAGGATTGAACAACCTATTCACGGGGTTACAGGGGTCACCTAAGACCATCAGAAAACACATATTTCTGATGGTCTTAGGAACTGAGACACTGCTCCTCTGTCCGTCTCCAGGCAGGTCTGCCCACATGCAGATACGCCCACATACAAGTATTAAAGGGTGGCGGCATTAGGAAGGTTGAGAAGCACTGTGAGGGGCAGATTACCCATTCCATGTCCAACCTCCAATTCTTCATTTTCCCCTTTCTCCCACAATGTACTGTGATAATGATTTTGTTTGCCTTTCAGAAACGGTTTTAGGCCTAACCAGGGAGTACTTATAAGTCATTTTGGGGTTCTTAGAAAACCGTCCTTTATAAATATAGAGTATAGACACAATCCATATTCATTTGCCACTGAACTATATGATAGGATAACATATGCAACTATCAGCAGAATCGAGTAATTCACAGTAATTGTAAAATCCTCCCTGAGCACACCTTGTGTCTCCCCTCCCAGCTGGAGTGTAGGCATCAAGAATGAAGCTCTACTAAAGAAACAATAGGTTACAGGAAGAGATTGAGAACCAGGCCCACTCTTTATACATATATATATTATATATTAATACATTGCATGTTAAAAATAAATTTTAATGTAAATTACTTTATGTGCCATGGGGATGAGTTAACATTCCTATGGAAACATGAACATTTCCATTAACTCTGCCAATTTGTGTGCTTAAATTCACAACTCTAATGTCATAACATGTTTAGTAGAGTGCTTGTTTAACTTTGGAGCACTTAAGAAATGTTAATTGTTGGATATTCAGAAAACCTGTCTGAGACAGGAGCCTCACCATTCAGCTTTTCACTCCCAATAGAGAGAAAAGTACCCCAATCATTAAGCCCAGGGTGATTAAATAAGATAAAAGTGTAAGATGTGGAAAGAGCAAGAGTCAACTTTTCTAGGCATGCGTTTGACAATGGAAGCTATAACTTAAAGAGTCGTGTTCCAAAGCTCATTAGGTAATGCATTGTTTTATATTCTATGGATGGTAAGATGTTGAAAGTTCTTTTTTCCCCTAAGAATCCTCTGTTTCCAATCTCTTGCAATTAATATTCTCATTATAGTAATTAAATTAAAATTACACAACACATAGTACATGTTATACCCATTGTGTAAGTCAGAGGGATAGTGGATAAAGAGCTGGTTTTGAGGCTATATGACACAAGGCAAGTCATTAAATTTTGGTGCTCTAGGATAGTGACATCAAACTCAAATAGGTAGTTTATATAAAGATCCCTGTGGGCTGCATGTTGACTTAGAACATGACAAATTACCATTAGCTATGTTTTACTGTATGTTTATTTATTTTGTTAAAGATTTCCCAACTTTCTTTTAATTGGTCTCTATGTAGTAGAGTCCCATGCATTTGACACTTTGGCTCTAAAATGCTTTCTAAGACTAAAAATTGTGCATACTTCTTATCCCATCTACTGGGGAGGATGAAGCTTGTGGAGCTCTTGAATTTGAGAGTTTTGAACTGCAGTAGTACCAAAGCTGATTGGGTTTCCACAAAAAGTCTGATATTTATATAGTGAGTTCCTTGGATCAGCAAGGAAAAAGTGAGAGTGGGAGGTGGGGGGTGTAGGTTGTCCAAGAAGCCCCTGAACTAGCTCAGCTTGGAAACAGAAGATCAAAGCTCTGATCAGTAGTAGGGCTGACTCATAAGCAGACTCTGAATTTCAAGTCTGGGCAACATTTGTCAACTTAGTCTTAAAAAAAAAAAGGAAATCAATGAAACAAAAAAGTCATTCTAAATTGCAGAGAAGGTAAAGGGAGTTTTCAATCTCAATGAAATTTCCAATCTGGACTGTAACCCCACTGTACTCATTAAATGTAAACTCACATAAATTAGTAATAGCCAAATATAGTTTGTTATGCTAATTAAGCATAATTAGTATTAAGCCGCTAGTACGTTCTATATAGCCACAAAATAGTCTTTCTAAAGCACCAAATTGACCGCGTCACTAAGTTGCTCCCAAATCTTCCTTAGTTCCCTATTGCCTCCAGAATAAAACACAAATTCCTCAGTTTTCCAATTAAAGTCTTTATCAGTCTGGCGGCATTGACAAAGATGGCACAGTAGGAGAAATGAGTACATCTTAGCTTTTTTCTCCAACTATTCCAACAAAGACTGAGTTAGAGCACCAAATAGCAAAGTACATGGGAATCCAAAGAAAAACAGCATCATTTTTCTAGCCCAAGATTGCCAGTTTAGTAAATAGGTTAGGGGCTGCAACCAAGACTGGCTCTGTATAACTGTTGCTCCGACTTTGGAGCTGGGTCAATGATTTAGCCCACAGACCTGGGTTGGAGCCCATAGCTAAGTTACAAAGACTGGGCCTATGGACTTCAGACTAAAGCACAGGAATGTACCTACACATATGAACCTTTGAGGCCTCCCAGCTATGACACAGAGGCTGGGACCAGCAACTGTCTACTGGAGCTTCAACCAGAGTCAAGCCTGTAGTGGTATTTCTGTAAGGACCTCAGTAATCTTCCACCCCTACCAAATGAAGATGGGAAAGCCCAAATCCATTGAGTTACCCAGACAAAAACAGGCCTATAGTAACAACTGAAAGTCCCTTTTTTGTATGGTAGGGAGTCTGAATATCAACTAGTCACTACTTCCTCAGGTACTCCTCCCACCCACCTCACAGCATAAATTAGTATCAGTGCAGGAATCATGAACAGCACAATGGATCCAGGCTCCTAACCCCTCCCCCTAGTGTGGGAGGTAAGAATACTATATGATTTTGACACCCTATTCTAATTGAGACCCCAGGGCAATTGACTTATTTCCATCATCCCTGACTACCATAGGGGGTAGTATTATTTATGAGTATTTTCTCTCAGTAAAATTGGCTTACTTGGCTTTCTATTTACTGACTCCTTTCTTGGGCTATGTTTTGTCTTGTGCTCCAGCCTCATCTTGGATTGAATGCTAGAATCCTAAAACCCACTCAAACTATGTGAAGACAATTGCCCATACCCAGACCAATAAACAAAGCCCCGAAAATGCAGTTCAGAATGACAGCAATCAGACCATGCCCAAAGTCAGATCATTTAAGACCCACTGAAAGTTTGCAGCTTCCTGACCTGAGTTGCCCATGAAATCCTTGAAGAACAAAGCACCTAATATGCAGAGAGCACAACAGCAACCCCACAGATTATAAAGATCAGAAACAAAATAGGTCTCAACATTCTGGCTGGAATTATGCGGAGCCTCAACTTAACCCAAAGGAAAGAGCACTTAGCCTCTGAATGATCACTTGGCCCCCCTCAAATCTGCAGGCTGCGAGCTCTGAAGCAGCCATGTTGAGGTGGCTGCAGGGCCACCCCTTCTGCTGCTTTCTTACCCTGGGGGTGGACAGCCAGACCCACTTTTCTCCCCCAAATTTAGCTGAGTTCCACTGACCTTTCACTTTGTCCTTGTTTCTTATGGATTGATAATTCTGGAAACTGCCACGGCTGCCAGTGATCCACTGTCTGGAATGCTCCAGCTGCGGCTTGTCCTGATCTCAATCTGGTGACATTGACAAAGATGGCAGAGTAGGAGAAATGAGTACAGGAAATAAGACTAGAAGAATGAATAAGCATTTACATCTTTTCATAATCTGACTGCAGCTTACTTTTCTAGACTTACTTTACATTAACACCATTCATGTGCAATACTTTTCAGTCAAGAGACATCAGTGCCATTTAGTTCAACCTTCTTTATGGATAAAGGAACTGAGTCCAGATAGGCTGGGACTTATCTCTGTCCACAGTACCACCTTCTCAGTTTCCTCCTCTAAATGTAAGAGTGAGGGTCAGTTGATCCATTGTCCTACCCCACTGAGAGTTAGTGAAAAGTCACAGGTCCAATACCATTTTCAAATGATAACAATGATCAATAGTAGGTGTGAAGGTATAGAAATCCCTATTGAATCAATCAGTCATAGACTTTAGACTATTTCTCTCCCACCTCTCAATTTTACCTTTTAAAATATCATTCCTTCCTATTAAATTGATCCTGTGCCCTCTCTCTATGTACATATATATATATATATACATACACTCACATATGTATTCATATGCATATATACCCTCCTATATAGACATATGTATATGTATACATACACATATATATACACACACACATATACACACACATATTTATATTCATATACATATATTCATATATGTATATATTCATATGCATTTATATTCCCTTCACTTATCCTCATACTAAGAAAAATTTCATAAGTTATAATTATCGTTTTTCCATGTTGGCATGTAAATAGTTCAACTTTGATAAGATCCTTATAATTTCTTTTCCATGTTTACCTTCTCATGCTTCTTGTGTTTGAATGTCAAATTTTCTATTCAGTTCTATTTTTTTCATCAAGAATGCTTGAAAGTCCTCCACCTCATTGAATGACCATATTTTCCTCTGAAACATTATACTCAATTTTGTTGGGTAGGTGATTCTTGATTTGAGTCCTAGCTCCCTTGATCTCTGGAATATTATATTCCAGGCCCTTCAGTCCCTTAATGTGGAAGCTTCTAGATCCTGGCTTATCCTGATTGTGTTTCCACAGTATTCAGATTGTTTCTTCTTGGCAGCTGGTAATATTTTCTCCTTGATCTGGGAACTCCAGAACCTGGCTATAACATTCCTAGGAGTTTTCTTTTTGGGATCTTTTTCAAGAGGTGATTGGTGAATTCTTTCAAGTTCTATTTTGCCCTCTGAGGGCAGAGTCAAGATGACAGCATAGAAGCAGGAGAACTCAGCAGCTCCCACCATAACCACCTCAAATATGTATAAAATATGACTCTAAATGAATTTTAGAGCTCCAGAACCCACAAAATTACAGAAAAACACATCTCCCACTGGGAGCAGCCCAGCAGGTGGGACAAGAAGGGCTCATTGCAGAGTGCTGGGAGCTGAGCCTAGTCCGGCCTGAAACTGTGGCTTAGCCCCAGAGAGGTCAGGACAAGCCGCACTGGAGCATTCCAGACAGTGGATCACTGGCAGCTGTGGCAGTTTCCAGAAATTATCAATCCATAAGAAACAAGGACAAAGTGAAAGGTCAGTGGAACTCAGCTAAATTTGGGGGAGAAAAGTGGGTCTGGCTGTCCACCCCTAGGGTAAGAAAGCAGCAGAAGGGGTGGCCCTGCAGCCACCTCGACATGGCTGCTTCAGAGTTCGCAGCCTGCAGATTTGAGGGGGGCCAAGTGATCATTCAGAGGCTAAGTGCTCTTTCCTTAACTGGCCTGGATCAGGATTGCAGTCTTGGGTGGTGGTCCTGAGGTGTGTTTTCAGTGAGCCAAAGCTGGTGGGGGCTGCAGAGACTGTGCCTCCTAACAGCTCCAGCAGCTGCAAAAACCCCTGATTTGGGACAAAAGCTCTCCCGCTCTGAAAGCAATGTTGTACTGTGGCTCAAAAATCAAATTAATTGACTGACAGCATAAACAGGCAAAGGAAGCAAACCAAGCTCAGCAATCCAACTTTAAACTCCTTTTGTGGGGATAAAAAGGATCAAAGCATGGAACAGGAGGAAGACAA
This sequence comes from Pseudochirops cupreus, assembly GCA_028627135.1. Taxonomy (NCBI): domain Eukaryota; kingdom Metazoa; phylum Chordata; class Mammalia; order Diprotodontia; family Pseudocheiridae; genus Pseudochirops; species Pseudochirops cupreus. Next base: position 334,095,713 of record CM053582.1, on the reverse strand, counting down.
CACAGTCAGAACTCCTGCACCAAAAGCTTCCAAGAAAAATGTAAGCTTGTTATAGGCCATAGAGGAGCTTAAGAAGGATTTTGAAAACCAAATAAGAGAAGTGGAAGGAAAATGGGGAAGAGAAATGAGAATGATGCAAGAAAATCATGAAAAGAGCGTCGACAACCTGACTGAAGAAAATAACACCTTAAAAAATAAATTAACTCAAATGGCAAAAGAAGGCCAAAAAGCCAATGAGGAGAAGAATGCCTTAAAAAGTTGAATTTGCCAGTTGGAAAAAGAATCTCAAAAACTCACTGAGGAAAATAATTCCCTCAGAGGTAGAGTGGAGCAAATGGAAACAAATGACTTTATGAGAAATCAAGATACTATTAAACAGATCCAAACAAATGAAAAAGTAGAAGGCAATGTGAAATATCTATTGAAAAAACGACTGACCTGGAAAATAGATCCAAGAGAGACAATCTACTTTTATAACTTAAATAGCTGGTGAGAGAATGACAGCACTAATTTTATGCCCATTGTAGAACAACACTGGAGAATATAGGACACTTATGTAATAGTCAGCTAGGAAATAACTGGCAAAGAGATTTCTTAGCAGAGATCAACCAAGTTAAGTGGGTAGTGGGAGGGTAGAAAGTAAGGATTATTGGGGATGTATCAGGTATGATAAAAGAATGAGGAAAGAGGTAACTAAAAATGGGAGGATTCAGAAAAAGACAATCAGGATGGTAGAGGGTCTTAATACATATTATTTGAGGGTTGAAGGAGTGGGGTGTCTCCTTTTCAAGAGAAACTCAGAGAAGAAATAATTGTTGTTTTTAGTATTTGAAGGGCTGTCACATAGAAGAATAACTAATAACGAATCCCATTCTATTTGACTCAGAAGGCAAAACTGGGAGGAATGGAAGATTGGTACAAAGAGGCAAATTTAGATTTGGCATTAAGAAAAAAAACAACATTCAGAGCTGCCCAAAGGTGGAATGTGCTACCTTAAGAGGCGGTGCATTTAGACCCATTTTGGCAGTTCTCAAACAGAAGTTGGGCTACCAACTGTCAGGTTACATAATAGTAAGATTTTCTTTCTATTGCAGTTTAGAATAGATGTCCAATGGGGCAATCTAAAATTATTTGATTAATGAGTGATAAATGTCAGCTTTAAGTTATTAAAGATGGAGAAAATTATAATTAATTATTATAATTTTAATCTCTGACTATAATTTTTTTTTGTGCTTTCATGTCTAAAGATCATAAAGTTGATTTCAGTAAATGCTTTTCTGGTAATATTTTCCATGACCTGTGAAAAGTTTCAAGATAGTTTAGTATGGGTGGTAAGAAAAAGAATGAAATGATCGAACAATCTTAATTCCATTTCCTTGCTTTTTCACTTTATCAGTATTATTTTAAACAGGGTTTTTTTGGTATGGCAAGATAAAGACATTGATTCTACGAAGGCTGACGTGACTGAGAATGAGGTAGGTGTAGAGCATAGCAGAAAATAATTTCCTTGAAGGGTGGGGTGGGGTATGAGGCATGCCTTGCTTTGATGGAAGAAGTGGTGAATTTCAAGTCAACATGCCCATTTCACTTTCTTGTGCTCTTTTTTTTTTTTTGGTCAATTTGCCTGTTGGGGGAACAAAACAGTGAAAATGGGATTCTGTTTAATTGAATGATGCAGTCCACTGACCCTGTCGTCTGGACTGGTGGATTGCTATGTGAATTCAAAAGTCCATTTCAGAAACTAGCGCAGTGGGAGAAAGGTAGGCATTGCCTAGGGTGCACTAGTGAGTGTATTTAAACTTGAAAAGTCCTCCTTGGTTTCCTCACATTTCCAAGAAATGTGCACCATGAGGAAAAGCTTTCCCTTTTCTCCCCAACATTTTAGGGGTAGTTCACAATTAAGTTTTTTCTCCTATTAGGGATCAGTCAGTCTTGTGGCTAAGAAACTCTTCTGTAATAGTGAGAATTTTTTAGACTTCATTCTTTCTTTATGTAACTATCTTTGGGCTCTGCTGAGATAGACAATCCACTCTCCTTTCAACCCCAAAAGGGCAAGAATGTGGAAACATGCTTTATAACACACTTAGCTCTTTTTAACTTGGAGACATGCTGATTTTCTGGCCTGATGCCCACAAAAAGAGACAAATGAGACCCTGCTGGCTATCATTCCCGCCTTACCTCCTCTGAAATGGGGGTGGGAGAAAAGTAAATGATCCAATTGGAAAGAGGCCTCATTTCCTTCATCAGGTCAAAAGTTCAAAAAAAAATAATTGGAGAAAGTACTTAAAGTTAGAGTCTGCTTATGCACATGTTGGCCGATACTTTTGCTATTTATAATGAGGCAGAAAGAATGTATCAGGGGACTCAGAAATGGGAAAATAGAAAGTTTTCCAAAGGAATTCTCTCTTTTTTTCTTTTTGAAATAAGAGGTGCTTTTTAGTGTGTTAGGTAGTATTGTCACGTTAGTTTGGACTATGAATAAAAATCCTTTGCTTTTGTTATTTTGTGATCAAAATCTTATTCTTTTGTGCCCCAATATTAAGAAAATTTGCTAGATGAAAAAAATGCTATGAAGAAGATTAAGGAAGATGTTCTAAAACTTTATTTAAAAAGGCACAAATGGAGAATTTTGTAAGTGGATGATTTTCTTCAACCATGTAAGTTTAGGTGAAAATGGTGTTATTTGTGATCAATGAACTAAATGCCACAGAGGAATGGGGGTAGTAAAGAGGATTCCCTTATCAATAGTGATTTGTGTATCCATCTCTTTCACCCCAAACCCAGTGACTACTCCAGATTTCTAGAGCCCTTGGAATCTGGGTCTGATTTGGAATAGGTCTAGATTTTCTAGGATGGAATGGAATTTTTGGAATTGGGTCTCACCCTGTTTTTTCTCTGCTTTAGGAGATTGAAAAAAGACAGATCTTTTCCGGTTCTGACATGAAAATTGAGGTCTTTTGTATTTCGATCCTGTACTCCACAGGGCTAGCACATTATGACTTTGTGGTCTTGGGATAACGGATCCAGAGCTGGAAGGGACCTTAAAGGACATCTGGTCCAATCTCCACATTTTATGGATGAGGAAACTCTTATTCAGAGGGATTAAGGGGGTTTTCCAAAATTACACAAATAGTAAGTGTCAGAGGCAGTGTATGAAATTGGGTCTTGCTGATTCTACATACTGTACTCCACCTACTGCGTGATGTGCTAAGTCTGACTTGGTTTGTTTATAAAGTAATGCCATATTTTTTTCAAGATGCCAAAGCTGGTGGGGGAAGAGTTGAAATTGAGTTTGGAGTAGGATTCTTCCATCTTTTCTCTGGTTTAATTCATTAATAATTAAATAACATTTATTTTATAAGAAATTAATTATTAATTTTTGTGAAACTATGGGGAAAACTGATCTTTCTCCCCTATATTTTTATGCCAATTGAAAAATCTCATCTCCAAGCTCTTCAATGATATCTTAATTGTTAAAGCAAATGACCTTTTTTTTCTTTTAAATGGCTTGTTTATTTACTTTTAATTTACAAGATTCAGTTCCACATTCACCTGAGTTTCAGATTTCAA
>CM053582.1:334042377-334091643 GCA_028627135.1 Pseudochirops cupreus | reverse complement strand
AATTGACCACACCTTCCTTGTGTGTATTCTCGTGTTTCTCCTCTGCACTGTCTCCACTGCACTGTATAATCATTCTTATACACTGAGTTGCTGTATCATTTTCCCTGTACCATTCATTTGCTATGAGTGTGTAAACCTCAGGACTCTGTCATGGGAACTTTTCTATCTCTATGCTCTTTCTCTTGATTATGTCATCAGCTCATATCATTTCAATGATTATTTCTATGCAAATGGCTCCCAATTTTACATATCTACCCCTTATTTCTCTCTTAAGTTCTAATAACTACATCATTAACTACTTGATGGACACATCCACCTGAATGTCCATAGGCATTTCAAACTCAACATATCTAATGGAACATTATCTTTCGCTCTAACCATGCAACTAAGTGGATAGATTCTTAGAAGTGGAGTCAGAAAGACCTGAGATTAAAAAAAAAATGGCCTCAGATAAGTGAGTGACCATGGCAAAGTGGATTAAACTCTGTTCACATTAACTTCCTCATCCCCCAAATTTGGGAAAATAATAGTACCTACTTTTTTATAAATGAAATGGGATAATATTTGTAAAGTGCTTTACAAACTTTGAAGCATAATATGACTGCTAGGCATTATTATTATTATCATCCTCATTATTAAATTTTTTCTGTCACAGATCTTCTGGCAGTCTACTGAAGCATATGGATCTCTTCTCAGAATGATATTTTACATGGGTATGATAAAAACATATAGGAAAACAAGGAATAGCAATTGCATTGAAATATAGTTATCAAATTGTTTTTTGGAAGGGGAAAGGCAGTGTATGTATGTATGCATGCATGTATATATTTTGTACTTACTTGTATGTATACATCTTTTTTCCCCCAATAGGGGGAAAGGAGGGGTTAAGTTACGACCTGCGCAAGGTCACACAGCTAACATGTGTTAAGTGTCAGAGACAGGATTTGAACTCAGGTCCTCCTGGCTCCAGGGCCAGCACTCTATTCACTGAGCCACCCAGCTGCCCCTATCAAAATATTTTTTTAAAATAAGTTTGTATGCTCCAGATTAAAAACTCTAAACCAGTGGTTCTCAACCTTCCTAATGCCGTGACCCTTTAATACTCATATGTGGGCGTATCTGGAGAAGAAAAGAGGAGTGGTGTCTCAGTTCCTAAGACCATCAGAAATGTGTTTTCTGATGGTCTTTGGCGACCCCTGTGAAAGGGTTGTTCGACCCGCAAAGGTATAGCAACCCACAAGTTGAGAACCACTGCTCTAAACAAACCCATCTTTCTATTTTCTCCAGCACTGTTGAGGGTACGAGTTACTCAGTTTGAGAATCATCCTCGACTCTTCTCTCTTCTATGCCCAATCAATTGGTAGGTTTTATCAATTCTATCTACTCCTGTAATAGCTCCCAGATGTGTCTCCTTTCTCTATACACAACAGCCACCTCAGTTCAAGTTCTATAGCCATCTAATTAGTTTTCCTGACTCCAATCTCTCCCTCATCTAATCCATCCTTCACATATCTGCCAAATTAATATTCATAAAAGCACAGTTCTGACCATAAAGTTTCCCTGCTTAATAAACTTTAATGGTCTCCTATTGCTTCTAGGGTAAAATGCATACTCCTCTGTTTGGTCTTTCCATTCCTTTCATAATCTGACTCTAACCTCCCTATCCAGACTACTTTACTATATTCCCCTCACATTCTCTCCATTCCAGCCAAAGCAACCTATTTGCTGTCCCCTGAATCTAACACTCCATCTTCTGTCTCCAAGACAAAAAGCTTTCTCTTGAGAGAGAGAGAAAGCATGAAAAGCTTTCCCTTTTCATCCCTGCCTCAGATCACTCACCATTTTCTACGAGAGGTATCTGACTGACCTTAATGTTAGTGATCCTCCCTAATTATTTCGTATGTCTGTATATTTACTTTGTATGTGTATGTATGTATGCATGCATGTATGTATTTTGTACTTACTTGTATGTATACATCTTTTTTCCCCCAATAGGGTGTATGCTCCTTGATGGCAAAGTTTATTATTTTTTTTTTTGGGCTTTATGTCCCAGAAGCCAGTATAATATCTGACATGTAGTAGAGGTTTAATGAATGTTAAGTGAATTGAACTGAATTGAATTAATTCTCTCCTCTCTTCTCTTCATCTCTCTCCTCCCTCCTTCCTTCCCCCTCTCTCTTCCTTCCTTTCTTACTTCCTTGTTTTTCCCTCTTTCCCTGCCTCTGTCCCTCCTTTCCTTCATCTTTCCCTCCTTCCCTCTCTATTCCCTCCTCCCTTCCTTCCTTCCCTCCCTCTCTTCCTTCCTTCCTTTCTTCCTTTCTTCCCTTTTTCCTTCCTCCTTTCCTTTCCTCCCTCCCTTTGCTTCCTTCCTTCCTCTTTTGTTTTCCTCCCTCCCTGTCTCCCTCCCTTCCTTCCCCTTTGGTTTGCAATTCGTCTTTTCATACAAATACATTCAAATCATCACCAGTCTTATTCTAGCTATGAATATGTGAGTTACAGAGGCAAAACACTGACCTGAACATTTAAGAGCAAATTTCAGAGTAACCAATGTGGTCTTTCAGTCAGTGGTTTCCTTTGCAGAAACTGCATTCCTGAGTTCTGCTAATTCTCCTTCAGTTAAGTTTACAGCTTCCCAACTTTTGATTGAAATCTAGCTGAATCTTTTTAATATGTATATTTTCCCACCACACCTGCTCCCACACACTAAATGGATAGCTCTATTCACTTGAATATTTTTTCAAAGTGGCAGATCATGAAAGAATGTTATTGTTAAAGATTTAAATGGATTTCTGTGAAATAAGAAAAAAATGAAGTACTTTTCTGATTTTTGTATATATATATATGTCTGTATAATGTATATGTGTGTATGCATATGTGTATATGGTGTTGTGTGTGTGTTTGTGTGTGTGTGTTTCAGAAACCTCATAATTTTCTAAATCGGTGATCAAAATAGAATACATATTCCTAGAAATCATTAGTAACCATTCTTTTTTGGGGGGTGGGAAGTGTACAAACTCTTAGTAAGATCTATAGGCTGACTTTCCCATTCCATGAATGCTGGTTGTGCATACTTTTGTTATCTTCTTTCAAGTTTAATAGTATTGTATTTTCATTATTAGAGAAAAGTGACACAACTAGGTTTTTTTTTCTTTGCTTTTCGGAGGGTAGTTGGGGTTAAGTGACTTGCCAAACATCACACAGCTAGTAAATGCTAAGTGTCTGAGGCTGGATTTGAACTTAGGTCCTCCTGACTCCAGGGCCAGTGTTCTATTCACTGTGTCACCTACTACCCCCTATACAACTATTTTTAAACACAAAAATTTAAAAACAAAAATGAATTCAAAAAAGGTGTGGAAATTGTGAATTATAGTCCTGACTCTAGCATGAGCAGAAGAATTATTTTTCATCCTATAGCAAATAAAAATATCTTCATTTTTAGGCTTTATTTTTTCCATCACAGCTATTTTATTTGATTTTATACCTCTAATGTATCATCTCTCTGAGAAAAGGTGTGATATAACCATCATTAAAGTTTTGAGTACATGACTGTTGAGTACATTGAGAAGAATAAAAAATGGAAAAGGGAAAGGAAGAAGAATAATTGTAAAACCAATCTAGAAATGGCCTTGTCCTTGACACCCATTATTCCCTGTCAGTTAAATGATGGGAAGTTTGTTTCATCATCTATACTTTTGATTCAATAGTTAGTAGAATTTTAAATGTTACCATTATATCTACATACATATGTATGTATGCATGTATGTGTATATATGTATATATTCACATGTATACAAACATGCATTCACATGCATATGTATGAATTATATATGCTTGCAGGTAGATAAATGCAGCTAATGGCATTAATATATTAAAAGGAAAAACTCTGTTATAGATCTGACCAGGTCAGATGAATGGGAAAAGAGCCATTTCTATTGCTAAATCACTTTGAAGATGTCATTCCTAATTTATTTTAATTGCCTGTTAACTTACTAATTAACTTCATACACCCCAGGGTGCTTAGGGCACCCATTCCACAGTGTGGTCTCAGAAAGTAAACAAACATGTTTTAAGACTTGTTTAACTAACACAGAAAAGATACTAATTTGAACAACTTTGAAGCTAAAAACTCCATTGGAATTGGTGATAAATGATTTTCATTGTGGAGTAGTAGGGGGAGAATCTGTTCATCAGGAGCGAGCTTTCATGTCATTAGTCGTTTATGAATGGATTCTACTTGTACTCTACAGGTGTGTATATAATCTTGGCATAATACTCTGCTGGCTCTCAGAAATGCACTTGGAAGATTTGGAAACAGCTCTGAAAATAGGGTAGGGCCTAAAGGAATAAACAAACAAACAAAAAAAAGCCCACACAGAAAATTCATTTTAAAAGGTTCTCACTGAGTTCTTGCCAATAGTATTTTTACAACTTATGCCCATTGGGTGTGTTTTTATATAGGGAGCTTTTTGACCCTCTCCAGTTGACCTCTCTGTGGGCTTCTCATGCCACATACTACTCTCTTTTTTTTCTGATCTTTTTTTTTTGTAAAGATTCAAAGCCTAGTTCTGCCCTTCCTAGTTGTGTGAACCTGTACAAGTCACTTCAAACTCTCTGGGTAGCATCTTCTTCGTATATAAAATGACAGACATAGCCTGATCTTCAAAGTCCCACTGAAATCTGTCATTCTTTTCCTATATGTTTTCATGTTATCTCTCTCTTCTCTGTCTCTGCCCATCTCTGTCTTTGTCTCTGTCTCTCTTCCTTTCACACACACACACACACACACACACACACACATACTATATGCCTCTGATCTTACCTTATTCTGACTCTAACACATATCTCTCCTCAGGATAGGCTCAAATCCAACATTACTGGATTCGAAGTAATTAGAACCGTAGTTAAAATTCTGACTTACTCCCTGAGTGAATCTGAAAAAAAAATCATTTAAAATCTCTGGACTTCATTTCCTTCGTCTGTAAAACAAGGGGGTTGGACTTGATAACATATTCACTTCTAGCTTTGAAACTATATCCTGCAAGGAGACAGTAATCAATAATCATTACTTCTTATATAAGATATGTCATTTGCCTTAACCCTTGTGGTCGCTTTTCTGTAGCTACTATGACTTACTGGAGAGATCTAAAATATAATAGGTCCCGGCTATGACATTAATTAATTTCTTTCCCACAGTCCACCCCACATTCCTCCTACTCCCGATTAGTTGTTTGCCTCCCCATTGTTAGTTTTGGATAGGTTCAGTCCCAGCATAACATCTACCTTTGTTCCTGTGGATCTGGACTAGTGAAGCCATTATGACTTCCTCATTTTATAGGGAAGAAGGGGGAGCCGTAAGAGAAAACCTGCTTCATACCAGTGATTCACTGGTATTTGTTATCTCAGCAGAATAAAGTTCCCGCACTTTTCATCCCCTTCCTTCCTTGTTTCCCAGGGGAAGGAGTGGCTGACTCCTTTTTTTTTTGGAGTAGAATGTTCCCTGGGCTTGGCCTGAGGTGAACAATGATGAAAGTAGCTGTTCCTGGAACTTTCTGTTTGCTTTGCTAACTTAAAAGTGCACAGCAAACAGAGAACGTCAGTTATAAACTATGCAACTCAAAAAAAGAGAGAGGGAGAGAATAATGCTAATCATAAAAATAAGGCAAGGGGAGAAAAAAGAGAGATCCGAACATGTACAGTTCTTGACAATAGAATCAATGTGGTTTTTATAAGGATTACTGTTATATAAACACATTTATATCAGATGAAATGTGCATTGGTAAAAAGTCCATTTTGTTTTGTAAGGAGTTAAAATCCCATTTGATTTCATCTTTGAATGATGACTATTAGACATGACTCCAGAAAGTGCTGAACTCTACATTTTGGACAGCTTAGTATCAACAAATAACTTTTCCAACAGAACGCCAAAACGTGGGGGTAGCAACTGAGAACATAAATAATTCGAGTTCAAAAAGTAAATTCCTTTCCTCAGAGGACACAATTAACGATTGAAGTTATGCAGCTCTCTTACGGGGACCGTTGTGTCTTATTTGGACATAGTACATGAAATAGACATTCTGGTTCAACAACTCAGCCACTTTCATGTCAGTGGAGGTGAAATTGACATCTACTGGGGCTGACTAGGCAGTGCTGGTCTGCACACATCCGGGAGGTGGGGAACAAGAAAACAGTGGTGCAAATTGAGAAGTTATTTACCCTGACATAGGAAAGGAATACAAAAATATTCTGAAAAGGCAGGTGGTCCAGCTTTTGCAACCTGCTCTTTGGGCATGGAGTGAGCTTAAAAATTCAATGACTCTGGTAGAATTACAGGGATAATATTTTCTCTAGGACAAATTGTACTTGAACAAAGAAGCTGGCATAAGTAGACTCTTAGCGTGGAGTGCATCTTTGTTCTTGAGCAGATAAGTTTGTATTTGGTCAATATGTGGAAACATACTCCACTTGTGTCTGCATTTCTCTCTGCTTGTCTTAAGTATCCCAGGATACATGGTGAGCCAAGGATCTTGTTCCTCTCCTGCTGGGTTACTTTGGTACATAGGGAACTACTTTTTAGTGCTCCATTGTGGGTGGTAGTTAGTGACCTCCTTCTCAGTCTCTATGTTGAAATTGGAATTTTTCCTTTTAAACTTGGTGTGTGAGAACCTCAGGTTTGATGGTTACTTTAGAGAGAACAATAAAAGGTCTATGTGTCAGATAACCCTAATGGAGAACCAGAATTTTTAACTTAAATGTATGCTAGTGACTTAATTGGTCCCTTTCATCAGTTAACATTGACATCCAAAGAAGCTTGGGCATTGTAAAGAAAACACGTGGTACAATCATTGTCCATAAATTGCTTAGGGCAATTTAGGAAATAAGACTTTTTAATAAATTCTGATTTTGATATTTCCTCACAAAATTCTCTCCAAAAACCATCACAAAACTCCAAAAGTCTTTGAATCACACATCACAGTTGTTCATTTCCTGCTTTGCAGGGGTGAGGGAGGGAGAGATGCCTGGGGAGGGAAGAGTAGTGGTGGAAAATAGTACTTTCAAAGGAAAGCGGTGCTAGCTTTTAGAAGTGAGGCATTTCAATGGACTTAAAGTTTGGATTCCCCAAAGAGCAGGTGCTTATCAGGATTGGACTAACTTTTTGAGTCAGACTGGATAGTTTCCAATGTGGCAAGCTGTGAAGTAAGGCACTTTAGGAGGTAGGGTATGGAAATAGCCAATTTCATCTCATAAAATTAAAATTGACTTTGTAGTAAGCTGTTCACCTGCAACTCTGCAACTAATATATATTTATTGAACTTTCAGTTGGTGGGTGGGGGTCATTGTCCCATTTTCCCCATCTTCCCAAAGCATGCTGAAGTGGGAAAAGCAGGGCTTAGAAGCAATAGACCTTTGTTCAAATGTTGGTGCTGACATATTAATTATTTTGACTTGAATTTTAAAATAGACAATAAAAATAATTGTTTCATAAGCATCCTTGGTTTTTGTTAACCTGTGATAAAAAGTGATCAAACCATTGGCAACTATGCTTATATGTTTAGAGAGCATTCACCTTTGTCAGTCTTCATTATTCTTGTGCTTACTTAGTTTTAGAATTTATTTATTTATTTGGCACCATTGTATAGTAGACAGAAAGTTGGCCTCCAAGCCAGGAATCCCTGGGTTCAAACTCTACCTCTGACATATACTAGTTGTGTGACTCAGGGCAAATCGCTTAACCTCCTAGTGTTGTAGGCACCTCTCTAAGACCTTAAGTTACAGCAAAGATGCCAACCTGAATTAGTACTTTTTTCACTTAGAAGTTCCTTATACCAATGAAGTTACAGGTCTGATACCTTCTCCCAGGTAGAAATTCCCAATTCCTTCAATCGCTTTTCATATGAAATGGACCCAAGATCCATACCTAGAGATAAATCTTTTTTTTATGTTTTTGTTTTGTTTTTTGAGATTAGTTCTCCCCCTCTCACCGGGGTTGCAAGCATAACACCAACTGATGGAAGAACTTCTCCATGTCTTCTCACACTGGAAGTACTCTCTGCTCCTTGGGCACCTTCCTCTGTTTGACTAGTTCCTCCCAGAACTTATGTCTTAAAGGAAAATGCACAAGCCATTCTTGTCTTCATTTCCAGGTTCTGCTGTTGACTCAGACTTCCTCTACCATACTCCTGCTCCCATTTTTTTTTCTATTGTCTTTTATGCTATATCTCCTCCCATTAGAAGGTAAGCATCTTAAAGTGAAGTGAGCAGAAGCAGGAGAACTTTGTACATAATAGCAACAATATTGTACAATCAAATTAACTGTGAATAACTTTTCTCAGAAATACAGTGATCCAAGACAATCCCAAAGGAGTCATAATGAAGCATGCTGTCTGACTCCAGAGAAAGAACTGATATTGTGTGACTACAGACTGAAGCATGCTGTTTTTCACCCACCCAACTTCCTTCCTCCTTTCTTCCCTCCCTTCCTTCCATCTTTCCTCCCTCCCTTCCTGCCTCTTCTCCTCCCCTTCCCTCTCCTCCCCTCTCCTCTCCTCTTTTCCCCACCCCTCCCCTGTCCTCTTCTCTTCTCCCCTCCCTCCCCTCCCTCTCCTGTCTTTTCTCCCTCTCTCTTTCTGAATTTTTGGGGGGATCCTAGTGCTCTTGTACAAATATGGAAATGTTTCACATGATTGCGTGTGTACAACTGATATTCAATTGCTTACCATCCCAGGGAGGGGAGAGAGGGAGGGCTAGGATTAGGAACTCAAAATAAAAAAAAAATGCGTCTAATGGGGAGAAAATAAAATATTTTTAAAAAGAAGCATCTTGAGAGCCAGGCCCGTCTTTCTGCGTGTATTTGTATTTTCAGAACCTAACCCAAGGCCTGGCACATCCTGATCATGTAATAAACACTTGTGCACTTGGATTGATGATTATGTGGAATGTAACCATATTATGGCTAGAGATAAATGGAAGTAGAATACTTGATCAGAAAATGTGTTCTACCCTGAATCCGGAGACCTGGATTTGTGTCCTAGTTCTGATTATGAACCACCAGGAGCCTCGGATTCCTAATTTGTAAAATAGGCTAATCATATGTGTACTATCTATTTCACAAGGTTGATATAAGGAAAATATTTTATATATATTAAATTACTAGATAAATAGAAGTATCATTATTTCCCCTTTTTCCTTGATGAATAAGACTAGTAATCTTAGAATCCATGCTGGTCTGTCTCTCTCCTTTTTCTTTATATCCATCCTGTCATGAAGTAATATTTCTTCCTTCAAAAATATTCAATAAGTATTTTCTTTTTGATTTTCATTTTCATTGTAAAAAGTCAAGGGACATATGGGATGGTGGATAAGGATCTAGCCTTGGAGCCAGGAGGATCTGGGTTAAAGTCCTCTGATACATACCAGCAAGTCACTTAACCTCTCAGTCCCCCAGGGGACTATCCCAGACTGTACAATGTCAGCAATGGTTTAACCTGATTAGTAAATAGAGTTTCCTTCTTGTGCCAATGAAATTAGAGCTCTCATTTAACCGTCCTCGTTCAAATCAAGGTTGTGCTACTTAATTCAGTTGATAGCAGCAATTTTCTAACTCATCTCCTTTCCCTTGATACTCTACTTTAAAAAAAATCTATTTGGCAGACTACTGCCCTAATAGTTTTAACAATTTCATTTTCTATAGGTCACTTTCATTCAGTAATAAATATTTCAATTCATGAAATAATTAAGTCCCTACTCGACACCTTGATGAACCAGTTCATCCATACACTGTTCTCTTCTCCAGACTCCTTGCCCTTCTATCCTATTGCCAATATTGCCCTTTCAAATGTCAACATTGGACTACTCTTAGAACCATTTTTGTTCTTACTTGTGCTGTTTACTTAAAGCTTGAGAAAACAGTCTTTCTGACTAGCTCCCCTACAAATTTAGATTATTGGGCCCTCACTGTGGCAAGGCAATGCCTTACGTAATTAATTTACTATCCTACTTCATACAGTAGATTTTAAAAACATTTTCATGCTTCCTCACCCCTTTTCTTAAAAAAATGTCTATTTAATATCTTATTTTCCCCAATTACATATAGTACACATAAAAACTATTTTTAAGTTGTGAGTTCCAAATTCTCTCTTTCCCTTTCTCCTTCCCTTCCCTCCTTATTGAGAAGATAAGTAATTTGATGTAGGTTATACACGTGCTGTCATGCAAAATATATTTCTGTATTAGTTGTGTTATAAAGAAAACACAGACCAAAAAAAAAGCACAAGAAAAATTTCTAAAAAGTGAAAGACGTATGTTTTGATCTGCATCCAGACTCCATCAGTTCTTTCTCTGGAGATGGATAGCATTTTTTTAACCATGAGTTGTTTGGAATTGTCTTGGATCATTGTTTTTGCTGAGAAGAGCTGTCATTCACACTTGATCATCATATAATGTTGCTGTTAGTCTGTATACTTGTTTTCCTGGTCTTGCTCATTTTACTTTACATCAATTCATGTATTTCTCACCCCTTTTCAGACCTCCCATGGCCCCATTTTCTCCACCTTCTTGGCTGAGAAACTTATCCCATACTTCACTGGAAAATTTTAAGCTGTTCACCAAGAACTCTCTGTTAATCCTTCCTTCTCATCTCCTGTCACTCAGATATTTTCTGCTTCTATCTCATAGAGATGAGGATAGGTGATACAGTAGATACGTCACTGGACCTGGAGTCTGGAAGATCTCAGTTCAAATTCAGCCTTAGACACTTATGGGCTGTGTGACCCTGAGCAAGTCACTTAACTTCTGTTTGCCTCAGTTTTGTCATCTATAAAATGGAGATAATAATAGCAACTACCTCCTGGGATTGTTTCGAGGATCAAATGAGAAAATTATAAAGTGCTTAGCACAGTGTAGGTGGTATATAAATGTTAACTGTCACGATGATCACCATCACCATCCTCATCATCATTACCATCATTGCTCACCTTTGTCTCACACCAAGAGGTGGCCCTTCTTCTTGCCAAGGCAAATGCCTTTACATGTGCAAGTGATCCTATTCTATCCTCTTCAGAAGATTGTCTCCTCTGTCATTTGCTCACATATATTCAATCCCTCCCTCCATACTGCCCCTAAATGTGTCATTGTCTCTTCCATCTTCAGAAAAACTGCCCACCCCTGATAGCTGTTATCTCATATCTCCTTTATGACTAAATTTCTTCAGAAGGCTATTAATATCTAGTGAGGGTGGACAGATTAAGTAAGATTTTTTTGAAGATGAAAGAGAGAGTGACATTTTCTGGTGGGTTCAGGGCAGTCTTGTGTTATTTGAATTTTTTTCTTTCAATTTGAAGGACTTTTTTTTTTTTTACTGATTTCTTGCAGAACTTGTTTCTGAGGTAAATGATTAAATTTAGTCACTATGTGTCTTGGAGTTTGCAGCTTTTTCCCCCTGTAGGTGATCTATTAATTCTTTCAATTGATATTTTCATTTTTTATGTTCAGGAGCTCTGGCCAGTTTTCCTGTATTACTATGATGTTTTTTCCCATCACATTCTTCTAGGAGACCTAGATTGTTTCTATGCATCTTATCTTCAGGATAAGTTTCACTCACATGGTAAGCATACATTCTTTTAATGTTATTGCTTTTTAAAATTCTTTTCTTCTTCTAGATTGCCCTTCATTTCTGTGCATTACCAATTGTTTTCTCTCTTGTTTCTTTGGTGAAATTTGCCATTTTAAGTTTCAACTTTTCCATTCTTCACATTACTTTTGCTGTACAGGCCATAAATTTGCTGGCATAATTCTCATTTCTTTCCTGATGTACTTAATATTTTCATGTTGACTTTTATGCTTATGTTGAAAGATTTTGAGTTTTATTCATCCCGAGATCTTTGATAATTTCTCTATTTTTCCCCCTTTGCTTTCCCCTGTTGCTCACTTTTTGAATTTCTATCTCCTTCCCCTCTGATTCCTGCCCCCACCTTCCTTCTGCCGTCCTTCACTCCCCACCCCCAACCTGTTAGGGGCTGAATCTCAAAGAATCTTAGCCTCAGACTATGCATGGTTCTCCAATCTGGGTCTCTACCCCAAGTGACATTTGGGTAGACAGAATTGGTTTCAACTAGATGCTGACTACTTTCTTTCAGGTTTGGTGGAGTGTGAGGACCTCTCTCCCTTCCCCCTACACACACACACACACACACACACACACACACATACATACACACACACACCCCTAACCACCCAGTCATATACATACAACACACACACACACACATACAACACACTATGTCCTGTCCCAATTTCCCATTCTGTTCTCTCTGTTCCTCAGTTCTCTGGGCTGTAATTGAAATCTCAAAGAATTGTCATGCTGGTGCTAAAGGATTTATTTTGGTAGATTTTGTCTCCAAGCGTCTGGGAGGAGATGAGTGGTGGGATGTGGTGTTGAGTTCTATTGCAAGCCCAGCATTGTGAACTGCACCTTTTCTCTGTTCTTGGCTTTCTTAAAGAGATCTTTTGACCTCTTTGCAGTCTTTGATCACCCTCTCCTTGAAACCCACTTCTTTTTAGGTTTTTGTGATACTAGTCTTTCCTGGTTCTCCTCCTCCCTTGGATCACTACTTCCTAGCTTCCTTTGCTGGACCTTCCTCCAGATCATGCCTATTAACAGTGAGTGTCTCCCATGGCTTTTTCTTGGGCCCTTTACTCTTCTGCCTCTATATTATTTTACTTGATGATCTTAGGATATTCCATGGTTTCAGTTATTATCTTTTTGGAGATGATTTCATATCTACTTAACAATCCTAACTTCTCTCCTCCCTTATATCTCCAACTGTGTATTGAACATTTAAAGCATATTCCTAAAGACATCTCAAACTCATCATACATAAAACTGAACTCAGTGTCTTCACCACCCCAAACACTCCCCTCTGCCTAAATTCCCAATTACTATGGAAGGTACCATCCTCCTCCCAGTTACCTGAGTTTGCAACCTATGTATCATTTTATCTCCTTGCTCTCAGCTACCATATCTCATCTGTCACCGTATCTTGATGATTTTACCTTCCTAAGATCTTTCCTAGAGGGGCAGAGCCAAGATAGCAGAGTAGAAACAGCACTCCCGTGTTGCTCTGGCTTCCACCTCCTCCAATACATGAAAAAAAATGAATCTAAACAAACTTTAGAGCTACAGAACACACGAAGTGACAGAAAGAAACAAATCTCCCACTGAAGGAAGCCCAGCAGGCCATCAGGAAGGGCCCATCACAGCGTGCAGGGAGCAGAGCATAGTCCCAGGAAATTTATTCTACTCTATCTCTGAACAGTTTTAGCCCCAGGGAGCAGCCTTCATGAGAGTAAATCACCAGCAGCTGTAGGGGTTTCAAGATTTCTCAATCCATAAATGCCAAAGACAATGTAAAAGGGCAGTGTGGAATGTTGTTGGCCCAGGGGAAGATAGAAGAGCTCAGTCCAGCTGCTACCCCCTGGCTTGACCTGCTTGGATCTGGATCACGGTCTTGGGTGGTGGTCCTGGGGTGTGTGACCAGTGAGCCAGAGCATGTGGGGGCTGTAGAGAGGGCGCCCATCTAATAGTTCTGGCAGCAACTGCAAAAACCCCAGCAACTTGGGACATAGCTCTCTCCATTCTGGAAGCATAGTTCTACCATAACAAAGAGCTTAAAAGTCAAGTAATTGGCTGCCAATATGAGCAAGCAGAGGAAGCACAAACAGAAGATAGAATCATTTTGGGGGGACAAAAAGGAGCAAGGCATGGAATGCGAGGAAGATAGCAAAGTCAGAACTCCTGCATCAGAAGCCTCCAAGAAAAATATGAATTGGTTACAGGCCATGGAGGACTTTGAGAAGGATTTTGAAAATCAAGTAAGAGAAGTGAAGAAAAAATTGGGAAGAGAAATGAGAATGATGCAAGAAAATCATGAAAAGTGAGTCAACAGCCTGCTAAAGGAGACCCCAAAATACACTAAAGAACATAACACGTTAAAAAATACACTAACTCAAATGGCAAAAGAGGCCCAAAAAACCAAAGAGGAGAAGAATGCTTTAAAAAGTCAAATTTGCCAGATGGAAAAGGAATTTCAAAAATTCACTGAAGAAAATAACTCCTTCAAGATCTCTTATATAGTCTTCCTTCTCTTCTCTGATACTGTTATCACCCTGATACAGGCCCTTATTACCTTATACTTGGGCTATTATGATAGCCTCTGGTTGCACGCCCAACCTCAAGTCTCTGTACTTCAATCTATCCTTTTCAGCTATCAAATTGACCTTCCTAAAGTTTAGGTCTAACAATGTCACTTCCTTTTCAATAAATTACAAAGGTTCCTTACCCCCTCCAGTATCAAATTTAAAACCTTGTATTTGTTGTCCAAATCCCTTCATATCCTACCTCTCTCCTACCATTCCCATCTTTCTGTATTGTATTCACTCTCTCAGATTTTGAAATCCAGTGACAAGGGCCTCCTTGCTTTTCCTCAAGACACTCCATCTCCCTCTCCTTGGAATTTCCACTGCCTCTCTCTCACTCATTCATAGAATTTTCTCTCTTCATTGCTACCTCCTGATTTGCTTCAAGTCCCAGCTAAAATTTCATCTTCTATATCAGATGTTCCCTAATTCCCCCTTAATGTTAGTGTTTCCCCTCTGTTTTTGCCTCCATTCCTAGTAAACTGACCTGTTAGCCATTCCTCATATATTGTTTTTGTATCTATTGAATCCCATCTCCCACCACCATTTATAAAATATCAGTTCCTCATGTCCAGTTTATATTCCTACCATAGGGTCTCACACATAGTAGGTTCTTCATGAATTGCAGTGAATTGAGTTCAAAGGAAATTTTGCTCTCTCTTTAGACACAATATGCATTGAACTGAATTGAAAGGAAATTGATTCTTCTCTATCTCTAAACATAATAACAATTAACTTCAAAAAATTAATCCACCATTAAAAAAGTTGCTGAAGTTTTGCTTTGCTGTAATGATTTATTTTTTGTCCAAATAAAAGTGTCTCATATTTCATTTAATTCATTAGATTTTAATTATAAATTTACTTTTGTTCAAATAATTTTATAGGTTTGTTGTTGGAAGAAATATTGAGAATAATCGGCTTATTATTTTAACTATTAAGTTGACTATCAAGTTGTCCTCATAGCATGACTCTTCAAAAATAACCTCCACCTAACCATGATTAATTTGGTTATGCTTTTTCTCCCGATGACTTTAAAAAGTCAATTAGTTATAGTAAATAGAATAATGAAATCATCCCTAAATATTCTGAAGCAAGTGCAAAATTAATTTCATAAATCAAAATAGATGATTACTTTAGAATTAATATTATTAATCTCATCAAATGAAACTTAAATTTATCTGTAAGTTGTAAAGAATATGTGTGAAGTATGTACTAGAAATGAGGGGGGAAAATGGTTAAATTTACTTTTCCCATCTAGCAATTTAAGTAGAATTGACATATCAAATTTCTTCTTTAATGTTAAAAATCATATTTTATTTATATTTTTACTTTTAATATCTTAATTAGGAAGAATAGATTTCTTAGGTAAGTGGAATTATCATTTCTATGTGAATGAGGAGTGCTAAATTGCTATTAGTGAACCTAAAAATACTTCATTTCCAGAATAACTCCAATAAGGTACAAGTTTCCAAACACACCCTATACACCTTTCCCACTTTATTTCCCTACATATGCCCTTTAGGGTTCTCATTGAGTAACAATTCTGGTTTATAAATGTAAATTAATGTCTCTAAGTGGTCTTCAGTCTAATTTTTCAGCTTGATTCTGACATTTGATGCAATAATTTTTTTTGTATGTGCAATATGAGAATAAGATAATGTGATAAATAGTTAATTGACCAGGGAAATATTATCTTAAGCACTGCTGTAAAACTTGTAATCACCTAAAGCAATGCCATATTTGGGTTTTAACTTGAGCTTGTAGTGACTGCAGCCTGATTGAGGATACTGTTCTTTAATCCATAGACTTCTGACTTGGGGTACTGTGGTAGACTGGGTTCACCTTTTATTTATAATTAATTACAATAATAATAGCTATGGTTTGTTGCTTATTTTGTGCCAGATTCTGTGCTAAGCAGTTTATGAGCTATCTCATTGGATCCTCACAACAACCATGGGAAGTAGGTACCCAATTTTGCAGATATGGAAACTGAAGTTAAGTGAATTGTTCAGGGTCACACAGCTAATAAATGTATGAGATCAGATTTGAACTCATGTCTTCCTAACTTCAGACCCAATGATCTGTCCCCAGCACCACCAAGCTTCCCCTAGATAAAATCTAACAATTAAATTCAACCACAAACATTCATTAAATGCCCTTTTATTCAAGGAACCCTTCCAGAAGCTGGGCCACAGAGACAAATGATGAACTATCCTTACCTCAAGCAGCTTTCATTCTATTGGAGGAGATACAGCTGATACTTAAAAATGAAGTGATTTTAGTAGAGTATTAAAATCTGGGGAAGGGGGAAATCATGAATGTTTTCATAGAGGATATACCACCTGAGCTGAACACTGAAGCAAGCTAGAAAAGGAGATAAGAAGGAAGTTCATTTCTACCACGGGGAACAGCGTTTGTTAAGGCACAAAGCCAAGACATGACATGTTGAATCCATAGAACAGCTAATACATCACTTTGGCAGACACACAGAATGCATGAAGGGAAGCGATATAAAACGTTATTTGAAAAGTTATTGTGAGCTAGTTTTTGAAAAGCTTTGTATGTCAAATCTCAGAGGCTAATATTTTAGCTTAGAGGTGGTAATAGGGAATTACACAAGATTTTTGAGCAGTAGAGTGATATGGTAAGACCTGTAACTGAGGACTATTAATTTGTCAGTTTTAGGGAGAACATTTTGGAGACAGGAAACCCTGGAAGCAGATACTAATAGGGGTTCTATTGAAAAGTTCAGAAGAGAAATGATCAGGTCCTAAACTATAGTAGTGTTTATATGATTATTGGAGAGAAATGTGATACAGTGGTATGCAGGTACCAGCTCCTACTGGCTAGTGAGAGCTGATTGTTAAATTCTATGAAAATACTTGCTTTATTCCACAATTTAAAAACAAAATGAATAATTTTTTTAAAAAATTAAAAAAAAATTCATTGTGAGCATTCAGAGTTCTCCAAATGCTACAAATCAGAGATTTTATTATTTTATTGTTTATTTAGACTTAAGAAAGTGTTAGAGAAATTGTTAATAAGGTAGATTAAAATTTAAAAAAAATAGAGAATCTATTGTTCAACATTTGCCAGCACACGCTGGATATAAGGGTGAGAAATGTGTGAGTAGGGTTTTTAAGACTTGAATGTGGGATTATGGGATTTCAGAAAACCAGGATAGTGGTAAGTTATAGAGTTCTGTCTGGGGTATTTCTGGATATTTCTGAATTTTTTTCCAGGGGTCAATACCTTGGTTGCAGACAAGCGAACACATTTAGTTATCCTGTGTTTTTATTTTTCATTTCGTTTCAACCTCATTGACCAAATACATTTGAATGCTTTTCAGTTGTGTGTTTGCTTCTTCCATTTGTTTCCTTTTGTTCTTGCTTTTTGGCATCAGGGACAGGACTCCCTTTGTCTCCTGCCGTCCTCTGTCACGTAATCATTTGCCCTTTAAGATTCTGTGCCTACAGAAGTGTCACCTATTTAGGATCACAAAGAACCTGGAAGCAAATGGGAGAACTGTGGGAGGAGATTAGGTCAAATATGTTATTTGTTATGCTCCAAGCAGGCAGCTGGGTGGCACAGTGGGTAGAGTGCCAGGCCTTGAAGTCAGGAGGACCCGTCTTCCTGAGTTCGAATCTGGCCTGAGATATTTACTGTGTATTCTCGGGCGCTTAACCCTCTTTGCCTCAGTTTTAAAATTTTATTTTATTTATTGTTTTTGCAAAATGAGCCGGCAAAGGGCAAAGCACTCCAGCATCTTTGCCAAGAAACCCCCAAATGGGGTCAGACAGAGTGGGACACAACTGCAACAACTCAACAATGACAAATTGTAACAGACTAAAATCAATGGGACAGTAATTGATCAACAATGGCTTGTACTTTCTGCCCTGTGTCACGGAAAGAGCTTATCATATTAATGGAATATGCATGTAGCTATAAGAGAAAGTTAGCATATGATTTAGTTCTTTCGAAGTAAAAGGGAATATAGTAACTTTGTGGCTATGTGGTTCGTATTTGTTTTTTTATGCACAAATTATCCATGAATATCACCAACTTAAGCAGTTACCAGGTGATAGGTGAAGGGTTGATGACTTATGAGGGTGTATGGTATGGTGCTAAAAAAAGCCTCCTGACTCTGGGCTCAGAGGAACTGGATTCAAATCTTGCCTTGGGCATTGACTTCTAACCTTAGAAAGTCATTCAGCTTCTCTGGGCCTCAGTTTCTTCATCAATAAAAAGAGGAATTTGGACCAGATGGCCCCTGAGGTTTGCACCAGTTTTTAGTCTCTAATTTTAGGATTGCATCTCGCAAGATTAACTGTGTTATTACTGTTGTTTGTGCTATTAATCCTACCCAACTCTTTGTGAACCCATTTGGAGTTTTCTTCACAAAGACACTAGAGCAGTTTGCCATTTCCTTTTCCAGTACATTTTACAGATGAGGAAACTGAGGCAAACAGGGTAAAATGATTTGCCCAGGGTCACACAGCTAGTAAATGTCTAAGGCCAGATTTGAACTGAGGTCTTCCTGACTCCAAGCCTGGTGCGCTATCTATTAAATATAGCTGTTCCTAAGACTGACTATATCAAGTTTCAAACCAAGAATAATAGGACATTTGATGTATTAAGGAGAGAACATTAGTACCAAAATTATATGAAGCAAATCTTCAGATTGAGAAGTTAAATTGACCCTATAGACATAACAGAAAATCTCTAACTTAAAACACCAACAGAACACCAAAAGACACTGAGTGAAATGGGCAGAGATTAGACTTTTGGGCCTGGAAAGCCCTTGAGAAGTCACCTAGCCCAACCCAATCCTGAGAGTGGGAATCTTGACTACAATTCAGTGTTTATATTAATGTAATGGAAGAGGAATTATCTTCTCTGCCCCGCTCCCCATAGTTTATGTACAATTATCCCTTTCACATTGTGACTTTCTGCATCATGATTTCTTGGGTTGTCGTAAGAAATTAAATGACAATTTTGGGAGAGTCTTGTGGAAGCCATAGGCAACATGCAAAGGCTGGCAGACAGCACATAGCCTATGGCCAATACTTAACCCCATTTTTTTTTTTTGCTGCTTCTCAGAGTTTTTATTTTTTTATTTTATTTTATTTATTTTTTAATTTTTAATTAATTGATTTTTAGTTTTCAACATTCACTTCCATAAGATTTTGAGTTCCAGATTTTTCCCCCTCTTTCCTCTTCCCCCTTCCCCAAGACAGCATGCAATCTGATATAGGCTCTACGTATACATTCCTATTAAACATATTTTCACATTAGTCATGTTGTAAAGAAGAATTAGAACCAATGGGAGAAACCACAAGGAAGAGGAAACAGTATGCTTAATTTGGTGATATTCAGTGATAATTTGTGCATAAAATAACAAATATTAACCACAGAGTTACTATATTCCCTTTTACTTTGAAAGAACTAAATCATATGCTAAATTTCTCTTATAGCTACATGCATATTACATTAATATAATAAGTTATTTCAGTGACATAAGGCAGATATTACAAGCCATTGTAGCTCAATTAAAGAGAGCAAATAGTATGCTTTGATCTGCATTCAGACTCCATTGTTCCTTTTTTTTGGATGTGGATTTTCCATCATGAGTCTTTTGGAGTTGTCTTAGGTCCTTGCATTGTTGAGAAGACCTAAGTCTATTAAAGTTAGTCATCACACAATGTTGCTCTTACTGTGTACAATGTTCTCCTGGTTCTGCTCACTTTACTCACCATCAGTTCATGTCTTTCCAGTTAATCCAAATTTTACAATAGGGTACTGTAAACACCCCATAAAAGAAAAAAAATATTCTTCTCTGGTATGAAGAGAGGACCAAAAAATTTTGCACATCTTTTCTAGATCTAGGGGGTGCCCTGCCCCAAGCCCATGATGTGGAAGGGATAATTGTAGTTACAAAAAGCAAGGGATAGGTAATAGTGTTAGTGAGGGAATAGGGAAGGGAAATAAACTTTTATTTAGTTCCTATTATCTCCCAGGCAGTATCCTCAGTGCTTTTTATCTATACTATCTCATTTCATCCTCACAACAACCCTAAGACATAGTTGCTATTCTTATCCCTTTTCTATAGTGGAGGCAACTGAAAAAAACAAAGGTCAAGTGATTTTTTTTTCAGGCTTATACAGCTAGTAAATATCTGAAGCTGAATTTGAACTCATCTTCTCAACTCCCTGTAGCTGCCTCATAAGGTGATACTAATGTGATCGAGTTTCAAATTATGAGAGAATTTAAGGGAACTCTGAGAGAATTTAAGGGAAGCATCTCATTGGATGAACAAGAAGTGAACATTTTTTTGCAAGATTTTGGATTCTTAAGTTCTAGATGAGGTTAGGATTTCAAGTGATTACAGGGCAGGTAAAGACCAAGTGTAGCCTGTGAAGGAGAAAATGGAAATGGTGGGATAGAGGAGGAGATTTTCTTTCCACCACCATCTGTCTTCTGCTTTGAAGTGGAAGTTAACCAATGGGAGACACTGAGCTACAGACAAACACAGATATAGAGAAGTAAGCACTTAAGTGATGAAACAGCTTGGAGGAGTCCGATCACTGGCTACTGAGATGAGAGAGAGTGCTTTGGACTGAAGGGAGAGTTGGCTTTGTTAATTGATTCAAGCTGGTGGGAGCAGACTCCTCTGAATCCACCTGAGCAAACTGTCCAGTATAGACACTTCACACAGTGAGGAGCTTTGTGAGCGCTCCACTAGGAAAGAAAGAACTTTTAGGACATAAAAATAGGTGTCAAAATGTGGGCCACATGACTCCCAAGTTTGGCCCAAACCAGATTAAAATATCATTAGGAAATATTTAAGAAAATAACAAAAAATTAAAAAAAACCCTCATAGATAACCTTACATTTTAAGTGAATTCTGTACGCCATCCATAAAGGACTTTATGTATGCTTTAGTGGCCCTTGTTTCTATCTGGTACTAGTGACCTGGAATATCAGAGAAGTAAATATCTTTGACCACATGTATAACCTACTTGTGCGCCTCACTTCCCCCTGTAGTCTAAGTTTCTTGTTACTTTCCCCATGTATAGACATATTGTATTTATTAATGGAAGAGTACATCCCAGGGTTATGGGGAAAGTTACATTGTGATTTTAGTGATGCCATTTCAGTAAATGCCTTTACTAAGAGATAAATTTATCTAATGGCAGATTACTATTGGGAAAAACACTGGTTGGGACTTCTGAGTTACAACTTTAACAGTGAGCATGCCCAGGATATCCCCTGCTCATTGAACCTCTTGTAGTTATTGACTGAATGCTCATGAATGTGTGCAGATTGGGGAAGGAGCTACTAACACTAGACACAGCAGAAGTTCCTGAGTACTCTGTCATTTCTATAATTTGCTACTCTGTTAAACCATTTGTTAACTTCTCACAGCCAAGATGGTGGCATAAACAAAAAATTGCCTTAAAGCTCCCATATTCACCTCCAAACAGCCCTAAAATAGTGCCTCCAAACAAATTCTGGAACAGCAAAACCAACAAAAAAGATGGGATGAAACAATCTTTGAGCCTAAGAAACTTGGAAGATTGGCAAGAAAGGTGTGTCTAACTCAGGTAAAAGGAGAATATAGTCCAGGACAGGAAGCGTTCAAGTAATCCATCAGGAAGCCCCACCTCAGCAAACCAGTGGTAGATCCTGAGCCCCAGTGCAGTGGAGTAGGCAAATACCAGCACCAGGATCCCCCATGTACCTGAGCATAGTAAGGAGAATGGGCAGACTGCAGTTCTGGGAACCCACACATGCTTCAGTATACCCCCTGGCAAACAGGTAGAAGCCAACCCTATGGGTATCTAAGGAAACAGGCAGCTGCCAACTGTCAGACTTTCATGTGCTTCAGTGTATCTTTGGAGAAACACAGAAACAACCCATTACCCTCAGCACCAAATAAGCGGGAAGACCTCTATGACCTCTATCATCACCAACCATCCCTTTAGAGCAGCACCAGACATGAGGGTTTCTTGTGGACCTCAGGGCAATATCAGAGTAGCACCAGGTAAGCAGCCAGGACCTACAGCACCTGGAACAAGAAGCCTGAAATGGTATCCAAGGAGCAGAGCTCAAATTAAAAGAAAAAAGTTCAAAAAAGATGAGCAAAAGCCCCTGAAAACCCAAAAAACAACAGCAAGAAAAGAATCTGACCAGAGAAAGTTATGGTGACAGGGGAGATTAAGATACCAACTCAGAAGAGGACAATAATGTCAAAATACCTGTGGGGGGAAAAAAACAAATAAAAATAGGAAGTGGTCTCAAACCCAGAAAGAATTCATGGAAGAGCTCAAAAAGGAGCTTAAAAATTATATAAGAGAGGTAGAAGAAAAATTGGGAAAAGAAATGAGAATGATTTAAGAGAATTATGAAAAAAAGAGTCAACAGCTTGGAAAAAGAAAAAGAATTACTTAAAAAGTAAAATTAGCCAAAAAGAGATACAAAAATCCACTGAAAACAACTCATTAGAAAGTATAATTGGCCAAATAGAAAAGAAAGTACAAAAGGTAATTGAGGAAAACAACTCCTTAAAAATTAAAATTGGTCAAGCAGAAGCTAATGACTCCATGAGACATCAAGAATCAATGAAATAAATTCTAAAGAATGAAAAAAAAAATAGAAGAAAATGTAAAATACTCATGAGAAAACAACTGACCTGAAAAATAGAGCCAAGAGTGACAATATCAGAATCGTCAAGGAGGGTGGCCTAGCAATACCAGATTTTAAACTACATTATAAAATAGTAATCATCAATACTGTCTGGTACTGGCTAAGAGATAGAATAGGGTATCAGTGGAATAGATTAAGTACACAAGACACAGTAGTCAATGACCTAGTATTTGATAAATACAAAGACCTCAGTTTTGGGGATAAGAATTCATTATTTGATTAAAAAAAACTACTGGAAAAACTGGAAAACAATAGTACATAAGCTAGGTATAGACCAATACCTCACACCATTTACCAAGAAAAGATGAAAATGAGTGCATGATTTAGACATAAGGGGTAACACCATAGGTAAATTAGAAGTGCAAAGAATGCTCTAACTGTCAGATCTATGGGGAAGGTAAAAACTCATGACCAAACAAGAAATAGAGAGAATTATGAAATGTAAAATAGATAATTTTGTTTGTATTAAAAGCTTTTGTACAAACAAAACCAATGTGACTAAGGTTAGAAGAAAAGCAGAAAGCTTGGAAGCAATCTTTACAGCAAATATCTTTGACAAAGGCCTCATTTCTCAAATATATAAAAAACTGAATGAAATTTATAAGAATATGAGCCATTCCCTAATTTATAAATGGTCAAAGGATATGAATAGACAGTTTTCAGATGAAGAAATCACAACTGCCTATAGTCACATGAAGAAGTGCTCTCAATCTCTTTTGATTAGAGAAATACAAATTAAAACAACTGTGAGGTACCACCAGAGACCCCTCAGATTGGCTAATACGACAAAAAAGGAAAATGATAAATGGGAACTGATCTAACCGTTTTGGAGAGCACTTTAGAATTATGCCCAAAGAGCAACCAAACTGTTGATAACCTTTTGATCCAGGAATACCACTACAAGGTCTGTATTCCAGAGAGATCATTATAAAGGGGAAAAGGACCTACATATTAAAAAATATCTTTATAACAGCCCTTTTTGAAGTGTGAAAATCTTGGAACTTGAGGGGATGCCTATTAATTTGTGGAATGGCTGAACAAGCTGTGGTATATGAATGCAGGGGAAAATTATTGTGCAGTAAGAAAAGATTTCAGAAAAAACCTGGAAAGACTTGTATGAATTTATGCAAAGTGAAATGAGCAGAACAATAAAAACAGTGTACACAATATTAGCAATACTGTGCGATGACCAATGATTCAGGTTCTTTTCTGCAACACAATGATCTAAGATAAGTACAAAGGACTCATTAAGGAAAATGCTATCCACATCCAGATAAGGAAGTTATCAACACTGACAGTAGATCAAAACATATTTTTTCACTTCATACTCTTTCATATTTTTTTCCTTATTATCTGTTTCTTCTTTTATAACCTTGATTAATATAGAAATGTGTTTTCTATGACAGCATATGTATAACCTATATCAAATTGCCTACTATTTTAGAAAGAGAGGAGTAGAGGGAGAGAGGGAAAAAATGTGGAACTCAAAATCTTGTAAAAATGAATTCTAAAAATTGTCTTGATATGTATTTGGGAAAAAATAAAGTACTATTAAAAAAAAACAGTTGGGTTTTATCTTCCTGTGTGAAGTCATCCAGCTGGTAATTATACCAATATTTTCTGAATTTTATCTTAGGAACTCTCTTTCTCTCTATCAGAAATATAGAAGAACCCAGAAAACCATAATCACAGGAACACCATTTTTGACACAACTAGCAATTGTTTGACTAGCAATCAAATAAAGAGTATAATGTCCTTCACAGCTCCCAATAACTTTTCAGTTTCCTAGAGAAAGGGATAATAACAATAACAAGCATCTTGTTAACATATAATCACCCAAATAAAAAGGGT
The DNA here is from genome assembly GCA_028627135.1 of Pseudochirops cupreus. Classification (NCBI taxonomy): domain Eukaryota; kingdom Metazoa; phylum Chordata; class Mammalia; order Diprotodontia; family Pseudocheiridae; genus Pseudochirops; species Pseudochirops cupreus. Next base: position 334,066,896 of record CM053582.1, on the reverse strand, counting down.
ATTTTCAGAAGATTCCCATTTATTCTCACCATACCCAAGCAAGGAGAATGAAATGAAAGGACATTCATCCCATCCAAGTGCTCATATAGCATAACAGTATGGTTGTGAAAGTTTAAAAAACATTCCATGATTAATTGTCTCATGTAACCTGATTAATCAGTTTAAATATATTCCAGTCTACTCCCTTATAATATTTGAGGATGGTAGCCAGGAATATAAGGGCAGTTACATGGTGCAATGGATAAAGTGCCAGTCTTGGAGTCAGGAAGACCTGAGTTCAAATGTGAACTTAGACACTTATGAGCTATGTGACCCTGGACATATCACCTAATCCCGTTTGCTTCGGTTTCCTCACCTATAAAATAAACTGGAGAAGGAAATGGCAAATCACTTTAGTATCTTTGCCAAGAAAATCCCAGATGGGCTTACAAAGAATCAGACACAAACAACTGAACAACAGCCAGGAATATCCATGCTATTTGGTGTTCAAGAAATGCATTAATCAATTTAAAGAGTTTAATAGGGATGGTTTGAGCACAAGCAAGGTGGGATTTTTGTTGTTGTTTTCTTCTTGTTGTTGGAATTTAGTTTCTCAGACTCCGGCTAAATTGTAAATATCTGAAAGATTAATCTCCTTTGAATCCTGATAATTCACAGCTGTGTTGAGTCAGGCAGGTTTCATGCCTTTTGACTCCGAGCCAATCAGGGGCCAAATCTTTGTTATATGTTCTGGGAGGCTGGCATTTTGCTTTGGGAACTCACTCTTGAGAAGGATCCTTTGATTCCCTGGTCGAGCCTCTGAGTAGCCATATGTTCAGAGCCCCACAACTGCTTAGATTAGATGTCTGTGCTCCCTCGATCCAGTTATGTATGTAAAGTGTATAGCAATATTGCTTTACTCAGACAGTTGGAGCCCTATCTGTTGATCATAGTGCTAATTTTTCTGTTTGTATTTTCTCCAAGTTCAGGGTGCTGACCTTTCCCCTAAACTAGTGAATATAATTAAAAGTAGGCTCATTAACCCCTTTAAAGCTGTCTTTCCTCTATAAAGCAGATCAAAAAAACCTGTGCTAGCAAACCATCCTGGGTGCATCACAATGCACTATTACAGATGGTCAGCCATCATACATAGTCATCCCCTCGAGAACTCTTCATCCTGAGCTCCAGGCTTTCATCTAATGCATAAAGGCAGCTTGATTTGGTGAAAAGAATGCTGGATTCAAAGTCAGAGAACTGTAATTAAAATCCAAGCTCTGTCATTTACTGCCTTTGTGACCTTTGACAAATTATTTTCTTCTCTTGGGGCACTTTCCTCATTCACAAAACAAGAGTGTCTGATTTGATGTTCTCTAAGATCCTGGCATTAGGGGGTTGGTTGGTCAAGAGAGTTCCTAGTTCAACCTTATGAGTTTACAGGGTGTTGTGAACCTTTGTTTGGGAAGCTGATTATTTTCCCCTGTTGAGTATATGGACAACTTCACTCAGAGAATTGGGAAATATTTATTGTCAGCACACCTGTTGACTTCTCATTGAAGATGTGGAACTCTCTTTAGGTCTCATTAAATGGCCATTAGTTGGCTACATCAGACTACTGTGGATGGGAACTACCACTTCATGCTGGGCATATAACAGACAAAATCAATTGTAAAGTTAGTCTTTTTCACTTTATGGAGAGGTCCTGAGAAACCTACTTGAAGACTGGAGAGCAATCAAGTTAAAATCAAATCTAGGTCCCTGTGCATGTATAAACTGTGCTCCCTGGGGAGCTCACCTTTCTTATAGCACAGACACTAAACATTATCACTCCCCACCCCCTAACCCCCAAACATTTTCCCTATTACCATAGAGGACAACACCACCATCCCAGTTCCTCAGATTTGTCATCTGGGTGTCATCCTTGGTTCCTCGCTATCTCTTACTCATCCATATCCTAACTGTTGCCGTGACTTGTTGATTTTGTCTTTGCAACATCTCTCAAAAATGCTCCCTTCTCTTCTCTGATACTGGCACCACCCTGGTGCAGGCCCTCATCAACTCATTCTTGGGCTATTACAATAGCCTGCTGGTGAGTCTGCCTGTCTCACATCTCTCTCCACTCCTCTCCATTCAGATACCCACATGATTTTCCTAAAGGGATGTCAACCATGTCACCCCCTATTCTTCACTCCATCAATAAACTCTCGTGGCTTTGTATAACCCCAGGATCAAATACAAAATCCTCTCTTTGGCATTAAAAGTCCTTGGTAACCCAGCCCCCTCCTACTTTTTCAGTCTTACTTTACTATTTTACCTTATTCATGATAATGGACCCTTTAGTCTAGTGATAGTGCCATCCTTGCCATTCCATCAACAAGACTTTCTATCTCTTGCCTCTGTATTTTCCTTGGCTGACACCATGCCTGAATGTTCTCTCTTCTCATCTCCTCCTCATGTCTCTCTGGCTTCTTTCAAGTTCCAACTTCTTTAAGAAGCTTTTCCTAATTCATATTAATTCTAGTGCCTTCATTCTTTTTTAATCTATCCTGTATATAGCTTATTTGTACATATTTATTTGTTTGTCTTCCCCATTGGATTGTGAGTTCCTTAAAGGCAGGTAATATCTTTAGCCTTTTTAAATATATCCCCAGAAATTAGTACAGTGCTGAGGACTGTATTATATTAGATGTTTAATAAATGTTTATTTTCTGACTGACTAGGACATTTATGAGTGAATGAGTCTTTTAGCATATTCAGTTCAATGAACATTTATTACATGTCTACTGTAGGCAAAGTACTTGTGCTAAGGAATGGTAATACAAAGACAAAAACTAAAAACCTTAACATGAAGTGGTGGCTCCAAAGCACAACTTATTCATTCATAAAATATGGACATAAGATATGTAAATAGAAGGCAATTTGAGTAATAAGAAGGCAATAAGAACTGAGAGAAACAGGGCAGTCTTGGCAGATAAGATGTTACCAAAGCTGAGTCTTAGGGAACAGAATGCTTGTAATAGGCAAAGATGAGGAGGCTGTGCACTTCCAGAATGGGGAATGGTTTCTAAAATGCCTAGAGGTGGGAGATACAATGTCAGGTTCCATAGCTTGTCATCTCATGTGACAAAAAACTAAAGTGACTGACAAAGAGTACTATGAAGTAAGTATGGAAAGGTACATGGGAGTTAGATTATGGAAGGCTTTAAATGGAAGACCCAGGAGTTTGTCTATGATCCTAGAGTCAGCAGGGAAACACTAAAGATTTTTGAGTATGGAAATGATATTCTTCATTTTGTACCCTCAGGGACTTTATTCTGGCAATTTCATGATGTATGGATTTCACAGGGGAGAGCAAGGATCAGGGAGATCAATGAGAGACATTCCAGGTGAAAGGCAATGAGGACCTGAACTAAGGTGGCAGCTATAGACACGTGTTCATATCCATAGGTCTATGTCAGGATTGAGGAAGCATCTTGGTTAAAAATATGTATTTATACCTTTTCTTCACCTTAATTTCCAATTGTTGTCCCTCTTCTCCCTTGTCAGGGAGCCACTCCTTATAACAAAATATAGCAATAGAGAAAAAGGCCATCCAACAGAACTCATCAATTTTATCTTCTGTGTTTGACTTCATGTGTAGTGTTTCACACTCATAGTCCCCTGCTCGGCAAAGAAGAGAAGAAGGTGCATTGTCTCATCTCTGATTTGGTCATTGTAATTGAATAGCATTGTTTCCTCTTTTTGCTGATTTATTTTGGTGTAATCACTGTGTATATTGCTTCCCCAGTTCTGCTTTATTTCCATTTTTGTCAATTCATTTGTCTTCCCAAGAAGAGTCTCAATAAATAACCTCACATTTAATTAACATATCGTTGCACTGATATCCTTATCTAATAAATGGAATGACTGAACATCTTAATGTTTATAATAACTATGAAGAAAATGTTGTACATAGTAAAAAATGCACTAAATATGAGGAAAACATTTCCTGAAGTTTACAAATGTCTATGTGTATGTATGTATGTATGTATGTATGTATGATTTTGTGACTAGAGCTGTCTTCCCAAAAAATAAGACAGACTAGCCAGAGGTGGTGCCACACACATATATTCCCTGCTACTAGCAGGGCTGAAGCTGGTGGATTGCTTGAGCTCAGGAGCTCCGAGTTGCAGTAGGATGAGACAATTGGGTGTCTGCACGAAGTCTTGCTGGGAAGGGGAGGTAAAGAGAGATATGTGAAGCTGCTTAGAAAGGGGCAAACTAGCCCAAGAGCATGAAACTGAGGAAGTGAAAGCTCCTGTGATGATAAGTAGCAGGATTAGGACAGTAAGTGGCTATTCCACTCCAACCTGGGAGAGAAAGTGAGAGTCCAGTCTGAAATTAAAAAAAAAAATGGGAGAAGATAGATCAAGAGATGGGAAACCTTCAAAATTTGAATCTCTGACAATGCAATTGTAATTATCCCACCTTTGTCTTCAGGATTCAACTTGGACATTACCTTCTAGATCAGCAGTTCTCAACCTGTGGGCTGCGACCCCTTTCGGGGTCGAATGACCCTTTCACAGGGGTTGCCTAAGACCATTGGAAAACATATATTTCCGCTGGTCTTAGGAACCAAGATACCGTTCCTCTATCTGTCTCCAGGAGGGTCCGCCCACATGCAGATACACCCACATATGAATGTTAAAGGGTCGCAGCATTAGGAAGGTTGAGAACCACTGCTTTAGATGTAGCCTTTCCCAACCCTTCTAGTTGCTAATTCTCTCATTCCCAAATTACCTTATACTGACGCCCTTTTTCTGTGTGTATGCTCACATGTGCATTTACATCCCTCTTTGTCTCATCAGTTAGGGAGTAAGAATTGTTTCATTCTTTGTATTTGTGTCCCTGGTACCCAGTATAATGCTTAGCACATTGTTGTTGTTGGTTCTTTGTTTTAGAACAGTGGTTCTGAATCTTCCTAATGCCGTGACACTTTAATACTCACATGTGGGTGTATCTGGGTGTATCTGCATGTGAGCTGACCCACCTGGAGATGGATAGAGGAGCGGTGTCTTGGTTCCTAAGACCATCAGAAATATGTGTTTTCTGATGGTCTTAGGCGACCCCTGTGAAAGGGTCATTCGATCCCCGAAGGGGTCATGACCCACAGGTTGAGAACCACTGTTTTAGAAGCATCCTAGTGATATCAGAGGTGATGACTTACATGTGAATTTGATTTAAATGAAGCAGAGATGTGCAAAGTTGTCAGCCTCACTGTCTTTTCTAGGACAACTGGTGATATTGGCACATAGTACATACTTAATAAATGAACGCTGACAGTAACAGCCATGTTGTGTGAGGACCAACTTTGATAGACCTAGCCCTTCTCACCAATGCAAAGATCTGACACAGCTCCAAAAGACTCATGATGGAAAATGCTGTCCACATCCAGAGAAAGGACTATGGAGTCTGAATGCTGATCAAAGCATACTATTTGCTCCCTTGTTGTTATTGTAGTTTCTTTGTTGTGATTTCTCCCATTGGTTCTAATTCTTCTTTACAACATGACTAATGTGAAAATGTGCTTAATATGATTGTATATGTAGAGCCTGTGTCAGATTGCATGCTGTCTTGGGGTGGGGATGGGGGCCTGGAGGGAGAGAAAATTTAGAACTCAAAGTCTTACGGAAATGAATGTTGAAAACTAAAAATAAATAAATTACTTAATTAAAAAAACACCAACTGTTGATTGGTTGATGCTTAAGAGGAAGGCAACTAAAGAAGCCAATGTAGCTGTGCCTAGAACTCTTCAATGAACACAAACACTTTTTAAAATGTGTGAAAGAAGGAAGAAGCTGCAAGAGACTTGTTGGCGTCTATAAAATTAGCGGCATAAAGGTTAAAGCGCAGCCTGAATGAACAAGTGCTTATGGAAATACTGAGAAGGAGTAGAAAGGGAAAACTACTTGGGATAGATGATATAACATTCATAAGAGAGCAAGAAATGCAAAATTATTCGGATGCTCTACTGTTTCAGTCTTTTCCATTCATGAATACGCTTTAAGGAAATTAAGGGGTAGAACAAATCTAGTTAAAGGAAAATTTTTCCAAAAGCAATTGAAATCCCAGGTAAAAGGACATAATAATAAAAGAGTACCTGGCTATTTTGAGGTCAAGCCTTTAGATCTAAATGAATTATATGGCCAAACACTGAAAGAACTTGAAGATGTGATTGGAGGACATCGGCTAATAATCTCCAGTCCTGGAGATTGGGAAATATGGCAGAAAACCAGCGATACTGGTCTACATGTGCCAGTATATAAACAGGGGACATGGATGGATTCTAGAAATAACACACCAATCAATAGGCATACGGTGTATCCCTGTCTTGACAGTCAGGCTAAACCAGATTGAGGGTAACCAATGGGCCATAAAGCTGTTGGCAAATTAGGAGGGGGTCTGCCCTAAGCATATAAATGTAAAGACTTCCCCCAGTGGAATGGGCAAATGAGAACAATTTGTTCCAATGACCATGAAGGTGACTGAAACAGACACTGTGGAATGCTTACACCTTGGTCAGACATCCAAGACACCAAGGTCATCCACTGCAACCTGTGCCATCACCAGTGAACGTGATTTCTGTCTTGCCACTGAACTTTGATGACTCTGGAAGACTGTGGGATTGACAACTTTGTGTAACTCTGCCTCACTTAAATCCAATTCATGTGCAAATTAAGACATTACCCTCATGATGTCATTGGTCCCCTTTGAAGGACAAATAACAACAAAGAATTCTTATGAAAAAATATGTTAAGTGCAATTTTTTTGGGGTACTTCAGGAAGCATCTTACAGATTGCCATGGTGAGCTTGAATAGATTGTAGAGTGGTACTTATTGAGAACTAAGCACCAAAAATGATTTTAAAATGACTTTTCTGTAGTAGGCCTACTCCTAATTGGTCCTTTTCCTATATAGTTTAAGATGCCATGATCTCCTCTCACATACCACAGTTCCTCATGACACTTTTCAGATGGGATTTCCTTTTTTAGTGGCTTTTTAATTTCTTCAAAATTAACTCCCTCCATAGCCTTTGTATCAGATGCTTTTCTTTTGGCCTAACTTCAGATTCACTGGTAGAGTAACAATTACAGACAATACATAAGGTTAGTCAGCAACCTTTCTTACATTGCCTTTCTTTGCTGTACCCCATTCTAAAGTTGCTAAATTATAGGTCAGGTACCTCCCATGAGGCTCTGAATTCTAGAATTTATGCTTTACAGAAACAAAAGCAACAAACACAAACTATTTGCTAAACTACACAATCTATTAGTTATATATTACTTATCCAACATATTCTTTTTCTCCTTCCCCATGATACTCATGATAGTCATGATACTCAAGATTGCAAAGTCATGTCACCATAGTCTGTCATGCAAACAAAAATTTTAGACTGTATTCTCTTAATTCCTTAAGACTTGCAAAATACTTTCTTAATAATTTTTCATTTGATTTTCATTACAACCCTATGTGATTAAACATTATTCCCTTTTTACAGATGGGGAACTTTGATTACTTGGAAAGCAAATTAAGAAGTTGTCTTACCTTACATGGCTAGGAAAAGTTGGCAGAAGATTTGATATTTTTGATCTTCTGACTCCAATTTACAGCTTTTTCAATCATACCTTGCTCTTGAAAGCATAACCACAATCAAAGGATAGTAGTTATGTGGAAGTATATATTGACTTAATAGGAACTAGTTTCTAACAGTGACAGCTGTACAAAGATAAAAGCAGTTGTCTTGGTAGATAGTGAATATTCCAGTACTATGAACCAAAGTTAAATGACCACTTGTTAGGTATTCTATTGAAGACATTCTTGTGATGATTCAGTGAGTGAATGAATGAGTGCATGAATAAACAAATAAATGAAAAAGTATATACTAAGGTATAACTAGGTTTCTTTCATTGCCGATTTATATAAATACAAGATTGGATGATCACAAAATTTCAATAATTTTTTCGTCATAAGAAATGTAGCCATGAGATTTAATATTTCTGTAGTAATTTTAAACTTTTTTTCTTCTTCAGCTGACGAATCTCATAGAGACATTTGACTGGCTCTTCACTACTGTGTCTGGGCAGTGTAAATAAGAAAAACTTAAAAATTTTTTAAATGGTAAGACACAAGGGAAATCATTTAAAGGATTAATATAAGTATGTAAATAGATATAATAGCATCACATGGATTTCTGGTGTTGCAAAATCTTATGTGTCCCTTGTCTGCCAACATTATAGTACAGGGGAAAGAAAGGGTGCTGGATTTGGAGTCAAGTGAGTTTCAAATCATTTTCCCTCTCTGAGCCTCAGTTTTCTCATCTGCAAAATTATTTCTAAAATTCCTTTAATCAATCAGTCAGCAAATATCTATTGAGTATTTATGTGCCTCTTAGTTTTACTTCAGCTTTTCTGGTCCTCAAAACCATGTCTCAGCTCATTTCTCATCATGGAACTCCCTTCAGCTCCTGTGGCCTTTTTGCTTTGAAATGTCCAACCACCATTCTGTAATATCCCTCTACCAGAGTGACTCTCTTCTTCCATTGGTGAGTTCCCTCTGGGGTCTCCATTTTGTGGAGAGACTGTGACCAATCAACCTTTATTGTCCTCCTGGCTGTGATTCTGACTTCCTAGGCTTTAAAAGCGTGCCTTAAATATAATCTCATCTGGGAATTTTTCTCAGATTTTGGGATCTACTATCTCTGACTACTAATGTCTAATCTTCAGAGCCTTCTCTTACTGGAATTTCTTGCCACCAGGCCAGGGCCCTTCTCCTGTTGGTATCTTCCTTCATCATGTGTGTGGAGGGTTCCAAGCCAGACAAACTTCACTTCCCTTCTGGCTCTGCTCATGATTTTCTGGATTTCACAACTACGTTCCCTTTGTGCTTCATACCCGCACCTTACTTACTTGACTGCTGTGTGTATGTATACTTATATATAATGATATAAGTATATATCATTAAGTGCTGTATACTGTATATTGTCTCCATCCATTTGAATCTAATCTTCTCATATGCAAGGAATCGCTTTCTTTTTGCTTTTTATTTTTATCTCTAACACATAGAATAGTGTCTGGCCCATAGTGAGTACCTAATAGCTATATACTTGCTGTCTGCCTAAGCACCTACTATGTGTCCAACTCTTTGTGACCCCATTTCGGATTTTCTTGGCAAAGTTAAGGGAGTGGCTTGCCATTTCCTTTGCCAGCTTATTTTACAAATGAGGAAACCGAAGCAAACGGAGTAAAGTGACTTGCCCAGGGTCACACAGCTTTTTACCTGTCTTTGAACTTAGGAAGATAAGTCTTCCTGACTCCAGGTCCAGCACTCTATCCACTATGCCACCCAGCTGTCCTTAAACATTGTGCTATGTGCTAATAATACAAAGATAAGAAAGAAATAATCTCTGCCTTTAAGGATCTTATATTGTATTGGAGGAGATAACTGTACACATGTAAGCATATCAAAGAGAGAAACAAATGAAACAGAAGGTAATTGGGGTGAGGGAAGGAACCAACATCTGTTTAGAATCAGGAAAGGTGCTGCAAAGAAAGTGCTACATGAGCTGACCTTTAAAAGCGAAGAGGGCTTTCCAGTACAAGAGCATGGGGTTGGTAGATGAAGTGCCATATGTGAGGAACAACAAGGGCATAGGTCTCTAAATCTTCTAATCCATAATGTGATTTTTCAAAATGATTATATGACCACAAGTTTACTTGATGATCAGTGTAGATGCTTCTCTCTCCATCCTACTCCTTAAGTCTTTAGATCTGTGACATCAGATGAAAATATGCAGCTGGTATGCATCAGTGACTACATTTTATCATTGGCTAGAGGGTAAGTGCATGGAAGAAAATGAAGCTATTAGGAGCGTCTTGTTGCAAACAGGCTTAATACAAATTGTTTCTCTTTCCTAGGCCTCAGTTTCTTCACTTGTAAAATGAAGGTGTTGGACAAAATGACCTCTAAGGTTGCATCTAACTCTGACAGTCTAAGACAGTGTTTCTCAACCTTCTTGATGCTGCGACCCTTTAATACAGTTCCTCATGTTGTGGTGACCCCCATCCATAAAATTATTTTCATTGCTACTTCATAACTGTAATTTTGCTACTGTTATGAATTGTAATGTAAATATGTGATATGCAGGATGTATTTTCATTGTTACAAATTGAACATAACCCACAGGTTGAGAACTGCTGGTCTAAGACTTAAAGTGTGTTCTGACACAGAGGAAAAAATGCCTTTGAACCTGTCTTTTATCTCATTTTTTTCTATAACAGCCACCTTACAGGAAATAATTGGAAAAGGTAATTGGTTAGAACCACTCCTAAACTGTGTAGTAGGAAAAAATAAATACAATGAAATTATTACATTCGTTTGCAGGGCTGCTGTTGTGATAATTAAGGAGACAAAGGAATATTGTACTTAGCCTGAAATGTGGGGAGGAGGAAGAGGTTGAACTGAGAGATCAAATGAAAGCCATAAGAGTAAGCTCTGATAATACAGTCAACTTGTATCAACATATGTTTTCACTTAACTGGGTAAAGCTTTTTAATGATGGTGTCTCCTTACTATTTATAGTCATTGCTTTCTTGTTTGGATTGCAGCATTTTAAATAAATAGATCTTTATTGGATTATGGCTTTAAGAAAGCTGTCTGACAGACCAAGCAGCTCAACAGATCAAGGTACAAGAAATTGTAGAAGTGATTGGAATTATGAGTTTTGGATTATAATTTATTAGTTATGGGACAGTTGGGGCCTCAGGAGTTCTCTTAGAGGTTCAACTTGGTAGCCAGAGAGACATAAAAGGAAAAACTTTCCACGGGAGCTCTCCCCTTTTCCACTGGAAGAGAAATGAGATTAAAAGGCAAGTTTTATGATGTTGTCACAAGAGCTAAGTTTTTTGGCTTATGCTCCATTTCATTTATTTTTCCCTTGGCTTTGTTTCCATTTAACCCTTCCTCTGTACTTGAAATAGCATAGCAACCCTTTCTTGTTCCCACTGAGCTATTGCAGTCGGAGATCACAATGGATCCCAGGAGAATTAAAAAAGCAAGTTCCATTGTGCATGCTTCCTTCAGGGCTGTTGGTTCAATTTCAGGGTCAATTTGATCTTAATAGTGACCTATAGTCATAATCAGTCAAAAACCCATGAATTACAGATAGGTGTACATATCATAGAAATGCTGTATTTTGTCTTGTTCAAAAACTTTAATAGAAAGGCCTTGAAAAGGAGTCCAAAATCTGTAGAAAATACCTCTTAATAAAGGGTAGTTTTTGAGAAAATACAGTGTTGTCTGTGTAGTCTGCTGTATTGCAAACACTTTAATTTCAGAGCACGTGGATATCAAAGACTAAAGATATTCAAAAGGGAACCATAAATTAGCCTTAATGAGTAGGAGAGTAAATCAGGCTCAGATTCTTTGTCAGTGGTATGCTTATTCGTTCTTTTTAATTCCAGAGCCCAATTTTCCAACCTAAACTTCAGTGAGTAGCCCATATATGGGACAGGATGAGGGGCGGGCAGAAGAGGGTGTACTTAATTAGGTTCAGTAAATGGTTCTTTGAAAAAGACTTACATAAAGTAGTGTAATGCAGTACTGTACACAGAGTAGGATGTCATTCATGACAAGGAAATTTTGAGGAGAGAGGGAAGAAGACCAAGAAGTTTGATTAAACTGAGATGGCAAGAAGTGAAGATCAGTGATGTTCTACCAAGGACATGTGCTGCCGTGTGTGTGTGTGTGTGTGTGTGTGTGTGTGTGTGTGTATGTGTGTGTTCAGGGGATGTGGGGAGGGAATATCTGTGATTTCATTGGTGTGTGGAACCTTCTGCCTTGTAGGGAAATTTCCTCAAGCTATGCTAATGAAGAACTTACCTGAAATATACATCGTTTGTCAAAAATAAAACTCATTGTCCTTTCCCCAATCTCACTCCTCTACAAAAATCCTGTATTTCTGCACAAGCTACCACCACTTTTAAACTCTCTCTGATTCTAATATTTGATAATTAGGTGATCCATCTATTTGTCAAGGCCAACTCCTCCTTATGTGGCCTTGCTCCGATCTTCCCTAAGTTTTCCCTGGTTATTGGCCCTCAATTATACCTGCTTTTTCTCTAGGTTTTTTTTTTTTTTTGGTACCTTCTAATTTCCTGCCTCTGGCCTTTGAAAATCCCTAAGTCTTCCCATTAAATAAAAGCCAAGCCAAACCAAAATAAAACAAACAACAGTAACAAAAAACATTTATTGGTTCCTACTATCCCTTCAAGCTGCCATCCTGTGTCTCTCTCCTCCCCTTTTCAACCAGACTCTTAGAAAATGCTATCTATACTTATTCCCTCCACTTCTTCCCTTTAACTCATCCCTCATCCCTCTGCAATCTGGATTTTGCCTTCATCGAAATTACTAATAAATTTCTTAATTTTTTTATATGATGATATTTCTTCAGTTTTCTAGATGGATTTTCTGATAATTCACTTTCCTGGGTATTCTTCCACTCTTCGGCCTTCTTTGCTGATTTATTATCTACATCACACCCTCCAACTATCTGTTTCCAAAAATTCTATCCTGGACCACTCTTTTTCATTTTTCTCCTCCTCCTACTCTTTCTCCCCTCTTCCTCCTTCACATACTGTCTTTATACCAGTCATTCTTTGTTCCTGGAATGTACTCTCTCCTTATGCTCACTTTATAGAATCCCTCCTGTCTTTTAATATGCAACTCAAATACCACCTAAAACTGTTCCTGATTTCCCCCAGCTGCTGGTGCCATCCTCATTAATTACCTTATGTTTATTTTACATTTATTCTCTACCTGCTTACATGTGCATGTTGTCTTCCTCAATAGACTGTAAGCATTTTAAAGTATTCTTTCTTTTCTTTTTCCTTCTTTCTCTCTCTCTCTTTTTGTCTCTCTGTCTCTCTCTCTATCTCTCTCTCTCTATTTGTATCCCTAGCATCTAACAGTATCTGGAACAAAGTAGATATTTAATAAATGCTTATTGACTGATAGTGAATTACCTAGAGCATTGAGAAGTTAAATCCCTCACCAGGTTTCACTTAAATAATATGTATGAGTCTGGACTTGAGACCAATTCTTTCAGTCTCCATGCAACCTCCATGCTTCTAAAAACTTAAGTACAAATTTATTTGCTCGCACACCAGACACCTTGATAGGAGAATGTGGAGGCACTTTCCTAAAGTTAGCTGACTTTTTTTTTTTACCATGAAAGACCATCTGTTCTGTTTATGTACAAGAAGCCCACATGCTTTGTTTCCTATTCATGCTTCAAACCATGTTCTTTGTACCATTAGGATGAAAAAAATACTTCACTCTAGAAACCTGATTATAGTGCAGTCATTTTTAATGATTCATCTGGGAACAACTTTGGCAAGCAACACCTTTGAATTAGCAGCTCTTCTATACAAAAAGTAAGTAATAGAATTTCCATAAAATCTATAATCAGTTTTTCCTTCTTCCCTACTTTTTCCCAATGGGATGGGCTCAAAAACCTTTTATTCCATTGCTCTTGGCATTTGGAACAACCTTCTTGCATTTCTCTGCCTCATTGAGTTTATCTTTTCTCTTTAAATATTTCCTGGAAGTTTCTCTCTTCTCTTTTGCCTAAAGCTCTCTTAATTTCCTTCTCCCTCTGTGCTTATTTAGCTGTGTAATTGTATTATTTAACTTTATAAATCATTTTGGGATACTGTATGTCCAAGATATTATGTGAAATTTAAAGAAAATCCTTACTTTTTGTTGTCATGATTTGAATGAAAACTTTTGCTTCTGTTGCAGTAGCAACACAGTAGATATGACCTTCCTCTACCCTGATCATTATTTTTGTTCATTATTGCTAATACTTAGAAGAAAAGCTGATCAGCTGACCTGGTCATACATAGTACTCACCAGTTGCATGAAGCTGCTGTAATTGTGTCTCCAGTTGATTAACTCTTGTATGCTATTTCTGTTGGTAATGGAAAATGAGTATTTTAAAAATCCCAGTGTAGTCAACTCCCAAGTAGCCACCCTTATGTGTATTACCTGTGGTTCAGAAGCAGTTTGTTGCTACAATGCCCAACTAATGTGTCAGTGTGCCACTCTTTCACGATGTAGTAGAACATATATTAAATCTGGCTTCAGAGGACTAAGGTTTGCCTCTTAACTCTGCCACTTGCATGACATTAAGTCAATCACAACCTTCCTGGCACTAAATTATCTAGTCAGTGAATCAATCACATTTAAGATCTCTTCCAATTCTAAATCTATGATCCTAAAATGTGATTTTGGAAATCAGGGATCAGATGCAACCCTGTTATTGGAAAGGGGGACGGAAGAAAGGAATCAGATCCTCCAAAATTATGTCAGGCTGTGTCACAAGGGAATGAAAGCTCTCTGAAGACAGGAGTATACATAGTATTCTGTCTCTATAACCTCAGTGCTTGGCATGCTACTTTGTATCTAGTAGGTGCTTAATAAATATTTTTTGAACTGTTGAAATATACACACTCCCTCCATTCCTCATCCCGTCTATCCTCTTGCCTAGGGAATCCAAAATTCGAAAAAAATGATTTTTTGTCAAATATTATCTTCATGCTTCACATAGAAAAAGAGTCATAACAGTAAAATAACTTAACTAATGGGTTTTTCTTAGTACCCTACCAATTACCTGCTTCCTCATTCCAAAATATTTTCCACCCTGGAACTAATGGTGTCCTTTATTTTCTATGAATATTTATGTTAGTCTCCAAGCATCCTTAATGATATATCATTATTATCCCAAAATATTTATTCAATGTTCATTTGCACATGAAGCCATTATAAAACCTACGTAGAGTTAATTATATATGTTTTATTCAGGAACATATATGTATATATATACTTTTATTATTTTATATATGTATTTATTATTTTATGTGTATGTGTATGTATATATGTATATATATATATATATTGCCATGGCTGAATATATTAAAGGTATCTAGAAAAATAGAGGCAGAGTGGCATAGTGAATAGAAAGCCTACCTCAGATTCAGCAAGTTCTGGGTTCTAATCTTACCTCTGACACACGTTGTCAGTATCAGAATTCCTCTCAAAGTTTTCATGCAGGTTTCTATGATTTTAAGTTTTGAAACATATGATTGGAATTGGTTGAGAGAGTTTCTTCAAAGGTAGGTCCCTACACATAGATGACTCAGTGGCTAGAGCACTGGGCCTGGAGTCAAGAAGACCTGAGTTAAAATCTGACCTCAGACACTAGCTGTGTGCCCCTGGGCAAGTCATTTAACTTCTGTTTGCCTTATTCCATTAGAAAAGACAGTGGCAAACTATTCCAATATCTCCGCCAAGAAAACCCCATAAGCAGTGTGGTCCATGGGGTCACAAAGAATCATACATGACTATATAGGAACATACCTTTGGAACTGGTCTGTATCAGAAAAGAAAGACAAATCTGAGTAAAATCATAGAATATTATAACAACCTAGGAATTCATAGATATTGTAGAGTAGAATTTAAATATTTTGAGAACAAAATTTTAGCAGAAATTTGGAAGTTTGGAAGAAGGGAAGGTTTAGGAGGAAAAAGAGTGATTTCAGTTTTTATAGACATGTTGAATTTAAGATGTCTTTGAGATATCTTATGATGACCAGTAAGCCGTTGATAATATGGGACTGTAATTCAGATGAGAAAATGGGAGCAAATACATTGTGGGGTGAGGAGAGACAGTAAGAGACAGATAGACAAATAGAGAGGAGAGGGCAGGGAAGGATAGAGCCTTGGGAAACGCCTGTAGTCGGGGGTGGAGAGAGATGTGGATGATGAGTCAGCAAAAGTGACTCCAGAGGGGCTGATTCCTGGGAGGTGAATCCGGTGAGAGTTACAAAACCCAGAGAAGAAAAGTATTAAGAAGGGTGCGATGGATAGTGTCAGACGTATCAAATTGTTTAGATAGAATGTGAACTGAGAGAAGACTATAAGATTTGGCAAGTAAGAGAGAACTGGTAATTTTGGAGACAGCTGTTTCAGTTGAGTAATGAAGTTGAAAGCCATAATGAAAAAGTTTGAAGAGTGAGTTAGAGGAAAAGAAATGAAGTCATCGAGTGTAATCAGAATTTTTAAAGAGTTTGGTATAATGGAAAAATATGTATAGCCTCGTAGCTCAAGGTGATTGGTAGAGTGCAGCAAAAGGTTATTTTAAGCATGTGGCAATGGATATTTTTCAGAACCAGTGGGGAAGAAATGAGTAGTTAGGGAAAGATTGAAGATTAAAGAAGGAGAGGGGACAATTGAAGGGGGGCAATCTGAAAGAGGAAATGGGAGCAGATGGATTGATTTTTGAAGACAGTGGGAAAGGTACCATTAGAGAAGGGTCCTGCAAACTAACTTGCTCTCATCGTATACCTGGCCCATCTTTAAATTTTTAATCAAGACATTCATTTTTCTTGTCACAGTATTTATGCCACTTCAGGCATAAAATGTAATTTAATGTAATGTGTCAGCCCTCTCACACCCACACTGTGCCTCGCCACCCTTTGGATGGTGGTTATCGTCTTCAGGTCTTCAGATAATGTCATATTCTGTGACTTGCAGACATGCAACATGATCTGAAAAATACTGGTGTTAAAAGGAGTAAGACTTTTTTCTTTTTATCAGAGAAGCTTGGGATCATTATTCGAACTGCACAGCTTCTCAAAAGCAGTATGACAGAATCCCAGGCCTTCTCCTTCAGTTCTGGGGCTACCTCATTTGCATTGCCAGTCTAATGCAATTTACATGGTCCATCCAAGGTGTATAGTATGGATGGATGGATGAATTCTAGTAGTCATCCAGCCAAATAAACATCCTATTCTGGAGAAAAGATTTTTTAAAAAAATCCACTTGCTTTTACAGGCATGAATAATTAGACTGAACTCTTGATGGATTATGGTTCTCATTTTGGAGGCTCTACAGTGTCCCTGTGCTGGATGCAATCAGTACATCATTTGGATGACCTCTCCATTAATAGAGAAGGGAAGCCTTCTGCTTGGACTATACAGTAGATATCCTTCTTGAGGGAAGGAAATGCTGTTAGTGAGCATGTTCCTTCCTATGTTATATACTCAAGTTTATCCCCAACATCTAGTACAGCGATGTCATTGTATGACTTTAAGGGAGGAGAATAGATATCTCTTGCCTCTTCTTCCCATGATCCTTCTCCTAGGGAATCTCTATTTTTTGTTGGGAGGGGAAACAGGAGGTTGGATCCAGAAACTTGACCACTTTACTTTCCTTAGAGAGGAAAGTAAAGCTAGAATTATATCTATCTTCTCCTTTAAATATTAGTGGTCTAGGGCCGGGCTTCTTATACTTTTTCCACTTGCAACCCACAGTTTCAGAATACCAGGTCTAGGGGATGTGGCTTTTGGGTTCAGGCTAACTTCTGATAATTGCTTCTTTAACTAGCAAAGCAGGACTTCTCTCTTTATATCCCAAGCTTGATTCTTTTTGCACAAAATTCTAGTTCCACAATACACATAGAAAGTACCAAAGAAATCCATTTATCCAATTCAATAGCAAAGCAAAGCAAAATCCAAAACCAAAAACAGAAATCAGAGAAAGTATACCTAGGAGAATATACGCCAGTTAATAAAGAGTCAAGGAACTCTCCCATAGGGAATGAGGTTAACTCTGTTCAGTTGTGAGAGAGACTCCTAGATCTCACCCAAGGGAAAGTTCCAGAAAGTCTCTAGTGTAACAAATGGAGGCCATGACCATCATGGAGACTGCAAACTTCTCTTGTGCCCATTTCTTTCCATAGTCTTTTCATTCAACAATCTGATACAGGGCTGACATTGTCTATTTTTTCTCTCAAAATTGGCTCCCAGAAATATTCAATCAACTAAAGAAGTAGGGGGAAAAAACCCTGAAGAAACTGCAAGAGCTCATTGCTATCATTTCTCACACTCTCATCAAACACTGCCCTGCCACTCATGCAGCAGGAGCGGGGCACTGATCTCCACTCATGAGGAGAGAGCTTTGGCATTCAGCTTCCATTCCGCTTTACCACTTACCAGGCATGTTATTAGGTGCTGGGTGTACAAGGATAACAACAACAACAGAAATGACAATCTCTGCTCTCAAGAAATTTACATTTTGTCAGAAGAGATATACTCGTTGGTTACGACAAATGGCAAGCTCTGAGGGCAAGAGCAGGATGTGTGGCTCAATACTTACTTATTTTAGTCACATAAATTATCAGCAAACATTACTTAAATCCCTGCTATGTGCCGGCACTGTGATAGGCAATCAGGAAGACAGAAACATAAATAAAAGGGTTCCTGTCCTCAAGAAGCTTACATTTTATCAGGTGAAACAACACAGACATAAAAGTAGAATATAAAAGAGTGAATGCAAAATAGATTCAAGACTGCAGAGTTCCTAGCAGCTGGGAAAAGGAAAAATCTCTTGTAGGAAAAGACAAGTGAACTGGACATTTAATGAGGCTAGGGCTTCTCAAAGGCAGAGGTTAGGAGGAACACCTTCTGGGCAGGTAAACAGTCTAGGACAGGGGTGGGGAACCTGTGTTCTTGAGGCCACACATGGTCTTCTAGGTCCTTGGGCATGGCTTTTTTTGACTGAGTCTAAGTTTTACAGAATAAATAATTTTATTAAGGTTCTGCGAAGTTTAGATTCAGCCAGAGGGCTGCCCTTGAGGACCTAGAGGGCCATGTGTGATCTCAAGGTCACAGATTCCCCACCCCTGGTCTAGGAAAAAGAACAGAAACTAGTGATGAGGAGTAATGTATGAGGGCTGGCACATTGGCTAGTTTGGATGAACCATAGCATGGATGAAATAGAGTAATGTGTAAAAAGTCTGGAAATACATGTCGGAGTCAGAATGTTAAGGACTCACATCAATTGATTTGAAGCTATACTGGAAAAGTTTTGACTTAGTGATAACCATTCTCCTTGATTGAGATGGAGATGACTAATACATTATATTTCCTATGTAAATCTGGGCTTTTTTCTGGTGAACCAATAGTTGGATATTAAACCATGTCTTCTAGATACCAAAGTGCTAACTCTTATTCACAAAAGCATGTCAGCTTACTCCAGCTAATGACTAATTCACCTTTGATTCTATGGTGCTTTGTAAAATTTGCACTGAAAGTACATGACTCCTTGCCTTTATGCTTTCTACTGGCCAGTATCACAGTCATTCTTCTGTGACCATATAAAAATATATGTTGGAGAGGTACATCAGTTATAATTTTGACAGAAGCTGTTCCCGCTCCCTGATTATTGTTACCCTAGATTCAGCACAGTTTCTTGGGCTTCATAAAAGCAGGAAGGGGTACCTATAGCCATCTTAAAGCAGGAGTGACAGGTAATCACTTAGGCAAAGACCCTTCCAGTGTGACTACTCAGGTAGGAAATGACTTTTTCCAAAGAATGAGGTTCTTTGGGGAAATATAACTCATTTTCTATTTTTCTCCAGGGTGACAACATATCTATTGTGAGTGTCAAAGTTTTGGTCACCTATACTTGCTACAGAGTGAGTAGTAGTGGCAAGCTGGGGGAAAAATGGTAAATGTTCCCTTTCCTGCCTTTTGCTCACATATCATTCAGGAAATACCTTGGGTAGACAAAAGGACACACACATGTGTATATGAATGTTCATATACACATATATGTATATGACACGTGTGGGCTTTAGATGCATGTGTTTGCATAAGAATATATGTATATGTGTGTATATAAATGTATATGTATATATGATGCATGTAAGTATGTATGTTTGTATGTATGTGTGAATAAAACTGTATGTGTGTGTATACCAACCAGGAAATATGTTTATTTATTTTTTGTGAGGACCTTATTGTGTCAATGGGAAGATATTTTATTATTTCCTACAACAAATTTTGCTCATGATAGAATCAATTGCCAGTAAACAGGGTACTTAGCATACCCCCCCAATTCTGTTCTAACACCCCAATCTCATTTCCCTTCCCCAACTCTTCCCTGTATACCTCAAGTTTATACAAAAGTAGACAGGTACAAGTCATTTTGGCAGCCACAAAAACAAAGGGAGAGAGAAATTGCACGTTGTACCAAAATGTAAGCTCTGTGAGGACAAGCATAGTTTCAGTCTTGTCTTTGTATCATCCTATGTGCTTAGTACAGTAGCTGGCACATATTTGATTCATAAATACTTGTTGATTATTTTTTTGGAAGAGAGAGGGTAACCGGGGTTAAGTGACTTGCCCAAGGTCACACAACTAGTAATTTGTCAGGTGTCTGAGGCTGCATTTGAATTCAGGTCCTCCTGACTCCAGGGCCAATGCTCTACTCACTGTGCCACCTAGCTGCCCCTGAATAATTTTTTAAATGATGGGAAGCAAAATACTCATGACATCTGAAGGATTACCTGTCTTATTAAATTTGGGCAGTGAGAGATCTGTCCTGGAACTGTCTAGGCCTGATGTTTATTTCTGTGCTGAGACACCATCACTAGGTTTTAGTGGACAAGAAACAGTAATACCTTTATGCTTCAAACAAGTTTCTTGAGTTCTTCTTTCATGATTCATTTCTTCTTGCCCTGCCCTACTCCTAACCTCTTGCCTGTTGACTTTTCTTTCCCGCAAAAGTGATAGGTTTCAGACTATGGGTAATTTAAATTATCACTAGGCTTTTCTGGAAGTCTGTAAAATAAATTGAACAATTTTGCAATCTATAAACTACTACTCTCTGCTGGGCTGCTCTAAAGGAAGGTAGAGTTGTGTGTGTCAAAAAAAAATTCTAATCAATTTTTAGCCATTCATTCTACTAGTTCAGCAGAGGCTATAAATAGCAAACAGTGTTCACTCAACATATAAAAGCATTGGAAAACTGATTTTGTGGGGGTACTCAAAGTTCTTTCTAACTTTATTTTTTTTTAAACTCATGGCCTTCTTGTTATTTCCAGACTTCTTTTTCATCTCTGACTCCCTCAAATTTGTATTAATTATAGAAAGCTTAACAACTTGGCTGTGGGAAATTGTACCTAGCTATCTCCAAAATGTCTCGCTGCTGCCCAGAAGAAGAAGGAAATGATGCAAAATGTCTCAGAAGATAGGACCCAAAATGTGTGGCAGCTAATATTGTCATGTGATTTGCAGGAAAATATAAGAAGTAAAAAAGATAACTGAGTGAAAATTAAAACTGAAGATTAGTGAGAATTCTGGCTTGGGTCCTTCAGATGAGCTTAACCTTGAAAAGTGATTATGTTTTAGTTCTCAGAAGTGGCAAGTGAAACCTTTTGGCCATGTCATTGTAGAATCTTAGGTTTAAGATGCAAGTTGTAGGGGGGAGGGAGGGAAGAGGTGGGGACGGAGAATAGTGGAAAAGCAAAGTTGGGAGACAATGGGTACAGGCAATTTTTATATAGATTTAGAACTGTTTTTTCTAGCGTTTGGACAGAGTCTTCAGCATTATTTCTCTGCCACATGTTTATGAAACCGTTTTAGATTTTTGCCTGCTTTTCACTAAAGGTAAAGTTCTTAACTTTTTTCTGCTATGGATAATTTTGACAGTCTCGTAAAACTATGTATCCGTTCTCAAGATAATATTTTTAAATACATAAGATAAAAAATACCTATGACTACAAAGGAGACTAAATATGTAGACTACAATTATCAAAAATACGTATTTTTTTAAGTTCATGGACTGAAGGTTAAAATGCCCAAAGATTTCTTTGAATTCAAGAGATTACAATGAAATAATTTAAAGTTGAGATGGAATCTTTAGGCTACTCTCTCCCAAAACCTCCACAGACATTCATACACTTTTTTTTGTTTTTGTTTTAGCATACAGCAAACTTTAAGGTTTTTTAAATTTGTTTTTGTTTTTTAGCATATAGAAAAGGATATTTATTTTGTAGATATATTCCCTTCCTGCAAAACCTCAGGCTATTGTCCCCTGTACTGCCTTAGTTTCTGGGGAGAGTAGATTTCGACTTAGCACAGTCTCTCCATAGCACTGACCTAAGTTCACATTCATATACAACATACTTTTGGGATGTTTGTTCTTAGTTCAGCTACAGCCGGGATTGGTCTCAAAGGCTGCTTTTCGCTATTCACAGCATCACTACTAGATTGTTTTCAAAAGCCACCACAGACTCAATTCCTGGATCCTGAGATGGGTCACTTTCCTGGACTTTAGAATGTTAAAAGGTCATATTCTCCAATATCTTCACCTAAAATGGGAGAACAAATGCAAAAAGAAAAGACCGGTGCCTGTTTTCATGTAGCCACATATTGATCTCTGAGGGACAGGGTCTAAAGTCTTTCTCCTTACACTATTGTGTCTAATCTGAAGCCTTCAGCAAAGAAATCAATCCAAGGGTAGAGATCCAATCAAGAGAGAGAAACTTCCATGAATAATTGGCATAATCTCCATCCTCAAGGAATTTACTTTCTAATGTAAGAAGACTACAAATTAAAACAAGCTGAAAAAAAGGTTAGTGTTGGGGAGGAGAACATCCAGAGAATCAAGAGTAGAGTCTGGAGAGAAATGAAGAAATACTTGGTCTGGCCACTTTCCTTAAAACAGAATTTCTGGATGGACCTAAACAATCTGATGAAGGGGACACAAACTTTGAGTATATGTGTGAAAAGAGAAGGGATGGGAAGAACTTTCAGAAAAAGGAAGAAGCTATTGAGTGGTGGAGAAAATCTTGACTGTAAGGAGAAGAGCCTGGAGAAGAATGAGGGACAACAGACATCCTTTACCCTCATTTGAATTTCCTGTATGGTAGGCAAAAAGCTTTCTTTTTTTAAAAACTAATTTATTTTTAGCATTTAAAAAAATTAACTTTCATGTTTATTTTTAGTTTACATCATTCATTTCCACAAGATTTTGAGTTACAAATTTTTTCCCATTCTTTCCTACCCACCACCCCAATACACCCCAATACCCTCCCCCAGTCTGCTCTTTCCTATGTCCTCCCCCATCCCTCTTCTGACTTTCTGGTAGGGCAAGATGAATCTCCATACCCCAGTGCCTGTATGTCTTATTTCTCAGTTGCATGTAAATAATAGTAATACTAGTAATGTTTTTTAAACATTTGATGTTAAAACTTTGAATTCCAGATCCTTTCCCTTCCTCCCGCATCACGCACCCTTTCTAGGAATAAGCAATTTAATATAGGTTTTACATGTGTAATTACACAAAACATTTCCATAGTGGATATATTGTGAAAGACTGACTATATTTCCCTCCATCCTATCCTGGCCCCCACTTGTTTTATTCTCTATTTGTCCCTGTGCCTTTACAAAAGTATGTGCTTCTAATGACCCTCCCCTCCATCATCTCCCCTCTCATATCCTTCCCTCCTACTCTCCTGAATGGCAAAATACCCAATTTAGAGTGTACGTCATTACCTCCCTAAGCCAAATTCAATGAGAGTAAGGTTGGCCCATTCCTTTTTGCCTTCCTTTTCTTCCCCTCCATTGTAACAGTTATCGTTTGCCTCTTCTGTATGAGATAATTTACTTCATTCTGTCTCTCCCCATCTCCTGTCATTATATTCCTCTCTCACCTCTCAATTTCACCTTTTAAATATCATCCCTTCCTATTCAATTGATTGTGTGGCTTCTGTCTATGTATATCTGAACACATATATACACATACTCACATATGTATTCATATGTATATATACCCTCCTATATAGACATATATATGTATACAAAAACATATATACATACATATACATACATACATATATGTATACACACATTTATATTCCCTTCAACTATCCTCATACTGAGAAAAGTTTCGTAAGTTACAATTATTGTTTTTCCATGTAGGCATGTAAGTAGTTATACTTCAATAATTTCCTTATGATTTCTTTTCCCTGTTTACCTTCTCATGTTTCTATTGCTTCTTGTATGTATTAGAATGTCAAATTTTCTACTCAGATCTATTTTTTCATCAAGAATACTTGAAAGTCCTCCACCTCATTGTATATTTTTCCCTGAAACATTATACTAAGTTTTGTTGGGTAGGTGATTCTTGGTTTTAATCCTACCTCCCTTGATCTCTGGAATATCATATTCCAGGCCCTTCAATCCCTTAATGTAGAAGCTGCTAGATCCTGGATTATCCTGATTGTGTTTCCACAGTGTTCAAATTGTTTCTTCTTGGATGCTTGTAATATTTTCTCCTTGATTGGGCAATTCTGGAACCTGGGTATAGCATTCCTAGGAGTTTTCTTTTTTGGATCTTTTTCAAGAGGTGATTGGTGAATTCTTTCAATTTTTATTTTGCTCTCTAGTTCTAAAATATCAGGGCAATTTTCCTTGAGAATTTCTTGAAGGATGCTTTCTAGGTTCTTTTTTTTTTTTGATCATGGTTTTCAGGTTGTCCAATAATTTTTAAATTGTCTCTCCTGGATTTATTTTTCAGGTCAGTGGTTTTTCCAATGAGATATTTCACATTGCCTTCTATTTTTTCATTTGTTTGGATCTGTTTAGCAGTATCTTGATT
>CM053582.1:333999063-334042277 GCA_028627135.1 Pseudochirops cupreus | reverse complement strand
AAAGTCATTAGCTTCCATTTGCTCCAGTCTAATTCTGAAGGAATTATTCTCTTCAGTGAGCTGTTGAAATTCTTTTTCCATCTGGCAAATTTGGCTTTTTAAGGCATTCTTTTCCTCATTGGCTTTTTGGGCCTCTTTTGCCATTTGAGTTATTCTATTTTTTAAGGTTTTATTTTCTTCAGTCAGATTGTTGACTTGATTTTCATGATTTTCTTGCATCATTCTCATTTCTCTTCCCAATTTTTCCTCCACTTCTCCTACTTGGTTTTCAAAATCCTTTTTGAACTCCTCCATGGCCTGTAACCAGTTAATATTTTTCTTGAAAGCTTTTGGTGCAGGAGTTCTGACTGTGTGGTCTTCTCTCTGTTCCATGCTTTGTTCCTTTTTGTCCCCC
This sequence comes from Pseudochirops cupreus, assembly GCA_028627135.1. Lineage (NCBI taxonomy): Eukaryota > Metazoa > Chordata > Mammalia > Diprotodontia > Pseudocheiridae > Pseudochirops > Pseudochirops cupreus. The sequence goes on along the minus strand of CM053582.1, from coordinate 334,041,883 downwards.
AAAAGGAATCTAAAGTTGGGTGGCTGTGCTTGCTTTGCTTCCTTTGCTTGCTCATTTGGACAGTCAATTACTTGACTTTTGAACTCTTTGCCACAGTTGAACTCCGCTTCCAGAGGGGAGAGCTTTGTCCCAAATTGCTGGTGTTTTTGCAGCTGCTGGAGCTATTAGGAGGGCACTGTCTCTGCAGCCCCCACCAGCTTTGGCTCATTGGTCATACACCTCAGGACTACCACCCAAGACCATGATCCAGATCTAGGCAGGTTTAGGCAAGAGCGCTTAGCCTCTGAATGGTTGCTTTTCTCACATAAGATCTGCAGGCTGGGAGCTCTGAAGCAGCTACATGGAGGTGGTGGCAGGGCTGCCACTTCCACTGCTTCTCACTCTGGGGATAGAGGCCAGACCTCATTCTGTCCCTCCGCAGATCCAGCAGAGTTCCCTTGACCTTTTACTTTATTTTTGGCATTTATGCGTCAATAATTTTGGAAACCCTCACAGCTCCTTATGCTGCTGGTCAGCCTCGTCTTGGGGCTAAAACTGTGGGCTCATGCAGGGCAGGGCCCAGCTCCCAGCACGTTGTAATGGACCCTTCCTGCTGGCCTGCTGGGCTGCCTTCAGTGGGAGATTTGTTTCTCTCTGTCACTTTGTGGGTTCTATAGCTCTAAACTTTCTTTAGAGTCATATTTTATAGGTATTTTAGGTGGTTATGGGGAGAGCCCAGGGAGTTTTCCTGCTTATATGCTGCCATCTTGACTCTGCCCTGCAAAAAGCTTTCTTAAGTGAGTATGCATCTTCTTTAGAGGGCCCTACAATATGCTGGATTGCATCATCAGGAAACAGGAGCATCTGGGAATATTATACTTTCTATGAGGAATCACCCTTCCATTTAGACTCTGAGTCAAATATCCTCAATGACACTAGGTAATAAATTTGACAAGCATGTGTCCCTGGTTCAAACTTTACTTGTTATTTTAAATAAGAGCATCATGGTCTGAAAAGAAGATTCTTTTGTCATGTCTGTCAAGGAATTTTCTATGATTTTAGCACATGTAGGAAAGACACCTTTTTGGGGAAGAGCTTTTAAGGCAATATCTTGCTCTCTTTATGCAAATATTTTTAATAGTCAGCAACAGCAACAAAAACATGTCCAGTGGCATCTTATATTCTCTGAACATTTCAATGAAATGCATTACTATGCCAATAGAGCCTGCTATTGCAAACTGTTGGTGAAACCTGCATGATCTTATCTCACATTTTTATGAATGATACACTCAATGTATGTGAAAGTTATTCTCAAAAAAACTTTTTTGATTAGATGAGAAGATGGTTCTCAAATCCTGGCTCAGAAATCAGACATTCTGCTACTTCATCAAACTAAAATTATAATAAAGTCTTACTGCAGTACCCTTTTGTATTATGGAGGTGATACTGGGTTCTGGATAGTTATTTCAGGGGAACGCAAGCTGACTAAGTTTTTTTAAACCCAAATAATTCTGAGTTTGACAGACATCATGAAGAAACAGTGAGTTGAAACTTGAATTAAACTGGACAAACAATATGATCTTAATCTCTTTTGGAAAACTGCAAATCTGCTTTCATGACTTGCGAATTCTCCATTAAACAAAGGCCCATTCTTTTAATAGTGATACTTTACCAACACTGTATGACTGCAAGTTTAGGAACACTGTTATTTCTAAAGAATTAAAAAATGAGTATCACACAGAGGTCAGTGTAAAAGTATATGTAAAGTGTATGTGGTCAGGTTGCGCAACATAGCAAATAATGAAATATAAAGAAGGACTAGAGTAATTTCAAAGAAATGTATGCTTGTAAAAGGATATGGAATGGTCATGAAAGGAAAGGCATAACACCCTAGGGCCTTCCAGTATAAGCTTAGCTGCATGAGTGCATACCCCATTTGAGTAATGGGACCTCAGCAAGAGCCCTAACCCCACCATTTTGCTGGTTTGGGAAAAGGATCTTCTTATCACCCCCACTACCCAACTAGAGTTACATGTTTTACTCCCAGTGGCTGCCTCCAAGAGGACAATCAGCTGGAAGCAACTTCTTCTACTGTTGGGTAGCCCTACTTATTCAAGTTTTATGGCTCAATAAGAACTGGGGAGACAGCCTATTGATGAGTTATATATGCTTGGAAGCAGATAGAGAATAACTGTGAATGCTCTGAATATGGGGGAAAAGAGGAATCCATGTGCTTGACTGGAATTATCTAAGTAGGGCACTGTTAGGGGATGATATACTTACCTGGAACAATCTAGCTTCTCTCTTCATTATTCAAATGAAACTCCTCTTTCTAAAGTTACCAATAATTTCCTAATATTTAAATAAATGACTTTTTCTTAATCTTCATCCTTGACTTTTAAACACACCTTTTCTATAAATATCTCCTTTTAGATATACTCTTCTCTCTAGGATTGTGTTACACTGTTCATCTCTGGTTCTCCTTGAACCTTTCTAGCTGATCCACCTCAGTCTCTGTTGTTGAATCTTTATCTAGTTTATGTCCACTAACCATGGGTATCCCTGATGGCTCCGTCCTGAACCTACTTTTTTGTTCCCTCTATTTCATCAGTCCCTATGATTCCTGCTATGCTCTGAATGTAGATTTTCCTAGATCTATATAGCCATCCCCGTTTTCTTTTCAATGTCAGTTTTGTTTCACTAGTTGCCTTTTTGACATCTCACTTTGGATGTCCTGAGGCATCTAAAACTATGTCCAAATGAGAATTCAGTGTCTTTCCTTTAAAATACCTTTCTCTATTTTTCTATTAGTGTTGAGGACACCACCATCTTTCTAATCATCCAGGTTCACTGCCTCAGTGTCATCTTTAGCACCTTATATATGCCTACCACAAATATTCAATCCATTTCCAGATATGGCTATTTCTACTTTCTATTTTTATGATATTCCTTTCCTAGTCTCATTCTATGCAATATACACATAAACTTATAAGTACATGAGCATATTTATATGAATATGCATACTCATAGGTATCTCTTTACATGTGTGAGCACACTGTAACTGGGTAGAAACAAACTATTATTTATTCCCCCCCCTTTACCTTTGTTTTCCTTTGTCACTTTTATGTTTTTTATAAGTGTAGCAGCAAGCACCCTAGCATACTCAGGATGGCTGCTAGCACAGATTCTTAGATCTGCTTTTCTAAAGGAAAGCAAGTCAAAATGGACTAACAATCCTACTTTAATCAGACAAACCATTTACCTAGTTCAGGGGGAAAAGTCAGCAGCCTGAACTTCAGAGAATACAAACAGAAGTTACAACCAGAAAAAAAAAATACCAAGAAAGAGATAAGCAGACAGGGCTTCCGGCTGTCTGACCATTACATCAGTTACCTATTCAGTTACCAGAGAGGAAAGCACCAACATCTGGGTTTTTCACAGCCGGGGGGCTCAACGGCTGCCCAGAGTCTCATCTGGCCAAATCACACAACTCTTCTCATAGTGAGCCCCCAAACCAAAACCTCACATCAGGGCGTATATATAGCCTTCTCCTGGCTTGGAGAATGTTACAGCCCTCTAGACCCACTGCCCAATCACAAAGCTACAAGGCACGGGCATTCCTGGAAAACAAGCCTGGCGCCACAGGCTCCATGTGACCACATTCAGCCTATTAGGAGGCAGAATATATTTTCAAATCAGGGAAAGTCCTCAGATTCACTTAAGCCTATCTAGGGGCCAAGGGGCAGGGAAGATCTTCAGATTTCCATTCCCATAACAATAAGCTAACCTTATTTCTGTCTTGGTCATATACCTTTATTTTTTTTTTTGTCAAATCCATTTTTGATGTCTTTTTCACATCATTAGATTTTCTCCTAGTATCCCCATCCCAGAGAGTCATCACTTATGACAAGTAAAACCAATTAAAGGAAATAAAAGTAAGAGAAAAAATAAGAAAAAAACCTGATCAATGTATATAACAAGTTTGAATATATGTGTGTGTACACACATTTGATGGATCACAACTATGGACTTCTTACTTCTGCTAAAGACTGGGATGAGATAATAGTGTTTTCCCATTTCCTACCTTTGAAACATTCTTTTTTTTTTTTTGGTTTTTTTGTAATTTAAAAAAATTCACTTCTGATTATTTTGAGGTTGTTCTTTCCCTTGATATTAGTGTAGCTACTTTGTATCCTATTTTCTTGACTCTGCTAAGATCACTATTTATCATAATATGTAACGCTTTCTGTTTTTCTCAGTGTTCATCATATTCATCATTCCTAAAAGCCCAATTATATTCAATTGCATTAATGGTCCACAATTTGTTTATTTGTTTAGCCAGTCCTCAATTGATGGGAAAGTACTTTTTTTTTCCCCCTTCCAATTCTTTATATGACAAAAAGTATTTCTCTAAATACTTGACAGTATTTGAAGACTTTCTTCTTGTCAATGATCTCCTTGGGTTATAATCATAGTAATGGAATCTCTAGGTCAAAGCATATGAATATTTTAGTCGCTTTATTTGCATAATTCCAACCTACTTTCCAAAATGGTTATAGAAATCCACATATCCATCAGTAATGCACTTGTGTGCCCATATTCCCATAACCACTCTAACATTTACTTTTATCATCTTTTTTTCATATTCCCTTGTAAAACGTGAGGTAAATCTTCTGGGCTGTTTTGGTTTGCAATTCTGTTATTATCAGTAATTTGGAACATTCTTTCTTGTGGTTGTTAAGAGTTTTTGACATTCTTCTTTTGAGAACTATTTCTTCTTATCCTATGACAACCAAGCTATTGGGGAATGGCTTTTGGTCTTAGATATATATGTTAGCTTGGTAATCTCTTTGATATCATATCCATATCCAAGTAATTTGATAAAAAAAAAAAGCACACACACACACATATTTCTTATTCTACTATTTGCCTTTTTATTCTAGGTTCATTAATTTTGTTTACAGAAGCTTTTCAGTGTAATGTAATTGAAGCACTTAGTTTCTCATTTAATTGCCTCGGTCCTTTATTTGTTTTAAGAATACATCACCTCCTCAAAGCTGTGAAAGTTATTTCATATGCTTCTCTTCTATTGTTAATAGCATGTTTAATATTAATATCATGTAATCAACTGAATTTATTGTGGAATAAGGCAAATGAGATTGGTCTAACCACATATTTTCCCCCAAACAGCTTTCTAGTTTCCCAGAAGTTTTTATCAGCTCAGGCACAAGCATTGAATATTACTCTAGCCGTTTAGTTTATTTATTCTTTAAGGAGCACTTTGTAAACGAATCTGTACACGTACTTAATGTGTTTTGAGTAGGTTGATTCCTGAGAATTTTTTGAATTTTTAGTCAATTTAAATTATACTTCCCTTTCTATTATTGATTCTTAGACCTTGCTATCATATAGAAGTGTATAGAAATTTGTAATAGAAATGGTGTTTATTTTGATAATTTATTTTGCAGCCTACCACTTTTCCGAAGATAGTAATTGTCTAAATTAGTATCATTCCTATTTCCCTGGAATTTTCCAAGTAAATCATGTACTAAGCAAATAGGGTTAATTTTATCTTATTTTTACATATATGGAGAACTTTTGTATCTTTCTCAAATTTTAATTGCTATTGCTAACATTTCCAAAATTTTAATCAAATGATAAAGGAGAAAGTGGAATCTTTTATTTACATACATACATAATACATATACATGTATACACACATATGTACATATATGTGTGTATACACACATATTGGAGATTCAATGTATTTCCATTACATATGATGCTTGTCTTTGATTTCAGGTCGATACCTTCTTATGATGTTAGAAATGGAATCAATGCCTATACTTTATAAGGTTTTTTAGTACAAAAGAGTTTAGTACTCTGTCAGAGGGTTTTTTCTGTAACTACTGAACTAATTGTGTAGTTTTAGATGTTTTCATTTTTAATATGATTAAGTTGATGCTTTTTCTAATGTTGAACTATTTGTTTTCTCAAATTTTGAGAATAATTTGTGTTATTTTAATACTGATTCTTCTTTAAGAGTTTGGTAGCATTCACTCCTCTGAATTGATCAGGGCGAGGTGTTTCTCCCTCTACTCCAGCGGTTCTCAACCTTTCTAATTCCGGGACCGTTTAATACTCGTATGTGGGCGTATGTATCTGCATGGGGGAGGACCTGCTGGAGATGGATAGAGGAGCGGTGTCTCGATGCCCAAGGTCATCGGAAATACGTTTTCTGATGGTCTTAGGCGACCCCTGTGAAAGGGTTGTTCAACTCCCCAAAGGGTCACGACCCACAGGTTGAGAACCGCCGCTCCCCCCCGCCCCCCCATTACTTTACAGCTAGTTCTGTTTCTTCCGCTCGGGTGATGTTATCTAGAATACGCTCTTGGTCTTTGGGTAGTTTATATCGTTGAAGCTATTACTTTTTTTGTTGTTTTCTCATTCATGTTAGCATATAACAACAGACTAACTTCTGATAATTCTATTTAATTCTGCTATTTTATGTTTGTGACTCCACTTTGTTTATTTGCTATTTTTTATTTGATTTTCTACACTCTTCTTTTTAAGCAATTTGGATAAATTTTTATCAGTTTTGTTAGTTTTTTAAAGAACAAGTTCTTAGTCTTCTGTACCATTTCTATAGTTATTCTTATTCTGGTATATCTATTTCTTTCTTTTTTTTATTTTTAGCACCTTCTCTTTTGTCCTAATTATTTATATATTTGCTTTCTAATTTTATAACTCTTATTCAGTTCATTAATCCTTTGCATTTTGTTAATGCATATTTTTAGAAATATATATTTCCCTTAAGGACTAATTTATTTGAATCCCAAAAATTTTGGAATATTTTTTCTTCTTTTAAATAATTATTTATAGTTTTGTGATATATTTTTTGATACTCTCATTATTAAAATTTTATTTATATGACTCCATTTGGGTCTGTCTTTTGTTTGTGATCCCTGAATTTGTTATTATTTTTACTGAATAATGATTTGCAAAGACTATGTGAAAATTTCCATTTTAAAAGTAATTTAGATCATCTCTGTGCAATAATACATGGTCTATTTTTGTAAAAGTTTTATATGGTATTTAAGAATAAACAATTTTTTGGTAGTTCCATTTAGAAGTCATCATAAGTCTTTTAGTTCTCCTTTTTGCCAACATTTTCCCCTTCATTTTCTCTTTTGTTTAATTTTTTTGTTAAATTTTTCCAAAAAGTGAGATTGGGCAATGAAAGTTTCTCAGTATTGTTGGATTAACATCTGGGTTTTTTTTTTAAAGATTCACTTAATTTTTCTTTTATAAATTTAGATGATGAAGCATTCGGATCACATACCTTGAATATTGCCACTGGGTTGTTTTCTATGGTTTTCTTCAATGTAACATAATGTCCTTTTCTGTGTTGTGAATTTTTGGTTGTGTTTTTTCTTATAGCTTGATTGCAACTCATTCTTTTTTGGGTTCATGTGATGCATTGTAAATTTTATCCAAACCTCTCATTTTATTTTACTTTTAAGTGGGCTTTTGTTTTTGTAAGCAACCATTTCTTCAGTTTTGTTTTCTCATCCATGTAACTCTCTTTTGTTTTATTGTATTTCTTTTTTATCCACTCACATTTAAAGTTATGAGATAAAAGCTCCCCCCTCCCCATTTACCTTAATATTGCCTTGTTCTGAATGGGGATGTTTTATTCCTCTTGTTTTTTAAAGGCATCACTTTGTCTCTCCAGTTTTGTTTTCTCACCCAACATTTAACTCTTTTGTTTTATTGTATTTCTATTTTATCCACTCACATTTAAAGTTATGAGATACCTTATTATTGCCTTGTTCTGAATGGGGATGTTTTATTTCTCTTGTTCTTTAAAGACATCACTTTGTTTCTTCAGTTGTTTTTGCTTGACATAATTTTGGCAACTCTGTTACCCCAGGATCTCATGCCTGCAAGGTCAGACTCCTTCCTTCCCATTTGGGATCCCTTTCTCTAGTTCTGATTTTTTTTTATGTTATGAATTTTTCTTTCTTTATTCTTTTTATCATCATCTAATTCTTATTCTTTAATTCTTTCTCTCTTTAATGTCTTGACTAATCAATCTTTCTCCTTCCTCCCCTACTTTTCAAGTTGCAATTGTTACCTTTTTATTTTCTATACTTTTTGCTTAAAATGTTTTCCTCTTTCCTTCTCTTCATTAATTCTTTCTATTTTATTTTTATTCTTGGTTCATTTTCATTACTTCTATTTCTTTTTAAAAAAACCCTCAATATTATAGAATAAAAGCTTCTCAGGTACCTATTCAGAATTCCCCCTTCTAACCAATTTATTTTTTATTTCTTTGTAAAGCTTGTCCACTGGCTTTTTTCACCCATTACTCTTAGGGATACATTCTTGGAGAAGATAGAATAGTTAAAATCATTGTTCCATAGTATATGATAGTTTAGTTAGTTATCACTCCCTTATCCACATGATCATTTCCCCCATTTGCTGTGAAATGTCCCCTCTGTGTCCATGCTTTCTGAACCTTCTGAATATCATTTGCCATAGGAACCGAGTCTCTACTTCACAGCAAGATGCTGCTTCTGAAGGCCCAAAACCTTCTTAGAAGTAATAATCTTTCCAAGCACTAACTCCCTCCCAAGTACTTACCCATCATAAGCTTCTCATTCCCATTATATAATATTTCTTTCCCTTATGGTAGTGGGTGCCCGTCTCTAGACTGTGGCATCATCCCCTCCCCACTTTTCTCTCTACTTCAGTTTCTCCTTTTGTCACCTCACTCATTCTCCTGTATTCCCTCTTCTATTTCAGAGATTTTGAGAGTTGTTTTCCTCTTCATTGTTTATTATCATATAAAATATATCACATTAATATGCTGCAATTTTTTCAGTAATTCTCAAATCATGGGGAAAATTTTTCGTTTGATTCTTGCTACTACAAAAGTGTTGCTTTACGTAATGAACGTATGAGTCCTTTTTCTATATTAATCTCCTTAGGATATAGAACTAATGATATTATTAGGACTTCAAAATCTATGTACAATTCAGTGACTGCTAAGGTATAGTTCCTATTGATTCTCTGTATTTATTAAATCGGTTCACAGCTCTGCTACTAGTGCATTAGAATGCATGCTTTCCGTAGCCCCTTCCCTGCCCCCCCCTCTGCTGTCACTTTTCCAGGGTGACAGCCCCAAGTAGAAATCGGGGCTGTTTGAATTTCTATTTGTGTAATAATTGTGGATTAAAATAATTTCTCATATGGTGCTTAATAGCTTGTATTTCGATATTTGAGAAAGTCCTATTCATGTGCTTTGAACATTTATCTATTTGGGACTGGTTTTTAATCTTATATATTCATATGAGTTCTTTATATATCTTAGATAGTAGATTTCAATCACAGTAATTTGCTGTGAAATTTTTTCCTGAATGCTTTATTGCACCTTTGATTCAAAACATGTTTATTTTTCTTGTGCAAAAATTCCCAAATTTTTGTATCATTGCAAACGTTTATTTTTTTTTAATCTTCTCTCTCCTTTGTTTAAGTAAAACTCTCTCCCCACTCGTTAATGTTATATCCTTCTTTTATAATTTGTTTGTGGAATAATGTTTTTGACATATTAGGCGAAAAATTCATTTGGAGTATATACTGGTATGTGGTATAAATAGTTGTTCTGTACCTAATTTCTGCCAAGCTCACTTCAGGTTTTCCAGGCAGTTTTTTGTCAGAACATGAATAGTTGGAATCTTTTGGCTTATATAACACTCTGCCACTATATAAAAATACTTTTATTTACTTAACCACTTCTATTGGTAGTTTATTTTACTCAGTACTAAAGTTTAATGGTTACTGCTTTGTAGCAATTCCACAAGATTAGGCTCAACTTTGCAAGTTGTATCTCCTTTGAGTTCCTCATGAGCTTGTTGGAACCTTAGAAGGCATTATACCATTTTCTTCTTTGTTTCTGTTATAAAATTCTTATTTTATAGAGTTTTGAGAGATCTGTTACTTATAGACCACCCTCTCCTTGATTTTTGCCATTTTCTTCATTCCCCTGAGATTCTTGACCTTCTTCCCGGAATAATTTTGTATTTATCTTACCGAATTCTGTAAAGTAATACTTTGATAATTTGATTGGTATGGTGTTTGCATCTATAAATTAATTTAGATAGCATTGTAGTTTTAATAAGATTTCCATGATCTAATGAACAAATATTAATTTTTCTAATTATTTGTCTTTATTTCTATAGAGTACTTTATATTTCTAGGTTCTGAGTCTTTCTTAATAGATGAATTTCCAGATATTTTGTTTATTTTAAAGTTATTTTGAGTCACCTTTCTTTTTCTTTATCTCTGCCTGATAAGTTTTATTAGTAATCTTTAGAAGTATTAATGATTTAGGGTTTTTTTTTTTAACTTACTGCTGTTATTAATTATTTTAATTAGTAATTGATTGAAACTCCAGAATTCTCTGAGTCAAAAATCACATCAATTTTCTTCTTCTCTGTCTATATGTATGCCTTCAGTATTTTTTCCTTGTCTTGTAGCAATTCTAGAACTGAAATAAGACTTCTAAGTTAGGCAAATATAACCAAAAACTGAACAGTAAAGATTTTTAAGGACCCAAACAGAGTTATAGGATGCGTGCACACACACACACATGCATGCACACACACACACACACACACACACACACACACACACATACACACACTGGTAATTAATGAAATATAATCTCAAGAATATACACATTTCTCAGATTTTCATAACAGTTTATGAAAACTCTTTGTGCTGGAATATAAAAATTTTATAAACAAAAGCATAAAATCAGAGATATTTTATACATCATTTAATAAGTGTAAGGCAATCAAAGTATAAATAACCAGGAAAATTTGAAGAAAGAGTTCAGGCAAATGGAATATAATCCCTAATATAATATAATATAATTAATATAATATAATATAATGTAATATAATATAATATAATATAAAATCCCAAAATAATATAATAATATAATCCCAAAGAATATGTACATCAGAAGACAAAAACAATAATTAATCATATCAAAGAAAAATATGAAAATAATATAACATATAAAATGGATTAGATTGATTCAAAGGAATTGTTGGGGGAAAATTCCTATCTCTAATGCCATCCTTAAACAACAACAACAAAAATAATAAATCAATGATTTAGTCATTGAACTGCCCAAAACCTCCAAAATGCACTAATGAAGAAAAAAATTCTGAAAATTTAAGATATAAATATTAAATTAAAATATTTTTATCAGTAAATCAAGGAGTTGTTTGGAAAATATCAATACAATGTACAATTTTGAGAGGAAAAATGAATGATCAATATAATAAAAAAGACACAACATTGGATGAAAAAGCATAAGGAAAATTGTTAGAAAAGTTTTACCCCAACATATGCTAACAATCTGGATAATTTAAATGAAATAAATGAATAAATTTCTAGGTAAACACAAAATGAAATTTGGAATTTATACAAACTGATATCAGGAAAAGACATTGAACGCTGCAGAGACAAACTCCCAAAGGAAGAAGATAAAAAACTTCCCCAGTAGATTAGCAAGTGAATTCTAACCAACATTCAAAGCACAACTAACCCTGAAATTGTATCAAACATTTATAAAAATGAATAAAAGTCAGAATGTGACATCAAACTCTAGTGAAATAAATATACTGTTAATTACTAAAAAGGAAGAAATAATGCAGAGATGCAAAGCTGCAAGATAGTGTTACTAAGGAATGCTGATGCAAAAATATTGAACTTGGCAAAAAACCCTTTGCAACATATTCAAAATATTATTCACCACAAGAAGGTTAAATTTATAATAGGAATGCAAAGGTCAATAATATGGAATTGTAAAAATAATAAACTCTAAACAAAGTGATAACAATCACATATTAGTTGATACCAGAAATAAAATGTTGAAAAAAATGTACATTCATTTATTATAAAACTCTTAATTACATAGAAAAAAGTTTATCTTTCTTTTATATCATCAAAAATATCTGTAAACTAAGAACTCCATTTTCAATAATGGAGAAACACTTGTGGCCTTTCCAGTAAGATCAGGAGTAAAGCAAAGGTTTCCATTGTGGAACAACTTCTCAGGTATGTAGAATGTGGCTTTATGGTTTATGCAAGTATTGGCTTAGTTGTCTTCTATGGAATCTTCCAGTTCTGAGACTCTTTGATTGTCTTAATTTATAGTTTGTAACTGATGCTACTGACTTGGCAATTTATCATATTTTTCCTCACATTTTTTTTGTGAGCAAACTCTTCTTGTATTTATTCCTTTTCTTCATTACAAACAAGAAAAAAAAACCACTATATAATTTTGTAGCTAAAAGAGAGCTTAAATCACATATTCCTTCTCTCTCATTTTATAGGTAAGAAAACTATGACTAAAGAAGATGAAATTAACCCATTGTTAGTGAATAATGTTTTGCCAAATGGTAATGAAAACTCATCTCTCCTGCTGACATGCTGCTGCTCATTCAACTGCATATCATATCATATTTTATAAACATTGAAGGCAGATAACAATCTATGTTGCAAATAGTAATTTTGGCACTTAAGGAAAGGGAAAAAAATGATAGACAGCAACAGTAAATAAATCCTCAAACTAAATTTTTGGCATGGAAAATTCAAGAGAATGCCTCATTACAAAGAATTAGAGATACTTGGACACCAAACACAATAAGGATTCATTTGGACATGCTGCTGTTAATGCAAAGGCTTGTATATGAAAAGAAGGAAGAAAAAAGTGCTACCTGAAATAAATATTTATACCTTCCAGATCTGAGTGCTCTGGCCTGACATTCTGACCTCTCTGCCCTAGCCCCAACCTACCACTGCAACAATCCAATGCCAGAGACAGTTTAAATACTTGCGTATTGTTCATTTGGTTTGATGGCACATAACATTAGGTGCTTTGCAAAGCAAGTTTGGAGGAGGAAAATTACATTTTCTACCTCAGTCATAAAGTTATTGATAGAAATAGGCACAAAAACAATTTTTGTTCTATAGCTATGAAGTATTTGTATTCCAATATACTGTCAATTACTTAAAAGTGATTTTCCTAACCAGGATATAGGAGATTCCAATTCAAAGTCAACACTAAAAACCTTTGCTGTCATAATTTAATAGTTCTCTCAAAAATGATAAACACTGTACCTGACCCATTTTTAAGTGATACATTGGTCACTAAACAGCAACCACTGTCTTGACCTGTTTTTTCTCTGGGACTTGGTTTTGCTTAATTTGAAGGTCACACAAAATCAAAGGTATAAAGCAGGACCAAAGTGAGAATTAAAAATCAGTAATCAAGATGAGTAGACACTGTTTGTCTAGTTTGTACTTATGGACTGAGATGCTTATTGTCGTTTTTGGTTGCATCTAAATATTCTTCTTTGTTTTTATTAGCTATTGAGGGGAAAAAAGGATGTGTGTGTGTGTGTGTGTGTTTGTGTGTGTGTGTGTGTGTGTGTTTAGTGAAAAAAATAATTTATCAGGCAACGTAATTTTTTTGTTATTGTTTTTGTTTCATGGTAAGCTCGGGGTTGGGAGACTCTTCTTTCACCCTGGGATTTTTAGTTTAGATGTCCAGATGGACAGGTTAGGGATCTATTTTAGAGATGATGAATCTAAATTTTATTCTAATCCAATAAAATGGGAAATTACATAAATTCACACAAATGAAGCAGTAGAGCTGGAACATAAACCCACATCTTCAGACTCCAAATCTTGTCCTCTCTCCCCTAGTACAATGAGGAAAACTGTTTCCACTGAAATCCTTCAGATACCCATGATGTTTCTTAATAGGATTATAGTACGTAGAACTTCAAAAAACTCTGAAGACCTCTAGTCCAAACACCTCACTTCTAAATTCTAAAGGTTAAATGACTTGCCCAAGATCATATTGCTATTAGGTAGCAGACCAAGTATTTAAATTATATCCAATTTAAGTCTTTGTTCCACCATACAAGAATCTGTCTCCCTGACTCTGGTCTCTTGTAAGAAAGTCAGAAATAATATCAAACTGACTTTTCCATTTACTTCACTCACTGTAGCATTTTCTGTCTTTGCTTCTCCCAACTCCTTCCATTGTGAGCAGCAGAAGGGACTCTTCATATAGAAAAGAGAATATAATAGAACTGACAGTGAACTCTATGACGGTCATCTAAGGTTCAGCCTAAGTATGGAGAAGTATATCATAAGAAATCTGGCCACTGCCTGCTTCCCCCATCCTCCTACCCTCTCCCATCAGGCATAAAAGGGTTTGGCTACCTATACGTGGAGGGAATGTCCTCAGCATGAAATCCTGGCAGTTAAGGGAATAGGCTAAGATCATAGAGTTAGAGATGAAAGAATTCTTAACTAGTGACCAAATCTATGCATCTGTTTTGTAGATGAGCTAATTGATGCCCAGAAAGATTAAATGATTTCACCACAGTTACACAGCTAGGAATCTAAGATCGGATTTGAGCCCCAAATTATCTGATTCCATGTCCAGTGCTCTTTCCACTACACTGCAATTTTTTTTTTTACTCTTTCCACTCACCCTGACAGGGGTTATTGAGAGAGGTTGGGGATTATTTTACTACTGAGGTTAAAAACAGGACTTTATTTTTTTTCTTTTCCTTGCAGCCCAACCTTTCCACCCATCCCCAAGTAAAACAAAGGAAAATGTATAGATTGAAATGCCTAAGAGCCTGAAGGACAGCTCCCCCTTGTTATAATGCCTCTGTCTGAGTACCCAGGGAGTTGACACCAGTGGGGATGAGAGCAACTCAGAATGTTATTTCAATCAAACTTCCAATGATGATGGGGAATGTTATTCACCTCAATGGAACCCCTGTTGCCTTGAGGATAAATTTCATAGCCACAGAGACACAGTATTTCAGGGACATGAACACCATAACTTATCTGACTGCCATTCTCAATGAGAGGAGTGATCAGCATAGAACATATGCAAAAAGAGCTCACATTAGCTCCCAACTCTCCATAGTCATGGTGCCCAGCTATGCCCATATACTTCTCTGACTTCCTTTCTTGCTTCCTTACACATAATCATTCTGCCAAATGAAGAATTCTATCAGCGAATTTTCACAAACCATGGGAAACAGAACTGTATTAAGAAAATTGAATGAGCCCTTCCACCCCTCTTCCCCCAACAAGGGTATTGACATAAGTGGAGAGTGTTTATGAATTTAAGAAGGACATCATGGACAGTAAAAGAGGAGGGATAGATGTGAGTCTATTGCTCAAATGGGAGCAATTCCTTTCTAGACTTTGGTTGGGCCACCCACACCCTGTCTAGGTTTATTGTCTTTTCTGAGTGCTTGCAGAAGCACTCAGAGCTTGTGGAGCTGAAGGTCCCTTTAGGGAAGCAAAATGATCCAGTTACTGTAGTTAGCACTGTCTCCCTATGTAGGTGAAAGAGGCAGAGAGGTTTTTCAAAAGAAGTCTCTTCCTATGTGACAAGGGTTTCCTAGGGGTCAATATGAGCCATAAGATGTTATGAGAGAAACCACTCAGCCACCCCCAATCATACCTAGATGGTCCTGTCAGGAGGGAAGCTTCAATACTAGTGTTACATATGTAAACTTCTTTTGTTCTTCATCCTTGTGTACATTCCACACCTCCAGAGAGAGGTGGTAATGTAAACAAAACAATTGCTGCAACACCCTGGCACCCTGTCTCTTCTACATATGAAGTCCTGCTATAATCCTACCTTCCACTATGCTGACAAGCACCCTTTTGTGTAGAGACAGCCCTGAAAACCTAAGAACTTTGAAACTGATTGTGTGACACGGGACACATTGACACAGGACCACTCAGCATGGCGCACCCACTTCAGAGAAGGTACTGTGCTCTATGAGCAAAACAAAATTCAAGTAAAGCAAAAGAAATGTGAGACGTGCAAATTTAGAGAATCTACCCCAAATGTGGGCTGTTGTGCCCAACCTGTGGCAGAACATTTCGAGCTTGAATTGGGCTGATCAGCCACTGTCAGACACACTGTAGCTTGACTCTAGCATAGTGATGTCACTTTGGTCATCTTTGAGAACAAAGGACAACAACCAACCAGACAAAACCCAAATTAAACTTCCTGAGATTTTTATTGTTGTTCTCATACCCACTCCCTGACCTGAGTTTAATGTTGGTATCAAAGACACCATCATTTTTTTTCCTAGTCAGCCATGCTCATGATCTCCATGTTATCACTGAATCATCTCTCTTTCCCACTCATAAAATCTCTTGCTAATTTTGCAATTCTCCACCCTATCTCTCCCATCTGTCCCCTTTCTTTCCATTGCCACTGACACCTCCTTTATTGAAGACTGCATCATCTCTCTCTGGTTACATATTTTCAGTAAATTTATTTTTGATTCCCTCACATTTAGGCTCTGAACTCTGCTCTGATCAATCTCCAAAGAACCAAAATTATAGGGGAACCAAAAATCAATGGATATAGTCTTATAGGTGACAAAAATGGGCCACAGAAAGTTACCAACAGTAATTTTCATATGAGAATTGCAGAAGACCTCAACCAGTAAATATATAATCAGAGAAGTAATATGATGTAGTGGACAGAGGGCCAGTCTAGGTTCAAACCCTGCATCTAACACGTGTTAGCTGTGTTAACATTGGCAAATTAATTTGTTTCTCAGTGCCAAAGCAAATCTCTAAGAAAAAATATTAGAAACGAGTTGCAAATTTGGAAAAGTGGTTAGAGTTTCCACACTAGGGAGTTCCACAGGGGGTCATAGATAGAGATGAGAAGAACCTAAGAGACCATCTAATTTAACCCCCACATTGTACAAATGAGGGAACTGAGTTCAGAGAGTGTAAGTTAATTCCCTAAGGTTACTCAGGTTGCAAGAAATAAGATACATTTGAATTCAGGTCCTCTGATTCCAAAGCTAGCGCCTTTTCTATTGTACCATGATGCCTATAAAAAGCTGGAGTCCTCAAGCCATGATTCATCCAGCAACACAATTACAAGTCCAGAACTGGCCTCCACACTTGGTAAAAAACATATGACCATTAAAGGAGATATGTTTGGAACATTGCAACATCAATTATAGTCTGAATGTTGCAATGATGCCTATAGAATTTCAAAGACCTCAGGAAAGGTATCCAGGACATGGGTTAGGCTCTGTTGGGACAGTTTATGGGAGAACATGGCAAACAGCGCAGAATGGATGAGTTTTCGTTTAAACCAGGGCTCTGCAAACTACAGCCTATGGGCCAGATCTCTTTTGCCCCTCCATTTTTGTATGACATATAAGCTAAGAATGGTTTTTACATTTTCAAATAAAGTTTTATTGTATTTTAAAATGTAGAACCCTTCCAAAATTACCAGGTAGTAAAACATACAGTGGGCCATAGTTTGCTAACTGTAAACTGCTTGAGGGTAGGGATTGTATTTTGCCTCTTTTTGTATTCCCATAACTTGGCATACTGCCTCCCAAATATTAGGCACTTAATAAATGCCTGGCATATAGTAGGCACTTATTAAATGAATTGAAAAGAAGGGAGAAAAGATGGTGGTAGATTGACAAAGTGGAGTATCTTTGTAGGATGTGGTGGAAAAAAGCTAGGGAGTTGGAATCAGGCCGAGGAGGGGAACAAAAGACCCCTAGCATGGTCCCCTCTCAAAAAATGCAGACCCTGGAAGGCACTTACAAGCAGAATAAGGTCAGAGTGGAAAAAAATGGTCCAGAGTGAGGAGGCAACATGTACTGAGAAGAAGTTCCAGGGAAGCACTAACCTAAATAAGATCAGTCTTTGGATCTGCTTATTCAATAATTCCAAGTCCACATCAATGTACTATATGTAGCCATCATCTCAATTTCTTATCCATAAGGATAGTATAAGAGAATTTATTGAATGTTTTCTGGAAATCTAGCTATATGTACATAACACTTTCCTGATTTCTCATCCTAATAAACAGGCATAAAAAAAAAGTAACAAAGATAATCTGGCATGATTTGTTCATATCTTTTCTCTTAAATTTACTTATCTGCATACATGTCATGCTAGCTGAAAACACACACGATCCTTAAGGTTTGGGACAAATATTCATTCACAGACTTTTGCCTACCTAGGTGCTGTTACGCTTTGCCTGTCTCCTTTTAGGCTAGTGGTTCTCAACCTTCCTAATGCCTCGACCCTTTAATATTCATATGTGGACATGTGGGTGGACCCGCGGTGTCTCAGTTTCTAAGATCATCAAAAATGTGTGTTTTCCAATGGTCTTAGGCGACCCCTGTGAAAGGGGTATTCGACTCCCAAAGGGGTCATGACCCACAGGTTGAGAACCGCTGTTTTAGGGCTTTTACTAATCAACAAACTCATGTTGTTAAATTAAGATGGGCTCACGGTCAGTCCCATTAATTAACTTTATTTTACCTTGTATATTTGCAGTCTCTAAACCAAAACAAAAATGTCAGAAAATAATGGATAAATTCAAAGATTAATTGAGAGTTGAAAAGAGGAAGCCCTAAGCATCCCAGGGGCGGGGGGAGGGGGGACGGGGAGAAGAAAAAAAACGGAAAGAAAATGAAAAGAATTAATGATGACCAAACGTACTCTTTTTCTTCCCCATCTATATATTTTCTAGGTGATCACTTTGGAAGCTTGAGTTGCAGCTTGTCCTTACTGCACTGGATTAAGAATTGGATCTGAACTCAGAGGGCTTAGGTTCAAAACTTTTCTCTGTTTTTTATTACCTTGGAGTCTTTGGAAAAGTCATTTAATGTTTCTGGGTCTAACTTTTATTATGTACAAAATAAGATTGGACTAGATGAATTACATGATCTCTTTCAGCTCTAACCCAATCATTTTCTCCAGCCTAAAGTTGTCAGTTCAGATGTTCTGCTTTTTTTTTTCCTCCTTCTTTCAGTTGACAATTGTGTAGCAACTGTCATTTTCAAAACAATGAGTTAGGTGCTGGGAGAAATATAATTACATAGTGAATTGGTATTTTTTTTTTGCTCCCCAGAACATGAATTCATTTCTTAAAAGCTTGACCTTACTTTCAGCGTGTCTTTGCTATTTAGACCATCATTCTATGGCAATTGCACGTAAGTCTAGCAAAGGTACAAAAACAAAATGGAAAATAGGATTTAAATTCTATTGGGGCATTTCGGATACACAAAACATGCTATAGTTGGACTCTTTTCACGTATGATGAAAGACATGCACCTATTTTTGGTTGTTAGTCACTGCTGCCTCACTTCAGAGATGAAACTAAAGATAACTGTTCTTTCTTGTACCCTGCCCTCATTTTTCCTCAGCAACAGTTGTGAAAGTGAAAATGCTTATGGTTTACCTATAAGCAAGTAAATTATATAGTATATAAAAGTTTCTTTCAAGGTTTCATCTCCATGGTTTAGGCCAAGGGTGGGAAACTTGTGGCCTTGAGGCCACATGTGGCCCTCTAGGTCCTCAAGTGTGGCCCTATAGATACTCAAGTGTAGCCCTTTGACTGAATCCAAACTTCACAGAACAAATCCCCTCAATAAAAGGATTTGTTCCGTAAATCTTGGATTCAGTCAAAAGGCCAAACCCAAGAACCTAGAGGGCCACATGTGGACTTGAGGCCGCAGGTTTCCTACCCCAGATTTAGTCTGTTTACATTCATTTGGGGAATTTTTTAGTGTGGGAGAAGCTTCGAGGCTAAATATCCAACATAGTGAGTTTCTTTCATGGTCTGCATTGTTTGAATATGTTAATATCTACTTGAGAAAGTGTTGCTATAGGGAATCCTTGATCTCTTTATGAATTTAGGTTGTTTCTTTTTACTTGTTTGTTTTTTGGACAAGAACTTAAATTTCTTTGATTTAATGAGATCAGCAACTGATCTGCAATTCATAGTCTTAAAGAGTTATCTGAGGAACTAAAAAGTTAAGTGACTTTTCCAGGGTTGCACAACTTATAGGATCTAGAAGTAGGATTACAATTCAGGTGTTCATAATGTTCAGCCAATAGCAAATTTTTTTTAAAGCTTACAATAAATTAATTGTAGGGAAAAAAGTCATTGTTTTTGGTGGTATACTTTGGTTTAAAAAATTAAATAAAGTTGTGGGTTATAAGTTAGTTATAGATTCAATTCAATGCAATTTTATTTCATTTCTCCTACATGTTAGGTGCTTTGCAAAGTATCATGGGAGATTAAAGAAAAGATAAGATTAACTGTTTTGCTCTCAAAGAGCTTACAATTGGGGCGGCCAGGTGGTGCAGTGAATACAGTACCCGCCCAAGAGTCAGGAGGACCTGAGTTCAAATCCAGCGTCAGACACTTAACAACAAAACACTAGCCCAGTGACTTGGGCAAGTCACTTTACCCTAATTGCCCTACCTTCCCCCCTCCAAAAAGCAAACAAAGACCAAAAACAAGAACAAAAAAAGAGAGCTTACAATGTAGAAGACCTTCTTATTTCATATGGGGGTGATCATTTCAGAAGTGGAAAAGTTAGGAATCCTTAGCTTTGTTCCTAAATATGCCATTAACTCTAGAAAATGTTTACACACAGATAATTAAATCATTTCTCCCCTCAACTTCAGAAACTATAAGACAACATATATATTATTGACTATATAATGTAGCAAGTAATAACAAAATTGATTTTGTACAAACATAAAGTTAATTTTGGTGGCATAGCTATTACTGTAAATATTCATATCTTTTCCAAATCTTTTAACAGTTACATTAAAAAGGAAGCAATGAAATATTAATATTTGTCGGGTAACCAACTCTGTGATTTTTCCCCTTTGTTATAATGCTTTAGGCAGACCTTCTGAAGGCTTGATTAGAACAGCTGAACTTTCAATAGAAGTTAATTATTTTAGTCATGAAAATTTTATCATCAGTGTGTCTTACTTGATTAAAAACAAAATGGAATTTATTTGTATGTGTGTTGGGATGGGGGGGGGGTTGCATCAGAAAGGGCAAAATTTTGATCCCAATTGTGACCTTCCATCATTGAACAAAGAGGCAGCCATAAACTTCAAAGAATAAACATAAAATACTCTAGCAAGTTTTTCATTTTACTCTTTTACTTTACTAATTGACTTTTATTCTTTTTAAAATCATTCTTTTAAAAATTGGAGTTTCACCTCTCTTCCTCTCCCTCACCCTTCTCCCCTACACAGAAAAAGTAAAACAAAATGAATGTTACAAATGTATATTAAAATGAAAGAAATTATTTCATGGACTGTTTTCAATATCTATATCTATGTATTTATTGATACTGATATTAAGATGTTTATATAGAAGCCTGCATACATATATATATATATATATACATATATATATGTATCTTCAGAATATCTATCTTCTATCTATATCTTTATTTCTCTCTATTTCTCAAACTAAAATAAAAGCAACTGAAACTCTGATTCCATCACCTCTGTATCAGTAGGTGAGTAGCAAGTTTCATAAAGAGGCCTTTGGAATTGTAATTGGTCATTGTGTTGATCAGAGTTTTTAAGTCTTTTAATATTGAAAATCTTACAATATTGTTATTGTAAAAGTTGCTCATTTTGCTTTGCATCAACTCATACTCATACTTCCCAAGTTCTTCTGAAACCATCTCCTTCATCATTTCTTGTAGCACAATAATATTCAATCACGTTCATTTACTATAACTAGTTCAGCCATTACTCAACTGATGAGCACCTAACTTCTGATTATTTTCCACTACAGAAAGAGCTGCTATTAATAATTGTGTGTGTGTATATACATAAATATATGTATATGTGTACATATATATGTATCTATATATGCATGTTCCTTTTTCTCTTCCTTTGATTTCTTTGGTATATAGATCTTATTCTCTTATATATTCTCATTATTGGGGATTTAAAATATTTTTTCTGTGGCTACTGGCAGCTTAAGATTTCTTCCTCTTCAAACTACCTATTCATTAGCAGTTAATCATCTGAGGAGTGGTTCTTATTGTGGTAAATTTGACTCAGTTCCTTATATGTCTTAGAAACGAGATGTTTATCAGAGCAACTGGATGCATTTTTCCCCATTTCCCTATTTATATTTCATTTTTACCTATGTTGGTTTTGTTGATGTAAAAAAATAATTTTATACAATCAGAATGACAAATTTTACCTTCTATGACCATCTGTGTCTTGTTTGGTCATGCACTACATAGGTCTCATTAGTTAATTTCTTTTTTGCTCCTATAACTTGTTCATTATCTCATCCATTTTATCCAATTCGTGTACCAACTGCAAGTTTATCTTGGAATAGCAAATTGCTGTCCATGTTTCCCAAAAGTTTTTGTTGAATCCTTAGTTCATGCCCCAATAAGTGTAATCTTTGGGTGTACCAAACACTAAGCTACTATGCTATTTGCCTCTGTAAATTGTTCACCTAATCTGTTGCAATGATCAAGCTCTAAATTTCTTTAGCAGCGTCAAATTGTTTTTATGATTACTGCTTTGTAGTATAGTTTGAGGCCTAGTATAGCTAGTCTCCTTTCCTTGCTACTTTTTCCCCATTATTTCCCATAAAATTCTTAGTCTTTTATTCTTCCAGATGATTTTGTTATTATTTTTATACCTGGTATAAATCTAGGCTGGTTTTACTGTATAATCTTTATAATATAATGCCATAGTTTTCTGCATCCTATTTTAAACAATATTTTCCCCAATTTAAAACATTTTTAAAGATTTTTAAAAAAACTTGAGTTCCAACTTCTCTCACTCTCTCCCCTCCCCACTCCTTTCAGATGGTAAGCAATTTGTTATAGGTGCTACATATGTGATCATGTAAAACATATGTCTATATATGTCATTTTGTGGAAGAAAAAGAAAGAAAAAGACAAAGACAAAGAAAATAATAAGCTTCTGTCTATATTCAGAGTCCATCAATTCTTCCTCTGCCAGCAAATAGCATTTTTCATCTTGAGGCCTTTGCAATTGTCTTGGATTATTGTGTTTCTGAGAATAGTGAAGTCATTCACAGTAGATTATCATATAATGCTGTTACTGTGTACAATGATCTCCTGGTTCTGCTCACTTCACTCTGTGAATGTACATTCACATCAGTTCATGTAAGTCTTTCCAGCTTTTTTTTTTCCTGAAATTATCTTGCTTATCATTTCTTATAGCAGAATAATATTCCATTGTAATCATATACCACAACTCATTCAGCCATTTGCCAACTGAGGGACATGATTTAAATTTCAAATTCTTAGCCACCACAAAAGGAGTTACTATGAATACCCTTTTAGAAATAGCTCCTTCCCCCCTTTTAAAAATCTCTTTGGCATACAGAGCTAGTAATGGTATTGCTGGTCAACAGGTGGTCAAAGTTTCAAATTGCTCTTCAGAATGATTGAATCAGTTCACTAGACCAACAGTGCAAATCAAGAATTTTCTAATTTCTCCTGACTTTTTTTATATTAGAGACCCATCCTCTGGCTTTATGCTGTATCATATAAAAAACAAGACCAGTCTCTCTGGTACCATATATCCCTCAGCAAGCTTCTTAATGGAATTGGTTATCTATTTCAAACTCTATTGAAAGGTCCTTTGCCTGCCAAGACCACTGCTCTCTCTTTCTTTATAAGCACACCAGATTAATTAGCAGTGCTTGATGAACTCATCATATGCCATATTACACTGAACTTCTTGCCTCAGTCTAGTAGAGTATGATGTACAAAGGGGGAAATAGAATTTTCTTTTAAAATTATACACTAAAACCCCTCTTTATGGTTCCAAAAAGGACATTTTATCTTCACTTATTGATGTTCAAAGCTTGACCCTTAACCTCAAAAGCAGAAACTATTGTAGAAATATTCTCAAAGTCATAATCAAGATTGCAGTACCACCAAATAGGAGGAAGAAAGGACAAGACACATTTCACCCATTTATGGTGGTTAGTGAGAGGCAGCTTTCTTTATACTCCACTAAAAAAAGTAAGTTTTCTTTTGTTTCGGTTCCATATTATCTTTTCCCCTTTGCTGCCCATTGAAAAGGCAAGAAAAGCAAAACCCGTTTTAAAGATGTCTATACCTTTTCCTAAAGAGCACCTGAGGAGGTTCACTGTCTCTTCAACCAGGTCTGAAGAAGTAGATTATTCTTTTCTTTACCCTCCAAACTATGAGTATGATTACTACTAACTACTACTACTAACTACTACTGCACACACACACACACACACACACACACACACACACACACACACACTGCCTAGCTAATGAATTTTTAAATACTACCCACCAAAATGACAACAACAACAGCAAAACCACACAAAATAGCCTTCTCCTCTCCCTCAAAAATGACAGAACAAACAAAAAACCATAGAAATCCCAGATTACTTGCCAGGTTCAGTCAGTGAACAACTTCCATTATTTGAACCTAGAATTACTATGTTACAGAATCACCATAAACATTCCGTGACTTTTGAACATCAACAGAAAATAACAGTAAGAAACAAAACCAAGAGAAAAGAGACAAAACCAAACCAAAAGCGTGATACTGACCAGTTTTCTGACAATAGGTAATTAACCAAGGCTCTCCAGCCCATCAGCTGAATAGGGAGGGAAGCCAAGTCCCTTGTAAGCCTTCCCTCACACTGGGCGTAGGTGAATACAGAATGCTTGTCATGATCACAAAAACAAACTCGAATTTTCCTGTAGTTTGGTTTAAATACTGTTTTTAGTGGTGTGTTGACACAAGCTTTACAGAGAGGGATCTGCAGGAATATGCACACAGCTGCACATATCTTTGCCTTTCCCTCAGCTCTAGAGGTTCCAGGGCAGCTAATTTCACCTGATGGCAGACCTTCTTTAGGCATATCAGTTGGAGTGCAGAACACTCCACATGATTTATTTGCCTTCAGACTTTGAGCCACCTTTTTAGCACAGGAAGATCGTATGCTTGTGGCCATGTATTTTCTGGGCACAATCCTTTCTGGTAAAATATTCCAGTCTCCACATGCATACCATATGACACTCCCTTCATGTACTTCTTGACTTTAATTTGTCTGAGATCATGGTATATGCTCCATGACATTCAGTTATGTCATACCAGTACAAAAATTTGGTATTAAAAAGATGGTCCTTTGTTTCATGATGACTTTGTTTCATGCTGTCATTAAAAATCCTTCCTGGAGCAGCCAGGTGGCACAGAAGATAAAGCACTAACTCTGTAGTCAGGAGGACCTGAGTTCAAATCCAGCTTCAGAAAATTATTAGCTGTGTGACCCTGGGCAAATCACTTAACCCCAACTATCTAAACAAAAAAAAAACACTCAAAAAACCCTCCAAACCTCCCCAATTTCTAGGTGTCAATATAACCCACAGACAGCATAAAACAGGGAGATGTTTATGTGTCAAAATTATTTTAAACCATCATGGAGAGTCAAATGAAGGAAGGTATCCTTATATAGAGTGACATCTTTCACATATTCCTATTTGCAGATGGTATTGAACTAATTATATCAAGTCCCATAATAATTGAGATCCTCCTAAATGGAATTATTACAATTACTACTGCTACTACTACTACTACAACTACTACTACTACTACTACTACTACTACTACTACTACTACCACTAGTACTATTACTACTACTGCTGCTGCTGCTAGTAATAATAATAATGATAATAGTATAGCTAAAATTCCATATTACTTTAAGTTTGGTGAAGTACTTTGCAGATCTAACATAATTTGTTTCTCACAACACCATGAGATATAAGAGCTATTATTACCCTCATTTTACAGATAAGAACATGGAGACAGACAGAGTTTAAATGACTTGTCCAGGGTCACACAGCTAGGAAGTGTTAGAAGCTAGAATTGAACTTGTTTTTCCTGTCTCCAAGTCCATTGTGACATTAATTGCACTACTAGCCGCCATAAATCAATTTAAAAACTCAGCCTACTAAACATGCAGGGAAAACCTAAAGGAAAGATAATACTTCTTGTCCAAGCTATGATAGGCAATTGGATGGACAACTCAAGGTGCTGATTGATAAGCATTAGGAAGTGATAGAATAAAGGAAGGATACTTTTACAGTTCCAGGAGGGAAACTGGAGAAACTAGGAAAAAATGTTTTATTTTCCGAAATAGATAAGGAAGACAAGATCAGGAATAAAACTATTATCTATTTAGTATTAATCTGATATGGATATTATTTTCATGTAATTTTCATTTTTTTTGTTAAAAAATAATCAAGTAAATGTAATCCTATACAACCCAGATGCTTTTGTAAGACACTCCCTAGGACTGGGATGCTCTCCCTCAATAATCATGCCCCTGGATGCATAGTCCTTCTGTTGCACTTGGGAAAAATGATTTTTATTAGTAATCATTATCTTGGAGACTCAGAGCTTCTCCCTAGTCCCTTTCTTCCAAAGTTCAGTTTCTTCTTCAGAAAGACATTACTGATAATGAGATTGCATTGCTTCTCCTTATTCTGGTCAAATACCAATCCAAACCTGAATTGATTTAACCAAATGTAAGGAAGCACCATTGTGTTCTACTCAGGCTTGGATGGAGACGCATACTTCTCTCTAGATAACCCAAGGGAGAGGTCTGGTATGGTTGGGGGGTGGTCTGATAGAAGAGGGTTTTCCTCTGTCCAGGAGTAAAACAATGATGGGTGATATCAGCCCATGTTGAAAAGGAATTTAAACTAGGAACTCCCAACTCCCAAATCGAGCCCAGCTCTAGACTGGCTCCCTTAGGGGGGCTCAGTGTTTGACTGTAGCTTTGCATGGGTGCTGCCAGCTTGAGAGAAATAAAAACATGGGCTCAGAAACCTAATTTCATTTGTCTTTCTTAGATCAAACTCTGCCAGATTGATACACTTACTATATGGCAACTTTTTTCCATTGTTTTCACTCCTACATATTATTCAAAACCTCCCATTCAAGGTATACAAATGATTATTTCCCAAAATTTCAATGGAATCTTTTGTGCAAATAATATAGAATTCAGATATACCATTCATACCTAAATAGTTCAATTAAGTACAGGCATCCTACTTCCACATCAAACAAGAATTTTCATATCTCTTCTAATTATTAAGATAATAAGGGACTCTATATATTGACTTTATAGTTACCTTTTGTTTCTAAGGGAAACCATTTCTCCCCAAAGATTTCCTCAGTTTTTATACCAGTTTCACCTGGGTTAAACTCCTTTTCTATATTCCTAATATTTGACACCAGGTCACTGGAATGGCTTCTGATCTTAAGTTTTCTCAAATATTACATGCAGCTATATGACCCGCATTAGTCATTGCCCTAGTTGAATTTGAACTCCTTGAGAGTGTACCATTTTTTAAAATCAAGACCTAAGCCCAGTGCCTTGTAAATAATAGGACCTTAATTAATGTTTTTTAATTGAATTATTGTATTGAAATGTCTTCTCCTGATTTCTGGACCCACAAAATATTTTTTCTAGTTTATATTTTCTTGAAAACTCTCCTATTTCCTGCCACCCCCTCTCCTCCTCCCTCCCTTTTTTTCTCTTCTGTAACTCTCTTCAGTAGCATGGCATTCATATCCACATTTTGAGATCCCATTGTTTTTTGTACTGGACAAATACTAGCATTTCTATAATTTAATTATATTTTATTTATTTTGGCCTTGAACCAAGAGAATTGTCATGAAGATAAAGTAAACCAGGCATTTCAACATTCAACAACATTGAATTAATCAGCATTTGTTGAATTGAGGTCACTCTCTTCATCTACTAAGTTCAAGTCAGTCTTCTAGGCACTGGGAGAGACAAAATGCTACATAAAACATGGTCCCTGCCCCTAATAAGCTTGCAGTCTAGTAGGGGCACACAGATGCTACAGGATAATAGATACAGCCATCCAGGACAGTGAGATTTCATATTTACCTGATGGGCTCAAAAAAGGATTCTGGAGAATTGAGCGTTTGAGCTACTCCTAGATAGGACAGGTAGAATTTCAATAAAGAGAAATAATATTGGGTGAGGAAAGATGTAATCCAGGTTCAGGGAATGGGGTGAGAAAAGGCATAGAGCCTAGAAAGCGGTTTGTATTTGGTGATTTTATGCAGTCTCTTTTCACTAGAACATAAGAGAATGTGAGTGTGAGTAGTATAAATGTAATGAGGGACTGACTATCCATTGGTATTCCCTACCTTCCAACATGCATAGTGTTCTACTTGCTGCATACACACAGCTTTGATGAGCCTGTTCTGAAAAGTCACAATGATGTGGAATGGAGATTCCCTACTTCAGAGGATGAGCAAATATTTTCTGACTGCCTCTGACCATTTGGTGAGGAAACAGACTTCTGCTTAACTGCCGAGCTGGAGCTGCATTCCAGTTGTACATTCAAAAAGCACTAACTGGCCAAAGCATAAGATTTTCTCTGGCTTTCCTGCCAGAGTGAGGACACAAAATCTGCTGTAAACCTACATCTTTGGAATGAGAGATATTAATACTAGCCCTCTCCACCTTACGTTTGTTGGGAGACTTCAATGAAATAAGGTTTGTGAATTACTTTGTACATATTGTCCCTTAAATTCCCTGGATCCTCGTGTCTTAATCTTTAAAATGAAGTAGTAAACTTGATGGTATTTTACATCCTATTCACCTATATAGTTTGCCAGTATTAGCCCATTGTTTCTATTTATTGAGACCCCCCCTCCCACCTTTTTTGGTTTGTTTTTTAGATTTTATTATTTAACATATTAGTCAGGGCTAAGGACATAGATGGCATG
Source organism: Pseudochirops cupreus (assembly GCA_028627135.1). NCBI lineage: Eukaryota > Metazoa > Chordata > Mammalia > Diprotodontia > Pseudocheiridae > Pseudochirops > Pseudochirops cupreus. The sequence goes on along the minus strand of CM053582.1, from coordinate 334,013,140 downwards.
CTTATCAAAATCTAACTAAATGTTGGGAAGAGAAGTCAGGATCCAAAAAGATCTAAACAGAGTAGCATATTGTTCTGAACTTGTTAGGATGGAATTTAAAAGGATTAAATCTAAAGTCATACACTTGGGTTCAAATTATCAACTGCCTGATATAAGGAAAGGAAAGCAGCAGAGCAGCTCTACAATACAAGACCTAAGAATTTGGTCTCAGTGTGAGTCACTAGTATGATGCACAGCTGAAGAAAAAAAAAGGTATAATTCAATCCTAGGCTTCATTGACAAATAGAGTATCCTGGAGCAGAGAGTTGAGAGTTTAGATGTGCTCTGGTCTGGCCAGATCACATTTTTGACATAATTTAGAAAAGAGCATTGGAGATACCATCTAGTCCAACCTGTAGCTGAGCAGAAATATCTCCCACAATGTACCTGGTATGTGTTCAGGGCATCTTTACTTGAAGGCCCCCAGTTAAGGGGAACTAGCCTCCAAGGCCATCTATGCCACTTTTCATAGTTTTAATTATTAAGTATTATTTCTTTACTTCTAAATATTTAAAGAATCGGTGCTCCTTGCAATGTATAGATGAAAAACAAAACGGATGAATTAATAAATGCAGGAATGAAAAATATATTAAGAGCTTCCTATATGTCAAATACTAGAGATGAAATTCTCTCTCACTCTCTCTCTTTCTCTCTCTCTGTCTCTCTCTGTTTCTCTTTCTCTCCCTCTCTCTCTTTTTCCCCCCCTCCCTTCCTCTCTGTATCAGTGTGGTCCAGGATTTTTCCCATACCTTCATCACCTTACACTCCTGTAACGATACTGGGATTTGAAGATCTTCCACTCCCCTTGAGCTTGCTGACGTAGCAGGAAGGGGTGGAGCAAGAGAACGCCGGAACCAAGCTAGTCTCCGTGTGGTGTTGACTGGAAGCGGGGGCACAGGCAGCGGCTGTGGTTGTGAACTCCTTTTGCTTTGAGCCCAGAACCTCTGCTAAGGACTCCTGCTGAGGACTGCCTGGGACGGGAGCTGCGAAGGCTGGAGCTGCTGGGAGCGAGCTGCCTGGACGCTGAGCAGTTGCGTGCGTGAGGAGAGGAGGATCTTTGCCTGAGGTAGCCTGTCCTGTTTGAAGGCTTAAGAATGTGGGTGTTTACCACATGTGCCAACTTCGTAACTACTGTGCTGGCTTTGACTTTCTGGTTTTGGGACTCAGTTTTCTGGTATTTAAATGAGTGCTCTAGCTATATTTCTTATGTAGAGAGCCTGTTACATTTCGTGATTAATAACCATATCAGCATACTTATAGTTACTGTGGGCATTGTGAATACTACATTGCTGATACAACTCCTTCAGCTATCATATGAATTGATCCTTGAACATCCTTAAACTTGTAGCAGTTCAAGTGTGCATTTATTTCAATGTATGTTTGCTTGGTTGAATGACAAAAAAAGGAAAATTTTAAATTTAAAATATTTCAGAAGTAACTAGAGATAAAAACCTTTATGACCTCTTCTAAATTGGACTGTTAAAAATATACATATTTCTCAGCACTACATGGAAGTTTTCCAAAAATTCACAATGTGTTGGGCCATGGAGACATTGCAAATAAATGTAAGAAGGCATGAGTAATAAACACATCTTATGTAAACCATAACTGCAACGGCATAGTTCTCATACACACCATTAGAGGACTCCTAGGTTGTCATCAATGTCAATCCTTTAACTAATACACATTTTGTATATGCAAGTATGAAGCAACATAAGTGTGTGTGTGTGTATGTGTGTGCGTGCGTACATGTGTTAGCGTCTAGCCCTCTCTTTCTTATCATCAGGAATATTATGAATTAGTTTGTCAAATGCTTCGTTGAAATAAAGAAACATTATATCTGCACCAATCCCCTAATCTATTGATCTAGTAGTTCATGCGAACAGCTCAGAATAGATCCTGACAATGTAAAGAGATTGAGTTTTTATGAAAACTATTCTGGTGGTGAACAGGCAGGTAATTCAGTGGGTCTAGTGCTGGGCCTGGAGTCAGGAAGACCTGAGTTCAAATCTGGCCTCAGACACTTACTAGCTGTATGACTCTGGGCAAGTCACTAAAGTCTGTTTGCCTCAGTTTCCTCACCTGTAAAATGATCTGGAAAAGGAAATGGCAGATCACTCTATTATCTTTGCCAAGAAAACCCCAAATGAGGTCATGAAGAGACAGATATAATTGATATGACTGAACAACAACATTCTGATGGTAATGTACAAAAAGATAGGAAAATTGATACTAGGAACATTAAGAATGGTAACTCTTCTCTCCATGACTATCTCTCTCTGCCTCTAAAAGGGTACTTTGGCAAGACTGGACTCTCTAGAGGAAGCTGGGATAAGTGCAGCTATGCAGCAGTGGGGGTGGGCAGAAGAAAGGGCATTCAGAAATGGTTGATTAGTAAGGGGATATGAGGTGGATATGGGATGGAAAATATGAGAGCCTGTGTCCAGAAGGCTAGTGTTGAGATGAGGCAAAAATAGAGTGGGGGTCAACAGAGTCAGAACAAATGCAACAGACAAAAGGAAATGAAAAGAAGAAAACCAAACCCTCCTTTTGTTTCAGTCACCTGTAAGTTGCCCATTTTTCTTAACTGGCTTTCTCTGGTGTGTGATGATGCATAAAACTGCACGGGGGCTCCTGATCTGCACTCCCAGTTCCTAGCTCCTCAGTGACACGCTCATTTCGAGTGAAGATTCCCACTACGTGGTATGGTGTGCTCCACGATGTACTCTGTCAATGAAATATGCGATATGATATGATATGATATATATGTATTATATAGTATTATATTATATTAATTATGCCATATCATATCATACTATATGATATATTATAGCTACCTCAGCACCTAACCCATGTTGTTCTGCCCACATGAAGCACTGTGAAGGAGCAGCTAAAGTGGTACAGTGGATACATCAATGGACGTGGAGTCAGGAGACCTCAGTTTGAATCTAGCCTCAGATACTTACTGGCTCTTCAACCCTAGGCAAGACTTATCTTCTCCTGGCTTTGGTTGTTAAGTCTGTAAAATGTAGACAGTGGAAGCACTTATCTCTCTGGGTTTGTGTGAGGATCAAATTTGATAATATGTGAAAAGTGCTTGCAAAGCTTACAATCCCTCTTTACATGTTAGTTATCATTATTAATAAGTATTTGTTTAGTCTTAAGAAAAGAAACAGAGAAAAGAAAACCAGAGAAAGAGAGGATCTGCATCTTGGAACTTAGATTAGTGTCTGATATAGGCCCTTCAGGCATAAGGATCATCGGCTTCTTCTTGGGCAATTACTCCTTCACCCAGAGCTGGAATTGTCTTAGTGGTCTTCTCTTGTGTTCTGTCCCAAAGAGACTGTCTGTAGAGCTGGCTTTTCTTTTGCTCAGTCAGGCAGCTCAACATAGACAATAGCCTAACAGATGCTGATATTCACCCTGGATCAGGCTGTGTTTATTTTCCACTTGTTAGCCTGAACTAGTCACAGCCAGCTGGTTGCTGTTTGCCTTGAGTGAACACAACTGCATGGAACCCTCCTTATACATACACCTGTATTCACCCAGGATCTGCCGCTATGGCAGGCAGCAGTGACAAACGGGTCTCCCGCAGAGTCTGGCCTTTGGAATTCTCTCTGTCTCTGTCCTTGGTGTTTTTTTTTATTTTGTTTTGTTTTGATCTCTGTCTCTGTGTGTCTGGGTTTCTCCCTCTCTTTTTTCTCTGCCTCTGTCTGTCTCTTTCTCTGTCTCTCTGTCTCTTTTTCTCTCAGAGTAGTAAGGGAACCCGAGGTTGCTGTCAGAAGTGGTTCAGAAGACACTTATGTTAAAAATAGCTCTGATGTCTCCCCTGTTATTAGAGAAGGAAGCCAGACATGAGCTTTGTTTGTTTATAAGTCTCCCCCTAATAAGCAACTAGAAATGATTAAAGATTTTTAGAGGACTATAAATGAATAGCCTCTGAGGCATATCTGATGAAATGTCTATTGTGTAACCAGGTGTCAAGCTGTCTGGTGCTTTCATCTTCACTCTTTGCCCCTGGTATTGGTCTCAGCTCCCATCAGAAATGAATAGTGTTCTGAACTCACGGTGGCTGGTAGGTGCTCACTGTGGCCTGCCCAACTTAAGATTTCAAGACTACAGAGAAGACTTAGAATTCTATCAATCGGGAAAGGGACACAGAGAAATGCTTCTTTCCAGACTGCAATGATGGCTGTGCTCTAGCTGGTGCTCCTGACTGTTTCAGGAATGCCTACACATAGTTCAATACTTCATAGATTCCTTGATGATGAAAAGTAGAATTTTGAATATGGAAAGCAATATGGTAGAACATATATAAGAGCAGGTATTTGAGTCAGATTAAGTTCTGCTTTTGATATATCCTTGATGAATACATCACTGAACCTCTCAGTGTGATGGATAACTCTTTAGGATGGGGGAGGTAGTAATGAGCATTTATTACATACAGACTCTTGGACAATGTGCTGAGCACTTTATAACTGTTATCTCATTGACCCTCACAACAAACCTAGGTGGTATGTTCTGTTAAAATCCCCACTTTACAGGTGAAGAGACTGAGCCTGAGAGAGGTTAGGTGACTTGCCTAGTGTCACACAGCTAGTAAGTATCTGAGACAAGATATGAGCTCAGGTTTTCCTGACTCCAAGCAAGTACTCTAACCACTGCACCACTTAGCCACCACAGGACTAGTTCAGGAAGAATTATAATTTTTACACTCTGTGCCAATGAGATCATAATACCCAACAAAAATACCCCATGAAGTAGACCTTAGGAACAAGCTAAATATCCCATTTTCTAGAGGAAGACATTTGCCGAAACTCACAAGGTCAATAAGTATCAGAGTTTCGACTCCAAATCCAGTGCCTTTTTTTTTAACATCTTGACCTTTTAAAAATTATTAGTTCTTTTTTCATTATCATTTTAATTATTATTTTTTTCTGAATCTTCTCATAATATCTCATCTTCATCACCATCCATGGATGGTAAAGAGACCAATTATAGGCTGAACTCATGTTTTATCAAAGTCTGACTTATGAAAAAAATTACGGTTTACAGTCTGATACTGTAAATCAAGTTATAGATGGATCCTTAAAATTCCGCAAATGATTTTGTGATCTCAGTATACACTGCAAAGGCATACTTTGAATTGTAAATGTGAAGCTGCTTGACTCCCTTGATAACAGCAAGTTCATCTTGGTTACTTCCTATGACTTTATTCTCCTAAATCAGCTACAGGTGAATGTGGAGGGGGAAGGAAAATCCCGTCCAGGATACATTAAGTACAAGGGAAGACCTTATGCTGATATTCAGAAAGGGGTCTTTATCATGGAAAACAAAGGTATCTTGGACTGGGAAGGCAGATAATACTCCTTTTATTCATGTTATTTAATATTGATTGAACACCCACACTGCCCTCCAGGGAGTTAATTTTCTAAGAATTTATGAAACTTATTCACCTCATGGTCACATTTTATTATTGGTTTATGTTTCCATTTTCCAGTTGTCCCCTCAGGTAGAACCCTGATTCCCCTCAATCAAAGAGTCATCTCTGTATGACCTGAGGTGAATCACAAATACACCAGATTTACAGAGAGAGAGAGAGAGAGGGAAAAAGAGAGAGAAAGAGGGAGAGAGAGAGAGAGAAACATTTCCCTTTCTTCTATCGTCTCCTTCCTCCTTATTACTATAGAGAGAAATTTGAAGGAGATTCTGGGCTTTTTTTAAATTACCTTTAGCAACCTAAGAGATTTTTAACCCCATTTATTAAAGAACAATGTTAGCCACTGCCATCAGTAACTAAGTTAATCAGAATCTATTTCTACTAAAATTTCTGCCTTCAGCAATTATTGGTATTCATAAAATGTAGAGCTTAAATATTTTGGCATAGTGGAATTCCTCTGGGTTTGGAGTCAGAGAATCTGGGTAATGTCCTTAGATAACACAATAATGATATACTGTCAAAACCAAGCAAAAATGCATGCAGTAAAAATACTCCTATATGTTAGGCCACATGCTTTTGCATCAAGTATGCTTAGTGAGGCTTGGTGTCCTCATTGAGAGGGCTTTCCAGATATTTCTTAATAGACAAGTGTCATGGAACTCTCAGGTACCAGAATAATATGAGAATCTTAAAGCCCAGAATTCAGTGAACCTTGTGAAACACAAGGATAAGCAAAAAAGGGACTTTTACTTCTATATACACAAGAATAAGAAAGGGCTAGGCCCATTGTGTGAAGACCACATTATGGTAGTGACAGAAATAAAGCAAAATTACTAAACTATTTCATAGCTATTTTTTTCCCTCAAGAAGAATGAGTTTTAAACCAAAAATGTAGAACGAACATGATTAGGGTTATTAAGCATATTTTTATCTACATTTTAAAAAATGTAGATAAGAATGTTTTGATCACTAGGAAACAGCATTAAATGACTAAAAATATATCATGCAAACTAAATCTCAATCTCCCTCTCTCTCCCCCTCTCTCCTCTCCCTCTCCCTCTCCCCCTCTCCCTCTCCATAAAGCTACTAGTCTGTTATAAGAGGGTATCAATGAGAGGCATGAAGTATAGAATACTGGGCTTGTGATTAGAAGGACCTGCTTTTAAATTCTGCCTCAGATGCTCACTAGCTTTTTTTTTTTAACCCTGGAGAAGTCACTTAATTCTTTCCAGCCTCAGTTTTCTCATCTACAAAATTAACATTAGAAGTACCAGAATTTAAGAATCCTTCAAAGGAACAAGCTGCATAATGACCGAGGTGAGAAGGAAGAGTATTCCATGTGTGGCTGACAGCTGATGGAAAGACAGAGTTGGAGAATTGAATGTCCGTTGTGAGGGAGAGCAAGCAGCCAGTGCCACTAGTTTGTTGAGAACAGAGGGAAGAATAGTAGAAGAAAACTGGAAAAGTAGGAAAGGGATAGGTTGTAAAGCCTAACAAAAGAGTTTTTATTTGTTTCAGGAGATAATAGGGAGTCACTGGGGTTTATTGCTTAAGGAAGTGACATGGTTAGACATGTATTTTAGCAAAAGCACTTTGGCATTATTGTTGGCATCACAAATTATTCTCCTGGTCGTAATCGTTTCATTTTGCATTTGTATATATATATAAATCTTCACTGCTTTATCCGAATTTGCCATAGTCATCATTCCATTGGTGAAATGATATTGGATTATATCTAACTTTTTACATTGGAAGTGCCCTCTGCCCACAAGGCCTCACTTTCTGATTTTCTGGTCTTCTGAGAACATTCACTATAAGGAATTAAAGGCCAGACTGAACTGCTGACTCATCTCTTTCTTCTCCCCCTTTTCCTTTCCAACTATATTTTATGTGTTGTTTTCCCCCACTAGAAAACATAAGCTACCCGAGGGCAGGAACAATCCTTCTGTTTCTTTTTGTATTTCTAACATTGACACAGTAGCTGGCATTTTATAGTCCTTTAAAATGATTATTGACTGCCTAACTAAAATCTATGAACAATAATTTGTTCAGACATTTGTCTATTTATGGACGCTCACTCTGTTTCCAGTTCTTTGATATAACAAAAAGTATGAGGATACATACATACATATGCACATATATATGTTGGTATGTATGAGTACATGTGTGTACATACATAAACACATTTCTTTCCTCTATCTTTGATCTCTTTGCAGATATGACTGTGTTGGCAACCCTGTTGTCTTTTCTATATGCCCCTAGTCCTATTTCTGCTTTCTAGAAGTATATAAGAGAAGTATATTTCTTCTTCCATGCTATTATAAGACTTAGCATGGAGAGTGGACAGAGTTGGCCTTGAAACCTGAAAGATCAAGATTATCATCCTGCCCCAATCTGTACTGGCTTTATGACTTTCCCTTCACTTCTCTGTAGTATATTAAAGTTGAAGATTTGATGTTGCTAAGATGTTGTTGAACAGCACTGACAAAAGGAGTTTACTCACTGTGAGTTCCCTATACCAATAAAATTGCAGATTTGTTTCCTGTGACTATCTTTATTTATGGCCATTTATAACTTGAATTACTTCAAAATAAAATTGCCATTTCATATTTTTGAACATTTATGGACTGAAAAATGGCATTTATTTTCATGTATTTGTATCATTTCCACATGTGTGTATGTATCTAACATATATATGCATACACACATATATATGTATATATACATATCATAGATTTATCATAGATATTTACTGCAAAAATTGTTTCCTAGTTAACTATTCCCCATCAAATTATAATTGAAAAGCTTTGCTTGTGTGAAGACTTTTCTATTTTATATAATAGAAATTGCCCATTTGATCTCCTGTGATCACCTCTATTTCTTATTTATGTAAGAAATCTCCCTCTACTCTCCAGCCATAGTTCTCCTCTAATTCGTTTATGATATGACCTTTTATATTTAGTTAATGTGTCCCCTTTGAGCTTATTGTGGTATATGCTATACATTGTTGGCTTCAACCTGATTTCTGCCAGACTGCCTTTTCGTTTTCCTCAGCCTTTTTTGTTTAACAGTGTCTTTTCCTCAATAGTTCATATCCTCAGATTCACTGAACATTAAGCTACTGTGTTTGATTGGCCTTGAGGTGATTTACATAATTTATTCCATTGATCAAATTGTGTGTGTGTGTGTGTGTGTGTGTGTGTGTGTGTGTGTATTTTTTGCAATCAGTTCCAATTCTGTTCTATTTTTAAGGGGATTGGGGCATTTTTAGTAATTTTCTCTTCCTATGCTGATATAAACTTATTATCTCATGAAAGATGTGGCACAGATTTGATGAATGTTCATGGTCTGATACTTTCTCAGTACATTTCATCTGTGTTCCTCTTGCCAAACATTTCAGACTATTTCCCTAGCCAAAAACCAAATCCCAGAACACTTGATATTCCCACATAATCCCCTAACTGGCAACAGCAGCCCTGCCAGACTAGAATGTTAAATGAACAATTGCACCCAAAGGATATTGATTAGCACTCAAAGAGTATTGATTAAAGGATTGGTGTCAGACCAGAAGGAGACATCTTAAAGTATGTCCCAGGGTTCTGTACTTTATTCTGTCTAACTCAACTTTTCTGTCTTATGCATCATAGAATTACAGGGTTGGAAATAACCTTATAGGTCAGCTAGACCAATCTCTACCAAAAACATGCAACTCAACAGCAGCATTCTCAACAAGTAGCCATCTAGTCTTTACTTGAAGGCCTCTAATAATTAAAAGATTAGTTACTTAACATGCTTGTTTACTCATTCAACCGTGTCCAACTCTTCATGACCTCATGGACCATATTACACCAATATGTCCATGGGGTTTTCTTGGCAAAGATGCTGGAGTGGTTTGCCACTTCCTTCTCCGATTGATCAAGGCAAACAGGTTAATGATTTGCCCAGGGTCACATAGCTAGTGTCTATGGCTTGATTTGAACTCAAGTCCTCCTGATTCCAGGCCCAGTGCTTTATCCATTGAGCAGCCCAACTGCCTCACTTGCCAAGGTATCCTATTCAATTTTTAGTAACTCTTTCTTGGGAAATTTTACCTCACCTTGAGCTGAAAGTTGTAACTTCTACCCCTTTTTCTTAGTTCTGCCCCTAGGCAAAGCAGAATGAATATACTTCTTTGTTCACACATTCTTCACATAGAAGGCTAGTTTTTAAGATTTGTGGATGCCACAAAACTGAGATGGAAAATTTGGTGTATTTTAGAATTGAGATTTAAATATGATGGCATTTTAGAATGATTAGCTGATGTGAAAAAGATGGTTATAAAATCAGTTACACAATTAATGTATCGGGTATATCTGGCTTAGCATATTGTTTGAAAAATGTAGGGATTTTAATTTATTACTTTCTAATATGAGCCCATACAATTATTACTGCTAAAATCTCTGATCTCTAATATAAGGGAAAGACTAACACCATTACGATCAGTACAAATGGAAACATATATGAATTGCTTGGTGTTGAGCAACATACTTTAAGGAAGGACTATCAGATGGAAGATGGATTTGGTTTCCTCTCTATAGTCTAAAAACATAAATAACACTGGATACATGGACAAGATATGGGGATATGCAGATTTTAAATCAAAATAAGTAACCAATCTCCATCTATGAGAGCTATCCAAAAAATGAATTGGGCGACCTTATGAGATAGGGAGCTCACTGAAAATAGTTAAACAGAAATGGAATGTTCTTTTGTAATAGAGTTGGAGAGTGGATTCCTGCACTGGTTAAATTAGAAGGTCGGAAAAGATATCTACTAAAGTCCTTTTCCTATTCTAAAAGTTTGTAATTGGCTAAGGCATAAATAGAACTTCCCTATCTTTCACTTTCTTGAAAGAGTCTAGTTTCTGAGCCAAATTCAAGTCCTATTTCTGGCAGATACTGGCTGTGTGACCCTAGGAATGTCATTTAACTTGCTAGTCCTCTAGTTGCAGAGGAGAACCTAACTTCCATTGGTAGAATGAATTTCTTTATCAGGGAATTTCCTACACCAATGAAATTGGAAGTCTACTCCCTATTCCTTCACTTTCCTAGGTTGAATGATGAACAGGAAAAATGCATTTTTTATTTGCATTTTTAATTTTAATTTTAATTTTTAAAATTTTATTTTTTAAAAAATTTTAATTTAAAATATTTTATTTGCTTTTTAATCTGTTTCATCCAAAATGCTACATTTGTTTCGTTAGGGCATCTGCTACTGAAACCTCAAAGAAATGAAACCAAAATCTAGCAGCAGTACAGAGAATACTGTATCCTTACACATATTTGTCAATCTTTCTCTTTTTAGGTGTCAGTAGACATGAGCTTTGGAAGCTTTAACCATTAGAAGGAGTCTTGGATCAATTTAAAATACGGAGGTAAGACACCCAAGTGATTTGGGGGGAAATACAGACCATTACCTACTTCAGATGGTCTAAGCAATCTATCTTTCCTAAGGGATCCATTAGCCTTCCTCAATTACACTAAACTCAGTTAGATTGAATTTCATCTTATTATCTTTTAGACTTAGCAGCTGAAGAATGCATGGAAGCCTTAGGAAGAGATATCAGGTGAAAACAATTTCTGTGAATGGTATTTCTCCCTTCATCTTCAATATCTGGGCTTATGGAGTAATACCACACATTTAAACAATGCACTATAGTTTATAGCACTCTTCAAATATCTTGTTTTATTTGATGCTCACAAAACTCTATTAGGTTAATAGGTCAGTCTAGTATTTTTGTCCCCATTTTATAGATGGGGAAACCAAAGTTCAGGCTGCTCAGGGCACTAGCCTCAGATCATACAACCAGGAAATTGCATAGTTTGCAATTAAAATGCAGGTGTGGTATTGGGAAAATTACACCAGCCCTAAAGTCAAAGACTCTATATTTAAATATATGATATTTCTTTCCTGTGAAACATTGGGTAAGTCATGTCACCTCTCTGTGCCTCAATTCTCTTATCTATAAAATGAATAGGTTGTGTTATAGAGTGCTTATAAGGTGCCTGTATTCCTCAACCTGTGGTGTTGTGACCCTTAGTCCCGTACGCTTTATACCAGCAGTTCTCAACCTGTGGGTTATGTTCAATTTGTAACAATGAAAATACATTCTGCATATCAGATATTTACATTACAATTCATAACAGTAGCAAAATTACAGTTATGAAGTAGCAACAAAAATAATTTTATGGTTGGGGGTCACCATGACATGAGGAATTGTAGTAAAGGGTCATAGCACTAGGAAGGTTGAGAACCACTGCTTTATATGAAACCTTGCTATTCTATGGATGTGCTCTTGCTTACTTTTGGAAAGGATAGCAATTCACTTGCAGAAATACAGGAAAGCTCACTGGCTCTAAAATCAGAGGCTCTGAGCTCAAATGCTACCCACGATACTTAAATACTCATATTACCTTGGGTAAATCACTTTGCCTCCCTGAGCCTCGGTTTCATCATGGGTGGAAAAAAAAAACTAACAGGATTGGACTAGATGCCTTCTGAGATTTCTTCTGGCTCCAGATCTATGATTCTATAGTATTATGATTCTGAATCAGCCAGGATAGTCTGATGGATTAATCATTTTCCATGACTAGGAGCAATTCTTGGAAGAGTAGCTACATAAGATATCCATGGATCCAAAGGGTCTACCTCATCTCTAAATTCTTTTATAGTAATCATTTTAGATTTTCATGCATCAAGTTTAATGTCCATTAAGCATGACTGCCACAGTCATAACACCATAATAAGTTAGCAGGAGTAAAGCTGCTGATTTGTCATTGTGCTGAGTAACCCCACTGTTGTTGCTACAAATTTTTTTTCCAACCATTTTATTCTTCTCATAAGCCATGGTGACCTCTGTGGATAAAACTGAGGTCCAGAGAGTGAATATATCAAGCTATTTTATCTTCTGCCCAGAAAAAGTAGAACATTGTTTTGGCACCCTTCCAATAGAGTTGAGGTTCATATTAATGATGCCTGTTTAGTTCATACTTCTGATGCCTTGTGGTTATCTGATGTTTATTATTTTTTCTCTCACTTTTCAGACTTCCCATGTGCACCCTGCTCTTTGCTTTAAATTCTTATATTTACCTGTTTTTATTTAGCTGCAACCACCCAGAGGTCTTTGTCTCACAAATTAAAATGTGCCGTTTATTGTTTTTATTATATACAGCCTACCAACATTTCCTTTCCTACTGACTAATCAATAAAAGTTGAAGGATGTGTGGCTTTTGCTGAGCTGAGTTAACATTGAACTTGGGCTGATGTATGAGTCTAGATGATAACATTGGTTGTCAGCAGGCTAGCAGAAGGAAATGGAGAAATGAAAAAGAAGAAAAGCCACTGTCTATTGGGATAAAGAATCATTACTTCCTGGAATTTTGAAATGGAGAAACAGTATTCTCAGTAGGATAACATACACAATGAACCCAAATTCATCATGATAGAGCTTTTCTTTATACAATAAAATCATGTGTTATGACTTATGAGATGTTAATTGTCTCCTTTTAAAATTTCATTGAGAATTTTTCCTGCATCTTTTATTCTAAATATGTCTTTATTGTTTCCCAATCTAATGAACCATCATTATCAGAGATTAAAAAAAATAAAGAGAGGGAAAAAAAAATCTCAGGAAACCTAATCAGTCAATTAACCAAGTATGACAGCATATAATAGCGTTCCACATTTGCTATCCCCTGCCCTCACGAAGAATGGAAGTCAAAGAATTTTCTCATCTCTTTCCCAGGTCTGAACTTGACCATTGTAATAATATTGTGTTCAGTAGTTGTTATTTTTACTACTATAATCATTATGCATATTTTTCTCAGTTCTTCCTACTTTACTAGTTTACGTAACTCTTCACATGCTTCTCTGAATTAAATATATCCATGTATCATCAAGCTTTTTTAAAAGTACTTTATTTTTTTAAATTAACTTTTATGTTTATTTTTAGTTTACATCATTCATTTCCACAAGATTTTGAGTTACAGATTTTTCTCCCTGTCTTTTCCTTAGCCAGCAACCCAAAATAGCAATCTCACTAAATACCCCCTCCCCCAATCTGTTCTCTCCTATATCCTCCCCCATGTCCCCTTTGACTTTCTGGTAGGGCAGGATGGATCTTCCTACCCCAGTGCCTGTATGTCTTATTTCCCAGTTGTATCATCATCATCATCATCATCATCTTTAAAAATTTGAAGTCTAGATTCTTTCCCTTCCTCCTTCTTCTCCCACCCTTACTGGGAAGATAAGCAATTCAATATAAGTTGTACATGTGTAGTTACACAAAACATTTCCATAGTTGATATATTATGAAAGGCTGACTATATTTCCCTCCATACTATCCCCCCCATACACTTGTTCTATTCTCTACTTTGTCCCTGTCCCTTTACAAAAGTGTGTGTTTCTAACTACTCTCCCCCCCCCAACCTGTCCTCCCCTGCATCATCCCCCCTGTCATCCCCTTCCCCCCTACTCTCCTGTAGGGCAAGAAAACTAATTCAGAGTGTATGTCCTTCCTTCCCTAAGCCAAATTCAATGAGAGTAAGGTTGACCCATTCC
>CM053582.1:333976858-333998563 GCA_028627135.1 Pseudochirops cupreus | reverse complement strand
TTCTCTACTTTGTCCCTGTCCCTTTACAAAAGTGTGTGTTTCTAACTACTCTCCCCCCCCCAACCTGTCCTCCCCTGCATCATCCCCCCTGTCATCCCCTTCCCCCCTACTCTCCTGTAGGGCAAGAAAACTAATTCAGAGTGTATGTCCTTCCTTCCCTAAGCCAAATTCAATGAGAGTAAGGTTGACCCATTCCCTTTTGCCTTCCTATTCTTCCCCTCCATTGTAACAGTTATCCCTTGCCTCTTCTATATGAGATAACTTACCCCATTCTGTCTCTCCCCATCTCCTCTCATTATATTCCTCTCTCATCTCTCAATTTCACCTTTTAAATATCATCCCTTCCTATTCAATTGATCCTATGCCCTCTGTCTATGTATACCTGAACACATATATACACACACTCATGTATTCTTATGTATATATACCCTCCTATATGTATATATATGTATGTATATATACATTTATATTCCCTTCAACTATCCTCGTAATGGGAAAAGTTTCATAATTTATATTTATTGTTTTTCATTGTGGTCATATAAATAGTTCAACTTTGATAAGTTCCTTATGATTTCTTTTCTCTGTTTACCTTCTCATGCTTCTCTTGCTTCTTATATCTGAATGTCAAATTTTCTATTCAATCCTGGTTTTTTCATCTAGAATGCTTGAAAGTCCTTCATCTCGTTGAATGACCATATTTTTCCCTGGAACACTATACTCAGTTTTTCTGGGTAAGTGATTCTTGGTTTTAATTCTAGCTCCTTTGATCTCCAGAATATCATATTCTAAGGCCTTTGATCCCTTAATGTAGAAGCTGCTAGATCCTGGGTTGTCCTGATTGTGTTTGCAAAATATTCAAATTATTTCTTCTTGGCTGCTTATGATATTTTCTCCTTTATCTGGAATCTCTGGAACCTCGCTATAGCATTCCTAGGAGTTTTCTTTTTGGGATCTTTTTCAAGAGGTGATTGGTGAATTATATCAGTTTCTATTTTGCCCTCTGGTTCTAAAATATTGGGGCAGTTTTCCTTGGGAATTTCTTGAAGGATGATTTCTATGTTCTTTTTTTGATCATGGCTTTCAGATGGTCCAGTAATTTTTAAATAGTCTTTCCTGGATCTATTTTCCAGGTCTGTGGTTTTTCCAATGAGATATTTCACATTGCCTTCTATTTTTTCATTTGTTTGGATCTATTTAATAGTATTTTGATTTCTCATAAAGTCATTAGCTTCCATTTGCTCCAATCTAATTTTGAATGAATTATTCTTTTCAGTGAGCTTTTGAAATTCTTTTGCCATCTGGCAAATTCAGCTTTTGAAGGCATTCTTCTCCTCGTTGGCTTTTTGGGACTCTTTTGCTATTTAAGTTAGTCTATTTTTTAAGGTGTTATTTTCTTCAGTCAGATTATTGACTCTCTTTTCATGATTTTCTTGCATCATTCTCATTTCTCTCCCCAATTTTTCCTTCACTTCTCTCACTTGATTTTCAAAATCCTTCTTGAACTCTTCCATGGCCTATAATTGGTTCTTATTTTTCTTGAAAGCTTTTGGTGCAGGAGTTCTGACTGTGTTGTCTTCCTCCCATTCCAAGATTTGATCCTTTTTGTCCCCCCAAAAGGAATATAAAGTTGGATCACTGTGCTTGCTTTCCTTCCTTTGCTTGCTCATGTTGTCAGTCAATTACTTGACTTTTGAACTCTTTGCCACAGTAGAACTCTGCTTCCAGAGGGGAGAGCTTCGTCCCAAATCACTGGCATTTTTGCATCTGCCAGATCTATTAGGAGGGTACCATCTCTACAGCCCCTACCAGCTTTGGCTCACTAGTCACACATCTGAGGATCACCACCCAAGACTGCAATCCAGTTCTAGGCAGGTTAAGGCAAGAGTGCCTAGCGTCTGAATGGTTTCTTCTCCCCCTCCCAGCCCCCCATGATCTGCAGCCCTGGAGCTCTGAAGCAGCCACATGGAGGCGGCAGCAGGGCTGCCTCTTCTGCTGTTTCTTACTGGGGGGGGTGGTTAGAGGCTGGACCACACTCTGTCCTCCCCAGATCCAGGAGAGTTAGATTGACCTTTTACTTTCTCTTTTGTATTTCTGTGTTGATAATTCTGGAAATGGCCACAGCTGGTGATGATCCACTCTCCATAGTGCCTCCAACTGTGGCTGGTCCAGGCTGCCCTGGGGCTAAAACTGGGGGCTCAAGGGCCTGGGCTCAGCTCCCAGAGTGCTCTGATGAACCCTTACCATCCACCAGCTGGGCTACCTTGAGTGGGAGATTTGTTTCTCTCTGTCACTTTGTGGATTCTGTAGCTCTAAAATTTGTTTAGAGTCATATTTTATAGGTATTTGAGGTAGTTATGGGAGGAGCTACAGAGTTTTCCTGCTTCTACACTGCCATCTTGACTCTTCCCCCCTTTTAAGCACTTTCTATGTTCTAGGAAATATGCTAAGCTGTGGGAACACAAATACAAAGAGTGTGAGGAGCTTACATTGTATCATGACATATAACATATCCATATAGTTATATACGAATGAATCAAAAACTAATTTTAAAAAGGTAAATACCAGGCCATTCAATGATTTGATGCTTTGAGATGCATTTCCAATGTAGAGCAGTGTTCTATGAAACAAAAACAAGGAGGAAGTGCACGCTGGGCATGGGGCGTGGTTAGTCTCAAGCCATAAAAATGGGCGATGGCATGCCGTGTGGAAGTACCACACAGAAAGTTAATTTGCCTATTTTTTATAGAGTGTGGGAAGGGGACAATGTATAAAGATGCCAAAAATATAGTTTAGGGTAGGATTGTAAAAGACCCTAAAGACAAACAGATCAGTTTATATTTAATCGTAGAGATTATTGAGGAGGGGAGTGACATGGTCACATCTGTACCTAGGGAGAATCCCTTTGGTATTGTGAGGATAATGGTCTAGAGTGGTAGAAGAAAAAAGAGAGGGAGACCAATTAGGAAACCATTGCAATGGTCTAGGAGACAGCTGACAAAGGCCTGGTCTACAGTGGTGTTTGTGTGAACAGAGAGAAGTCAGACATTGTGGAGACAGAAATGGCAAAATTGAGCAGCCAGATTGGCAATGTGGAGTGAGGGAAAATAAGGAGTTGATAATAATATTGAATTACTAATTTGAAGAGACTGGAAGTATGATGCTCCCTTTGAAAAAAAGAAGGGAATTCTTCACATTCATATTTCTGTGGCAAAGTAATATTCCATTATTAAATGTTTTAACTTTTAATATAATGTTATTACAATATAGATTATTATACAATTTTATTTACATGGGGAAAATCACAATTCTCAAAATTTAATCATTCTATACAATAAACATGTGACAGGCTGAAGTTCTGTCTCTCAACATAGTTATCATCATCTGGCCTCCTATCCACTGTGCCACTTGTCTTCCCCATGGAAACTATAGAAGTATATTACTTTCAAAGTACTATGTGGTACAGTGGAAAGAAGACTAGACTTTTAGTTGGTAGCCAGTCAGTTGGAATACACTTTAAGCAGTGAGTAGTTTGGTTCTCCTCTCCAGCCTTGCCTTACACTTCATTGAACTGTCAAAGCAGTCCAAAAATGCTCTTAAGTTGGTTGTACACTCCTACGTTGTTCCTCAGAGCCTTGAACAAGAGGGACAATATCAACTGCTTGCTAAGAAAATCCATAGACACGGATGTGTTACAATTTTTTTTCTATCAATGAGGAAGGGAGTTTAAGCTCTACAAGCATTTCTTTTCCCCACAGTCTCTCTTCTTCCCGTTTATGACATGGTCTTGTCATGTCTTTGTCTTTTTGCTTAATAAAATAAATGTTGTCTTTTCAGAGCCTTTACTAATATTACCTCATGTATGTTTTATATCTATAGCTATCTGTCTTATCGCTGCTCTGTGTGTGTGTGTGTGTGTTTAAACTTTTTACTTCTATCCTTTGTTTCATTTCTTGGAGTGGTTCCTGCCCTTAATTTGTATGATTTCCTTCTTTTTATTTCCTTGTTTATTGTCCCTTCAATTCCCCCATGGCACCATATTGTTCTGTTTCTCCTTTTCCTACTTTTTCTCCTTTGCTTTGGGATTGGTTTCTCCTGTGCCTTGATTATCATATCCTTTAGAAACCTTTGATTTCTTCTGGCAATGGCCTAGCCTTTTAACTTTGGGACCCGATTTGGAGTTTAATCCTCAGTAACCAGTGGGGTTGCCAACTTCTCTCACAGGCCAAAATAGGCACTGCTTTTGTTTGGAAAGCAGCCACACATCAGTTTTTTTCTCTTTGTTTGCAACAGTACCCTTCAATTACATTCATTGAGAAAATTGTAAGACAAAATGAAGATGAAAGAGTAATTTTACCATAGGATTTGCATGTGAGGATGAAACGCTGAATTCTAGAAACTACAGAGAAGAGACAAAGACTGAAAGCAATTTACAACATACCACAGGGGATGGGTGGGAAGTAGATTTCAAGGGATGTTATCCTTCTGCGTACATTTTGCTTCTTTTCCTTTGGAGGCTTCTCCATTTTTATTCTAGATTCCCTTAACCAACCAGTGTTTTTAATATGAGGAAAAACAATGAATTTCATTAACCCTCACATGATAGTAGTGATATTACTCACGTTAGTTTATTTAGAATATACATGATGAAAAAAGGCATTGTGAATACATTCATTTTAAATGAATTGTGGATGTAATTAATCACAACTATCTATATACATTTGAAAGCTAGTAACACATATGTGGAAAGAGAGAATTATATTAATTTTTTTAGCCTATGAAAAGTAGATTTGATGATTTGTTATAGTGAATTATACTTTTTTCTTTATTGGTGTTAAATCAATATCAAAACAATGATCCTTAGTGCACATGTAAATTCATCAACCTATTGTAATTAAACTGTGAACCTCAGGAGTCCTCTATCAACAGTTTGGAAGGAACTGTCTTGCCTTATTGTTCTTCTACCCAATAATGAAAATGGATTGTTGAGCCAAAATATGCACTATGGTGAAACAGGGAGAGACAGGACAAAAAAAAGGAGTGGTGAGGAAAGGCTAAGGAGGTCAAGTAATCATAGGTGTTTGGTTTTAGAGAAAAAAATATTTTCAGGGTTAGGTGGAGATTTCAGCAGGAGACAAAGCAGTGCTCATTGTGGCAGAAATAGATGTGGCCTCCTGGGGAGTCAACAAATATGAAAGGAAGTGGAAGACTGAGCACTCAAAATTTGTTCTAAGGCTATTAAAAGTGAGTCAGGAATTAAATCAATGCAAACAATTCTGTGAAATGCGTGTTACTTAAACATTACATTAATTTTTTTTAAAACTCTTTATGGAGAAGTTAGAAGGAGTAATTTAATTGTATTCAGATTACTGCTATTTGAGTTTCTTAGAGAAAAAGGGGAAGCATTAAGCCAGGCAACACCATGTGAGATAGGTAAAATCTCATTAATTCATACTCTCTAGCTAATTTGCATAGGATTGTTTTTGGAATCTCAAGCCTCAGATGATTAGAGGAAGTGACTTAGAGGAAAGTGTACTTTGGCTGGCTCTGGGATTTAGGCTCTGGGTGAGTTTTCACCAGGTCCATTGAAAACAGGTTTTGCTGGAATAGATACTTTAATCAAACCATCAAAATAACCTTTAAGAATATTTCTTATTGTTCACCATGATGCATTTTTGAACTGCTTCCAGCCTTGCTTTATTTGGAGAAAGTCTTTTAGAAATGTTTTGAAATGTTTTATTTGTTTAAGAAAGGATTAGAATTAATAAAAAATATATAGACATAAACTTTTGTGAACTAGATGTTGGTTATCACACTGGCTTGTTTTGTTACTAGGTATTAGTCATTAACCGTCCATCAATGTCTTCACCATAAAGTAAGGGTTATGGAAGGGCATGCTTACTAAAATTCCTGTATCTTGTATTCCTGCAAGAGCAATTCTGTAAGAACATATCTATGATAAATTATTTTTGATTGACAGCTAAAATTTTTGTTTCATCTCTTTCCATTTTTATACTTATAGTTCTTTTTATTATCCTGAATTACTATTATTTTTCTTTTTCTTCATCCTCCGAACATTTGTAGACTATTATCCATTCTTTTATACTCTTAGGTTGTCAGTCTGATAAGCTATATACACTTTAAATTTCTTATTTTCTTTTGAGTTACTCTCTGATTTACTTTTTGGCTTGTTTTTCTTTGTACCTTCTCTGATTAGATATAATTTTCCTATTAGTGCTCAGTTTTTTCAAGTATAGATCTGCTTTCACAGAACTATGAAGAAAAGGACCGTTAAAACCATTTTATGTTGCAAAGCACTTTCTTAGGCAGCCAAAGTCAGAGACAATTTTCTGAGTAGAAAAGTAGAATATTGACTATATAGTATAAGAGAAGAAATACCAGGAAGGTTTTCTTGCTTTCACTATCACATTATTGTCATTACTACCAGCAATAGTACTTAATATTTCATCCTGAGATTTGAATTCTTTTAGATATTCAAACCTTATTTGGTCTTTATTGAAAAGTCCTTTATTGAAATGCAAATTCTTCTTGTTAAGCTTTCCTCAGTTAATACCTTAATAGGAATTATTGGACAATTCATTGGAGAGTAAGTTGACCTAGAAATGGAGGTGACAGAAAATTGTTAATATAGTTGTTAATATAATGGCAGAAATTGTTAATTCCAAATGTAATATGGACTGTCATTTCCTTAAATCAGTGGTTCTCAACCTTCCTAATGCCGCGACCCTTTAATACTCCTATGTGGGCATATCTGCATGTGGGTGGACCCACCTGGAGACCGATAGAGGAGCGGTGTCTCGATTCCTAAGACCATAGGAAATATGTGTTTTCTGGTGGTTTTAGCAACCCCTGTGACTCCTGTGAAAGGGTTGTTTGACCCCCAAAGGGGTCGTGACCCACAGGTTGAGAACCACTGCCTTAAATGATCCTTATAATGTTAGAATTTTGGTAAAGTCCTTACGTTCCTACCCTTAAGATATTTACTCTTGATTAGACTGAGCTGAACCACACCCTACGTTCCCCCCTACTTCCCCCCTACTTCCCCACCCATAACACAGGGATTTCACCTTGGAGGGAGCCCAACTCAAGCTGGGTCTCAGATTCTAGCATCCTTGCTCCCTTCCATTTGGATTCATGACATGGAGGGCAAAATAGCCAGAAGGAAGTGGCTTTTCTTGTCCCAATTGCCAAGGGCTACTGAGGTCTTATAACCAGCCCATGCTACCTCATACTGTCTCCTCCTTCTCTCTTCCTAAAACTATAAAATATTTTTCTTAGTTCCCTTTGGTTGGGATATCCACTGGACATTGCCTAGTGGCATGTGTGATAGCCTGTACTCTCAGTTAAAGACACTTTATTCCTCAGTTCTTGGTTTTATTTCCGGACTTGACAAAGGCAAGGAGAGGATTGTGTAACCCTAGATCTCATCTCGTAAAATATCAAACAAGAATGAAATAAAATAAAATAAAATGAAATAAACTTTGCCTTACTCCAGTCTAGTGCAGAGCCAACTGATGAATGTCAATCCATCAATCAACAAATATTTATTATACTAATCAGAGCTTATGCAGAGCCCTAATTTCCTAATATTTAGGGTTATTTGCTAATTTCCTAAAATTTCTCTATTAAAGGCATGTCATAGAAGAAAAACCATTTTTCTCCTATTTCTAGTCAATGTTATTTTCCCTAGCAGAGTTCCTTTTTTTTGAATCTGATTTCAATTTCAAATAATTAGTGCATCAGTTTTTGAAATATTAACTTTAATTAAGTTTATGCCAGGTATTTTCTAAACATGCATGTGAATTGTTTTTTTTTCCTTTTTCTTTCCCTAACCCTGACATTAATTTGACATTAAGAATCTGCTTTAGCTACTGCATTGCTAGCTTTTTGCAAGACCTTTGAATCTTTGATTGCCTCTTCTTTTACCTTTCTAGGTCTCTTATCTTTTCTCCAGCTAAAGCTGTTTTTACCAAACAATAACAAAACTACCGCAATATCATAAGCTTAGCGGACCTCCAAGGCCTTTAGGAGGGCACATAGTTCTTATGTTTCTTTCTCCAATTTCAGGGACTAGAATTGTAATTTCATTGGTATGGAAAACTCCTATTAATAAAGGTTATCACCTTCTCTATAAATTGTAACCTTAGAGAATTGTCTTAAGCACTTAGAATTTAAATATTTCCCAGGATCACAGAGCCAATATGTATCAGACTTGAGACTTGAACCCAGGTTTGCTCTCTATCTACTATACCTTTCCTGAGTGCTGGTATGTGAATGGGGAGAGGGTAAAATTAGGGGGTGGGGTAGTGGGGAGGTAATTGGTTCTTCTAGATAAAGAACATTTGCTTCAATTTCTGGACCTAAAATCCAAAGATGACAAAGAGCAATAATATTCTCTCTGTCTAATAGTCTTTTCCCTTTATCCCCCAGACCTCATTATTAGGGCGGCAATTCATCCCCACTCCTGAGGGACCTGCAGGGTCCTGGTTCTGAGCAGCAAGATAATATCTCCAAAAAGCAGATTTCTTCTGCATCATTCCTTATATACTAGTTAGACTCTTAGAGTATTCTCCATGACAACCATCACCATCTTCAAGATCATAAGAAAAAATCACAAACCATTTTATTAGCAGAACCATCTTTTTCTACCAAAAGAAATCTTCATAAATCTCCTTAAATAAATTTCTTTCCCAGTGATGCTGAAGCTGGGATCATTCAGAATTAAAAGACTCCATCTCCACATGAGGGTTTTAGTCTCCAAAGAAGCAAGAGCCTTGGAATGAACAAGCATTAGATTTTATGCCATTTTAAATAGAGCAGCATGGGCCAGACTGAAATGAAGACAGAATATTTCTTCACCTTCTTCATTTCTTATTTACTGGGTAAAGCACTTTTTCTAGTCTTGTCATACTAGCCTATAAGCAAAGGTGTGCTAACAACAAAGAGAATCATAGAGGGGGAAAGGTATTACTGATTCCTCCTAAAAATAAACCATGAAATCAAATAAACTTCCAAAAATGAGTAACTCCTCAAAACCAAAAATCTACCCAACATGATATCTAGGAAAGAAAGAAATAAGCACCAGTGAATACTCAGATTCTCTTCAGAATCCTAGATTGTTCTAGTATGTAGGATCATAGACCTGCACAGTGGATGACCTAGGTGGACCTGTGTGTGCTGGCACACCTTGGGGCAATCATTCCTTTTCCTCTGGGAATATTTGCAACAGGGAGCATAGGTAGTTGCTTGTTCTTCTTTTTCAAAGAGGACCAATGACAACACATAGCTGATGTCTTGACTTGTGGGTGAACTGGATTTAAGTGAAGCAAAGTTACACAAAGTCATCAGCCTCACTCTCTCTTCCAGTCATTGAAGTCTAGTGATAGGACAAATATCAACATGACTAGTGATGGCCTGAAATGCAGTAGATTACCTTGAAGTCTTCTATTTCTGACCATGTTCTAAGATATGCTCCATAGAGCCTGCTTAAGCTGCCTGCATGGTAGTTGGAACAAATTGTTCTCATCCACCAATTTCACTGGAGAACTCTTCACATGCTTAGCATAGACATCCCCGTCACTCACCAAAGGGTTTAAGGCCTGTTGGCTACCCTCCACCTGGTTTAGTCTGTCTGCCCAGATAGTTTTCCTGGGCATAGTTTTACTAGCCTCCACATATGCTACAGCTTCTTGAAGCCACAAGTGAGATTGGATGACAGGTGAACCATCAAGGTGGATGAACAGCTCTGAAGAGAGCTTGGTAAGCCCTCAAACCAGAGTTGCCAGTCTTTCCTGAGCAACCCATTCACTCCAAAGTCATACTCTCTTTATTCATGCTATGAGAAAATTTATCCTTCCATGTAAACACTCTACTTTTTTAAAGTTTGGTCAATGACCTCTTTTATAGTACCTGAAAAGTTAATAGCCATCTTAGAAAAGGCAAATCTATTTACTTCTTTCAGGTACAATTGGGTTTGCTGTGTGTATGTACTTTTACTAAAACTTAATGTTTGCTGAATTTCCCTGTTTTCATACTAGCATTTAGTCAGTTTTTATTTTTTATGATTATTTGAAATGTAGTAAACATCAACAAGAACAAATGTAATCAAGAAATTAAAAAAAATATTTCCCCAAGGGGATGCATGGATAGATTTCAGGTGACACATGAACTTGGACAGGAAAATATATATGTATGTGTGTATAAATATGAATATGCATATATATGTGTATATACACACACACACTCACACACACATATACATTCTGTAGTGGTCCCCTTCAGCCACAGTAAGAGGGACCTTTCCCATTAATTCTCCCAGTCTCCTAAGCTGAAAGACCTGTCTTTCTGCTGGCTCCACTATTCCAGGATTTTTCCTGAGGCAATATTGTCTGGGTTTTTCAAGATCAACAAGGGAAGGTGGTAGCAATTTTATGCTTACTCTGCCATCTTGGTTCCAGGAAGTTTAAATAGGTGACTTTCAAACATGCTGCTGCAGTACTGGGCTTCTCTCTCTCACCCAGTTCCAACAGACTCCCTCTTTCATGCAATGAGGTCTGAGAATCGCCACTGCTGCCGGTGATTCAATCCAAGTGGGTCTGCTTGGGCTTTCCTGTGGTCTGGTCTGTGTTGGCACAACCTGGACAAAAGACTGCACTCCTGTTCCAGCCAGATGCAAGAGATCTTTACTGTTGACCTTCTAGGTTGTGTTGGGCTAGAAATGTGCTACATTGTCTCTTTGTGCTAGAATTTGTTCAGATTCACTTTTTAGAGGTATTTGAAGGGGTTCATGGGAGATATCAGGTGAGTCCCTGCTTTTAATTTACCATCTTGGCTCCACCCCTATGCTTCATTACTAGCTGCGTGATGATGTCATGTACTTCTCCTAGTTCCAGGCAGGTCTCCTAGATTTTAAGTCACAAACAAATTGTTGATCTTCACTGCGAGAGTACATTTCCACATCAGAAGTTCTGAACACTTAAGAAATGTCACAAGTCTTCCCCTTCCCACCAACACACATCAAGTGAAATTATGAGGAGCATTTGAATAATTGTAAGTCTGTGACCATATCATTTGGATGATGCTTTTTCACTCTATCCATTTGCTCCCTATTTTTGTATTCTTTACATCTGTCATTTATTATGGTGCAAAAATATTCCATTATATTCATGTCCCACAATATGTTCAGTAATTCCCTAATCATCAGATTGTTTCTAGTTCTTTGCTATGGAAAGTAATTATGCTATGAATACTTGTCAATGGATAGGCCTCTTACCCCGCCCCCCTTCTCCATCCTTAGGGCATAGTTCTAGTGGTTGGGCCTCTGGGGCAAACGATAGTTTTTCAGCTCTCATTGTATAATGCCATTTAATTCAATTCCATTCCAGTTCAGGAATGCTTTCTAAATGCCTACTGTGTTTGAGGAATTGTGGCTGGCACTGGGTAAACAATAAACATTTATTAAGATCTTACTTATTTCTAAGTATTTGAAGCTTTAGTAATAAAAGCTTTTTGCAACAAAAATGAAGCATCCCCTACCATCACGGAGTTCTTTTAGGGGAGACAGCAGGCACATGACCAAATGTGAAGTAAATGATAACCCAGTAAACACCAAGTAATATTTTGGGAGAGACACTAGAAGCTGAAGTTATTACAGAAGATTTCATGCAGAAGGTAGCACTTGATGATTAAACGAGAGAACATACACACCGAGCTTTATAAACCTTGGAGCAATACATGAATACTAGCTAGCTATTTGTCTTCCTTTCTTTCTTCCTCTCTTTCTTTTTCTTTCTTTCCTTTCTTCTTCCCCCCCTCCTTTTCTTTCTTTTTTCTTTCCTTCCTTCCATCTTTCTTTCTTTCTTTCCTCTTTGTTTTCCTCTTTCCTTTGTCCCTCCCTCTCTTTCTTTTTTCTCTTTCCTTCCATCTTTCTCTTTCTTTCTCTTTCTTTGCTTCCTTTTTTTCCTTCCTTCCTTTTTTCCTTTCTTCCTTCCTTCTTTCCTTCCTTCCTTCCTTCCTTCCTTCCTTCCTTCTCGGAGGCACCGTGGATAGAGGACTAGAATTGGAGTCAGTAAGACTGGAATTTAAATAGTACCTCAGACTCTTGTTAGCTTTGTGACCCTGGGCAAATCATTTCACCTCTGTTTGTGTCCGTTTTCCCATCTGTAAAATGGAGATAAAAATAGCACCTACCCCCCAGGATTGTGAGGATAAAATAAGAAAGTTTATTGTCTTTGATGCACCATATAATTACTAGTGATTATTATATTATTATTATTAATATTACCTGTGCTTTAAGGAACTATAAGAATTTTAAAAGGAGCTGAAATGAAATTTGGTGTATTACGTATGAAAGATAGCAAGTAGCCAAGTTTAATTGCTCCCTATGAAGCTAAGTAGTATATAATAAGGTTGGAAAGATATCACAGAATTTGAAAGTTGGAAGAAATGTCTGCAGTCTAATCACACAATAGGAATTGCTTTTATGAGGTACTGTCATATTCCTCACAAGTGATTGTCAAGTCTCTACCTGAAAAGTAGAGATGGTGGGAAAGGGCTTTAAATAGGAAGTCTCTATGTGGTGAACATGAGAGTTCATGTGAAAGCAAAATGTATAATTTGGCAACTGATCAGATATTAGGTGGGCACAATAGAGGTAGAAAGGTCAAGGGTAACTCCAACATCCCACATTTGTTTGACTAGAAGGATGTCGGTACTCTTAATAAGACCAGAATGGTAAGAGAATAAGCAGGTTTGCGGGTGGGGGAGAAGATTATTTAGCTTAGTCTATACTGATTTTGAGATGCCTATTATGAGGAGCATCTGCCTTATGGCATTTTAAAATTACAAAGTGCCTCAAGTATATTATTTCATTCAATCTTCCCGACAATCCTTTGAATCAGGTACTATTATTATGCCCTTTTTATATCTGAGACTGAAGGAAGTGAAATACCTTACCCAGCATCAAAAATCTAGCAAATATCTATCTTGGGATTTGAATTTGGCTCTTCCTAACTCCCAGTTTAGTGTACTGTTTTCTTTATTAAACTGTCACTTCCCAGTGATGAGGTAACTGAGAGATGTTCACCAGGTAGTTGGTGAAAGATGACAAGTTCACACACACACACACACACACACACACACACACAAATAATCACATATACATATAAACATGTATGCATACTACATATATAAATAATTACATATAAATAATAAATGTAGTATGTATGCATATATATGTATGTGTGTGATTATATATATGTGTGCATATATATGTATATATATGTATATGAAGGGCATCTTAAGAGAGATGGTCCTTAAATTTATGGGAACAGTAATGATCAACAGCAATGGAATAGAGAGAGAAGATAAGAAGGTATAGGATAGTATACCAGATAACATCCATTTTACGCAATCAACACTTAGATCCTACACAGGAGATTAAAAAAGTAGAATTGATACAGGAAAAGAACAAGGAAAGAGCAGCATCACAGAAGTTAAGGGAAATTATGGCATCTAAGAGTAGGGCTTGGTCAACATGGTCAAAAACTGTAGAGGGATCAAAAAGGAAAAGGCCATTACATGTAATGGTTAAGCTATCATTTTATAAGGCCAAGCATGAGCAGCTTTCCAGAAGAATGCTGCTGTGAACCACTTTTCAAGTCTCTGATCACATAATATAGTGAACCCTCTGTTTATTCCATAACAAATCAAAGCAAAACATTCACAGTAAATCAAAGTAAAGCATTCACAGGTTACAACTTATCACACAAAGTCAAAATATAGCATTCACAACAACTTATCACAGAAAATGGCCACATAGTTTACACCACAGTGGTCGCAAAGTTTTTTAACACAGAACAATTATTTAGTAACTCAATCATTCAATCATCCTTAAGGAAGTTTGCCTCCTCAAGGAACACAAAATACAATGATCAAAGTTCTCCACTCATGGGGCACACTAAGTTAACCCAATCAGTCACTTATTCAGTCATCAATCACTAAGTATAAGCATTTAGTCAATCATTCAGTAGACTCAATCATTCAATTATCCTTCATCATTCACTATTCAACCATCAGAAAATACAAAGACTCTCCACCCCTAGGTCACTAGTAAATTTACAATTTCTCAGTCAGTACACAGTATCCAAATAAAGTCTTCTTTCAGCTTGGCTCTGGGTGGTTTCACAGATTCCCTGGATCCCCTTCCATGATCCCAGATCTACCTGGATTCACCAAACTGTCACCTGGGTTCAAAGGCAGACAGTTCCCAGGTCCTTGTCCAACTTTCTGTGCGGTTCCTGCTCCACACTGGAGATCACAGTGTCCAGTCCATCTGAAATCCTTCAGTCTCTTTTCCTGAGAAGACAAGGCTTAACAAAGCCACAAACAGGTTCATGCAAAGTACCAGCACCACAGTCACGCATGCTCAGTCTTCAGCAGCTCCTGCTGGCCCTTGGAAATCCTCAGCTACTCCTCAGTAGCCCTGGCTGGGCCTCAGCTCTGACTGGTTCTTGGAAATCCTCAGCAACTCTGGCTGGCCCTCCTACTTAGCAGAAGTTCCAGTTGGTTCCCAGGATCAAAATCACTCTATCCAGGTTTTCAAAATTGAAATGATTCTCTCCAGCCTGGGGGGGGGGGGGGTGCAGTGTTTCCTCTTCAACCTCCCTGATGGCAGCAGCTTCTGCCTCCATGGAGCTTGCTCCAAGAAGATGTGACTGTCCCTCTCTGGGGCTTTACCTTATATGCAGTATTGCTCCTCCCTGTTCAGCCCCTTCCTGTTACATCAGCAACAGGGGGTGCAACCTTCTGTTTCTTTAACAGAGGCTTGAGTAATTACCAAGTGCTAAGTACCTGTTACCTTTGCCAATACAAAGGGATCTTCAAATTCAAATTACATTACCTTTACACATTTCTATCACTAAAGAGAGTAATTTCTGTCATATTGTGATAGAATTCTGATTTTAAGAGCTCAGGCAGTACATAGGGAATAGATAATGGTGGTAGAGCAACAATTCTAAAATGTTTTGTATCTTGGTTAGCTGGGTGGTGCAGTGAATAGAGTGCTGGGCCTGAAATCAGGAAGACAAGTTCAAATCTGGCTTCAGACACTAATGTGAACCTGGGCAAGTCATTTAACCTCACGTTTCTCAGCTACAAATGGGGATTATAACAATACTTTCCTTGAAAGTTGTGAGGATCACATGAGATCATTTGTAAAAGGTCTTAGCACAATGCCTGGAACACAGTAGGTATTATATAAATACTTATGTCCCTCTCTCTTCTTCCTTATCCTTCATCATTTGGCAGTCTGGTGAAGGCAATGGGCCCCTTCTCAGAATATATTTTTAAGGAATAACTTCTGGATTACAAAGGAAATGAGTTATAATGAAATATACTTTTATGTGTATGTTTTGGAATACATGCATGCATAGATATCTATGTACACATTCATGTTCACATATCCCAGCTTAAGAATCCCTAATGTTAAAGGCTTTTTTTCAAGAAATGTGGCAAAGAAATAGAAGGAAAATATAGGACAAACACTTAAAGAGATAATAGAGTGAAGTGTTTTTGTTTTTTAAAGGCTAAGCTATTTTTAGATGCTGTGGAAAAGAGCACGTAAGCAAGAAAAGATTAAAGATATGAGAGAAAACATGATTGCTGATACGCTCCTATAGGAGATGGAAAGGAATTGGACAAGAACACAAGTAAAGGTGTTGACATTGGCAAAGACAAAGGTTATCTGCTTCTCAAAGTCTAAAGGAAAGAAAGAAAGGATAAGTAAAGAAATAGAGGAGCTTTGAAGTTTGGTGCAGCAGATATGAGGACTTCATATCTTATAAGAGAGTTCATTTGGTGATAGGATAAGGGGCTTCAGGAGAGTAAATTTTGATTGGAACAGCCACAGAAGAGATTGGAGTAGACAGTCCATCAAGGCCTGACTTATCAGTTAGTCAAGCAGTCAATCAATGCTCTATAGCAGTGAGAGCCTAATGGCACAAAAGAGGGCATACTGAACTGGAAATTAGGAAAAATAGTATTTAAATTCCACCTCACATACTTGGCTGTGTGACCTAAGATGAGTCACTTAGCATCTGTCAGCCTAAGCATCCTAATCTGTAAAATGGATATATAAATATTGACTACTTCATGGGATTGCTGTGAGAATCAAATTAACATATGAAGTGTTTTTCTAAACATAAAGTCTTATATAAGTGTTATTATAATATAATTATAATATAATATATATTATAATATAATATAATTATAATTTTATATTATATCATGTTATGTTATTATATAGTATAATGTATTATTATTCATAATATAACCTAAATATTGAGTAGATACAATTGTTATGGTGGTATACCTTCATTCTATGGAATTCAGCAGCTAGAGAATATGGGAATTTTACTGGGCATGTATGTGTGTGTGTATGTCTGTGTGTGTGTGTGTGTGTGTGTGTGTGTGTGTACAGAAGGTCATCTAGGTTTTAGGATTGGTAGGTAGTGAACTTAAAAGGGCAAGGGAAGGGGAAGAAATTCAAGTGTTAAGAAAAATTTAGAGTTCAATGGGTTAATTTTTGGTTCAAGATTATCAAGGGAAGAAAGTGAGGACAAGGAATGATGGACTGAATACAATGAATGATGGAGTGAATGAAAGTCATAGTATAGATAAAAAGCAGGTTCAGGAGGATAGAAGGGAGGACAAGAGACTGTAATTAAAGAGTAAAATTTCAAAATTCAAAATGATCACCATTATTGTGATGGTGATATCTAAGTTATGATGATTTCCTTGGGTGAGGGAGGTTGAATAATGATATAGGACATGGGATCTGATGAAGTTAATTAACTGAGAAGTTATCCTTTCTGATAAATTCTTAACATGTATGAATGTGGGGTGGCGTGTACAACTGTGAGATACTGAACTTCTTAAAAAGAAAAGAGAATGAGCTGGTACTTGGTAGATCATAGCAACAAAGATTTGGATCAGGTGACATATATCAAACCTCAAAAACTGATTGATTTTTGAGAGACAATGGCAGAAGGAGAATCTATGAGAAGTGGTAGGATAGAGCAAGGGGAATTTCAAATCTTTCTTTTTGTTCAACATATAAGGAGGTATGAGAGAATGAATTATCATAATTGTTCAGGGATAGAATGTATTTGACAGAATCAGATTTCCATTAATGTAAAAAGATAAATGGAGAGTAAAATAAAGGCATACAAAATGAAAAGAAATTTGCTAACAAGGAAATAAAGGCAAATGGGCAGAAGTAAAAGAACTGTGGAGAGGGAAAAGAGAGGTAGGTGAAAAGGAATGGTTGCTTACTTATTTTAATAGATTTGGGATGCTGGTGATTGATTCACATAGAATAAGGCAAAATGAGGATTTGAATTTTCTTTCCATAGTACTAAGGAATGACTAGTTGGTCCAAAGGCCTGTGAGGGCTGAAAACAGTGCTTATGACAGTGTTATATTTCCAAAACAAAAGAAAAACGGAGTTGGCACAATAGAAGTGGCAGGAAGTTTACTTAAATACTCTTTTCTCTTGAGTTGCATGGTACTTTTCTCATATTTCTTTCTCCACGTATCTGAGTATTCTGTCTCAGTCTCCTTGCTGAATTAATCACTCACTTACTAAGTGTGCACATTCCCACCAAGACTCCTCTTCACTTCTCTCTTTATTCTTCCCCTTGGTGACCACATCTGTATTTTCGGGTTCAATGAGCATTGCTACTGGTCTACTCTCTCTCCTAAACTATAGCCCTGCATGCCCAGTGGTCTGTTGCTTGTTTGCAACTAATTGTCCTATAAGTATCTCAAAGCCAACACATCAAAACTGAATACATCACGCTCCTAAATCTACCCCTCCTCTAAATAATCCTATTTCTGTTGATTATGCCAGCATCTTTCTTCCTGCCTAAGTTCATACTCTTGAAGCCATGATTGATTCTTCCTTCTCCATAGCCATCTTATGTCCTGTTACTTGCCAAGTCCTGCTAATCATCTCCAGTCTCTCCTCTTCTCTCTATGAACATAGACACCATTTTAGTGCAGACTGTTTTTGCCTCTCTCTTAAACTGCTGCTATAGCCTCGTATTTGATCTTTCCCTTCTCTAATCCGTCCTTCACAAACCTGCCAAGATATGTTTTCTAAATGAGTCCTGACTTCTAGGTCTTATGACCAAGGCATTGAAGGATGAGATATTTTTTCTCCTATCCTCACAAATTCTTGTGTGCAAAAGACAAAGTAATTGCAACTGTTCCAAAGGAAAGACACTAAGAAGTCTGATGAGGCAGCAATCTGATAAGTGTATAGCAGGAAAAAAATAATCATAAAGGTTCACACAGCACCCCCTTTGCCACCAGATTCAACACTCTACTAAGGCACCACAACTATAGCCATGGATGGCCTTGTGTATTGGGATTCACTCATTAGTTTTCTTGCAAGTATTACAGTCTCTTGCAGCACGCCTTGCCCCGACCCTCACCCTAGGATTCCATGGCATTAAGCAACAGATTCACATGCTTTTCGAAGAAGAAGAGGGGTAGGAAAGTGGAAACATATTCTGTCTGTAGCAAAAGATAGCTATACTGTAACAGCACTCACCCAAAGAGCTAAAGAACAGAAGGGAGTCAGTTTATTGGTGTGTGTGGGGGGGGAGAGGGGTGAGTTGAGAGACAAGTATTGGATCAGGTTTGAAGGAAAGGAGGAGAGCATCTTACTAGGGTCTGTTTTGACCCCCTAGAAGTCTGATGGACTGGAGCTTGAATGAGTAAAAAGTGAATTTCCCAAACTAGGAAGAGGTTTAGACAGCTTTGTTGTTCAACTCTTTGGCAATGTGCCATCAAATTGGAATGATTCAAACAATGAGTGATACGGGAATATAGGGGCTTTCCCCCTTGAAAGCAACAAAGATCTCAGAAGGAAGAAAACTAAGTTAAAATTATGGCCGTATGCAGATAAATTAACAAAGAAGATATTAATATGAGTTATGATGGCCACTAGGAAATGAGTAAAAACAGCTCTGAATAAATATTGCAAAATTTGGAAACTGAACCAACCTGTGGGGATGAAGAAAATGCTGTGGATTTCTAGAAGATCATGGAATCACAGCAATATTTTTATTTCCCAAACAGTTCCAGAGAGAAATATGAATCACTGAAGCAGAATTTATGGTCCAGACAGAAGAAATTATTGGCAAAATAGAAAAACTTGAATCTATGGTGACAAATCTCCCCAGAGACATGAAGGAGAGAATAACTGATGAGGAATAGTAAATCACAGAAATTAAAGTCAACCTGGAAGAGAAGCAAAAAGCAATAACATTAAAAGAATACATAATCTCTTTACAAGCAAAATAGATTGATCCTAAACACAGGAAATGTAGATACAATTTAAAGATCATGAGATTCTTTGAAGACCAGGAAAACTAAACATAAACAAGACAAACAACAATATTGAATATCATAGAGCAAGAAAAATACAAGAAAACTTCCTAGGACTGAATATAGGAAAATGAAGTGCCAATTGAAAGAATACATAGATTGCCTTCAGGAAGGGTAAAAATTCATTAGAAATAAGTGATGGTGAAGGAACTGGTTTGAAATGCTACAGACTAAATCTTTCAACACCCTGCCTACAAGACAAAACAATATTTTTTATTGCACTAAACTGGAATGTGAGGGCATATAAAAGGGAAGGGAGGATCTAGAAGATTAGGGAGGATATATGATCTAATTATATTTTAAGACAACAAATAATATAATCATAACATGACACTTTAATATCTCTCAGTTTTTGCAAAATATAACAGAATGGTATGCAAAGGATTAAATATAGAATTGAACACATTGCAGGAAAAAATTGGAGGTCAAAGAATTATAATATGTTCTAAATGGGAGTGCTAAAGAAAATACGTATTTCTGTGCACCACATGGAGTGATACCCCTCTTGTGACCTCAGAGATATTGCAAATAAATTTTAAAAAGCAAAACTAGTAAACACATTCTTCACAGATTATACTGCAATAGAAAAGGTAACCACTTCATGGATTACAAACAAAATATAGACTCAGTTGGAGACTTAGCTTTTTAAAAAAATACATTCTAAAATTTATTTCATCAAATATTTCCCAATTACAGTTAAAAAATAACAAATTTATTAAGTTTTTGGTTCCAAATTCTCTTTCTGTGCCTCCCCCACCTCTTGAGTAGCCAAGCAATATAGTATCAATTATACATGTGAAGTCATGTAAACCACATTTCCATATTAGGCATTTTGCAAAGAAAGTACACACACACACACAGTAAAGAAAAAAAAGAAAGTAAAAAAATATGCTTCAGTCTGTACTCATAGTTTATTAGTTCTTCTCTGGAAGTTGATAGCATTTTTCATCGTGAGTCCTTTGAAACTGATTTAGATAATGGTCTTAATCAGGGTAGCCAAGTCTTTCAAAGTTAATTATCCTTGTAATGTTACTGTTACTCTGTATATAATGTTCCACTGGTTCTGCTCATTTCACTTTGCATCAGTTCATGTAAGTCTTGCCAGGTATTTTCTGAAATGATGTTGCTTATTATTTTCTTAGAGTACAATAATATTTCATCACAATCATATTACCATAACCATACCCTATCCATACCCTAAGTGATACTCATCCCCCCAATTTCCAATTCTTTACCACCACCAAAATTGTTTTGCTAAATACTTTTGTACAAATAGTTCCTTTTCCCTTTTCTTTTATCTCTTTGGGATATTGACCTAGTAGTGGTAAAAATTGGGTCAAAGGTATGTACATTTTTCTAACCCTTTAGGCATGATTCTAAATTGTTCTCAGTTGGAAACTTAACAATGAAATCCTAAATAGTGAGTGAGGCAAAGAACAAAGCACAAAAACAGTGAATAATTAGATAAAAGAAAATGATAGTAACGAAACAACATACTTGTAAAGCCAAGCAGGAGCAGCTTTTCAGAAGAATGCTGCTGTAAGCAGCTTTTTTGTTTGTTTGTTTGTTTCTCTTCCTCCCTCGTCACCCACCCCCACTGGAAGGACAAGCAACCAAATACAGGCTGAACATGTGTAATTATGCAGAACCTCTCCACAGTGAGCATATTGTGAGACTCTGATTACATGTCTCTTCTTCCTATCCTACCCCCCCCATCCACTCTCTATCCTGTCCCTGTTCTGTCCCTCTACAGAAGTGTGAACTTTCATCAACCCTCCCCCCCAACCCTGCCATCCCCTCCATCACCCCTTCTCTCATCCCCTTTCCCCCTACTCTTCCATGTGGCAAGATGCCCAGTTTAGAGTTTATATCATTCCTTCCCTAAGCCAGATTCAGTGAGAGTAAGGTTGACTCTTTCCCTTTTGTCTTCCTGTTCTCCCCTTCTATTGTAACAATTATCTCTTGCCTCTTCCATGAGATGCTCAACCCCATTCTGACTCTCCCTGTCTCCTCTTAATCTAATCCTCTCTCACCTCAGGATTTCACCATTTGGAATATTGTCCCTTCCTATTCAATCGATCTTATGCCCTCTATGGATTCATTTATACATATACTCAGATATGTGCTTGTATGCATATGTAAACCCTCTTATATAAATTTATATGTATGTATATGTATATATACATTTGTATTCCCTTCCACTATCCTCATAGTAAGAAGTTTCATCAGTTACAA
>CM053582.1:333943986-333976358 GCA_028627135.1 Pseudochirops cupreus | reverse complement strand
ATTCTCATTTTCTTGATTCTCATTTCTCTTCTCAGTTCTTCTCAGTTCTCAGTTCAGCTCAGTCCAGCAATAGCAGCCCAGCCTCCAGATGCTAGCTGAGAGAAATACTTTGTCTCTTTCTCTAGCAGCAGCTACTCTACCTCTACAATGCTTACCCCAAGAAATTCTGACTCTCTCAGCCAGGGCTTTTCCTTATAAGCAGAGTTCTACCATGGCAAAGAGCTCAAAAATCAAGTAATTGGCTGGAGAGATGAGCAAACAGAGGAAGCCCAATTACACAATGGAATTTTTTTGGGGGGACAAAAAGAATGAAAACATGGAACCAGAAGAAGACGAAAAAGTCAAAAATCCACATCAAAAGTTTCCAAGAAAAATATGAACTGGTTATAGGCCACAGAGGAGCTGAAGGATTTTGAAAATCAAGTAAGAGAAGTGGAGGAAAAATTAGGAAGAGAAATGAGAGTGATGCAAGAAAATCATGAAAAGTGTATCAACAGCCTGACCCTTTCACAGGGGTCACAGGTGTTGCCTAAGACCATTGGAAAACACATATTTCCAATGGTCTTAGGAACCTCCTCTATCTGTCTCCAGGTGGGTCCGCCCACATTCAGATATGCCCACATACGAGTATTAAAGGGTCCCTGAATTAGGAAGGTTGAGAACCACTGTCGTAGATCATTGTTTTGATCAGAGTAGCTAAGTCTTTTATTTGTGATCATCCTTACAACATTGTTTTAGTGGGCCGATTTTTCCCTCTAGCATTTATCATTTTCCTTTTCTATCATGTTAACCAATCTGCTAGGTGTGATGTGGTATCTAAGAATTTCTTTAATTTGCATTTTTTTCATCAGTAGTAATTCAGTGCATTAAAAAAACTATTAATAGCTTTGTTTCCTTCTTCTGAAAATTTCCTGTTCATATCCTTTGACTGTTTATCATCTGGGCAATGGCTCTTATTTTTATAAATTTCATTCAGTTCCCTGTATGTTTGAAAAACCAGGACTTTATCAAAGAAACTTGCTATAAATATGTATTTTTTAAATATCCTCCAACAAAACAAGAAGAAATTTCATCTATCTTCCACTTGGTAGTACTTCAAATACATGAAGATAGCCATCATGTTAATCTTAGTGTCTTCTATTTATAAGAGTAAATCCCTTGGTTTCATCATCCAAACTTCAGATGGAATGGAGACTAGGACTTTTGCAAATCTATTTGCCCTCCTGTGAACATACTCTTTCTTATCTGTGTCTCTTAAAATGTGTTTTTTATTGCTGTTGCCTAGTTGCTTCCGACTTTTTTAAACTCCATTTGGAGTTTCTTGCCAAAGATACTGGAGTGGTTTGCCATTTCTTTCTCTAGCTCTTTTTACAAATGAGGAAACTGAAACAAACAGGGTTAAGTGACTTGTTTAGGGTCAGGTAGCTAATAAGTGTCTGAGGGCCAATTTGAACTTAGGTCTTCCTTATCCAGGGCATTCTATCTAGGCACAACCCAATTACCTTAAAATGTAGTAGACACAACTAAACACAGTATTCTAGAAATCATCTGCCTTTTTCAGAGCAGAACAGAACTCTCACTTCTTCCCTTGAAGAAGTGTCAGTCTTTCTGTCTCGCTTTAAATTTTGCTTTGAGAAAATTATGAAATTAACAAACATAAATCAACGTGATTTTTTTCATATACCAAGATCAGAAAAGACATTTATGAAACTGTTCTTTTCTAAGCTGCTTTTTTATTTTACATATATACATTATATATATATATGTACACATATATGTGTGTTTGTGTGTATATGTATATGCATACATAAATATATACACAAATACACATATACAAACATACATATACACATATTTATATATTGGCAGTTCCATCACTGACCTGCTTGTCTGTATCTCTTTATTAACTTTGTTATTTTTATCTACTTTTTACTGTTTCAGTGATAGTTTTCTTTATTCATTGCTTCCTCTAAATTTCTTTAAAATCTCCATTTTTCTCCCACCAATAAAACCTTCCCTTATAATAGACAAGTATAGTTAAGCACCACAAACTCACCCATTGACCATATTTAAAAATGTATTTCTCGTTCTGATTATACAATTATTAGATCTCTTTCAAGACCTGAGACACATATTTCATCATCAACCATCTGGATTTAAGGTTGATCATTGCATTAATCAGAGTTATGTCCTTCCAAGTTATTTTCTTTTTAAATGATAGTCTATATGTAGAAGTTTCTCTTGGTTCTACATAACTCTGCATCATATATGTTTCCTGAGGTTAGTCTCAATACATCCATTTTGCTATTCTTTATGGTACAATGATATTCCATTTTATTCCTGTAACATAATTTGTTCAACCATTCAATAATTTATAAGAACTCATTTTGTTTCTAATTTTTTGCTACAATGAGAAACATAGATTAAGGATAAAATGAGATTTCATACTATATAAAATCATTTTATGGTTTTAGTAATAATAATGAAGCTTATCTTGGATAATGCTATCCAAGTCATTGATAAAAACTTTAAAGTGTTGCATGCCCAAGGACAGATCCCTAAAAGCACTCAATGGAGACATCAGGCCATCAATTAATACTCCTTGAATATAGTTATTTAACTAGTTCTGAATCCATTTTATATAACTACCATCAAGCTCACATGTCTCTACCTTTTGCACAGGAATAATATGGCATAATTTAACAAAAATTTTCAAACGCTTATTTTACATTAATTTACAAAAATTTCCCTCATGCATTTTATTTGATTATTTTTTGGGAGAGGCAATTGAGGTTAAGTGACTTGCCCAAGGTCACACAACTAGTTAATGTCTAAGGGTTAATTTTTGATCTCTAGTCCTTCTGACTTCAGGGTGGGTGCTCTATGCACTGAACCATGCAGGTTCCCCTTCATACATTTTATATTCTAGTTAAATTAAAATCTTCACTGCTCCCTAATGATTCTCTACCTCTGTTAATTTCTCTTGATTTCTGTCTCAGAATTCTTATCTTTCATTTCTAAGCTCACACATTTCCTTGTCCCTAAAGTTTCTTCTGGTTGGTCCAGTTCTTAACTATCATTCCGTTTTCAAATTATCTTTTCTTTGCTAATCTATGAGTTTTTAGACTACTAATAAGATGTAAGCTCTTTGAAGTCATGGGCTTTTTCAATTTTTTTTGTTGTTAGCATTTAACATAGTGGTTTTCATATAGTAGAACACAAGTATGTTTGTGGAATTTGATTAAATTCTCATTGAGATTGCATCACTCCCTATTACAGAAATGCTGTAGAGGATATTGCAGTTGACTTGGTTAGGAAACTGAATCTTTCATCCCACCTCAAACATTTAATAACTGGTGCTGCAAAAGCACTCAACCCCACTCTACCTCAATTTCCTCATCTGCAAAATAGGGCTAATAATAACCACCTCACAAATTTATTAGGAGAATCACATGAGATAATGTATGGCAACTGTATCGTGAATTTTAAAGTGTTGTACAAATATGAGCTATTATTAATTGTGACTACAATAAAAACAAATTTATTCTGAATTTAGACTCAGGAGATTTGAGTTCAGATCTCACCTCAAATTTTCAGAGCCACATTTCCCCCAACTCCAAAATTAGGAAACACAGTATATGTTATTGTGAAGGCAAAGTAAGCATTTTGTAGATGTAAAGGGCTACATAGAACTGTAAGTTATTGTTATTCAGTTAAAGGAGAAGCTTTTAACATCCCTGTTTTCCATTATGCATAGATAGAGAGCACTTGCTATTAGCACCATCCAAACCTAGGAAATGCAGGCTCTCTAACGTGTGCTGTTCATTTCAGGCCTCTTGAGCTCTGTGAACATTTCAGAAGTTACACCGATATTTATAGTACAGATTCACAGGTGTGACATGATGGTTACAGAAGAAATGCTACTTTGCAAGGAAATAGGGTCTGATTTCATGTTACTTCCTTGAAAGAATGGACTGTTTTTTTTTTCTTGGTATACTCAGTGTCTGGCACAAAGCTTGTGTTTAAAAAATACTTACTAATTTACTAATGTTGGGTCAGAAAATAGCAAACCATTTCACAATCTTTGTTACGAAAAACCCAAATGGGATCAAGAATAGTCAGACATGACTGAATAACAACTGAACATTAACAATAAGAACAACAATTTACTGATGTAACTGAAATACGAAAGCAAATTCACTTACCTTACAAACTTACCTTTTCTTTTTGATTAAGTGTCAGGTAGATCACTTCTTCAGGGATAAAGTTTTGTTTTATGATCTGTTCTTTGGAGTCAAGGTTGATCGTTCCAAGGGTTTGAGTTCTGTCATGAAGAGTCATTTGATTTACAGAATTGTGGTCATTGTTTATATAGTTCTTTTGTTTCCACATACTTTACCCCGTATTTCATTAATACCAGTATTCCCAAGTTTCTCTGATTCCTCATACTTGACATTTTTTCACAGATAATAATATTCCATTGCATTTAGACTTCATCTGGAATATGTTGTTGAATTCTGGGCACAACAGTATAAGAAGGTAACAGAAAGCATTAAACTTAAGAGTTTGCGGGGAGGACAAATAGGATAATGAATAGGCCTGAATCCGTGTCAGATGAGAAACAGATAAATCTTAGCATATTTAGTCTGGGGGCCAGGGCGGGGGTGAGTAGGTGGGTGGAGGGAATGTTAACTGTGTTCAGTTATTCAAAGGGTTGTCCTGTGGAGGAATGATTTTATTTGTTCTGTTTAATCCTAGAAGGTAAAAGCTGGAGTCATATGTGGAAGCTGCAAAAGAGTTAAATTAGACTTAATGTGAGGAAAATCTCCTAGTAATTATTTAACTGTCTAAAAGTGGCTTGCTCTCAGAGATGGTGAATTTTTCCTTCCTTTCCTTCCTTCAAGCACAGACTGGTGATCACCTGTTGGATATACTATTACTGGTAGTCTTTTGAATGTAAAGGTTGGACTAGGGGACTTCTGAGGTCTCTTCAAACTGTCATATTATTTACTATGATTCATATACTCCAATTGATTCAGCTATTCTGTATGAATTGGTATCCCTTTGGTACACATTTTTGTTACCACAAAATTCTGCCAAAAGTATTTTTATGTGAGACATTTGTTTCTTTCTTTGACATCTTTAGAGGGATGTGACTAATGATAATATCTTAGGTAAAGAATTTGATCAGTTATACCATTTTTTCTAGAATTGTTTCAGTTGTTTTCCATAATGGTCGTACAATTTCATTACATTACTAACAATTAATTAGCGTGTCTGTCTTCCCCTCCATCACTGGATATTTTCATTTTTTATCCTTTGTTAATTTTCTGGGTATAAAGTAAAACTTCGTTGATGATTAAATGTGAATTTATCTTATTAAAATTTAGAACATTTTTTCATATGGCAAACATTTTTATTTTATCTTCTGAAAATTATGTATTCATATCCTTTGACTACTAATATTGTTCAGTGGTTCTTTTCCTTATATATTTTTGTTTACTCCTTGTAGATCTTAGCTATAAAACTGTTTACATAATCTGTTTGCATTGATTGCCTTCATCCAAAATATTTTTTGTTTCATATGCTGAAGACTATCTAATTTTAAATCTTCTTTATACCTTATTTTGTTTTGGATTTGTTTAAAGATATCAGTCTGAAAGATGGTCCCTTAAATTTCCCTCTAGATTTAAAAAAAATTGATGTTGGGCTCTTTAAATTTAAATTTTGAGTCCACTATCCACTGGGAGTTCATTTGCTATATTCTTTAAATTTTTTCAAAAATCACTGACAGAGGCTCAGAAATCACATCTGCAAAATTCCTCATGATTTATTAAGTACTGAATGTTAAAGTAGAGAATCCCAAGGGAAGGCAGACAACTCTGTCATTTCTTACAGAATGATCTCAAAATTTGGGGAGCTTTGAAGACCCAGTCCTGGCAGATATAAATATATAATTGGTATCATTCTGAACTTCCTCAGTTGTCCCTACCTGGGAAAAGATAATACCTGGGAAGACACTATTACTTTCAGAATCTGGATATAAGAGTAATTAGTGGCAAGTCCTTATTTGTTTATGTGTCACTGTTGACTTGGATTCCCTGAGAAAAAGTCAGAGTTCTTTTATTATGTCCTCATACATCTTG
This sequence comes from Pseudochirops cupreus, assembly GCA_028627135.1. Taxonomy (NCBI): domain Eukaryota; kingdom Metazoa; phylum Chordata; class Mammalia; order Diprotodontia; family Pseudocheiridae; genus Pseudochirops; species Pseudochirops cupreus. Next base: position 333,970,212 of record CM053582.1, on the reverse strand, counting down.
AATTTCGATTTCAGGTTTCCCATTTTTATTCTTTATTTCCAAATTAGAAAATCATTATACCTGATAGGAAAAAAAAAAAACAAGTAAAATAAAGGTTGTGTCACTTTCATACTCAAGAATCTTCACTGGATTGCTATTTCTTATAAGTTAAAATAAAGACTTCTAAATCTGGTGCTTGTGTAATCTGACTAGAGCTCACCTCTCCAGATGTTTTCATGTTTCTCCCTCCATCCTACATTCCAACCAAATTGGTCCATCACTGGTCTTGAATTCTTTTCTCCATCTCCAGCTCCTCCTCCATGTTTTTCTCTCTTCAGTCGCTAGCTTCCTTCAAGGCTCAGTTTATTATGCTAAATTCCAGGTGTCACCATCCAGTTGCTAGGACTCTTTCCCTCATTTACCTTTCCTTTTAGACCTTACATACCAGTAGAATGTAACCACCTTGAAGGTAGGAGCTGTTTTGCCTTTTTTCTTGTGTTCCCAGTGCCTAGTTCCATTTTTTCATCTGGAGCTTTGTTGCAATGTGTTGCATGACACTGATACCTCATTTGCTTACTATTCCAGCAAGAATGATATTATATTCATATAACTTCTTAAGACTTGCAAAGTCCTGTACTTCAAATGTCTCACTTTATCTTCACAACTCTGCATTGAGGGACTGGTGGGGGGGCAGGGAGAGACAGAGACAGAGACAGGGACAGAGAAAGAAAGTCAGAGAGAGAGAGAGAGACAGAGGCAAATAAAAGACACATGACAGATAGATGATGATAGATAGATAGATAGATGATAGGTAGATAGATGATAGGTAGATAGATGAGAGAGAGAGAAAGAGGGAGAGAGAGAGAGAATTTTAATAGATAGTATCAGACAACTCATCCTTCATTTTATGATGTAGTGAATGTCTGGTAAAGGAACCCCCTCTACCCATGCATAGTTTCATCTGCCATGCAATTTGCAAGTCTTGGAGAACTCTCTGGGAAACTGAAAGGTTAAGTTTTTTGCCAAGTGTCAACAGAGCCATTTTATGATAGAAACAAGATTTGAATATAGTTCTTCCTGACCCTTAGAATGACTATTGACTATACCATTCTGCCTCAGAGTTTCCTATTAGTAAGTGTCAAAGGCAAAATTCAAACCAGTTATTTTTTTTAAAATTCCGTATCTATCCCTGTTTATGTTGTACTATCCTGCCTCTAGGTCTGCTAGTTGGCACAGTGGATAGAGTGCCGGGCCTGGAGTCGGGAAGACTCATCTTCCTGAGTTCGAATGTGACCTCAGATATTTATAATCTGTGCGATTTGGGGGAAGTTGCTTAACCCTGTTTGCCTCAGTTTCCTCATCTATAAAACGAGCTGGAAAAAGAAATGGCAAACCACTCTAGTATCTCTGATAAGGAAATCCCAAATGGGGTCACAGAGTCACACATGACTAAAAAGCAGCTGAACAACAATACTGCCTCTTTTATTATAGGCGTTCAACAAATACCTTCTTTCTGTGACTTCACATCTTGTACTGATCGTAATCACTTCTCAAATGTTTAAGGACATGGTTTAGCTGTTTAATCATGTCATTGTGTGCTCAAGTTTTCTGTTCATTGTTTTACAATACTATGTTTGATTACAGATCTAGAAAACAAGGCATAAAGGTTTATAGCTGAGCCATATTCAGAGGCAGCTATGTGGCTCAGTGGATAGAGTGCTGGGCCTGGAGTCTGGAAACCTTCCTTCAAATCTACCTTCAGACACTTATCATCTGTATGACCCTGGGCAAGTCACTTAAACTCTATTTGCATAGACCATATGATTCAGCATAGCACAAACAATTGTATCTGCTCTGGAGCAGGGGTATGTGTGTGACCAAGGTGTGTGGGTCAAGATTATTGATTTTGTAAGACCTTTGCAGAGAAATTATATCTTGATTATGTAACATCCTTTCCCAAGTGACTTTATGTTTTCCTATTTCCATGTTCCACCTATACTGCAACATTTGGAACTATGTGGCATGGTTACAGTTGATTGCCTGATCCTCCTTGAGAAATATAGTGGTAAAGTACAAAGAACAATAGACCTGGGTTAGAATTTGACTTCCAATGCTGGCTGTTCATCCTGGCCAGGTCACTATGCCTATTTCTGAATCAGTCTTCTCATCTATAAAATAGTTATAAGAATACACTGAATATATAATATATATATATATATATATAATATAATATAAAAATACATGATAGTTGCTGTGAAGAAAGGGACTTGTGAGCCTTACGTTGTGATACAAGTATTTTCGTATTACTTATGATAATTAAGCCGCATTTATCTAAGTTTGGAAATACATAGATACTTACATTATCTGATCTAAGCATGACAATATCACATTACCCCGAAGCATAAAAAGGACGATGGAGAGTCCAGGTCCTGTCATTCCTATAAGACCTGTCTTACACCGATTTTCATTGGAGCTGCTATTTGTTTCTTATGTCTTAACCTCATAACTAGATCTTTAGCCATTTGAGGGCTGGGGTTACGTGTTTTTAACTTCACAGTGACTTGAATATAATATGTACTTAAATATTTGAATAAATGGAAGACTGAGTTATTATTGAATTTGGGCAGTAGGCAAGCTTCTAAACTTGTGATTCTTTTCATTGTTTTTATCTGGTAACAAGAGTGCAGGATTTGTCTTTCTTTTGGGAGGGGGGGTGGATAGCAGTTACAGTATATTACATGCCTGCACAACCTGAAGCCAGTGGGCTGCTTACGGCCCTTGGGCATCTTGCAGCATTTCAAAGGATTTCCTCTACATGCAAAGGATGTTTTCCTCTACGTTTTTTGCAGGCTACCTGAAATCCTTTGGTGTGCAACAAGAGGGCCCAAAGACCATAGGTCATGCAGGCCTGGCAAATATTGAAAACCTGTTTTTTCACAGGTTGTCTTAATTTCTTTTGTGTGAACAGACACTGCATAATGCTGTAGGAGCAGACCCACTGCATTCCTTTTAAATGTGGCCATGGAAGTAGTTCAAACTTGATTTAGTCTAGACTATATTCAGTTCAAGAAGCATCATGCCTGCATTTTATACTGAGGCACTAAAATGGATAGAAAAAAGCACAAAACAGAAAGCCTGGGGACCTCGTTTTCCATGTGTCATTTACCAGTTGTGGGAACTTCTCTCTGGGCCTCAGTTTCCTTAGCTTCAAAAGGAAAGAGTTGGACAAATTGATCTGTTGGATTTCTTGCCTCTCTGTGAGCCTATTAATTCCAGTAATTTTCTTATGGCTGTCTTGTGTTCCCCAAATGGCTTTTAAAACTACATATTATACTTGGACTCCTTACATATGTTTTCACAGTGAAATGTTATTTTTAATGATTTTTTTTAATTTATGGGACTATGATTCTTCTGGATTGAGGTTCCTAATGTAGGTAACAAAAAAATCAAGGCTAGCATTTCACTATTGTATATAATTTTAGGTATAATTTGTAATTACTTCAAGAGGGAATTAAAATTATTTAACACATAATTCAACATGACTTAAAACCCAGTTACCCTTGGAGGAAGATTACAAACTGATTTAAATTCATACTCAAGAATAAATGACTAATATGGCCTTTTCTGAGAGCAGGGTTTGATAGGTAAGTTGGTAGAGAGAACACATGGATACTTTTTTCTTGAAAAGATGGGGTGTGTTTTAAGGGGGAAAATGAATATAAACAGGGAATTGTTTAGATAAATCTTGCCTATTTCACAATTTTACTTAAGAGTCCTCACTAGAAGGAAGGAAAAACTGAAAACAAGTTGAACTCTCTAAGTATCTTACTTCAAACTTAACTCTAGGCTTAGGGAAGGCAATCCCATCATCCTGTTTCAAAATTCTTCCTCTGATACTGTCACTTTCTTGTTGATATTAAGTGGTAGACTAACGGACACAACATATGCCATTATTGTTCTAGATTTTAGTAATATTAAATCTTTAAAGCAGATATTTAGGAGTAGCCCTTAAATCAACTTAACTCTTCTGTACTCCCCCATCTAACACTTGCCTACGTTTTGAGGTCCTATTTCCTGTCTTGGAGAGCTGGGAAGTACAGGAGGAGGAAATGAAGCACTATTTTTAGAGTGAGATGGAATATGAAAAGTCATTTCGACTGAAATCCTTCCTCTTAGCAATGTGGAAAGTGAAAGCCAATGATATGAAGACATTTACTAGCAGTCACAAAGGCAGCAAGGAAAGCATTTCATTTCAAGTCTTTTGACTTGAGGTTTTCAGATCACCCAAAGTCTAATGGGTGGAGGCTAGCTCATTTACACAGGTACTGTGGCTCTGCTAGGAAAGTCATTTGGTTCATCTCTTTCAAGCCATGTACCTGAAAATTCCAGTAGCCTATGAAGCTGAGTAAAATGATTTATGGTTCTGATTTTGGTATTACAGGCTTTCGGAGATTGGCTGCCTATGTCTTTATTGTCACATATGTGAAATGCAGGTGAATGACTATTTTGCTCTCCCTGTTATAAATCATGGTGAGCTAATTTAGAAGGGAACAGGAGTTATTAGGTACTTTTGATCTTATTATTCTTGGATGAAGAGTGGAAGAGTGATCATTCATACTGGGTAATTTCAGTGGGTTCCTACAAAAGAAATAAAGGCCCCATCAGCATTTTGTGGGTCTTTGATAACTTAAGCCAAAGGATAAGGCACTGCTTACATTTATCATCCCTTTTGGCATTAGGTGCATAATGAGAGACTTTCCCTTCCCTCCTCCAACACTCAAGATACAGGTCTCCTTAGTGTTGCTAAGTGGAGACATTTCTTTGTCATTTCAATACCTTAAGGATTTTTTATGTCATCAGTGGGGATTTTCCCTCTGCCTATCAAGATCACAGACCCTCAATAACTTGGGAAAAGTTTTCTTTGCATAATGACTATTGTCAATAAATTCATCATACTGCAACCAGCCCAGTACTGAGCTTTTATGAACTTAACTTAAGGGGTCCTTGGGCAATATACATGCAATGTATATACCATTGCGTGGATTCTAATGCCATTTAATGCTAGTAAAAACAAAAACAAAAGCAAAACAAAACTGTGTGGTGTAGTGGAAATGATTTGAGAGTAAGAAAACCTAATTTCAAATTCCAGCTCTGCAACAGTGACCTTGGTCAAGTCACTTAATCTTCCTTGGCCTTACTTTCCTCACCTATAAAAGGAGTTATTGGACTAAACGCCTTTCCAACTCTAAATCTATGATATTTTTTCTTTGGGTTGTATGAAAACAACAGCATTTCCTATCTATGAGGCATGGTATCTAACTGAGGAATTTGAGAAAGATAACTATAGGTATGTGTTTCCCCTAGTATTTTTTTCTTGTTAGAAATAATCAATTATTTTGATGCTTTTATCTTTACATTATAGTCACTTCATGGTCATTCCCATTTAAGTGAACTCTCCCTTGTGACAAAGAAAAATACGAGTAAGGAAAAAAAATCTAATCATATCTAATAATGCATGTAATGTTCTTTCCTAGTAGGTAAGATCTACCATTCTTCTGACAATGGGGATGGGAGATGGAACGGGAAGGTACATATTTCATTGTATATTCTCTGGGATAGTCACTTTTTAAAAAAATTACTCAGAATTCAGATTTCCTTTGTCACTCCTTTCTTTTACAAAGCTATAATCATCACATTTCCTGTTCTCTTGATCATCACTTGTTTTGCTTTTTCTATTTTGATAAAAAAAATTTCTCATATTTCTTTAAAACCATATTGCTTATCCTGTCTCACTATGATTAATATTAAATCATATTCTTATGCAGTAGGTTTTTTTGCCCCTCAGCCATTTCTCAATTGATTCTCACTATTTTTTTTTTTTAGTACATTGTTACCACAAAGAGTGTTGCTATGACTGTTTTGGAATATATCCAAAATATATCCAAATGTTTCTGTCTTTGGCTTTTCTTGGGTATCTGTCCGATAGAAAATAGAAAATCTGGGTCAAAGTGAGTGGACAATTTAGCTATCTCACATAATTATAAAATGACACGCAGAATGCATGGATTCCTTGGTAGTTCTACCAACAATGTGGCAGTATACATGGGTTATCCACAACCAGTAATGAATGTTGATGCAAAAATTCTAAATAAAATGCCCTCAAGGAGAGTATAGTGATATGCTCAGAAAAAAAATACTATGAATAAGATGGTTTCGCAGTAGGAGTCACGAAGAGTTCGACTCTAGTGAAACAAGCCTGTAAACAATAACAACAAAGAACAAAACCGTATAATTTCAACAGGTACAGAAACCCCCTGACGCAGTACAGCACTCACGTGTGCTCACAGAAGCACGGGCAGGGAAGTAGCCTTTCACGATACGCTCAGAAGCATTTGTTCAAAACTCATAGTTAAGATTGTTAGCAAAAAGAATCAGTAGTAGGATTGTTTTCCCCAGCGCAAACAAGAAAAGAGTAAGGATTTCCCTTCTCCTTATGTTTGACATAAATATGGAAATATTTGATATAGAAGCGATATATTAGAACAAAATTCAAGGAATGCACATCAGAAAAATATATGCAACTTAGCTTTGTGTGCAGATGAAATGGCAATCTATGTGTATATATGAATACATACATATTTAGAAAATCCCGTATGAAATTAATGGGATAATCAATTACTTTAGAAAACTATTAAGAGACAATCTCAACAGAAATCATCTAAATTTCTATGCAGCGCTAAAAATAATTAGGAAGTAATAGCAATAAAATGATAATAAACTATAATATTCATAAACTCTCTAGGACTCATCCTACCCAGACACCCATAAAATTTATATAAATATTGCTATGAAGCACTCTTCATATAAATAAAATGAGACAAATAATTGATGAGATACATAATACAAAGAATTTGGCCATTCCGATACAATAAAAATGACAATTGAAAAATATGACTTGGGAATATTACCCAAGGACTTTGGGTTCACATTAATTCAACCCAAAGGAGGTCATTATTTCCCTTTGACTCTTTGGCTATTAATAAACCTTAGGTATGATTTTTACCTAAGTTTCCCCAATAAGAGTTCCCCTCCCCCATGGCTACCTAATGTTCAATAAGAGTATTGGAGCATGGGGCGATCTTATTTTCTCCTCTATAGAAATGGCATATGATACAAAGGACTCACTTGAACCCATGAATCAATCCATCAGTCAGTAAACATTTAGCAAGCACCTACTATATGCCAAGGACTTTGATCAGTATTGGGGACACAAAAAGAAACACAATACAGTCTCTGTCCCCAGCGAGTTAGCAATCTAACGGAAGATACAATGTGCAATGAAATATATACAAAGGAAGCTATATACACGATAAATAGGAAATGACTAACAAGGGGAAGACACTGGAATCGACATGTGTTGGTAAAGGCTTCTTGTAAAAGGTAAAATTTTAGTTGGGATGTAAAAGGAAGGCGGGGACATCAATGTTAGAGCTAAGGAGTGAGAGCATTCCAGGCATGGGAGATAGCCAGAGAGAATGCTCAGAAAGATGGATTGTGTTGTTCGTGGAACGATCAAAAGTAAATGTCACTAAATCAAACATACCTGTCAGAGAATAAGGTGTCAGAAGACTGGAAAGATAGGAGAGGGGTTTAGTTTATGAAGGGCTTTGATTACTAAACAGAGCATCTTGTATTTGTTCCTGGAGGCAATAGAAAGCTACTGGAGTATATTGAGTTATATATAAGGAGATATATATATGTACATATATATATATATAGATATATAGATATATATAGATATATATAGATATATATATAGATATATATATAGATATATATATCCATATCATGGATGACATGATTGGACCTTAGTTTTAGGAAAATCACTTCAGTGATTGAATGGAGGATGAATTGGGTTAAGTAGAGACTTGAGGCAGGCATCCATACATGCAGGCTATTGCAAGAATCCAGCCATCAAGTGATGATGGCCTGCACTAGAGAATTGGTAGAGTCAGTCAGTCAAGAAGCATTAAACAATTAAATAGCTCATTAGATTTATCATAACGTTAAGCTACCTGGGGCTGCTGAAGATCTTCCCATACACCTCACACTTATACTCTGGCACAATGCAAGGCATTGTTACATTTGCTCAGCTACAAATGTCTTTCCCATCCACTACATGGAATTTGTTCCTCTAATTATAGGGTAGTACTATTCCTTTTGTGTTAAAGAAACTGTTAAGGAAATCTCCTATGAAATCATTGCCTAGACTTTTGAACTTTAGAACCCTAAAACTCTCACGGAAAGTCCATTTCAAACAATTTTAATCTCTGAACTGTTCTCAGAAAAAGTAATAGAAAGAGGGAACCGGGTGACCAGGAACTGAAGATCTAGGTACACCTATCTAAGGCACACCTAGCACAGTACAGCCTAGTAACTATGTATTTTTCCCATAGTGGATGTTTTCTGTTCCGAGGCAGAAGGAACAAATAGTCTTCTTGCACTCTCACTCTTTGGTCGGGAAGTCCAAAGGAGAAAAAACACACACAAAAGAACCCATTATATACAGACACACACACACACACATGCACACACACACATATGCATGCATATATGTGTGTGTGTATATATGTGCATATGTGTATATGTATTATGTGTGTATATGTATTATGTGTGTGTATATATAATATAATTATTTTTTTTAAATCAAGCTAGTAATCAAAAAAGGCCAGATCCTTATTTGAAAGAACTGGTTTATCTCAAGGCAGTATCAGCATATCGCATAGGGCTGTACTTGTTCTGAAGTAAAACAGGAGTGATGTAGTCAGATAAATTTTGTAGTTCCCAGTGAAATCTTAAAGCTCTTGGGTTATTCTCTCTTTTGAGCGATGGTAAATCGGGGTGGGAGGGGAGAACTACAAGAAATTTAAGATGCAAAAAGTAGTTTTTTTTTTACAACAAAGCTGTGAGATACGTAATGAAACTATTTATATCCCTATGTTATGTATTAAGAAGCTGAGACTCAGAGAGCTTAGGTAACTTGCCCATGCTCAAATAGTAGTTCTCTAGACCAGGATTTAAACCCAGATTTTAAACTTTCTGACTCCAACTCCATAACTTAAATCATCCTGGCATAGCATCATAGATTTAGAGTAGAAAGGGGTGATTATCTAGTCCAAGCCTAAAGTCTGGAAAGGAAGAACATCTAGTTTAAAGCCCTTGTTTTGTGTGTGTGACTTTCCTAAGATCAGAGAGATAGCAAATGGCATAGCTGAGACTCAACCCAAAGGTCTCTGACTCAACTTTTTTCAGACTCTAAGCCTTGTACTCACTCAGTCTGGAGCTTGATGCCACAAGTAGGGAGCTAACCTCCCCAAAGACATGTTAGTTTTCTTTTCTCCCAGTTGGCAGCAAAAAAGTCAGTATAAAGATTGCTGGGTTTGTAATGTGTCAATGAGTAACACACGTATGCAAATTTTGTGAAATTACTTTAGTATGCTAGCAAATGGTTTTTTATATTTATTTTAAAGTATTTCTCAATTACATTTAAAAAATTAACATTCCTTTTTTAAAAATTATGTTTCAAATTATTTCCATTCCTCCTGCCCCTCCCTTACCCCTTGAGAAAGCAAGAAATATGATATCAATTATCTATGTGAAGTCATGCAAAACACATTTCCATATTAGCCATGTTGCGAAAGAAAACATATACCAGAACCAAGAAAAATAAAGTGAAAAAAGTATGCTTTAAATTGAACTCAGACTTCATCAGTTTTCTCTGGAGGTGGATAGCATTTTTCCTCCTAAGTCCTTCAGAATTGTCTTGGATCATTACCTTGAGCAGAGTAGCTAAGTCTTTCGCATTTGATCATTATTACAATGTTGCTATTATTGTGAATGCATAGTATTTTCCTGGTTCTGTTCACTTCACTTTGTATCTATTCATATAAAACTCAGTGTGTTTTTTCTGAAATCATCCTGCTCATAATTTCTTATGATACAATAGTTTTCCATCCCAATCATATACCACAACTTGTTCAGTCATTCCACAATTGATGTCTCTTCAATGTCCAATTCTTTGATACCACAGAAAGAGCTGCTTATATATAAATATATGTGTTTGTATGTATATATACATATATTTTTGTATATATGTATATACATATACTTACAAATAGGTCTTTTTCCTTCTTCTTTGATCTTTGTGGGATACAGACCTAGAAGTGGTATTCAAAAGGTATTCAAAGTTTTATAGCTCTTTGGGTATAGCTCCAAATTGTTCTCCAATTCACTACTCCACCAACAGTGTGTTAGGGTCCCTATTTTTCCACATTCCATCCAACATTTGTCAATTTCTTTTTCAGTCACATTAGCCAATCTGATAGGTGTGAGATGGTGTCTCAGTGTTGTTTTAATTTGAATTTTGCAAAATAATAGTGATTTAGAGCATTTATTCATGTGACTGTTGATAGCTTTGATTTCTTCTTCTGAAAACTGCCTGTTTATATCCTTTGGCTGATAAAGCTTTAGCAACTCTCTCTCTCTCTTTCTCTCTCTCTCTCTCTCTCTCTCTCTCTCTCTCTCTCTCTCAATTAAAAGTACATTTGATACATTTCAAGTTTAATCTGCATCATCAACATTCTCTCCATTCCTTTCTTTAGTCTAGACAATCAAAAAAACCCAATAAATCAAGCCATGATTTATAGTGTTTCCTGATTTTTCAACTGTTAATGCTCCCAATGAAAATTTAACAATTGGCTCTCCTGAGCATTTTTGAGCCAGCTCTAGCATACCACTCCCCTTAGGTCTCAGTTAGTACAAACTTAATGTCCATAAACTTGTGATGTTTTAGGTTCCCAAAACATGGGAACCTAAATTTTGGAATATTCCTTAATTCTTTGTGCATTTCACCATGAACTTTTCTCTGAATTCAAATAGTGAATAAACTCTTACTAGGGCTAGACTAAGATTATGGCCATCTGGCTTTAATTAGAATAGACAGTGGGGATGCCATTCACTTTGGAGGTAGTGCCATGTGTCAGAGCTAGTTCTGGTTCTGTCAGCATATTTTGACTTCCCCCACCCCTACACATTCTTTCACGCACCCTATCCATTTTGTGCCTTGATCTTCTCTCTATTCATTGTATTGAAAGTCCCATTACTCCTTGCATAACTACCATGACTATCCTTGATGATAGTGATGGTGATGGGATAGAGATCTGGTGGGATAGAGATCTGGCTACTATAGCAGAGAATCTCTGACCAAATGGAGGATATGTGCCAATGTTATATAGCCATGGGCATAAGAATAATTAAATCTAGTCTTAATCCAATTCTCCATACTAGAGTATATACATTGTCCCTCTCTGACTTTGCAAATATATTATCACTCTATGATAATTTAAACTTAGCACCTTTGGAAAATCAAACAGAAAACAGTAGAGAAATGCATCAATTAATATAAAATCTGATCCTGCATCAGGCGACTCCTTGCTAAAGATTTCTTGATTTTTTTGTTCCTCAGTCACTTATTTATGTGTTGTAGCTGGACAGGGTTTAGCAGCATGATGAACACCAAGTAATTTCAGTCATAAAGGAAAGAAAATGGTTGTCTAGTCACTCAAGCAAAAATCCATTCATTGTAATAGAAGAACTAAGAAATGCAGGTCTGCTCTCTGATTCAGTACAGGAAAGGGCATACATTTGTAAGCTTTTATAATACTGTCCAATTGCTTTTGCCTTTACAAGTACATACTTCTTGCTACATAGAGTGAGAGAGAGAAAAAAGACGGTCAGGATTATGTCATTTTAAATTTCACTAAGAGCTTTAAGAGAAATAACGAAAAGATTTTGCACATTTCATAGGTATTTTGGAAATATTAAGTGGGAGATTGAAGTGTAGGTACATAATTCTACCAACTAGATAGAATTTACCCTAGTGTATAAAATATCTTGGTGAAAGGATTAGAAGATAATAACCTTTTATGGGCATTATTTATATGAAATACACATAAGCTAAAGCTGATCAAAATAGAAAATAAGGTCAAGTTTTTAAATGATTTATTTAGAATGCATTTTGATTAAGTCAAAATTTATTGATTTGTTTGGGTATTGTCAGTGAAGCTAGAAATTGTTCTTTAATGAGGAAATGGTGGCTTTTGCTCTAGTCACTCAATATGTAATTTGAATGCTGCTCAGAAAAATGATCCTCTCGATTCTACTTTGTAAATTATTTAAATGATTTAATTGTTATAAATATACAAAAGGAACATGATATCTCACTTTATGTAGTAAATGAGTTCTTTAAAAAGTTCCTAGAAATTGTACTTTTTCTAGTATCAACTCATATCTTTTCATTATTTAATTTTAGATGAGTTAGGGAAAATGCTTGACTTCAAGATACAATAAAGTAGCAAATATTTTAAAACCATATGTTTATGAGGACAAGGAGCTCTTGTATTTGAAAGCACGTGAAGTTCTCATAAAAAACATTTAAGTTAATTTGTAATGGAAACCAAGATTTTAGAAACCACAGACTCCTTGAAAAGAGTGCTGCAGCATCTAGTATTGAAAGGACAAACCTCAATATGATTTTAAAGTTAGGAAGAACCCAAGCTGTGGTTTCAAAAAGCAGGGAGATAAGAAAGGTAAGGAGATAAGAAAACTGCTTGATTGAAGGAAAAGATAGTAGTAGCAGAATCTTAGGATGCATATGTTAGTGGTCCTTCTTACTTGTCTTCTGCCCATAAAAGAAAATAGATGTATGAAGTATGAGTATTAAGAAAATTTTGCAAGAGTGTTGCTAAATCTGTTTTGGATAGCAGAAAGGAGTCATAGAAAATATCCCTCTCCTTCCCCTTCTTACCTCCTATAACTTAAAGTCCCAGAAACAGTGCAGTAGAGTGGGAAGTACACTGGATCTGGAGTCAGGAAATCTGGTTTCAAATCCTAGCTCTGACATTAGCTAATTTCCCATATTTTTGACCATGGGACAAGTCACTTAATCTAACTCTGCTTACTTGTAATATGTAAATGTGAGATTGTAAAATGTAAAATTATACTTGAAAAAATGTTTATCTCATGATATTCTAAGGAAAGTATTTCATTAGTGTTTTTGTTACTGTTTTTAGAAAAAAACTATATAAAGCCTTTGATATTTGGTGAAGCTAAAAATTCAGGAAAAATGAATGAGCCTCAGGATGGTCTGATATTAGGAAAAGTTTATAGTAAATTAGGTAAAGGTATTCTATTCAATTCTGAAATAAAATTAATGTTAGATAAAGCAGTGATTGATAACAGCTATAGATGATTGAGACAGTAATACATAAAGGCTTATTTTTCTTTGAATTATGCTCTAAATCATATAGCGGTTAAATAATCTTATGCTAATAATAAGACCTTTTTATATTTAAGCTCTGATAATCTCTGTGCGATATACTATAAGAGTGTTTTAAAGATAATGGGATATAAAAAGTTAGTTCTGCTGAAAAATTTGAAGGTAAGTCTTAATGATAGTTCTAGTAGAGAGCTCTGGCTTAGGTAAAATGAAGACATGGAATGGGCTTTTACAAAGTAAAGTGTTCTTAGAAATCTCAGAGAAAGACCAATTATGGTAAACTAAACTGAGAATGCACTGCTATGTGCATTCTCATTGAGGGTGTTTGGATTGTATATCTGTAATGATTCTGTTCGCCATTAAATTTAATATGTCTCAGTAAGGTAAAGTTAGTGAGCACTGTTATGTTAAGCTTATCTCTTCCACAGAAACCATCTGATAAGTATGTAAATATGACTAGGTATAAATTGATGGCAAATGTCACATGACTTGAGTAACATATATTTTTACACTAGAAATTGAATTGATTAAAAAATTGACAATTCAAGTGGAAAATATGTCGTGTCCAGATATATCATAAATCTATTTCTCCCTCTTAAGCCCCCAATTTTCTTTGGTTTTTTGATGAATGGAGACACTGGGAACATGCTTAATTATAGTTGCAATTATAAAAAAAAAGAATGATTTTTGTACAGAGAAAGCCAATATTAAATACAAGTATGGAACATTCAAGTCAACTTATACATTTGGCCAATTTATGTTTGATAGAACATATGTATAACATAGATACAGAACTGTTAGTTTATGCTTATATTTGGAACACTAGATCCAAAAGTCAAATGAGAGGAGTTAGATGGGTGGTAGATTGAAAATTGTTTCTTTTAAGTTCTCTCTCAATATTCTATAGCAAGACAATATCTTTGTTTATCAGAGTGCACATTGTGAAGACTGCTGGTTTTAAGTAGTTCATCTGGTCTGAAAGGTAGAAGGAGATTGAAATTCAGCAGATTGATTCAACATGCAGCATTGGATAAACAAATAAGGGAGAACATTTACTAAAACATAGAGGTGAAAGAACTGTAAGATTCCATAAAGGTAATTTTTCAGATATCAGAGTCATAGTTAATTATTTATAAATTCTGAAAAAGTGAGTCTTTTTTTCTTAAATTAACATTTTATTTATTTAAATTATTTTAGCTTAACTAGGGGAATTTTATCCTTAATGGAACTCTATTTTAAATGAAAAAATATTTTGGTAATAAAATAATTTGCCAATTTTATATTTGCACCTACCTTTTGTGATTGAATACTTTCATTTGACAAGAAAAACAATGGAAGTAATTATTCTTCAAGGTTTTAAAAATTATTTGAGTAAATAGAGAAGATCAGTGATTCTGTCTCTATGCTTTTCATTTGGATCATAAGGCCAAGGTCTTAGCTAGTCTGAAAACTGTTTACATGTCCATATTATTTGTGTTTCATATTTCTTAAATTAGTAAGACTCTTTTACACCCACTTGCAGCTACGTCTATATACAATGCTTTGTGTGGGATGATTACAGACTGCTAATCTGTCTGTGAAAAGTTGCTCTATGGAAATCTTTTAAGACTTCCAAAGGCCTTGAAAATGTCTTTAAAAAAAACCAAATGTTCTCTCAGAACCAAAAGATCCTTCTTTAAAAAGACATGCAGATATATACTTTCCCATGAATTTTAATTAAAGTGAAGGTAACATTCATTTATGAAAAAGGGCAGACTAATTTATAAATGCAAAGGGGAAATGAGATGAAACATATTTCAGAGATGTTTTAAAAGTGGTGACTTATAATGTTTATTTCTAGTGGATCAGGAATGAGCACAGACTTTGGAGAACATCAGAAAAGATGGTACATTTCCACTGCTCAGATCAGCCCTCAGCAGCTCAACTCAAACTATTTGAGTAACATTCTAAACTTTAGATAAACATGATCTTATACAACACTGATAACTGCCTAAAAGAATTATTTCCCAAAGTGGTGCCATATCACACTTGATTGCCATGGATATTGTAACAAAATGTTCTCATTTTTATTTTTTATTGAAAATCTTTATTTATAGGGGCAATTCCAGAGTGAGAGCCAAAAATCCCTATGCAAATATATAAAGGTAGGGTTTAAAGTATTTTAAAACATTTTAAAGTGTTTAAATGGGGATGTTATAAAGGACCTAGAAGACAAGATTTCAGGGAGGAGAGAATCCTTGTAACTGAGCCATGTGAGTGGATGGTGTCCCAAGAAATAGGATAGTGAACACTAGAAGGGAACTGGTTATGGGGGATGGGAGGGAAATGGCAAGCAGCAAATATGAAGAGAGTAGAAGATACAGTGCAGAGTAAAGAAAAGTGCCACTATAAGGGACAGATTGTGCTATGACAGCCTAAAACAGGGTAAAAAAAAGACTGAAATGAAGATAATCCAGAATTGCAGGTATAAATTACAAGGGTTAGGGAAAGTTTGACCAAATCTATGAAAAGGGTTGCAAAGAATGAAGGGAAAGCGTTTCTCAAGATAGACTGGGGGAGCACCAGCCAACTTGGTGGGAGAAGTAGATCTAAAGAAAATTTAGCTTTGGTCAGAAGCCAGTAGAAATGTTCTTAGGTCTCAAGCAAGATGTGATTTTTCTCTTACTGAATTCAAAAAGAAAATACTTGAGCATTAGCTTACCCCAAATTGAAAGAAGAATCATAACACAGACTAATGGAAGGGTCTGTGGTTTAAAGGAAAGTGACAGCAGGGAGATTCTGGGAAAGAACACTTGGGCTTTAATCCTGAGCCAAGTAAACTGAGAAAAATGGAACTTTACATGAGATATAGCTCATATAAATTTAAGAGACTGAAACACCCAAATTCTCCAACATTATATTTCAAAGATTATAGAATCTAGAGATGTAAGGGCTCTTCAAATTGGATGTTCATCAATTCCAAAACACATACAAACACACACATAAAGCTAAAGCAGGAATATTGTCTGCAACAGCCCTAACTAGTAATTATTCACCCTTCCCTTGAAACTGTTAGTGGGAAAAGGACTAAGGAAATAGACTCAGGCTGGGGAGAAAGTTCATATAGTCTGTGACCAATGTCAAACAATTCAGAAGTTGGGGCAGATGTCATGCATGGGGATTAGTTTCTATAAAGCAGAATGTTTGTCAGCTTGTATCCAAAGTGGTCAAAGGCTAGAGGGAAAGGTTTAAAGCAGACAGAATGAGCATTAAAGCGTCCTCTCATACATGACACCCCAAGCAAAATTGTCTTTTAAAACATACACTAGTCATATAAGAGCATCCCAACAAGTCAGTTTCAAAGAAAAAATGATTTCAGATGATGTCTATTGGAATAACTTTATAGCAGCTATTTCTTGGCCTTGCTATACTGTAGAATGTGTCATTACAAAGATGCATTAGCATTTGGAAAGGAAAATGTTGTTTACTAAGAGCTAACAGTTTCATTTAAAATGTGACTAACCCATTTTTTTGGAGTAACTATACTTGTAGAGCAGAGATATATGGTGGATATATTATATCAGAATTTTTGTAAGGAGACTAATAAAATCTGTCACACTATCTATCATTCTTGAGGACAAGACAGTTAAATAGTAGTAAAATAGTTAACTCAATAGAGAACCAGTTGAATGACCAGACCAAGAAGATAATCATCAATGCATTCATATCAACTTAAGTATAGGTCTCTAGTGGAATTTCCCAGAGGCCTTTTATTGGCTTAGACATTTTTATAAATTATGTAGATGAAAGCAGAGAGGGAATACTTGTGAAACTGTCACAGTGTATGATGCTGTAAGGGATCATTGACATAATGGAAGTCACAGTTAGGATCCAAAAAGTCCTTGATGTCCAGAATGTTAGGCTAAATGTATAAATAGATAATTTAATAGAGCTTACTGTTATTAGTGTTGGTTATCCTATGATTGTACTGATTTAGATCTCTCCAAGACTTCTTGTCCTTTGTGATCCAAAGATGTGTCCATGTTTCCCCATAAATTCTCTAAATAATGCTTCCCCAAATATTCTAAATATTATCTGCAACCCCAGAACACATTGAAATCTTCTGCTCACCACACCATTCAGTCAGTTGTGACCACAAGTCGTGACCACAGAGATTTGATATACTTCAGATGATTTGTAAAAATCATGGCTATTCCCTTCTTGTGTTTTTCAAAAAATTATTTATTTATCTATTTATTTTCATCAAGAAGCTTATCATTCACACAAAGATTTTGTAGAGAGGAGAATATTGGCATCTGGGTAGATGAAATTTTTATGTGCTCTCAATTTCCCTTCTTTAGTACTAATACCATCTGTGATTTCCCCTAATCATCCTCCTCTCTTTTATATATCCTAAAAATCACCCCTTTGGTGCTCTCAGAATTGTAACACTTCCAGCACATTTTTCTTTTGTATACATTTAGTCTGGATCAGTTTTCCTCTTGGACTAATTGCTTAAGAGCTTTTCCCCATTCCTCGTAGAGCTTATAGGGGACTGAAGTGTTCTAGTCCATATGTGGTGACATCAATTATGAAAATAGGTTGCTATGGAAACACTACAGACTTGTTCCATTTTTTATCTCTCCATTGATCTTTCTCTTGAACCACACTTTTCCATATATTTCTCCTTACTTTCTTCATTTCCCACCTTTGCAATCTGATTTTGTTTTAAAATAACTTACCAAGTTTTTTTTTTTTTGAAAATTTCTCTACCACTACATCCTCAGCAATCAACATTGTGCATAAGCCGGAACTATTTTCATGTTTGTAATTTTGCAAATACTTATCATTAGTACTGTAATATGAGATGAGCAAATGTCCCATGAAATAATATTTCTCGTAGCATCTAAGCATACCATAAAACTCATTCCACCAACTCTTTTCTTTACCTCTCTTAGGACTACCTATGAGCCATCTGTCTATTTAGGTACAATATACTTCTTTCTTTTATTTTTATTGCTAACAAAAATGTCAAGATTGATGTGATTCAGCTCTCCCAGGAATATTTCTACTCACTCACTGGACAAAGACCTCACATTTATACTACCAATAGTCAAATTTAAAAGTCTTGATGGTCTAAAAATGTGATTCTGACAACTTTGCCACTACTCTGCCACTCTCGCTATTGAAGTAGATGGAGACACCACAAGGACCTTTAAAACCTTTCGGAGATTTCAGTTGCCCTGTCAACTTAAAGTTGCTCTTTAGTGTTGTATGACTCTACAATTGGCAAGGGTGATACTCAGAAATCAAAAAGTTCATTATTGGCCCCATTCTTGAAGCCTTTCCCGTGTGCTAGAAACTTCCAGAATTTGTACTCAGTCGGCATGGCTTTCTGGAACTCGTGCTCACCTCCACGCCATCCTGAGTTATCCGTGTAGGATTCTATAGAAATTTTTACTGTCTTACCATTAACTGAAAGCTTTTTTAATGGTAAGTTCCAATTATATTTATTCTTTATTGATTACACAAGACCTATTTGATTGAGTAGAACAAAATGCCATCTTACAGGCTGTTAAGCAATAAGGTATTTGCCATCTGTACATCAACATCAGTTAGGATTCTTTGGAAGATGCAGCAATAGGAATAAAACCATTTAATGACCCTTGCGTAATAATCACCAGACAAGGCATTAAACATGAATATGTATGTTCACTAAATTTATTCATGACTGCAATGGAAAAGATCCAGTGCAGAGTTCAGGTTAGGGAGGAATTAGCTGGTAGTGAGGTCTTTCAAATGCTCCTGTTTCAGTATAAGACATTATTTGCATCTATCTCCAAGACATTTCAGAGCCTCTTGGAACTGACCTCTAGCCGTATGAAGAGGTGTGGCCTATCCATCCAAGAGGAAAGAGTCAGTGGATGAAATATATATTGATCAAATTTCAACATTCACTTGGAGGGAGACCCCCTACAGAAGTTGCCCAATAGTATATATTTGTAGGATCAACAGTACTGATGGATAATCAGCTTGGCTCAGAGTTGAAAGGAAGGTGGAATTTGGGTTGGATTGCAATGGGAAATTGCAAAGCTTTTTTACTGAACCCAAACTCTCCTATGAAAGTAACAGCATATCTTTTCAATACAAATTGTTTATCAGTATTACTGTATGAAAGCAAGATATGGAGGGAATACTGCTTCCAAAGACTGAAGATGGGTGTCACAGACAGCTCTTGGTAAAAATGTAGGCAGGCTGCAACATATAACCAACAAAGAACTAAAGCAAGAGTAAAGGACAACATCAAGGGATCATATGACAGGGAAAGAAATAAGGTTGTTGACGTGGAAAGAGGGTCATGTGGATAGGCAGAGCAATTCCCTGATATCCTCAGTAGATAAGAGGAAAGAAAAGTGGACCTACAACATATTGAAAGGAACCTTTGTGGAAAATTTCTGGGAAAAGATGCGCAACAATTACACAAGAAGGACAGTCATAGACGGTTTTCGGTGTTCACTGTTCGAGGAAACAATCAAGGACATTTGGAGATCTATTTGAGTAAGAACATTTTTAGTGTTTATTTTTTGTTTCCTTTCTGTTTTTTGGGGGGGGGAGAGGAGCAGAGAGGAATTTCCCTTCCAAAATATAACTTATAAAACTTTTTCCTAATGTTCTCAAAACTGAGTGACCTTGTGCAGATGCTGCTGTTAACATAGGATCTTCTATTTGATCTGGTTGAATTCCTCTGCAATGTTCTCTGCATATTAGTTCTACTTCCTTGTATGGAATTTCTGGCGCCGAGGTGTTAGGGTTCACTTGTTATTGTCCGCAGTCATTAAAGTTTAAAACACATCATGCTGTCATAGAAATGCCAGGTGGTGTAGTGGGTAGAGCATTTGTCTTGATCTAGAGAGACATGTTTCAGTTTCAGATACTTTGAGCTGTGCAACCCTGGGGCCAGCATTTAACTTCTGCTCACCTCCATTCCCTCACCTGCAAAATGGGTGTCACAATAACACCTCAAAGATCTAGTCATAAGAGCCCAAGGAGAAAATATCTGTCAAGCGCTCAGCACAGCGCTTCCCGTGGTCCAGGCGCTTCGGGAGCGCGCTCCCTGCCCCGCCGTACGGATGTTGCCTCTGAAATACTGTTTTCTTTTTATTGCCTACTTGACAAATTCATCCCTGGATGCTCTTAGGAGGAAATAGTTTAAGTGAACCACACGCCATAGCTTCTTTAGACTTACGTTTACTTCCCATTCACTGTTTTTAACTGTTTGAAGAAGGATACTTCTCAGAATCTTAGATGTAGAACTAAAGAGACCTCAGGGATCATCTAGTAGTCCAACCCGTGCGCCCCCCCCCCCACCCTTTACATATGAAACAAATGAGGCTCTGAGAATTTTGGTGAATTGTCATAGTCACATAGAAAGTTTCAAAGGCAACACATGTACCCAAGTACTTTAACTCCAGAAGAGTGCTCAGCTCTTCAGCCTTCACTCTGCGGATGTCCTATAAATGCATTTGCATTCTATGCCAGTATTGGCCTTGATTGCCATGTCTCTCCACTTAGCAAGTTGATCGAGTGTTTTCTTCTTCAGGGCATTTCAGGGCCCTCCGGGCCTCATTGCTGTGATACCCACATTTCGTTTGCCATTCCCCTCCTCCATTTCTCAGTATTCATGGTTCATTTGCCATAAATTGGTTGTCATCAAAAAAGCTCCACTTTTCCTACTCCTGCAACCAACGTCCTGCTTCAGCTCAGTATTGAGTCTCATTAGGACCATCTCAACATCATCCCAGTTGTTCTCTACAAATCTGGACTCTCTCATGAGGAAAAATTTTGTGACAACTGACCTGTGTCAGACTACCTGATGTTTAGGGTACATCACTTATGGGCTGTTCCTATCCTAATGCTAGGTCTTAACCTCGTAGGTATACACAGAGCCTCCTGAAGGGATTCACTTTTGTATTCTCCTTATTCTTAATACTCATCTTGCTCGAGGTTCTGATACCTACAGGTCTTTTATTTTCATTTACTGCTTTGAGGCAATTAGATGGTGCAGTGAATAAATAGAGCAGTGGGTCTGGAGCCCAGAGGATCTGAGTTTAAATTCAACCTTTGACACTTGTTGTGTTACCCTGGATAAGTCCCTTAGACCTTTCTTTGCCTCATTTTCCTCATATGTAAAGTGAGGATAATATCATGCAGATCAAATGAACAATACCTGGCACCTGGTGCTAGTTATCAATATTGTTATAATTGTTATTTATTACTGATCTATATTATAATCTTGCGGCCATGTTCTTTGGTTTGAAGGGTCATGCTGTCTGGTCTTTGAATTAATGGCTAACTTTCCTAATAGCTGGATTCTCTAGGTTCTTGGAAGTCTCACTCTTTTGCCTTGATTGGTAATAACTGGGCACCCTGGTTCAAGATTGCTCAGATGGCCATGAGATGCAGACTTCTGGAGATTCCCCACACCTCGCCTTTTCCTGTCCCTGACTCCAAGCATTCATTTTCACCCACCTTGTCCTCTCTTCTTCCCTCTCCCATCCACTCTTGCTTCCAGCCTTGTTTCTGTACTCTTTCTCATCACTTATGAAACCTACATGACAACTGTAGAACCTGACCTTTTCTCTACCCTCTAGTTTTTCCAGCTGTTCTCTCACTTTATCTCTCTAGTACCACTCCACAATTAGCTCAAGTACACAGCTAAACTTGACAATGGAGCTAGGTTCTCAAATAGACAAATTGTTTGATATAAACCTGTCTCCCTCCCCCACTCACCAAAGTCTTGATGGATGTGAAAGTGACAGAAGATCCCATGCATGTGACAATATGTGGTTCTTTCTCTGATGTAAAATTTGAATGGTTTTGGAGATTTGTCTGAATTACTTAATTTATTGAAGTTCCTTTGAAAGCCTTTATCATCCTAGTTTCCACAGTATCTGTTTCATTTTTTTCTCTTCTGAAAGCACAATGCTTTCCACTCCATGCCTTGTGCTCTATCCATTGCACCATCTACCTGCTACTATGATTTATTTCCAACTTTAACAATGGTGGGGCAATAACAATTGAACCTTAACATCCCAGTGCCAGAAATTCCATACAAGGAAGTACAATTAATACATGTGGTCATTCCATTGGGACAATATGCTGTATTAAAATTGTGCCTTGTCATTTAAAAAAACATTCATTATCCACTTTTTCCCAGGATAAGTTACTGTAGACTAAATTTCAAATATCTCCCTTTTTCTGGAATTAGAAAATCATGCTCAAATCTCTAAGACCATGCCATCTTTTAATCAAGGGGAAGAGTCACACATAGTGACATGACCAGGACCTTTTTCTCAACTAAGATGTCAAAATATTCATATCCATTAAGGATTAGATATGTTATGGAAGTTAGGGGAGAGAGAATATTCTAAACCATTTGACCTTTGGAGATCATAGCTATTGCAATACTCAAAGTTTATTGTGTACTTGGATTGATAATGAACCTATAATACATAAAGTAAGAGAAAAATTCTGCTGAATAAACCAGAGAGTAGGGGAAAAGCCAAGATCTAAAGAGTTAGTGTAGGTGCCAAGAGTAGTGACAGTAAAAACAGATAAACAGGTCAAGAAGCTTGAGCCAGTGAGAGAGTGGAATACGTGCAGTGAAGCTGTGTAGGAATAAATACTAGAAGTCAGGAAAATCAGGGCTAGAGTAGACTGGACCTGAGGAGTTGCCAGAAGTAAACATTCAAGGAAAGAGTCTGAAGTCAGATTGGCAGTCCTTAATCAGGGTATGGATACATACATCGATGGAAAATAGGCAGTGAAGAGTCTGAAACAGGGATGGAGAACCTGTGGCCTCAAGCCCACAGGTGGCCCTCTAGATCCTCAAGTGTGGCACTTCGACTGAATCCAAACTTCACAGAGCAAATCCCCATAATAAAAGATTTGTTTTACAAAATTTGGACTCAGTCAAAAGGCTGTACCCAAGGACCTAGGAGGCCACATGTAGCCTTGAGGCTGCAGGTTTCACACCCTTGGTCTAAAACACACAGAAAGATCAAACATTAGTGTGCAGGATTTCTTACAAGACAAAAATGGCAAGGCAGGAAAACTAACACAAATTGGTAGCCAAGTAAGATAAAGGGGAAAGTGAGAGTATCAATAATTCAGATAAGAAGATGAGTACTTCCTCCAGGAAAAATTCTTACAGAAATGACCTTTTTCTCCAAACAGAAATTTCTGTACATATTAGATACTATGGTAACAATAAGCTTCAGGATTGTAATATACATTGGGTATATCCTACACATTTGGTAGTGTGACCTGCCACCATAACTCAAATCAGCCCAGCAAGCATGTCCTGATGGGTGGACTGGGGGTGTCAGGAGGAAAATGTTCCTCTTTGCTTAAAGGAATGGAATGAAGTCCTACCAGCGACTTGATGTGATATTGTCCTTCATTCTATAGCAATTCTTTCCAGAGACACGCATATTATCCTTCTTGTATCTTAAAGGGTAATAGGCTTGTATTCTCCCAAGAAATGAGCATCTTCTCTCTGAGCCCCTCTTATATCAGGCACTATAACTTGTGGGTATACCTTAATTTCAGGTTAGCATGCTTTCCACTTGCATGATCAAGGATTTTGAAATCCTTTAGTTCAGTCATAACCTCCTCTCATTCCATCTCTGCCTAGGTCTAACTTCTCTGAAAACAATTCTGTCTTCACTCTGACCTTCAACTCCTTCATTCCCTAGCATTCTCAGGCAATCATCACTTTATCTCTTCCCAGTCTCAACCAACTAACAAGTTCAACTTCACATCATCCTCTCTGTCCTATGGATGTTCAAGACATTCCAGGTTCAGACCTATATGTTATGCCCTCCCTCATTCTCTTCCACTCTTACTCAGATGCTGTTGAATGGAAAATAGCACATAAGCCTGATGATTGGATGCACTGTAGATTTATGTTATCTGCTTTCATTTGGGCCCTCATTGCAGCAAGATAATTCTTTTATTCTTTCCAAATCAATTTTCTATTTGCAGTCCCCACAGTTTCTGTCTCCATATTTTAAATTATCTTCTGAAGCCAAGACCCTCTCTTACTACCTTTTTGAGATGAGGAACTCACATCACACTTTCCTGAGAAAATCAAAGGCATTTATAGTGATTGCATTCTTTTTTCCTTCTCTAAATCTTACAAACCTTTAACATCATTAACTACTCTTTCCTCCTTTATTCTATTCTGATGAAAGGAAAGACCTTTTTATCAAGGCCACTTCCTCTTCATGCACCCTGGATCTCATTTCTTCCATTTGCCTGGGCCATATCTCCCCCACAATCACCCATAATGTTTCATTTTTAATCTCTTCTATTTACTGCTTCCTTCGTTCTGTCTTCAAATAAGCCTGTTTCCCTCATCCCAAAATAAAACAACAAAATGTAACAAATAACCCTTCATTAGACCCTCCTTTCTCCTGAATCTAATATCCTGTTTCTCTTCTTTTCAGGCTCATAGGCTGTGGATTTAGTCCTGAACCTTGAGTCAGGAACCTGTGAATTCAAATCTGGCATCAGATCCTTACTGGCTGTGTGACTCTGGGCAAGTCATTTAAACTGTCTTCCTCTGATTCCTCATCTGTAAAGCAGGGTCAAAAATACCACCTAATGTGAGCTATTAGTAATAACAACTCTAAGACAAACTCTTAGAAAAGTTCTTTTCACTTATTGGCACAATTTCTGCTTTTCTCCTTTAATTCTCAATTCTTTAAAATCTGATTTTTTATTTCATCATTCAACCTAATTGTTCTCTCCAGTGTTACCAAAGGTCTCTTGTCAGATCTAATAACATTTTTCTTAGTCTTCATTCTCAACATGTCTATAAAATTGGACATGGTTGATCATGTATATTCTCTACTCTAGGCTTTTAAGAAACTTCTATTTCTTGGTTCTCTGCCTGTGGTGCTTTTTTTTGACCTCTTTTTAATCTCCTTGACTGGATCGTCATCCTTATCATATACTTTACCTGCAGATATATCCCAAGTCTCTTGGGCCTTTTTCTCTTCTCTCTTGTCACTCACTTGGTGAATTTATCAACTCCTGGGTTCAGTGATCCTCCCTTTTTAATTGACTCTGAGATATATTTATTAATCCAGTATTTCTCCCTTTCCTGAGTTCCTGTTCCACATTGGCAACTGCTGTGTATTGGACATTTCAAGCTAGATGTCTCATAGGCTTTACAGGTTCAAAATGTCCAAAACACAACTCCTTACCCATTCCTCATCATTCTCTATTTCTATTAAGAACACTGCAGTCCTTCTAGTCATATAGGTTCACAATTTCCTCACTCTCCCTAATCTTGTATGATAAATCAGCTGCCAAATCTTTTCCTTTCTATCTCTACATTTCTATCCCATTCTCTCTACTCACACAGCAATGAACCTAATTCAGGCCTTTCTCATCTCTTACTTTTACTGTAGTAGCCTCCTGAGTGGTCTCTCTGACTCAAGTTTTTTTCAACATCATTCCATTCTCTGCACATCTGCCAGAATTACTTTCCTAAAAAAGTAGGTTTGGCAGTCTCAGAAGAAACTGAGAAGATTTCCATGAACTGATGCAAATTTAAATGAATAGAATCAGAAGACAAATTTATACAATCACCACATTATAGAGGAAAATAAGTGAAACACTGTGGAACTCTGATTAATATGATAAAAACCTGAGTTTGAAGGCTGAAAATAAAACCCACCACTTAAAGCACTTAATATATATTTATGTGTGTGTATATGTATATGTATATATGTATGTATAAATTGTATATATGTAAAATATGTTATGTTTTATAAATTTAAATTTGCACAGACAGTACATGCAAAGGCCTATATAAAAATGCATATATGCACACATGATATCATATAATATATATAATGTAT
>CM053582.1:333891259-333943486 GCA_028627135.1 Pseudochirops cupreus | reverse complement strand
AATAATGTATACATGCCTCTGAGTATATGTGTGTATGTCTATATATACACATATGCATATGTATATGTGAAAATATATTATACACACATATATATGTGTGTGTATCTATCTATCTATCCATATATATATATATGTATGTATATCTATATATCTATATATCTATATATATTCTCACATAAGATACATTATCCCCTCTCTCTGCAGCTTTACTCTTGCTGATCTCAGTGTCTGAAATGCATTTGCTTTTCAGCTTTACTTCTTAGACTGCCTAGTTTCCTTTAAGGCTTAGCTGGTACAGTGTATATGACAATAAAAAATGTTTGTTAGTTGTTTGATCCCTCCCAACAATCCTGTTATTTGAGTAGTGCAACTGCACGTGCCTCCTAACTGATAAAGAAGAAATAGGATCAGAGATGTTCACTACTCTTTCCAGTGTCACACAGTTCGTCACCATATCAGGGCTGAAACTCAGTCCCAGTACTAGTGAATCTAAAGCATTGCTTTTCCATTAGGCCACGCTTTCTCTCTCTTTTAGAACTGTAGGTTTTTGTGACTCTGCTGTTTTTTATGGTCACTCATTAGTAACAGAAATGAGGAGAAGGATTTCCTAGAAATATTTCAAAGTCTGCACAAGGAAATCCTTGCTAGGCAGCATGCTACTGGCTAAACCAATGACCGCTTACCTGTAACATTGCCACTGGCATTGTCTGCCATTGCGACTGTGAGCCTGAGGCTGTCCCTTTATTTTCGGAGTATAGATTTTTACATCTAACTAAGAAGTATAGGGCATCTAGGGTTAAATTGCAGTTTGAGCATTATTTGTCAAGACAAAAGCTCTGGACAGGTATCTAACGCTGTTTATGAACTTGATTACTTCTCAAAATCTCTGGCTAAATACACAAATGGGTACATGTGTGTGCCAGGTTCTAGCCATACCCTCTGTACCACTCACTGCTACCCTGAGCCTCAGATTCCCTGTGTATAAAATGGGAAGGATGGATATACTCTGCTTCCCCAAAAACATATTGTGGGAAAAAAAGGGATGTGTAAAAAAGAGTTTTGAGCCTGTTGGAAGAAAGCAACTGTGCAGATTTAGATGAAGCTTTTGATGTGGCTATCTAGTTCCTCTGGAATCCAATGAATTTTAAAAGGCAGAGCTAATATTTTTATGATATTAGTAAGAGCCATCTCAAAATATTTTACTTTGCTTATTTTCTATTTCCATAGTGTTCATTTCCCTCAGAAGAAGCAGAGGAAGTTGCAGTTCTTTTTTTTTAAAAAAATATACAGTAGATTCATCGCTGTTGGACAAATCACACAACTAAGACGCTTTGTACTTCCCACTATCACACACTAAGGCAATCTCAAATCAATTTTCAACTTACAATTTGGAGAGTGATTCTATTAAAATATACACTGTCCTCTTTAGTGTCCAACCCTATATACTCTATGCAATAGAGACTGAGTGGTTCACAGACTCCTCTAAAGCTGGCTTTCATAATTTGCACTTTCTGAGAAGAGCAGCTGAATCTGTCTGGAGAAGGCCTGCTTCCTACTGGTTTTCTGTCAGATTCTAGGTCCAGTGGTGCCCCTAGAATATAGTGTTGCATAGCTGCAGGCCTGTCAGTGGGAGTGAGAGTGTTTAATTAACTGCCTACTGCACTTACTCACTGGCTATGGTGACAATAATTCTCTCTGTTCAGTACCTTTCAGTTTCCATTCTATAGATTATCTCATTTTAGGGTTGGGTGTGGCTGACAAGGGTTTCAATGAATCTGTATACTTCCAAGGCATAAAATATGTCTTGATGAGCTCTATCTCCAGGAACATTCCCTTCATTGAGGTTTTAGAGTTTATTTGTAAATCTTCTTAAGTGACACAATACAGCATCTCATAATCAAGTGGAGAGAATGAATTATGCTGCATATCAAAACTGCTTGTTAATCTCTTAGAAGAAATACTGGAACAGCAAAAATACTCTGATACCTTGGGTTTATATCTATTGCTCATCTTCTAAGAGCTTCATTTTCCCCCCACAATAATGAGATAATGTATGTGAAATGAGATAATGCATCAAAATGAGATAATGTATGGGAAAGTGTTTTGCAGCCATAAAGCGCTATATAAATGTAAACTGTGGTTATTACTTGAACAGATCTTGTTAAAGCTGTGCCTGTTGGGTGGGCATATAATTTTTTATCCCAAAATAAATGTGGTGACTTTGTGTCAAAGAAGTATTTAAGAAACAAAATTATATTTTAACAGGCAAAGCAACCGTTCTATGTGCCTGGAGACAATTTTTTTAACCACTCATTTATTCAAAATAATGCGTTTCAGATATTCACTTCAGGTTTTACTGCATTTAGAGAACATTCTTGGTTATAGTCTGATACCCTTGTACCTAGTGCACTTACCTATTGGAGTACCAAATTTTCTAGTTAAAAAAAAAGTTTTGACATGGAAAAGTTAAGGAGTTCACAATTGTATAATCATGACTCCACCCTCAACCCATGGTTTTATGGCAGTGAGAGATAAAACAACAGTTCCTGAAGAATTAAAAATGAGTGTGTATGGGGGTAGTAATGGTGTGGTGCTTGATGGGTTTGAACATGTTGTATTTTATGACATAAGAAGAACTTCACAGATGAACATGAATAGAAGATGAAGAAATGCATGATTGGAAGAGAAGATGGGTTGGTCATGTCAGGAAAATAAGGTATCATAGAATCATAGAGCTAGAACTGAAAGAAAATGTAGAGATCCCTCATTAGGTTGTTGGCCTTACTCTTCTCCCAGATTTGTTTACAATGCCCTGAAAAGACTGCCTCCTGAAAACTCCTTCCAGCCCTGGACTGAGCACATCAGAAGTATCCTCTGCTCCTTGACCTCTCTCTCTGATTGACAAGTTCCTCCCACATTCTCCATTTTAAGGACTATCCAGGTCCTTCCTTGCCAGGCTGTACTTTCAACTCTTCATTTTCAATGTCTCTTCACCAGGTACCTTCATGTTTTCTTCCCTCTTTCAGCTTCCTGTTATTTGTTAGATTCTGCTATTGGGATGTAAGCTTCTTGAAGGCAAGCTCTGTGTTTCTGCTTCTATTTGTATTCCTAAGACTTAGACACACACACACACACACACACATGCGCACCCATGCACACACAGACATGCACTTGTTCATTTTTAAGAAACTTTGGAGCTGTAACAGGAAAATACACTAGGTGCAAGGGCATCATACCCCATCATACCCAAGGATAGCCTCTAAATGCAATAAAACCTCATATGAACATCTGAATTACATTATTTTGAATAAAGGAATTGTTAAAAATGTCTTCAGGCATGTAGAATGGTTACTTTGCCTGGTAAAATAGAATTTTATTTCCTAAGTACTTAATAAATGTTTGTTGACTTGACTACCTAGTCTAACATCCTAATTTTCTGCTTGAGGAATCAGACCTAGACATATGAATTCATTTGCTCAAGTGAACAGTAATCTATTGGTACCCTTGGATGTTCAAAGAAATGAGGGAAGACTTCTAGAACTTTTGGTGGACCATGTGTGATGAACTTATTGGAGTGCATGAGCCAGACTCACCCAAGATGGGTATAGATGCTTTTTGATCTGCAACAATGGAAGATACTTCCAAATCAATAAGGTCATGGTTTTGAATTTGAGTTTTGAATATATTCCACATCACTTTATTGTATATTCATATACATTAATATATGAAATTATAGATTTCTTATAACATGGAAAGATATTTTGGGGGCACAGGTAAGGAGGAAAGAGTAGTGAGGAGATTTATGCAAATTATGCAACCTGATTTCGTTGCTACTCTCAGAATCTTTATTATTCCCTGACATGCTTCCTCTAATTCACTGAAGAACAATGATATGCTTACAGCAAAAAAAAAAAAGTGTAATGGAATTCTGCATCACCATTTCCACCCATCGTTAGCAATTCTTCACTACTTGTGAGACTGTGAGTTTTTTAAGCAAGTCTGGAAAGCCAGGGTGTGCCCTGTAGAGAGAGGAAGGAGAGATAGAATTGGTAGATAGCTTAAAGGCAGTGTCACATTTTGGAATTTCTCACTTTTGCAGTTTTGAGTTCAAGTATCTTTTATCCAGAATGAATTTAAGAGTTGCCCTAGCCATATAATTGGCTAGTTCAAGGGAGTTGTGGAGTTGGTTTTGAAGATATAGTGCTGGAATGGGGAGAAGGATCTAAGGTGGTGGAGGTGGATGATGGGCGTTATTTAGTGCTATTTCCCCTATTAGATCCAACCCCAGACATCTGGTCTTACCTTTTTAACTTAGCCCTTGTTTTCTCAGGGGTGGCTGAAGAAGAGGTTGCTCTCTCAAAGCCCTTATCCCACTGTCCTACTCTTTCACCATATGCAGAAATAGGAAAAATTACTTTTTCTGTAATTTTCTTCTCAGAATGAGTGGGCAAGTAATTCTCCAGGGAGCAAATATCTGAGTGAATATGGTTCTTGTTTGAAGATTCCCTTTAACTTTAAAAGCTTTGTACCTTTACAATTTCATTTCACTTCTGTTTCATTTATAGTTATATTTTTGAGACGCCGTCATGATCATCGGAATATTTTCATTTTGTTGCTTGGTGAAACCCATTGTGATCCAAAATGTGTCAAGATTTAAAATAATTCTAGTCATGTTATTTTTAACAGAAATGTTTCTTGGCAGCATTATGGAGAATGGAATTGTGTTGCTACAAGAAAACCTAAGAGTAAAACGAACTGTGAACAGAGTGAAAAGGTGCAGGCTTAGTCCTATCTTCAACTTTTCATATCCTGTAAAAGACAAACACAGCCTAGGGAACCCAACAATCAGCCAATACTTTTAGCTGCTTTGGAGGCTGTGCTTTGAGTGTGGGCACAGATCGCAACCTCTCCATTCCTTCTCATCCTGTGTACTCTCTTTCCAATTTTTTTCAATTCCAATAAACAAAAAGTATGTGCTTACTGTAAAGCATGAAAATTTAATAATGATATCGTCCCTTTAGGAATATATCTTGGCACTAACAAAAATTATACCATAGAATTTTCTTCCCTTTTTCCTCAGGAAGTCATTTTCATTCCAAAATTACTTAGAATCTAAACAGAGTTGGTTGCTTATCAGTAGATAATGCTTAGCAGGGCACTCAGGGCTTTGGGAAGGAGAACTGAGGTTCAGATGTAGAATATATACCTTTCGGCTTGTGCATGGCTCTGTATAGTGACATGTTATTATCTTGTATTATTCATATGTATTGAAGAAATATCCCAATGACTAGACCTGAAACATTTTGTATACATACATTGAAGATGGGACCAAGAAATCCCACAAAACAAATCCTTCTGCAGCCATGATCTATAAAAAAATTAAGTCACTGTGCACTATCCCACTATATGTATGTCCCAATATATTGGGGGTATGAAAGAAATTGGAGCGGGATAGTACAAAAAGAACCCCCAAACAGAAACAGGATGAATTCAGCTATGGCATAATTGTAAAGGGACTGGACTTAGAATCAGAGAGACCAGCTTCACAACCCTAACCTTATAACTTTGGGCAAGACTATCTCTCTCAGCCTTACTTCCTTCATCTGTAAAGTGGGAATACTGATATGTGCACTATCCTGTGAGGTGTCACATGGTTGTGGGGATTAAGGAAGTTAATAGTTGTGAAAAGTCACTGTAATCATAAATCCCTGTTATGATGTAAGCTTTATGGAGTAATATGATATAGACATGAAGGGACCAAGTATAAAAAAGCTCAAGATTTTGAAAGGTGGCAATGCTTACAGTGACTTAAGTAGGGATTAAAAACCTGGCTATAGATTATTTCACCTAAACTATACTTCTACGAAAAATTCAAAATGGCAAAGATGATAAAAAGATGGAAATCCTCAGTGCTGAAGGGATTATGGGAAGATAGGCACAATCATATACTGCCTGTGGTGATTTGAACTGGCACAAGTATGTGGAAAACAGTTTGGAAAATATGAGAAAAATGACTAAATTATTCAAACCTTTGACCCTGATAATCCCAGTTTTGTGAATATAAAATAGAAACTCCGTTTCAGGTTTGTCCTTTTGTAACCCTGGCTCTACCACAGCATCTGGCAAATAGTGGGAACAAAGGAGACACTTGTTAATTAATTGACATGCCCTAAGGAGATTAATGATAGAAAACAAGAGGCCCTATATACTGGAGGGGAAAATAGCAGCAGTCTGCATTAATATAAAAGAAATAAAAAAAACCCCTAGGAACAAATTGGTTGCTAATGACTTGGAAATGGCTGAATAAATCATTAAAAATAAATATAAGGGAATATAATATTTAATAATAATAATGATAATAATAGCTAATATTTATATAGTTCTTTAAAGTTTGTGAAATGCTTTACTTAAGATCTCATTTTATCTTCACAAGGACCTTGGGACATAGATGCTACTACCTGGAGTTTAGGAAACTGAGGCAGAAAGACTTTAAATGAGTTGCCCACACAGGTGGATTTAAAATGAAAATCTTCCTGACTCCAAGTCTAGCACTTTACTCACTGAGCCACGCAGACTCGTATAAAAAAATGTCAAATATTTAAAATCCAGAGAAACAAGGGAAGACTTTTATGAACTGATGCAAAATGAAGAAAAAAACTCAAAAGTTATATACACAATTATAATAATGTAAATAAAAAAAAAATAAAAATAACGTAAAAAAAAAAACACTAAAATCCACTGGATTTCAGATGAATTATAATGACCAAGTTTTGTCCAAGGAAACAGACAGTGAGACCCATTTCTTCTTAGTAGAGTTGTGGGACTATGGGAGCAAAGTGCTGTATGCACTATCACGGTTCATCCCTTTACCAATTTGATTTGGCTTTTTTTATAAAGAAACACTCAACAAATGTGGCATATTAGAAAAAGACTGTGTAGTAAAAATAAAACAAAACAAAGAAATCCATTTAAAATATTTATTTCTGAAACTCACTAAGGCATCATAATCACTCAGAAGATAGCAACGACATAAACTAAGAGGAAATGTTATGCTAGCAACAATGATGGCATCTCTTTCTAAAACTTGGTATTTTTTTTTAGACAAAATGAAAACGTTTTCTATACATTTCATTTTAAACCACTTAGCTTTTCAATATTTATTTTTTTATTTTTGTAAGCAACATCCCCTTTTGTTGTTGTTTTGTTGTTTCAGTCATGTCCAGCTCTCCCCATTTGGGATTTTCTTGACAAAAATGCTGGCGTGGTTAGCCATTTCCTTCTTCAGTTCATTTTATAGATGAGGGTCTGAGAAACACAGGGTTAAGTGACTTGCCCAGGGCCACTCAGCTTGTAAGTGTCTGAGGTTCAATTTAAGTTACCTTACACTGGGGACAGTGTTTTATCCACTACACTCTCCAAATGACCTAAGGAGTCTGGTTACCAAAGGGGGTAATCTCGTCAGATGACTAAAAAAATAAAATAAATAAACTTCTCTAAGATGACAGAAACCAGTTTTCGTACCAGCTGGCCAATGTAGGATTGGAATGCTGGGGAGCATTCATTTGCATTTCTTACAAGTTCATTGGAGGAGGCCATGACATGACCTCATGGTCATCGGCGAAGGCTCCAATTTTCTAACTGCATCAGGTTCAGACCTTGATTGATATCTAGTGCTTGATAAGCTGTGCAAAGAATTGCTCAGTCATTAGTTTACTTTGATTGTAGTAACCTTTTTCTTATAAATATTTAGGAAACACTTTTATAAATAAGACTTTGGGAAATAATGGACTGTCCTATTAAGCATTCAATTGAAGAACAGTACTAAACTAGGAAGAAAGACCTTCTGTTCTCTGTCTACTGCCAAATCTAATTATTTAATTCGGTCATAATTTATTGTTGTCAAAGTGGAAGATGTCAGGCAGTCAGGATGTACTCCTTCTGAATCCTTCTATAAGAAGCCATCTATAAGAACACCTGCAATACTGAAGAGCTGGTTGCTCAGTTGTTGAACAAAAGCCTATTTGCTCCCTAATGGAAAAGTGCAGATCCCAGCAAATCTCATATGTCACTAACAACTGCAGAGGATAGAAAGTAGATTATTTCTTAGAAAATGTATCAGGGCAGCTAGGTGGTGCAGTGAATAGAGCACTGGCCCTGGAGTCAGGAAGACTTGAGTTCAAATCCAACCTCAGACACTTGACACGCTTATTAGCTGTGTAACCTCAGGCGAGTTACTTAACCTCAATTGCCTTACCTTCCCTCCTCCAAAAAAAGTCTCAATCAGAAATCATCATTTAGAATCAACTCTCTGAGTAGTCATTTGATGTGTGCTACCTTATTTGAAAGTAACCCCAGGTAATGTCATTTGCAAAGTGCTTTATGCTCATTTCTTATAATGTTAGGGAAAGTAGAGAGGAAAATATTTTATAACAAACTTTTTCTCCTAAAAAAACATAACCAGGGCCTGACTGCTAATTGAAACACTCCAAATTAGGTTGAGATTTAGCCTAGAAGGAAAATGGAAAGATGGTTTGGGGAAATTGTTATAGTTAGCAAAGAAACTTCTTGGCTTACTATAATCTATATCGATATATCTATACATATATGTTTTTTTTCTTCCAGTTTTTGTCACCTCAAAAGGGAATTAATTAGGACTTGGGTTAGTTAATCAAACTACTACTCCACCCTTATTTCTCAGGTTCTGCAAAGAAAGTGTTTGTGACTTCATTAGAAAAATAAGATTATAGACCTAAGGGTAGAAGGAACCAGGTAGAGGTGCCATCTAGCCCAATACTTTTGTTTTGCGGATGAAAAAATATTGTCCAAAATCGCACATGTAGGAAGTGTCAGAGGTGGCATCTAAAGCTAGGTCCTCCAACCACAGAGCACTTTTCAAAGTACCATCTTGTACTTTGTGGCCTGCATAAAGTTAGAAATTCAATATTTCTCTTCAATTTGAAGGGAGCCTCTGCACTGAGATTTTCACATAGAGTTTTATCTCATTTTGTGGAATAGACAAATTCCTAAATATTGTAGATAAATTAATAAGATGATATTTAAATATTCCAATGATCTGAGGTAAAACAAATGTGTATGGTAGATATATTGTGATACTTGGATTCAGGGAGACCCTGGTTCAATCTTGCTTCTCAACTTCCTAGTTCTATAGCTAGGAAGATCATGTAATACCTCTGTGCCTCAGGAAACTGCCTAGAAAATATCTCCTAATTCTAGAGTGGCTTGCAGTCTGCCTGGGTCATGGGAGTTCTGCTCCCATTAAAATAGTTCAGGGGAACTGTAAGCTAAACAATATGGGAACTGTTGCCATAGCACTTTGAATTTCTTTAAAGAGCTTTTGCTCATACTGTATTAGTAATTTGATCTGCATAAACTATTTATGTGTAACATTCACTTATATATTATATTACATGATATATTATATATAATAACTATATATACTTATAACAATTCTTTTTGTATTACCAGCCCAACCCAAGAATATTTTCAAGTAAATATTGTTGACTGCCAGACGCTTATATACTTAGTCAGCTTAAGTTTCCATTATTTTTCCTTTGCCTGTTTTATCCTCATTTCTATAATGAACTTTACCCTCTGGACACTTCTTTGGACCCTCATACTTATGGACCAGCATATTTCCTCTCCCAGAGAATCTTTATTCCAAAGAGCAGGAGTGTTTGTTATTCTACTTCAGTTTTATTTTTAATGAGACCCTAAAAACTCTTTCTAACTTTAGCTAATATGCTCTTCCCCCACTTTTTTCCTTAGTTAACTGGCTCAAAATATCTTATTATGAATATTTCTAAATAAAGACTGAGAATTACTGTTTCCTCATTCATATGTCCATTAAATAAGAAGACATATCTTTTCTAATTCCTTTACTTTATAGTAGTTTTAACCAGTAGTTTGCTATATGTGGAATTCCACACAACATCTTGGCTTTGTCCTATTTCTTGTATTTTAGGCAGCCTAGTAGAGATCATTTTTATGCCTTTGATTCTTACAGCTTTCCGTTATTTTTCTATGAACACAGACTCCCTTTGATATTTTACATGCTACTTTTTTTTTCTTTTTAGTTTCTCGACTTATTCTTCACTCTGCCATATTCTTCATCTTTTAGCTAGGTTGCCTTTTAGTGACTTAGCAAACTCTTTTCTTCAGTGGAGTCCTTCTCTTCTATCTTTCAGCTTAGATTGGGAGAGTTTGAAGTTTCTGCTTTCTTAAAGTTAAAGCATAGAAATGTTAAACTTTATAAAAATTTGACATTGATTTTGTTTGATCACCTTTTCAGTGACTAAAGATTTGAGAGCTGCCTTTAGACTGTTTGCCATAATGTTATATCAAAAATTTTTTAAAAGTTTAAATGCATCAATGAATCATGGCATGTTAGAGCTAGACGGGACCTTAGTGACTATCTAGTCCAAACTTTTCATTTTATAGATGAGGAACTAGAGGTCTGTGGTGAGGAAGTAATTGACCCAAAAAGATCCCAAAAGACTGAGTTTTGTGTTCTTTGACTCATCTATTGCTAGATTACTTACTGAAAAATATACCATCATTATTTTCCTCATGTAAGAATGTGTATGAACTCCTCATCTTCTCAGACTCTCATTTGAGACTCCAGTTCAATTACCCATACACTGATCAGAAGACTATACAGATTGCCATCCTCATTCAGCCCCATGGTGTAATCAAACCAAGACTGTGTTTCCGAAAGTTGCATTTGTGAAAGAACACAGCAAGGTCCACCATTAATCTCAAAATTTAGAGACATATCCCCAATACCTAGCTAGTTAACTTTATTTTGGCACTATATCAAGGATCTATTATCTCTCAATGTGAAGAGTCTTTTTACTCTTGCAAATCACAACCAGAATCCCAGACATATAGAGTTTCAGAGTTGGAAGGGCCCTCAGCTGCCATATTATTCAATCCATAATAGAAAAAGAATCCCATTACAAAACACATGGTATGCATTTTGTACACACAGACTTCACTTAAACCCTTTGAATGAGAAGGAACCCAGTACTTTCCAACAGAACTCATTTTGCTTTTGCAGAGCTGTTATTATTTCAAATATATATATTTTTTTACATTAAGGCTATTTTTTCTTCTTTGAATCTTAAAACTTCTCCTATTTTATCTTCTGAATCTAAAAAGAACATGAGACAAGTATGATACTTCTTTCACATGTCACTCCTTTAAATATTTGAAAACTGGTAGAATATTGCCTCTAAGTATCATTCATCTCTTCCCAAGGTTAAAAATTATCACTTCCTTCAAGCAATCCTTATAAAGGTTGGCATGGACTTAAGGTCTTTTGCTATATTGTGCTGACCTTCTTTACATAATCTTCAAAATGATCAATATTCTTCCTAAACTTTGGTGCCCAGAATTTAACCTCATATTTCATATGTATTTTGACTAAGGTAAAGTGAGATAATCATCTCATTATTCCCCTCATGCTAACTAAGATCACATTTGTTTTTTGGCTGCCAAATTGCAATTTTGATTCTTACTGAACTCAGATTCTTACAAAAGTTCCATGTTTTCCAGATAAATATTTATCTAACAATATCTTGTCTATCTTGTATTTAGGTTAAATAAATGAATAAATAGATAATTGATGACTAGATAGAGAAGCACATCCATATATTATGATACAAATAGATACAAATAGGTGAATATAGTAAGTAATTGCTTGAAAGCAGATGACATCTCTGAGCAAGGTACACTCACTAATTTAAAGACAAGTGAACAGAATTGAATATTCAAGTAAACATGGTGGTGATTGTGTCAAATCCTACCACTGACAATAGATTAATAGTTAGAATCATTTCAACATATTCTTTTCCTATGTAGATGCTCTAGCAATTGTGGGAACTATTGTTGTCATCAATATACAAATGAGGAAAATGAAATTCTGATAAATTGAAGTGACTTACCCATGATTACAAAGCTAATAAGCATCAGAGATAGGATATTAATTCAGAACTTCCTGATTCCAAGTCCAGGATTTAATCTAATGTACTATACCATATCATTTTTGTTTTGTTTTTTGGTGAGGTAATTTGGGTTTAATGACTTGCCTAGGTTCACACAGCTAGTAATTGTCAAGTGTCTGAGGTCAAATTTGAACTCAGGTCTTCCAGACTCCAGGGCCAGTGCTGTATTCACTCTACCATCTCGTTACCCTGATGCCTCCTCTTGAATTTACCTTCATTTATTTTATTTATTTTGTTTTTATAACAGTTTTCTTTCTGTATATAACCTTCCACACTTCTCTACTCAGAAAGTCATCCCTTTTAACAAAGATTTTAAAAAGAAAGAGAAAATAAAAGCATACATCAAACCTAAACAACACATAACTAATTTTAAAGTGCAATTTTCTTCTATGAATAATATTTTATTTTTCCAAATTACAAAAAAATGCAATTTTTAACATTCATTGCTTTTAAATTTTGAATTCCAAATTTTTTCCCGCCCTCCTTGAGTTGCCAGGCAACTTGATATGTTATACAAGTTCAAGCATTCAAATATATTCTCATATTAGTCAATATGTCACAATTAGTCAATTAGTCACAAAAAAAAAAAGAAAGTGAAAAATAGTATGTCTTGATGTGCATTCATAATCTACCAGTTCTTTCTCTGGAGGTGGATGACATTTTTCATCATGAATCCTTTGGAATTGTCTTGGATCATTGTGTTTCTGAGAATAGTTGTCATTCACATTTGATCATCACACAATATTGCTGTTACTGTGTCCAATGTTCTCCTGGTTTTGCTCACTTTACTTTACATAAGTTCATGTAAGTCTTTCCTGTCTTTCTCCACCTGAAATCCTCTTGTTCATCATTTCTTATAGCACAATAGTATTCCACTACAATCATATACTACAACTTCTTCAGCCAAACCCCAATTGATGGAATTCCCTGTTTCCAATTCTTTGTAACCACAAAAAGAACTTCTATGACTATATATATATAAATAGAGAGGGAGAGAGAGAGAGAGAGAGAGAGAGAGAGAGAGAGAGAGAGAGAGAAAGAGAGAGAGAGAGAAAGAGAGAGGTCCTTTTCTCCTTTAAAAAAATCTCTTTGGGATACAGACCTAGTAGTGGCATGACTGGATCAAAGGGCATGTACCATTTTATAGCTCTTTGGGCATAGCTCCAAATTGCTCTCCAGAATGGTTGGATCAGTTCACATCTTCATTAACACTGCACTAGCGTCCCAGTTTTCCCACATCCCTTCCAACATTTATCATTTTCCTTTTATATCATATTAGCCAATCTAATAGGTATGAGGTGGTAATGAAGAATTGTTTTAATTTGCATTCCTCTAATCAATAGTGATATAGAGCATTTTTATATGTCTATAGATAATTGATTTCTTCATCTGAAAATTGCCCATTCATAACTATTGAGCATTTATCTATTGGGGAATGACTTGTATTGTTAGAAATTTGAGTCAGTTAAACATCTCTCCCCCCCATCCACCACCAAGCTTTTTCCTTTTCTCCTAATCTTGGTTGCATTGGTTTTGTTTGTGCAAAAAATTTTAATTTAATTTAATCGATTATCCATTTTATATGTCACAGTGTTCTCAGTCTCTTGCCTCATTGTAAATTCTTCCTTTATTCATAGATCTGACAGGTGAACTATTTTATGCTCCCCTAATTTGTCTATGGTATCATCCTTTATGTCTAAATCATATACTCATTTTAATCTTATCTTGGCATACAGAGTAAGATGTTGTTCTATACCTAGTTTTTGCTATGCTGTTTTTCAGCTTTCCCAGCAGTTTTTCCCAGTGAGTTTTTGTTCCCAAAGCTGGGTTTTTCAAGCACTAAATTACTATGGTCATTTAGTATTGTGTATTGTGTACCTAATCTATTCCACTCTTACACTACTCTGTTTCTGAGTCGGTACTAGATATTTCTCATGATTACTCCCTTGAGATCTGGTACAGCAAGGCCACCTTCCTCATCACCCCTTTTTTCATTGATTCACTTGATATTCTTGGCCTTCTGTTCTTCCAGATGAATTTTGTCATTATTTTTCCTAGCCTGAAATGTAATTTAACACATGCATATTCCTTCTACTTTACAAAAGAAAGAGTACTTTTTTTTTCTCTTGGCCTAAGCTTTGCTATTGTTGTTACACAGTTTTAAATTCAGGGGTTATTTGATCTTTCCACTTAAATTGCTGTATTCTTTGTATTTATTTTTTTTCGGGGTCTCTTTATTCAACATAGCACTTACAGAGCATCTTAAAGTTTGCAGAATACTTCACAAATATTAATTCATATTATCTTCACAAGACATTAGTAGGTGTTATTATTATTCTCATTTTAAATATAAGAAACATTGAGACAGACAGACATTAAATATCTTTCCCAGGTTCACACAGCTTTCAAGTGTTTGAGATTGGACTCAGTTCTTCCTGATCCCAGGTCCAACACTCTATCCACTAAATCACATAGCTGCCCTTCACTTTGTATCAGGTTATATACTTTCTCAAACTCCTCCTATTTCTTCATATTTACCATTTCTTCCATTACATTGATGTACCATAATTTACTTAGCCACATTCTAGTCAAAGGGAATCTGTTTTGTTTCCTGTTGCTCTGTTACTACAAAAGATGCTTCTATGAATATTTTAATGAATATGGGAATGTTCTGTCTTTGACCTCTTTGCCTAGTAGTAGGATATCTGAGTCAAAGGGTATAGATATTTTACTTCCTTTTTCTAATTTACTTTAATAATCCATTATATGTACACTGTAGGAATGGAACTGTTGCCACTAGGTTTCAAAATATCTAACATTCTTTTCATTTTTACTCCTTCTTCATCAGCTACTGCCTCTATTGTCTTTTAACATTAGTCAAATGAGTCTCTTAATGGTCACCCAATTTTATTTTGCTTCTTCTACAATGTAGCCTCTTTCTTAAACAACCCAGCTTTCCCCATTTAACATAAAATTTTAAGCCGACTTCTTCTAGGAAGCTTTGCTCTATTACTATCAATAATGATGCTACCCAGCCTTCAACCATCTAATATCCAGTAAAGAAATTTTTTGGAAGTTTGCCGTGCATATACAAAAAGTATTTGTAGCAGCTCTTTTTGTAATGACCAAGAACTGGAAATCTAGGGATGCCCATCAATTGGGGAATGACTAAACAAGTTGTCGTATATGAATGTAATGGAATACTATTGTGCTATAGGAGATGATGAGCAGGGAGATTTCAGAGAAACCTGGAAAGACTTACATGAACTGATGCAGAGTGAGGAGAGCAGAACTGGGAGAACATTGCACACAATAAGAACCACAGTGTGTGAGGACTGATTTTGGTAGACTTCACCTTTCTCAGCAATGCAAGGACCTGAAACAATTCCAAAGGAGGCATTATGGAAAATCCCAGCGGCATCCAGAAAAGGAACTATGGAGTCAGAATGCAAAACAAAGTAGACTATTTTCTTTTTTGTTTTGTTTTATTTTTTATTTTTTGTCTTTCTCATGGTTTTTCGCATTTCTTATAATTCTTCTGTGCAACATGACTAATATGAAAAATGTGTTTAATAGGAATGTATGTGTAGAGCCCATATCAGATTGCAAGCTGTCTTGGGGAGGGAGGTGGGAGGCTGGGGGAAAAAATTTAAAACTTATGGAAGTGAATATAGAAAACTAAAAATAAATAATTTAATAAAAAATGTTTGCTATCAATTATATCATTCACTAAAATTTTAACTCCTAGAACAAATGAAACATGTTTGATTTATTTTTCACCCTAGCAAGCAACAACAGTAAAAAAGACATTAACAATTTACTGTTTTGAGAAGTAGTATAAAAGAAAGATATAGTGAGATTCAAGGTTGAACTAGAAAGTAAAAAATCCATCAAATATCACTTTCACCATCCTTGTTCTGATTCCTACAATTTCTTATTTCATCTTCTTGCTCTCAAAGGAGTCCCCTTTAACCAAGATTTCAATTCCTGAACTTAAGTGATTTTTCCTTCCCCCCCCCCTTTTTTTTCTCTCATGTTTGTAGCTATATCATTTTTCTTATTTGCTTGGCCTTTCTTTTCTGACTGCTTGATTCCCTGTATCAGATAAAGTAGGTCTGACCTTGGACCTTACCAGCATGTTGAGATAAGGCAGTGTTGGCAATGGGGAGTCCAACAGACTCTCATAAAAAGACAAAAAGCTTTGCAGAGATAAATTGAGTCAGACAAGTAGTCAGCAGCTCCAACATACTACATATTTTGACTCCTGTTCTAGTATTGAACTCTAAAAAGAATCTTGATTCTCTCAATTGGTTTTCTTAAGTCCTTCGTACTTCAGTTATATAACTAAATTCCATTGGTGGCAAGGCCTTGCCTTTTGGTTTACACCTGCATAGATTCTAATTTGGAGCCCGTATTACTTCCCAGGGGGTGATTACCCTTCCCTTATCCTGGTATTCACCTAATCACTGACAGTTAACTGCTCCTCCTCATGTGGTATACCACCCAGGGAAACCCTTTACGCATTTTGAATGCTTGCTTTCCTTCTGTTATTGTGAGAGATATGTCTTTTTCCATAAACTGAATTAAGATCGAACCTGCTTTTCACTGTTCCTTATTTATCTTTACGCTTCACTTCTCAACAATTTGAAATGGATTCTCTTACTAGGTCTGCAGACCACACACATAGCAAGGACCTACATGGTTAGGCTCATCTTACTTCTCTTACCTTTTTAATTTATTTCTACATCTACCCATTGGGCATGTGGTCATTGGTCACATTGGCACATATAATAATTAAATATTTTGGCAGTATGTTATTGCTTACCTCAGTACCAAGATTCCTACAAACATCTTTTAATTAGTACTTAGTAATGTTACCAGCTTCTAGTTTATAATAATCTCCCCTTTCCATTTAAAATGTATCATAATCAGAACTTCTTAATTCATGGTGTTGACCATTTTACCTTCCACCTTTGACAGCCCTCAGAAATACTACAGAGCTTAGCAATGCCACAGCATAACTTTAGATGGTCTTAAAGGGAAAATATGATTTAATAAAAAGACTTTTCCTAATCCATAAATAAATGTTCTTTCTATTTCCCTCCTTGATATGCACCATAATTTCTTAAAATTTCCTCCTTCATACACCCCATAAGTTCACAAAATAGGTATTTTTGCTTTGTTGTAACACACTGCTGTGTTTTGTGTCTAACCCTCTCATAGTCAGTCTGTTACCAAAGCACTTTGATTTCACCTTTGCAATATCTCTGAAGCAAGCTCTCATTTCCCCTCTGATACTTCTGTGACTCTGTTGCAAGCCTTCAAGATCTCATGCCAAGACTATTGTAATAGCATGCTGGTGGGTGTGCCTGACTTGATTCTGTTTCCAGTCCAATCCATACTCCATTATGCCACTCAAGTAATTTTCTGAAAGCACAAGTCTGATTATATCATACCTCCCATCTGAATTCAATAACTAGTGGCTTCCTCTCTACTCCATAATCAAATACAAAATCCTCCATTTGTCATTCAAAATCTTTCATAACATAGCCCCCTCCACCTTCCCAGTCTTCTTATAACTTACTCCCCCTTGTGTATTTTTCAATCCAATGACATTGACCTCCTTGCTTTTCCATCAGCAAGACACTCCTTCTCTCAACTCTGGGCATGTTCTCTGGCTGTCCCTCATGTTTAGAATGCTCTCCCTTCTCATCTCTGCCTACTGGCCTCCCTGACTTCTTTTAAGAAACAACTAAGATATCATCTTCTATAACAAGATTTGCCCAACCCCTCTTAATTTTAGTGCCTTACCTCTCTTAATTATTTCCTATTTATCCTGTTTATAGCTTGTTTGTATATGTATATGAGACTGTGAACTTCTTGAAGGCAGAGACTCTGTTTTTCTTCTTTATATCCCCAATGCTTAGCACACAGTAGGTGCTTAATAAATGTTTATTAATTAATTGTGTATCATACTGTCCACCATTATTGCCTACCTTTGTATCAAGATTCCCACAAATATCCTTTTTAAGTTAACTTATTTATTTTGAGTTTTCAACATTCACTTCCATAAGTTTTAAATTTTCTCCCCCTCCCTCTACTTTTCCCTCCCCAATATGGCATGAATTTCTGATAAGGCTCTACATATACATTTTTATTAAACATTTTCACATTAGTCTTGTTGTATAGAAGAATTAGGATGAAAGGGAGGAACCATGAGAAAGAAACAAAACAAAACAAAAAAGAAAATAGCCTGCTTCACTCTGCCTTCCGATTCCATAGTTCTTTCTCTGGATGTGGCCCTACAAACATCTTTTAATCAATGTTTAGTAATGTTATTAGATTCCAGTTTATATTAATGTCCCTCTTCCATTTTAAATGTATCATAATTGGAACTTCTTAGTTCATGGTGTTGGCCATTTTACCCTTCTCTGAAAACAGCAGTCAAACATTTGCTCAGACCACCATGAGAAACATTATAGAACTTAGCAATGAGGCTAATAATTTTTCTCTGCATTTTTGTCACATCCCTCTTTCCTATTTCTCCTCCTTTCTATCTCCTGATTCTTATCAGTTACTTTTGCTGGAGCATCTTTTATGTCATGTCCACTAAATATAGGTATGGCCAAGACTCTGTCCTGGATCCTCTTCTCTTTGTCCTTTATGCTTTTAGTTGGGTTTGATTACCATCTCTTTGAAGATGGTGCCCAGATCTTTATAACTAGTC
The DNA here is from genome assembly GCA_028627135.1 of Pseudochirops cupreus. Taxonomy (NCBI): domain Eukaryota; kingdom Metazoa; phylum Chordata; class Mammalia; order Diprotodontia; family Pseudocheiridae; genus Pseudochirops; species Pseudochirops cupreus. The sequence goes on along the minus strand of CM053582.1, from coordinate 333,924,736 downwards.
CTTGTCTCTCTCCTGAGCTGCAGTTCCTAATGACCAACTGACTGGATGTCACATAGTCCTCTTAAACACATCATGTCCAAAATAACACTCATTTACTTGGAAATTCATTCTCTTCTAAACTTCCCTGTATCTGTCAAGGGCACTTAGCCTCACTGTCATCCTCAACCCTTCATTCTCACTTACCTCACATTCAATCAGTTGTCAAGTCCTGTTGTTTCTACCTCTGCTAGATCTACTATCTCTCTGCCCTCCCTCTGTTCATGTAGCTATCATCCTACTCCACACCCTCATGATCTCTTAAAACTGACTTATTGCAATATACGTCCATTTGTTTTATCTCCCTCAAGACTCTCCCTACTGTAATCCATCCTCCCAATAGCTGTCAAGGTGTTTTTCTATAGATGATGATCTGACCATGTATGTTACCCTCTTACTAAATATATTCCTGTGTTTTCTTATTGTCTCCAGAATAAAGTATAACTTTTCTGTTGCACTTAATCAGTTCTTTATCATCTGAATTCTCCCTCCCCTTTCAGTATTCTTATGTGTCACTCTCCTCTGCTATGTGAGTACTTGCCATTATTCCTCACATACAACACTTCATCTCCTATACCAGCACTTTTTAAACTGTGGATCCAAAGTCATATAGGTTCACGAAAAATTTGGCAACCGAAAAAGGTTTTTGTGAACACCCAACAACCAAAAACAAATTAAGAATCAAATGCAAATGAATCTGAGGTATTTCTGGCACCACTTGCCCAGGCTGCATCTAGCAACTTCAGTGAAGCCTTGGTTCTGAACACAAAACATGCAGACTTTGCACTGTGCATGCCCTCAGGCCAGGCAACAGCAAAGGGATACTGCCCAAAGGAGAAAACACATGGCAAGTGGAAAAAGTTCAAGAAGCCCTGTCTGACACTATGACTTCATGAGCTCCCTTTTCTCTCCCTGAAGGTTCCTTATCATAGTTTTATTAAATTTTGCCTTCTTCTAAAAATTATTTGCTCAACTTGTATTTACTTCTGTCAAATGACCTTGTTTTTGAGAAAATAATTTCAGTCTTCTGAGAGGGAGCAAGCGTAGTGGTTACAAAGTGGCATCTGAGTTTGCTGTGCCTGGGTCGAAGTCGTTTAGCTGAAGCCTGCTGTCTGTATGACCCTGCACATGTCACTGCTATTGATACGTTTGGCAACTAAGTTGCTGAAGAGGTGCTAACTTTCTGCTGATAGAATATTGCCTTCAAGATATCCCTGTACCAGTTAAATAACAGATCTAGTCCCCATCACCTAAGTTCAGCTCTTACCACTCAGTGATCTGAAAAGGCAGTATCTAACTCCATAACTATTACCTAATAAATCATTCAATTTACAATTATTGTTATCATTGTTATTTAGTAATAGTAGTAATAACATTTATATAGTGCTTTAAACTTTTCGAAGCACTTTACATATATTATCTCATTTTATCCTCATAACAAACTTAGGACTTAAGAGCTATTATTATGTCCATTTACAGATGAGAGAAATTGATGCAGACAGGTTAAGTGACTTGCCCAGGGTCACAAAGCTAGTAACTGTCTGAGACTGGATTTTAACTCAGGTCTTTCTGATTCCAGCTCCAAAAGTGTATGCACTGTACCATGTAACTGTCTCTTTATACTTCACCATCTATATTTAAAGACATATATATGTACGTATGTATGTATGTATGTATGTATATATATATACCTACCCCCATGTATCTTTGAACAAAAATACATAGGTACATGTGCAAATGTATGTATATTCATACATGAATACATATCTTTAAACATATACACAGAGATACATATATGTATAACACTACACAACCCATGAGTGTATATATATATCCCATCAGCTGATTCACATGAAAAGTCCTAAACTCAGTGCTATCATAGTTTTCTTTTGTATTTCAGATTTTCAATTATTGATATAAAAATAATTGATAGACTAGACACTTCAGTATATATTGAGAAAACCATATATTTAATGTATTTCTGTTGAATATTTTTAAAAGATTTATGATAAATTTAACACAGTAGTAATAAAATTGCCCTGCCATTTAGAACTATTTTCCTATGCATTTAAAATCTTTATTAATGCTCAGTTTGTTTCTCCTTTCTTTCCTTCTTTCTTTCTCATCTCTCATTACCCATTATCTCCCTCTCTCTTCCTTTCCCCATGAAAGCCTTACCTTATAAATATAATCAAACAAAATAAATCATCACGCTGGCAATGTCTGAAAATGAATGACTCATTCTGTGTCTCTAGGCCATCACCTTTCTGTCAAGATGTTAGAAGTGTGACTCATCTCCAGTCTTCTGAAATCATGATTGGTCACTGCATTGATCAGCGTTCTTTAGTCTTTCAGTATCCATGTAACTCATTTCCTTCTTCATACTCAACTTTGTTTCTTAAACTAAAAGGATTCCGGTTTTTCTTCTCTGAGATCCCCAAAGGCTCTATCATGATCATGCCTTCTATACTTTTAAGCTATTTATATTACAAGTTCCCACTTAAGTTGTGCTTGTCTTTATTACCGTGATTTTCATTTGTCTTTTTTTTACTCTATTTTGTCTTTCTACCTTTGACCTTTCTCATTCTACATTTTCAGAGACTCCCTATTTAATATATTTTATCTGTATTCCTTCTTTTGGTATTTCCATTCCCTTTACAGTTGGCATAAAATTATAATTTTCTTTCCTATTTCCCTTTCTGTTCCATATCCCTGCCTCCCTACTTTTTCACTGGATGTCTTCCCACTAGATGTCTCTCTACCTTTGTGTCTTTTGGAGGTTCCTTTTTTAAAAAATGCTCTTCAGATACAACGTTTTGCATGAAGCCCTTCCTGATGCCCAAAGTATGTGTGTGTATGTGTTCATACACAAACACACACAGACACACACACATATATATATATTTCAATTCAAGAAACATTTATTAAGCTCTTACTGTGTGATAGGGACCATTAAGGGCTATTGATACAAACAGTAATAATAATAAAAGAAATGCAATTCCTATCCTAAAGGAGTTTACACTCTAATGATGGCGGAAAAATACAAAATGAAGCTGAAAAGTGGGGTGGGAGGGACCAGGAGGTACCTCAGAATGGGAGCATGATGTTCTGTAGAGTTGAAACTAAGTGGACACACTGATGGAAAATAGTTACACATCCATAAAAATATACATATAATGTGCATATATAGCCATGTTACATATGCATATATGTGTGTGAATGTACAGCATTCATGCATAGGTATATACATATATGTATGTAAATATATGTTTATATCTATATATGTAGAAATATGCATGCATATATATATATGTATTTATCTATTGACTTAAAATTGATGCTGTATATATTTCTGGATTCTTATTTCCCCACGAGAAAGTAAACTCATGGTAAGTGGGGGTTGTTTCATCCTTGGTCATGAATCCCCCACTCCTAGAATAGTATGTCACATGAATTAGTCAATTATTAAATACTTGTTGATTCTTTGGTTTATTTATGGGAACAGTAGCAGAGAACATCTTGAAGTCACCAGTATCAATGGAGACATCACTTGGAAGCACCATTCTACCATTCTTAGAAAATGTGACTTAATGCACAGTAAAGAACAATCTCCATCAGAGAAAATGCACTGCTCAGTGTAGAAAAAAGAGATGAAATGCTCAACAGAGAGTAGCTCAAGGACATTATTGGCTCTGTAGCATCGTAGTTGTGAATTTTCTTGGTCACTGTTGTACTCTGGAGACACATATATTCTCTATATGCAAACTTTCCTATCCTTTCCCCACCCCTCTTTGCCTTCAGTGGTATAGTGACCTTCTGGAAAGGCACCTTAAATGTGTATAGAGTAAAACTTTCCTTGTCACTTTATTCACTATACTGTTTACATGTGTTTTGCTCTGAAGTAGATAAAATGTAAACTCCTTCAAAATGGAGATTATTTCATTTCTGTCTTTGAACCTCAAGCACCTAGTATGGTCCTTGGTACATAGAAGGCACTTAATAAATGCTTATTAGTTGAAATAAAGCTGTCCTCTGCTTGTCTGAAAAATCTAAGCACAAAGTTACCCATTTAAGGAACAATTGACTTGTCGATTACCTTGAAACCTCGGATAGCTCCCAGGAACCCTTTTATCTGTGTGCATATGTGGAAGACAGGGTTAGTACTACAGATGTAATGAAAATTAAACCCAGAAAGATTAAACTTAAGACTTGCTTAAGTTTATAAATAAAGTCATATGATATGTTGGGTCCATCTATTTATATACATATACACAGATGAAAATATATCTGAAACATTAAGCCCAATGCATACATACATACATACATACATATATATATACACGAATGTATTGTTGTTGAGTTGTTTCATTCATGTCTGACCCTTTGTGAGGCCATTTGGGATTTTTTTTTTTGGCAGATACTGGAGTGGTTTCCCATTTTATTCTTCAGCTCATTTTACATCTGAGAAAATTGAAGCAAACAGAGTTAAATGCCTTGTCCAGGGTCACACAGCTATTGTCTGAGGGGAGATTTGAAATCATGAAGATGAGTTTTCCTGATTCTAAACTCAATGCCCTATCCACACACTACCTAGCTACCCTATCTGTGGTTAGTTATATACATACATAAATATATATATATATATATATATACATATATATATATATATATTCATGTACCTATGCATACATATACACTTAGATGTAGAATTTATTATACTTATATAGTACCTTAATGTTTGCAAATAACATGATCTTATTTCATTCTCATGATATCTCTGCTAGATATGTATTATCATTTCCCTGATTCTAAAGATGAGAAAACTGAGGCTCAGGGTGGTAAAGTGATTTTCTCAGAGGTTGTCCAATTGCTCAATATGTGTGGCAGGACTTGAATGTGGATCCCCATTTGGATGTCTGTAGCTTGTGCCTGAAATGATCATTCTTCTTAAGGGCCTTTCTTAAAATTCCTGACATAGCACAGCTCAACTCAGATGCTGTCTTCTCTAGGAGGCCTTTCCTGGTCTTCCGAGCTTCTAGAGTATTCCTGTATAAGATTATCTTCCATCTACTCTGTATGTATCATGCATATGTCTATTTATTTACCATCAATTTACAAACATTTATTAAGCTTTTACTACATACCAGTGACAGTCCTAAGAACTGGGGATTCAAAGAAAGGAAAAACCAGAGTCTAAAGGGAGAGTCTACATATAAGCAATTAGGTATATTCAGAATACATTGAGGGCCAGGACTGATTTTACCTTTCTGTGTAGGTGTAGAGCTTGGCATACTACCTGGCACATAGCCCAAGCTTAATAAATTCTTGTTGTTTCATTGGTTGATTGATCTTGTCATGATGCCCAAATCTTTAAGGAATGATTTTGAACAATACAGAGTGCTAGCATTTTGTCTTTGCTCCTGATCTTTTAAAGGTTTACAAAGTACTTTCAAATTCATGATCTCATTTGATCCTTCCCAAGAAGCCTGGGTGGGAAGCAAGGCATGTGATTGTGACCCAGTTTGAGATACAAGTCTGCTAAAATTCAGTGAAATTAAATGGCTTTAAGGGTACAGCTGTGAAATGGCAGAGCTGTGGCCCTTTCCTGGATCTCTGGACTCCTGGTTCAGTGCTCTTTGAGCTATGCTATGCTGGGATCATCACAGAGGAGTCATCCTAGGGTTCCAGTTTCCCAGGGGTTACTAAAAAGCTGTCAAGATTTTGAGAGATATTCTAGTGATACAGATAAAACAGCTTAATTTATGAACCCAGATATTATATAATACTTTCAGTTTCACACGGAGTAAGTATTTTGCCATGAGAAGTCAGAGTCCTTTCCTGTTTCAATTAAAGATCATGTTTAATCAGGACTCCTCATGAGATTTTCCCTAAAGATAATCCGTAGGTGCTCAGAGATAATGTCCAATAACAGGAATATAAGATCCCACATTTCCAGGTAGCCCATGATACTGAATGGTGTAAAACCATTAACAAAACAATATGGAAAAGCCCCTGCAACTCAGCAAGGACTCAAGACATTTTTTCAACTTGGCAAATTACAATCCACAGGTGATGAAAATAATCAGAGCAGAATTTCCCCTTGCCTGATTTAGGACTTAAAGTCCAACAGTTTGTATACATAGTGATTTTCCCTTCCCTTCCTTCCCTTCCCTTTTCCCTTTCCTTCAGTTTTCTTTTTTTTTTCTTCAGACTAGCCAAACGCAACAGAAGAATCCAGTGAAAGGCAGGGTGGGTTGAAGCAGAGGGAATACTAGTGCTGGAATGAACACTTACATACCAAAAGTCACTTCTGGGTCTTGGATAGGGGGGACAGGTTGGCAGTTTCCAAATTCGAAGATCTTTGATAAGGTCTCACCTTAAAAGAGTTTCTCCTCATTATTTTCTGCCTCATTTCCTGTTTTGTAGTTATGGGAGATGAAAACCAGAGTAATCCATATGAGTTGACCTATCTAAGAGAAAAGGGCACACACATTAATAACCCAAAATTTCTTAGTAGATTGTCATGTTAGTTTAGCTTCAATAAAAATGAATTATAGACCTCATTTTTAAAAAGTGTGTGTGTATTTGTGTGTGTGTGTGTGTGTGTGTGTGTGTGTGTGTGTTAGGGAATTGTATTACTGATACTTCTTTATGAACCATAAATTTCCCTTTTATTGAAAATTCTTGGGTCATGTAGTACTTTCCCCCAAGGAGTCAGTATCTAATTATTTCCCATTATATATTCTCCAATAATGTTCTCATTTCAGCTTTTGATGCTTTATACCATGTGCCATTTGCCATTTTTAAAAATGCTATTCCATTGTCAATAAAAGATCCTACCACAAAGAAATGTTTTCCCTCTTGGTGGCTAGCCTAATTCCTCTTTTAGTAGAGTAGTCCTATTGCTCCCAACTATATTTGTTCCCTGAGTTTGAGCTGAAATATGCCTTCCATCTGTCCCTCAATTTTAATGCTTAATAAACTCTTTGGATCCTTGGAGCCTGCTTATGCTATATTACTACTTCCTTTCATTGTTGACCAAGCTGCCTAAATTGCACATTTTTAATCTTGCTTCAGCAGTCCATCTCTTTAATCATTTAATGCCCTAATTTTCCCTTTATTCACCAGCATCTTTCTGTAACTCAGGTGCTGAGACCATTTACAACAGTTCAGAGCTAGTATAGCATCATGATCAAGTAACAAAAATCTGACCATTTACAAACATTAAGAACTGCAAATGCTCTGCTAAGTAGCTCTTTCTCTCTAAAGTGCAAAAGTGTTTTCAATATCCTCTTTCTGAAATGAGCAATAAAGCTGGGTCTACTTGAGGTCTTTGAAATGAGGTGTATTGAAAGTAAAGTCTCCTTTGAATCTCTGGCGACAGCCTTTTTGGCATCCTTGGATTTTTAGAAGGCCAAGAGGTTTATGGAGAGCTAAGTTTCCGTCTGGAAGGGACAATTGAACAGAAATTGGCACCTAACATCACAGGCAGCTGAATCCTGACATTTGAAAGTGGCAAACTTCAAAATTCTAGCTCAAAATGAGAAGCTACAGTAGTAAGAGTGATATCAATGTGGGACTTTACAGAGGAACTGAGTGTAATGGCATAAACCAATCATCAGTCATAGGAAATACTATATGTTTTCTGAAAGCACCGTTTACCAAGTTTTCTCAGAGGAAAAGGCCTAAGAGTAAAGTGCCTGACAGTCAAGGGACATGAATTAAATTTAGAAACTGGCTTTCTTATTTTAAGATATTCACTTAGCCTTCCCATGCCTTAGTTGCTCCATCCTCAAAAATGAGTATTTCCCACTCCTTTCTTCTCTAATAGGGTAACTTATTTTCTCCCTTCTAATACAATTTTTAAAAATTTAACAAAATGCTTCAAGGAACTTAAAGATACTCAGTTACTCTGGTACTGTGGAAAGAATACTGGCTCTGGAATTAGAAATCCTGAGTTCAAAAACTGTCTCTGATACTCAGTGTCTATGTCATCTTGCCTCCCCACCCATGGGCAGTAGTGGCCCATTGGATAGCGTGCTGAGTCTGAAATCAGGAAGACCTGAGTTTAAATCCAGGCCCAAAACACTCACTGACTGTGTGAGCCTGGTGTAATGGTAATCAATTTAAATTTGAAGACCCCTTTTTGTTCTGGCAAGTAAGCAGGTGCTTAGCCCTTGGTAACTAATCAAACCTCTGTGAAAGAAACAGAAGGTGTGAACTCCTGTCTCCTGTTGCTGACATAACAGGAAGAGGTTGGCTGAAACAGGAAGCCAGTGCTATGTGCATATATAAGAAAAGCCCCAGAAAGAGACAGTCAGATTTTTCTTGAGACCAGAATCTGATGAAGGCTGAAGTTGTTGCCACCTGGAAGGCTGAAGAGGAAAGCTCCACCTAGAATGGAGAAAACGATTTTGATTTTGAAAGCCTGGGAGGAATGATTTTGATTTGGTGAGCCAGCTGAGATTTCTTCTGGATCCTAGGGCCAGCTGAACTGCCAGAGGACTGAGGAGGCATGGCTGTGATCCTGGTATTCTGTCTGTCTGTTTTGATGTTGTTTTGCCACTCTCATCTGCTGGCGAAGAACAGTACGGTTGTTGCAGAGGTCCTGGAACCTTGCTGTTGGCTCAGAAGCCCTGAAGAAGGATTTTCTTGTTGTGCATTTACAGAAATCCTGGAAGAGGGTCTTGCTGATGTTTTCAGGGGTTCTGAGACTGTTCTATAGGCAGGGAGTGAATTGATAAGGACACTGGTAGTGAACATTGTGGCTTTGTTAAGCTTTGTCTCCCCAGGAACAGAGATTGCTGAGAACTTGCCTCTGGTCAAGATGAAGAAAAGACCTCTCCTTGGGTATTGAATGCTGTGATGAAATTGTAGTTTACTAGTGACCTAGGGGTGGAAGATTTGTGTATTTTCTATGAATGTATTTAGTGATTAACAATACTTTGTAACTGATTGCTAAGTAAGTGACTGATTGAGTTAACTAGTTGCCTCATGTTTGGAAGACTGACTATCTTACTCTGAGATGACTGAATGACTAAGTAGGCAAAGCTCCTTAGGAATACCAGATGATTGTGCTTTGTTCAAAGCTATTGTGACCATTTTGGTGAAAACTGTGTGGCCATTTTAATGATAAGCTGTTGTGCTGTGATAAGTTGTAATATTGTGAATACTGTACCTTGATTTTCAGAGAATGTTTTGCTTTGATTTGTTATGGAATAAATAGAGTGTTCACTATATGGTGTAATCAGAACCTTAAAAGCTATTCACAGTAGCATTCTTCTGGAAAGCTGCTCATGCATGGCATTACACCTGGGCAAGTCACTTAAACCTCAGTTTCCTCAACTATACAATGGGTTATGAAGATCAAATGAGATATTTCTAAAAAGTTCTCAGTGCAGCACGTGGCCCATAATAGATAATGTTTTTACCTTCCTGTCAATCCCATCTGTAAAATGGAGGTGTTGGACTAGATGGTCTCCAAGATTCATTGTATATCTAGATCTAGGATCCCAAACTGCTGGTGGTAGTTGTGGAGTTGTCATTATAAATTCAAAAATAAAACACATCTCATTACACTCATTTTGTAAACACTATTCAAAGTTTTCCTTGAAGAGAGAAGAATGTATTTGGTGAAAAACAACTTCCTTTCCTCTGGGAAGAGATTCCAATCCTCCAACCCATTCCTCTCTATGCATTTTAAAAATGCATAGGGGATACATATTTGTCAATATTGACGTTGATTGTTTGTATTGCCTGCCCTCTTTAAAGCTCTTGAGGGAAAGTACCATGCCTAATTTTTAATATGCCCCCCTCCAAGAACCAAGCATAGTGATGTGTATCCTGTAGGTATTCAATAAATATTTGACTAAGTGACTTTTAGGTTGATCATATACAATGGTGGGAAGTACAAACAAATAGCTATTATGGGATGCCAAATGCCTTTACAGTGGCTCATCTTGATTGAAGAGAAAGTACCACCCAGTGACACAAATCAGAAAATCCACGAGACACCACAGGTTTACAAATTCTATCTTATCATGCATAAACCAAAGGTCCCAGCAGTCAGTCACGTGATACAGGATTGGATTAGGAATACAGTCAGCTCCAAAATAGATGACAATATACTTCTATGCATACATATTCACAGGATCATTATTATTATACAGACATTTAAAATAATTTTGAGACTATGACAGTTCTATCAACTCTACTTCATACAACTGTCTATCACAGAGAAAGAATATGGGGTTTTCATTCATCCCTTCCTTTATCTTTTGGATATGTGAGATCTCTAATCAAATGTAGTTTTGATTTTGGGGAAATTCTGGATGCACATTGTTTCTCTTCAGAATTAATCCATTATACACTTGTCAAAAATATGCATCTTCAATGACTTCTCATAAATAAAAATGGGTGGAGGTGGATAATGTTATTAAATGAATGGCATATATATATATATATATTCCATACACACACACACTCATATATATGTATAATTTACTTTAAGAAAATTTCAAATGTAAAAATATAAAGATAGATTAATTATGCACATTAATTTATGTCAACATTAATTTAACTCAATTGCTATTTCTCTCTGAAAAAATGACTTACTGAAGAATTTCACTGTACCAGTAGAAGTCAAAGGCTTCTAGGTGACAGACAGAGAGCCGGGCCTAGAAGCAGAACTACATGGGATCAAATCCAGCCTCAGAATTTTACTAGCTGTGTGAGTCTTTACAGTGTCACTTAACAGACAAGTCGCTTAACCTCTTGTTCGCCTCAGTTTTCTCATCTATGAGATTTAGATCCTGATAGCAGCTGCCTCCCAGGGTTGTTGTGAGGATCAAAGGCAATCATATTGGTAAAGCACTTTTATCTAGGGCAGGCCTGCACAACCTGCAGCCTACCAAAGGATTTCAGGAAAACATCCTCTAGATTTTCATGGGCTGCCTGACGTCCTTTGATGTGCCTGAGGACTGCTTATGGTCTGTGGGCCACAGGTTTTGCAGCCCTGTACTAGGGGCAGCTAGGTGATGCAGTGGCTAGGGTGCAGGGTCTAGAGTCAGGAAGTCTCAACTTCCTGAGTTCCAATCTGGCCTGAGACACTTACTAGCTATGTGTCCCTGGGTAAGTCATTTAACCCTGTTTACCTCAGTTTCCTCATCTGTAAAAAGAGCTAGAGAAAGAAATGGCAAATCATTCCAGTATCTTTGCCAAGAAAACCCTAAATGGAGTCATGAAGTATTGGATACAACTGAAACTACTGAACAACAACTCTATCGTATGACCTAGTTACCTTCTACTTCTACTATAGTGGAAGATTTGTGGGGAGGGTGATAAAGGGTACTAAGAATTTTTAATGGTTTTTAGACCATTTACAAAAATCTGTTTCATTGTTGGCAGTCTCAGATGTGTAAACATTATTTAAAGAACAAATGATAGACCCTGCAATGGGGAAAAGAAGCCATATTAGCCAAATTAAAACAGAAGATTCTTTTAAAATGTAGCTAAAAGGAAAGATAGCTCTCAGAATTTTAGCAGAGCAGTGAGTAAAAGGAGTTAGAAGGCAGCACGGTGCAGGGGAAAGAATGATAGCCCTGGAGTTAATGAACCTGGAATTTAATTTCAGCTATGCCACTTAAATAGTAGTTAACATTTACATAGCTCTCTAATGTTCACAAAATGTTATGCATATATCATCTCATTTGATCCTCATGATGACCAGCATACATACATACAAAATATATATATATATGTATATATATATATATATATATCTTTATATACACATATAAAATTATTATCCCCAATCTAAAGATGGGAAAATTGAGACTGAGATAAGCTATGTAAATGGTCCAGAATTGTACCACTACATAATATCTGAAGCAGCATTGAATGCAGTTCTTTCTAATTCAGAGACCAGCATTCTGTGTGCCATCCCAGTGGTATCAAACTCAAATTTGAGTGGATCCTGTGGGCCACATAGGGACTCAGCAAATCACAGCAATAGTATCTATGTTTTATTAAAATTTTATTTATTTTGTCAAATATTTCTCGATTACATTTCAATCTGATTCTGGCCACTCAAGAGTTTTTCAGTGTTGCTAGAGTTGGATACTTCTGAAGTGTAATATCTTTCTGCCTACAGTATTCAAGATAATTATGAGAAATTCAGGAAGGAAGGAAGGAAGGAAGGAAAAAAGGAAGGAAGGAAGGAGAGTGAGAGGAAGGAAAGAAGTCACCATGAATTTGTATGGATATAATTTTATAAATAATTGATAAAGACTCTTAAATCAACATATACAAAGATTATTGATTATTTCATTGTAAAAGTAGTTGAATAATATAAAAGGAAAAACTATATTGGAAAATGATGTTTGGAACCAAGAATTCAGTTTGTAGACTTCTCAGTGGCTTCACAACTATTTAGAATGAATACTTACATCAACAGATCTGGAATTCCCTTCACATTGGAATAACTGACCAATATCACAAACAAATGAAGTTGTTTTTACAGATATTAAATGACTGGTTATGAATGAGTTGGGTTTTAATATTATTGGTTTGCAAAAAAAAATAAATCAAAGCTAAATTAGAAGACATAAAACTGAGAAGATATTGTTCCAACATAACCTATAAAAAAAGAAAACTATTGATGTTAAAAAAAAAAAGAGAAATGGACAGAAGTAAAGACATTGTACTATGAGAATTTCTCAGAGCAGTTTAACGAATAAAAAACAGACAGAATAAGGGTCCAGAAAAGACCTCAATCCACAACCATTTAAACATCTCCTTCTCAGAAGACAGACATGCCAGTTGAGGTAAGTGGTAGTTTAGAGTATGAGTTCACTTGTGATATACTCCTGAGAGGAACACAAGAGTGTGAATGGTAAGGAGATGGCACTGGTGAAACTTACTTTTGGTTCCAGTTAGCATTCTGTGGTCTTCCTAGACAGTGACTATCTTCATTCGAAATTTAGTGACTTATCTTTGGCATAATCTTGAACTTAGTACCATCCTACCTACTGTATAGAAAGCAGATTCAGAAGCATTCACTAAACCTGTACATCTGCATTTCTTTAGCTGACTGCATAATTCAATTCTAAACTCCCAGACCCTCTTTTCTGTTCATTAGGGAAAAAGGCTATAGAGAGACAACAAGGAAACACAGTGGACATTGTGCCTATCACGTACTTCAGTTACTCATTAGCTCTGTGATCTTGGACAAGTCACTTAACCTCTGTCTGCTTCAGTTTCCTTTACTAGAAAACGGGAATAGCAGCACCTGTTCCACAGAGTTATTTTAAGGACAAAATAAGATAATATTTATAAAGCTCTTTCCAAACCTTAAAGTGCTATATGAAGGCTAGCTACTATGTAGCTGCTTCCAGTCAATATAACTGCGACTTTCAAAGGGAAGATCAGTGCATTGACTTTGACCTCCATCCGGCACTCAGAACCTAGCCAGTACTTTTGATGCCTATACTAAATCAGTCTTTGATAAGGAATAGTGTGTAAGACTGGAGGTTCTAATCCAGGCATTGCTGTCATGTGGCCAACATTATTAACTCTCCTGTTACCACATTATAATTAAAATTGAGAGGAGAGACATCACTATTGAAATACTACAAATCAAAATTACTACTCAAAATAATGCCCAGAGTGAAGTCACTAGGAAGGTGTCAGTTATAACACCTGCTTGTACTACCTTCATATTTCTCTGACTGACTCTCCACTCTGCCCCAAGAAACTACTTATTGGGACAACCTCAAGATCTCATTAGCTTTATAGTACCTTTTGCCCTCTGAATAGAGGGTGGGGTTGTAAACTCCAAACATCTATTTAAGGAGACATGTCAGTTCAGATATCTCTTCATCTCTCATCTGCCTGTACTACTTTAAGACTTTTCTCGCTGACTTCTCAGCATGCCTCCAAATACCCACGGTTCCTGCCCTTGTTCTCCCCCCACCTTTGTCAGCTTCTTTTACATGTTGTCTTTCCCACATTAAATTGTAAGCTCCTTGAGGGCAGGGATTGTTTTTCTTTTTTCATATTTGTATCATCAGCACTTAGCACGGTATCTAGCACATAGTAACATAACACATAAGGCAAGTAGGTAATACAATTGATAGAGCACCTGGCCTGGAGTCAGGAAGAGCTGAGATCCAATCTGGCCTCAGACACTTATTCTCTGTGCAAATCTGTTAACCCTATTTGCTTTAATTTCCTCATCTGTAAAATGAGCTGGAGAAGGAAATGGCAAACCACTCCAGTATCTTTGCCATGAAAACCCCAAAATGGGCTCAGAAAGAGTCAGACATGACTGAAAAACAATTGAAGAACAAGAGCACATAGTAGGTTCTTAATAAACAATTATTGATCATTATAAGAGAACAATTTCCAAGGCTGAAAATTAATATCTTGGTTAAGTAAAGATTCTGTATTAAATGTCCAATAGCCTCATATTAAGCAGGTGTATATATAGGATTAAAATTTAGCAAGGTGGAAGATTACACCATTTTGGGTATAATTTTTCATAGGAAGAAGGGTGATAGGGTGTGTTAAGAGAAGTGTTAGTAATGTAGTTACAAAAATGAGCTCAGATCCTTCCTCTAACACTTACTAGTTGTGTGATCATAGGAAATTCACTTAACTTTTTTTGAGTCTGAGGCAAAACCCTGTAATATATCCACGAAGTCATAGAAGAGTTGAAATCTACTTTTGTGGATGGAGTTTCCAAGAGTTTCCTTCTGTTACATCACAGGTCATTCTTTAGTAAGCCAGCTACAGTATAGCATTTTCAACACTTTCTATATTGGACTAAATTAATTATGACCCAAGTAAAAACTTTAATGCTTCAATTGACTATTATTATTTTTTTCCTCTTAGAAAGTTTAGCACATTTTCCAATACTTTTAAAAACTCTTTGCTGTTGAGAGGTGTTTTCAACTATGATATAATTTCTTTTTCTAGAGTCAGGATTTTTTTTCATATTTAGATTTAATCCCACTTTTCAAATTGTCTTCTTCCATACAGAGTTCCTGTAGTGGAATTGGAAAAAAAAAAGTTTCATATTCTAAACAAACTTAAACTAACAACTTCAGTAAGATCAGCAAAATCTTAAGTGTGGTTGGGACCTAAGCAATATATCCAAAACCAACTCTGCCTTTTGCAGAATGCTTCTGTTGTTACCACACGCAGTCTTTCCAACTGTCAATATATTTTTTAAGACAACTTTTCCTTATGTGACACCAAACTCTATAGCATATTGTGTTCTATGGACTCATTTTTATCCTTATCCAAAATATTCTTAATTCCATTGCAGTTCCACACTGAATAGTTTACTAAGGCAGTCACCATGCAGAGGGTGTGAATTATTTATTTGCACAGACCACTTTTAGGTTGAGGCCAACATTAATTTGAGTAGGTCGCTGGCTTTGGGAAGCTGATTGCCACGTAAATAACTATGGAGCCAATGCCTTTGAATTGGTGTACCAATGTCTACAATTTATGAATAAAATATATTTGTGTTTATACATTGAAAGTTATTGATGAAGAATAGATCTTTGGTAAAGCTTTCCAAGTCTAATTATGCTAATTTCATAATTTTTCATAGTATGCCTTTATACAGTTTTCTGATTTGTTATTGTAATGAGCTATAAATGTTTGTATTTATTATACCAGAGACATAGAAAGTGCTTACTCATCTCTTGTCGTTTTAAACATTTAGACATTCCTTTCAAATGAAGGGAATACTGGTTTGTAAGTGACTGCATTGTAGGAATTGTAAATCAATCCATCTTTCACCCTTCCTCTTCTTAGCATGCAGTTAGCAAATTTGAGCTAATTTAATGACCTGAGGATGGATTTTTCATTGATTTTTCTAAGATCTGTCTTCCAGAAAAAATGACTTCTAAGTTTTACAAAATTATGGCCCTAAGTCTTATACCATATAAGGTCTCTGGTCTCTGGATTACCTTCCATTATAGGCGATTTCAGGTCATTGTTCTGACTTGATATTGGATTACAAAATGGATTTAATGGCAGGTTTAGAAATAATACCTTTTATTAAGTAATGCACTGTTAAAAAAAAAAGCTCACCTGCATTAGTTGTGCAAAGCTTATTCTTTCTGTGCATGTAAATGTGCTGATTTGTCTTTCCCCTTTTGCTTTCCTTGCTCATGCTGGCGTTTTTATGTGATGACTTCTGTGCTCTCTGTAAACTCAAAATTCCTTTTTGGTTTCTCCTGCAATTAATGGAACATATGCATTATGTAGTAGTCCTTTCTTTCTTCTGGCACAACAAACATTTTGGACAACAACATGATTTGCTTCGACATTAAGTTCATTAGCGGACAAAAACCAATGCATTCCTTGCCAGCCCACAGACATATACAACATTTGGTGTAGCATTCAAAGTAGGCAATCTCAACTTTAAATATGCTTCTCAAATACTTCAGTAGCACTGGTGAGTTTGGAAGCAGGAAGTACAGAGTTTGAACTTTCCAGGTAGCTTAGATCTTAACATTCTCTCCCTGAGAACAGCAAGCTTTTGGTGACTCTGGACAGCAGGCAACTTAATAAATCAAGTTTCTTTGTTTGTTTAATTTTTCTCTGTTTAACTGTATTAGTGGAGAAAAAAAAGAGAACATTAGTTCTTTTGCCAGAGTTTTTTCTTCCTTCAAGTCTGTCTTCATAATTTTGGGACATTCAGATATATAGATTGATGGAGGAATAAATGGATAGATGGATGGATGAATTGTAGAGAAGTAGATGATAGAGAAGCAGCTAGATGGCTCAGTGGTTAGGGCCTTAGGAATGAAGTCAAGAAAACCTGAGTTCAAATTCAGCCTCAGAAATTTACTAGCTGTGTGACCATGGGCAAGTCACTTAACCTTCATTTGCCTGAATCCACTGGAGAAGGAAAATGGCAAATGTCCCCAGTATCTTTGCCAAGAAAACCCCATATGGGGTCATAAAGAGTTGAACATGACTGAATAAGATGATAGTGAGATAAACAAAAACATACATATAGACATATGTACATACAAATATATAAATGTCTATATGTATGTTTTTGGATATATGATATACGTTTGGATATATGTTTGGATATATGGATATACATTTATGCATACATATACATATATATGTATTTATATCTATAAAATTTATGCTTCCTAGATATCCATATGCATGTATTACAAATGAAAAAACACTGGATTTGAATTTGGGAGGTCTGGATTCTTGCTTCGGCTCCATCACTAATTAGCCTAATAACCTTGGACAAGTTAATTAGTCTTCCTGTGATGTAGTAAAGGCTGATATGTCTAAAATGGAAATCTCCACTTACTACATGTATAGAAATATAGAATATACAAATATGAAGATAGTGGGAAATATTTTTTTAAATGCCATGCAAATTAAAAATATACTTTAGAACCTTCCAATAATAGAGTCTTCGAGTCTAGCCACAGAAAATTCTCAGACTTTCTTTTAGTATTTCTGCAACTAAATCCCTTTGGATAAAACCAAAGATGAATCCATTGTTTACTAAGTTTGACTCCATGGTAAATAGTATCTGAGTGAAGTTCCAATTAAAAAATATATATGCACATATGTATTGATGTGTTTTGTATTTCCTTTTTAGATTGAAATCAATTCTATTTTAGTGTCAGTACAGTCTGGGTAAAAGGGATATCCTACTGTGATTTCAGTATAATAAAGGCTGATTGAAATGTCAATGACTCAGCTGTGTTTTCTATTGCAAAGTTAAACATAATCTTTTCCTTTAAACAAAATGATTCAGAAGAAGTGGGAGTTTCAGGACAATAAGGCAGAAAAAAAGAATATTAGTTTATTTTATGACCCATTGCACAGATAAAAAAAAAAACAACACAACACTTTTTAACTTGCCCGGAAGCTATGAGTGAAGATGTCCTCCAATATGACCTATGCACGCAAGGACGCAATATCCTGTAGCAATTCATATCTCTGAAAAATTTTCATTCACTTAATTTGAATTTATTTTCTGGCTATAATATATAAATTTAATGTGTGTGTGTCTGTATATGTGTGTGTACACATGTGTTTATCAGGGATGTGTGTATATATGCATATATAGTATGTATAAATATATATGTATGTGTATGGATATATACACACATAGTCTTCCTATGTAGATGTTTATATACATGTATGCATATATACATACATACATACATACATATACTTATGCAAAAGAGAGAAAGAATTCTATTAGATTTTATTCTTGAAATGACTGGGGAAGTAGGGAGCAAAAACACTCTATATTCTATTCTTTGGAGGAATATGGATCTTTGCAAAATGCAGATTGCTTGACTGAAGCAATCCTCATAGCAAATCTTGAATAGTGTTGGTGTGAGTGATACTAATCCACAGTGACATCATAATTATGTGCAACCCTTGTGTCATGTTCTTCCTACAAACATAAAGGGCTAAGAGACATTTTGTTATCCTCCCACTTCTCTGGATTGTCATTCTAATCTAGATGCTATAAGATCCTCAGTATCTGACATCTTTTGTTGGTAGCAACCAAATCTCTTAATAAGCACGGTTTCCCATGGCTAAATGTGAAGTTTTATTATAAGTTAACATAAACAGAAATTAGACCATGACCCATAAAATATAATGATCCCTAACAAAGAACAGAAATCTTACCAGAAAGGAATTAAATTTCAGTGAATTGTGATCCTAAGTAGGGCTCCAGCCAGGAGAAGTTGGGGTTCCACATAATTCTCCCCTCTGGCCTCTCTGTATAAGAAGGGTTAGTTACTTCTTGTGGCTTTGATTAGCTCCTACCGTTGTTATCAATCTTCAGCCCTTCCCATTACTTTTTGTTGTCTTCCATAATTCCCCTTCCTGAAGCTCTCATTACATCCTAGTCCCAATAAGTGGTAGTTTCTTTGTCTCAGGGCCACCTTTCTAGCTCATAGAACTCTGCTTTCTACTACTATTCTATATTCTCAGCAGGTGGCCTTTTCATCAATAACCTCATTTAGCTATCTCTGCACTTCTGCCATTCTCCTTCATCAACCAATGTAGCTTGTCTCACCCACAGATAAACTCTCTAATTAGCCGATATGGGAAGAATTTTTATGGAGCGTTTAAAGCTCAAAAACACACCTCCATTATTCTTAAACCTGCTTAGTTCATGGTCTTCACAAACTCATGCCTCAGTATAAGAGGCTTGTCAAAGGCTAAAAGAACTCTCCCTTTGTGCTTCATAAGAAAGTCATCTCCGTACCAATTCCTGGGTAGCTCATTTTGACTCATTAGAGTTGGCCTTCTCTCTTCTCCAGTGCCCTAGGAGTGGCCCTCCTATTCATCTTAGAACTTGATTTTGGGTCTAGAGACTAATAGAATCAACCTTACTTTCTCATGTATTATACCACTCTCCCTCTTATAGCTGGGCCATGTAATTAAGTTATACAAGTCCATATCTCCAAAAATTTAGGGAAATCAAGTACAGGAATAACTTCTCCTAGTAGTGGTGGTGGATAAATTGTTATAGAAAGGATATATAAGAGAGAAAAACAGATTTTTCTTCCCAGTTACATACATTATATCTACCCAAAATTAGTGAAGCCAAGCTTCTGAAATTAATGACCAATGGCATATTAGTTATTAATAATGTTTGTAATTTTGTTCCTATGGAACTATCATCTATAACATTACTTCACTTGATTCTGTGTTGGTATGGAAACAATTAACAGTATCACTAAAGGTGTACTTACACATCTATGGACAAGACTCCCAAATTTAATTGTCAGGATTTGGAAGGTCATACCAGGTTTGAAATTAATTTGGTTGGATTAAAGAGATCATTTAATCACAAATTCAATTAACATGATCTAGAGGAAAGAGCATTGCTTTGAAAGTCACAGACCTATATTCTAACCTACTGTCTAACTATGTGATCTGGGGAAATCATTTAACTTTTGTGGACTTTTTTTTTTTCAACTACAAAATGATTGAGAAGGAAGGGATAGGATTACATGACAATAATGGTTGAGATTTATATGATACTTTAAGGTTTGTGAAGAGTTCTGAAAACATTATCTCACTTGAGCCTCACTACACTGTTATGAGGAATCATATTATAGGTATTTTTACAAGTGAAAATCCTGATTTTTAAATCTAACTCTATTCACCGTGCCCAATTGTCCCACATGCAAAAATTATGTCACATTTGTATAATATTTTAAGGTTGACAATAATTTCCTCACAATAACCTTGTAAAGTAAAGGATACAAGTATTTTTATCCCTATAAGATTCAAGGAGAGTGTAACTCACCCTGAACAGTGTATGTGTTAGTTCTTTTTCTTCTCTAAAATTCTATCATTCTGGAGGATAGAAAGGTCCCTTATTCCCATTTAAATGGAGCACTCATTTTATTGCGTGGGTCATAGCACGAAACAAATTATTTTTCCTTCTTTCTTTTTACAACATCACATATTAGTATTACAGACAGTAGGATATTGGATGATTAATCAAGGACAATTTGGTTAAAATATACAATAAATCCTTTCATAAAAGATACAGGAAGATGGCCCAACTTCTCTTTGGCCATCTTTGCCCTTAGCAGTTGGCACATTTGCAAGTAGCTATCCTTGTCTAGCTCAGCAAAGACACTCTTAATATTATGCAGATTTTATAATATGGCTGAGGCAACCCTTGCAACTAGACTGAGAATCACTTTGCATAAACAGAATACTGTGATCAATAGTTTCTCACCTTACATAGTGACATCTCTCCTTATGCCCGCCTAGCATATCAATAATTGTCATTATTGTCTAAAATCTAAAATCCTGGTGATTTTTACTGAGAAGAAGAAGATACTATAGAAAATGACTATTAATATTAGAACTTTCAAGTCTCACTTTCTCTGATACCACCTTTCTCAAACATTGTTGTTGTTGGGGTCATGAAGAGTCAGACATGACCTAACAGCAAGAACAATTTAGGTGATTGTAGTTAAAGGTTTATCTTGCAGGGGCTGAAGAGTAGAAAGCATCTGATTTTTACATATGATGAAATTAGAGATATGTTAATATCCTACCTGGTTTCTGACCCTTCTCCTCATAGAATAAAGTCCTATGACTTTCGAGTAGGAAGAGATACTATAATGATCTCTTCCAACCCTATAATTTTGCAAGTGAAGAGAAATTATTTGTTCAATGACAAATGACTTTGTAAGTCATGGACTTGGAAGTCCCATTAATATTGCCACTTATGCTGAAGGCTTAGTCTCAACTCAACTCCAGGAACAAAAATAGTTCCTAGAAAGGTGAATATGACTACCCTTATATTGTAAGTCAATGGCTCAGCAATATCCTACTTGCTGTTGGTTCCATGCAGACTTTGTCAATGATTCAGTCAGACAACAAGCATTTATTAAGCACCTATGTGCCAGGCACTGTGCTAAATAGCAGGGTTACAAACAAAGACAAAAGACTGTCTGCCCACAGGTACCTTACAATTTAATGGGGAAAACAACGTAAACTATGTACAACCAAGATATAATCATGATGAATTGGAGATAATCTAGAGGTAAGGTGAATTGGAAAAGGCTTTTTATAAAAGGTAAGATTTTAAGTGGGTTCCAAGTCCTCAGATTATCCCATAAATATTTAGGCAGAAGGAAAGGGAATACACGTCTATATAATGCCTACGATTTGCCAGGCACTATGATAAGTGCTTTTTACTAATGTTATCTCATTTGATCCTCACAACAACCCCAAGATGTAAATGTTATTATTATCAGTTGAAGAAACTGAGGCAAATAGAGGTTAAGTGACTAGCTTAGGTTCACATATCTAATAAGTATCTGATGACTAATATAAACTCACATCTTCCTGACTGGGTCTGGCTCTCTATCCACTGCATCACCTCTTTATATGTAAAATATTTTTCCTCCCAATTCCAGAATAATGTACGTTCATTGAATGCCGAAACTACGGTTTGTTTGCTTTTGTGTAACTAACACCCTGTGCAGGATTTGTAAATAGCAGAAACTTAATAACTACTCATTGGACTGAATCAGGCTGGTAACTGGGCTCTTGCCTTGTTCTTTGTGACTAAAACCCCGTGATGTAGTTGAGTTCCTGTGTTTCTGTCTTATCTCTCTACTTCTGAGTTATTGATTTACTTCCCTGACTTGTTCTTACTCATTTTCCTTGAGATTTTGATCCAGATCTTTATCTCCTTCCCTGAATGTCCTCCCAGGAAACAGAATCCTGCCCATAAAACCCATTTCCTATTGCTACCTGCTTTGTTGTTTCCCACCTGGCTACTGTTCTGGACTCCAACGTTTTCTCCAGATGCTCATATTCCTGAAAGATCATGTCAGTTCTCTAACTCACACCTCCTTAGTATCACCTGCCCCTGGGGGCTCCTCCATCAGGCTGATTGTAGGGAAAAAAAAAGGTGGATATTGGAGAAAGTCTTCCAAGATCCTCCATTTGAAGAGAGCGTCCAGCACTATCATGCCATCATTTCCCATTAGATACAGCACTTCATCATGCCCCTCCTGTTGACTTTCTTCCCTTCCTCTTCCTTCCTCTGACATTTTAGCTTCTGTTTATGTTTTGTTCCCTCCACCCCCGTTAGATTGTGAGCTCTTTGAGGGCAGAGACAACCTTTCTTTTGCCTTTCTGATCATCTTCAGTGTTTAGCACTGTGCCTGAAATTTATTAAATGTGTATTGATTGCAATGCATCATGACTTCAGCTATCTAGACATTTGCTTTTGGATTATCTGCTAAAAACACAACAGAAAATTCTTAATTTGCATTAATGAAAAATTTTTAGCTGTAATATGTTAAAGGAAGCAACGAAGATGAACTTTTTTTTTCTGGGTCAGGTTCTAACCAGGGGAAGGAACTATATGACAGAAAGCAAATGTCAGGGACCTCAGGAAGAAGTGAACCTATCACTGCAGAACTCATCGTGAATAAGGAATAGAATGATATTATACGGAAACTAGAATTTTGGTGAACAGTTTCAAGGAATTCAAAGAAACAGTGTTAAGACTTTATTAGACACCTAGGTAGCACAATGAATAGAGGATTGAACTTGGAGTCAGGAAGACCTGAGTTTAAATCTGGCCTCAGACACTAACTGTGTCACCCTGGACAATTCACTTACTTTCCTTTTGCCTCAGTTTCCTCCTCTATAAAATAGAGAAAATATTAATAGCACCCACCTCACAGGATTGTTATGAAGATGACATATTGTTATGAAGAGATAGTTGTTACAAGCACTCAGTGCCTGGTGCAGAGTAGTTTTGTTTTTGTTCAGTAGTAGTTTTGTTTTTGTTCAGTTGTTCAGTCATGTCCAATTCTTCATGACCCTATGGACCATAGAGTGCCAGGTCTTTCTATCCCATATTATGTCTTGAAGTCTGTCCAAGTTTAGGTTCGTTATTTCCTTGATATTCTCTATTCATCTCATCTTTCCCAACATCAAGATCTTTCCTAATGTTAGTTATAATTATTCTCTGAGATACAGTAAGGGAAATTACTCAATACAGTTAAGAAGATCATAACATCAAGATTCTGATGTTCTGATATGAAAAAAGAAGGTACTATTTATATAAAGAGGATAATGTGGTTGTGAAGGGTTGTGGTTGCAACAATTACATTGCTGAAATAGTTTTTTTTTTTTGCAAAAGACTGAGACAAAGCTAGATACCTAAAAATGAATTCTAAGGAATAATGTTGATAATCTGGGGGATCTATATCCTCATCAATGCAAATATTCCCTTCCATCAGTACAGATTACATGTCCTTTTTCATTCTGTGCCATTCTTGTCCATTTTTTCCAATAAATCAACTGCAGGGAATCCAGCCAATGGGATGAATTTTCTTCTCTCTTTTAACATCTTAAAGCTTTCAGTGAAGCAGTAAAGCAGACAATCTATAACCTCTTGCTTATGCCATATAGTAGCAACTTCATTCCTTTGTCTGGTAATTATTTTCTTCAGTATTTTCCAGGAGTGTGTGGAAACCAGCTTGTAACAGCTCATAAGAGCAAACTGATATATTTTTATTGTGAGCATTTATACCTCAGAAATAAGGAAATGCTCTAAATTAGTACTAATTTATTGTTTTGATGATTTTCTAGACTTAAGACAGTGAAAGAGAAAATGTTAATAATTAAAATTAAAAGTGCATCATGAGTCTTGGAAAACTGACTATTTATAACATTTGCTATGAGATCACTGCTGATAACCTTTATAACATTCCCTTAATGTGAATAATCACGGAAGCTTACTTCCACTCATCTCTCCCTTTGTACTTTGAGGGCATCCACAACTTGAATTCTTCAACAATGGAGGTATTCAAGAATTCATGACTATGGATTATCACCAACAGAACATTTATTATGCAAAATTAGGCTTTTGAAATGGGAAGTAATTTTGGATTATTCGAAGCTCTGTACAGCCTTCCAAATGCTATCCACTCTACTCTCTTTCTATGTTATGCTCTTGCTAGAGAACATCTCGTGGAGTATGGAACTTGTGCGCTGGCCATGGAAGGGAAACGTGCTTGCCTCTTACTTGTTGCTTTGAAATCATGTAGCAAAACTTGGGAGGTCTGCTTGGTTCCTCACTGTAAGAGTCATAAGAGAGAGGAGGGAAGTTTGTATCAAAGCTGCTTCGCATAATATTGGCCACTTAGATGAAAGGAATAGTCCAGTCAATGGATATTAAAGAGGAGATGACTTTATCCTCTCTCTCTCCCTCATCAAAGTGTATTAGAAACTCTTCCTGTGACATGTCGGGGAGGAACTTTACCTTTCCCCCTTTCATTGCATTGTGGTGTCTGTCAGCACATGGCAGTAGAAGAAAGAGGAAAGGACTCTATGATATATATTCTATTCAAACCAGACTAATGTGTGAAGGGACATCTGTTTATCATCCCCATATAACACTCTCCCTCTAATTAAATATTTGTCCTCAGCAAATAATCTGGGACACATTTGCCCATATTCCTAATTTTTAAAATTATATGGATTTCAGAGGAGACTCAAGCATTGTCCTTTCAAAGTAACTCTTAGTGCCGTGAACTCATGATTTCAACATGGCGTAATTCTTTTTTTTTTCATTTTGGAGGTGGGAAGGCAAGGCAATTGGGGTTAAGTGACTTGCCCAAGGTTATACAGTTAAAGTGTCTGAGGTCAGATTTTAACTCAGGTCCTTCTGACTCCAGGGCCGGTGCTCTATTCACTGTGCCACCTAGCTGCCCCTTAACATAGTACTTAATGGCCTAGTAATTTTGTGTAAAGAGTCCCCATAGTTCTGTATTTAGTACAATTCTGTATACCACACAGACTATTTGGGACTTTACTATAGTTTGTGTCTCTGGATGCTGTATCACCCTTAAATATAGGGTGCACCCAAAGTCATAGTGCAAGCCTAGTCTATTAAAGTTTAATCATGCTATTACTTTCAGGACAACCTATATGAAGTTTTAACAAATTCAATAAACAAATGACATTTTACAAAGCTTACCAGAAATAACTGCCTACTTAATATTTATAGGAAATTGTCACAACCCATGCAACAAACTGGAAAACTGAAATAATAATTTAAAAAACTAGCAAAAGTGAAAAATAGGAAAAAAATGAAAGGAAAAATCTGAGCTTACCCCCTCAGAGGGAAACACTAGTAGCAAATGAGCTCTCAGATCACATTGATTTCTCCCCACAGGAATTAGGTTCTCAAGATCAACTGACAGCCACTTCTTCTCACCCCTGAAAGGGAAACCCTGAATAATTCTACCTCAATGGGTATATGAGGAGGAGAAAGATCACCTGCTCTCTTTGAGGACCACCGTGTAGACCAACACTTCTTGGTTTAGTGACTACTACTATCTAAAGCAGGTTCGATGCAGCCTCCCTTCACTTCTTCATTAATTATGCTATGGGACAATGAACAACCTAAAGTTGACTGAAACATGGCGAACAGTTTACCAAGTAATTTCCTAACGACCCTCAGAAGTAAGTGTGTATCCTTTTAGAAGCAGCCAGGATTCAGGCTCAGCACTGAGAAACGTCCCGAGCCTGAGACAGGGGAGAGAGATTGCTTTTTACCTCTTCCTCCCATTACAAATGAAAATGTCATGTTTAGTTTTGTGGGAGGAAGGGAGAGACGAGCAATAGAAAGAAGAAGAACAAAGACCTCTTTTGGGGATGTTTTAGACCATGATAAAAGATGATAGGATAGCAAATGAGAAATTTTAATCCATTAATAGATTTAGAATGTTTTTAATGATGATGTTGGCTGTCCAGGTATGCTTTTCTTTCTCAGACCACATCTGTTATGTCACAGTCACTACTGGAGAACCATGTTTTAGAAAAGATATTAAAATTTGGAGTGATTTCAGAAGAGAGTGACCTCAAAACTCAAAACCCAGGGATCATTTGAAGGAATCAAGGATGCTTTGCTTTATGAAGAAAAGTCAATAGAAAAAAAAGTAGGAGACAAGTCAGTGAATAAACACTTATTTGGTACCTACTATGTGCCAGAAATTTTGTTAAGCAATGAGGATACAAAGAAAAGTATAATTTAGTCCTTGTTTCCTTCTAAGGACCTCACAATTTAAAGAGAATGCTGACCAATTTCAAATATGTGAAAGATTGACCATGTAATGTCACCTCTCTGTGTCTTAGTTTATTTATCCATAAAATAAGAGTGTATGTGATTGGTTGAATAATAGATTATTAATGCTCATTTTGTGATCTATGATCCTAGGATCATGTATGTGAAGGAGGGATTTGACTTGTCATTCTGAGTCCCAGGGAGTTGGTAGACTGGGTCCAGTTGGTAGTATAAAAGTAATGTAATTTGATCCCTTTGTGTTGGCAAAGCTAACAGGTACTCAGCATTTAGTAATTAATCAAGCCTCTGTTAAAGAAACAGAAGGTATGAATCCCTGTTGCTGACATAACAGGAAGGGGTTGACTGAAACAGGAAGGACCTAATGCCATGTATGAGAAGCCCCTGCTGGGTCAGACAGATCTAGGAGCAAGGTTTGTGGAGGCAGAAGCTGCTGCTGCCATGGAGGCTGAAGAGGAAATGCCCCCTCAGGCTGTGGAGAATGATTTTGATTTTGGGAACCTGGGTGAAATTATTTTGATTCTGGGAACCAGCTAGAGCTTCTGATGAGATGCTGCTGAGTCTAAGGGCCAGCCAGAGCTTCTGGGAGCTTTCAAAGATGTCCAAGGGCCAGCTTCAGCTGCTGCAGACTGAGGAAGCATGACTGTGATACTAGTATTTTGTATGAACCTGTTTCTGGCTTTATTAAGCCTTAACTTCCTAGGAACAGAGATTGTGAAGGATTTAAAGTGGACTGGATGCTGTGAGCTTCAGCATGGAACAGGAAGTGCTTGGAGAGCTGGACAAGGACCTGGGAGCTGTCTGCCTTTGAACCCAGGTGACAGTTTGGTGATCCAGGTAGGATCTGGGACCATAGAAGAGGATCCAGGGAATCTGAGAGACCACACCAAGTCAAGATGAAAGAAGACTTTACTTGGATACTGTGTAGTGACTGAGAAATTGTAATTTACTAGTGACTTAGGGTTGGGGAGTTTGTGTATTTTCTGATGATTGAATAGTGAATGATGACTGAATAGCAATTGATTTGTAACTTGGTGTGCCCCATGAGTAGAGAACTTTGACTATTGTACTTTGTGTCCCTTAAGGAGGTAAGCCTCCTTAAGGATGATTGAATGACTGAGTTACTAAATGATTAAGTGACTAAATTCAAAACTTTGTTCAAATGTTACTAAATGTTAAGTGACTAAGTTCAAAACTTTGTGACCACTGTGGTGAAAACTATGTAGCCATTTTCTGTGATAAGTTGTCATGAATGCTGTGTTTTGATTATCTGTGATAAGTTGCAACATTGTGAATGCTGTACCTTGATTTACTGTGAATGTTTTGCTCTGACTTGTTATTGAATAAATAGAGTGTTCACTGTACTATGTAATCAGAACCTTAAAAGCTATTCACAGTAGCATTCCTCTGGAAAGCTGCTCATTCTTGGCTTTATAGGTAGATAGAGGAAATATATTTATCATGATTGATTCCCAACTCCCTTTACAAAAAGCTTGCTTTTAAAAAGTTTCCTCTATACTCAAGAAGGGTGTGTGGGTGGAGGTGACAGAACCCATTTGGAGATGGAGCATTGTGGATTCCCAGGCCAGGAAAGTGCCCACTTAGGTCTGAACAGGGGGAATGCAAAGCACACAGGGGCTACACCACCATGGATCTGAGAGCAAACTACAGCAGAGTGAGAAGGAGCCCCAGCCAGCAGACTCACCCACCCCAAGGGAGATTTGCAGCCATCTCACCACAGGAGAGAGGATTGTTGGAGCTGGGTAAGAGAAAACTCAGGACTTGGAGCAGGGACAGCAGCTTCTCCTGGGGCTACCAGCCCAGAGCCTGGATGTTTAAAAATTACATACCCAACTTCCAGAAGTCAAGATGGCAGAATAGAACCTAGTTGCTCCAATCCCCTGTCCCTGACCCTGAAAACCCAGAAATAAATGTCCCACCCAGAGTAAAATGCTGAATTAGTAGAAACAGCCTCAGGCTTGGGAGTCACTGAGGAAAAGGGAACTGAGGCAGTACTGAGTTGAAGCCCAGGAGGGTGCAGCCAGCAGGCTCTAACAACACAAGCCCAAGTGTGCCTTAGCACCACCAGGGGCAGCAGACCCCAGCCCTGTGGCCTCCAGCTGTTGAGCCTGCTGGAGCCATAGCCCAGAGACAAAGAGGTGGAAACCTGAAGTGTCCAGACTCCCCCTCCACAACAGGTTACTCTGTGAGCCTCAGGGTAACTCAGGGGAAACATTGAGAGTCCTGGCCTTGGCCTCAGTTTAGACACTCAGAGGCTACAGCTCATGAAGTTAACAACCAAACCCCTACCTCCCATCCTGAGAAGCTCAATACTTCTGCACTCCAGGAGCAGATATCCACTCTAAAAATCCAGGACATAGGCAGTCACAATGGGGAAGAAGGAATCTACCAAATCTAGGACCATAAAATCTTTTTATAATGAGCAAGAACAACAAATTCAGAGGACAACATGGACTCTACACTCACACTGGAGACCACAGAAGGAAATGTGAATTGGTCTCATGCCCAAAAACCATTCTTGGAGGAGCTCAAAAGGGATTTTAAAAACCAAAAGAGACATAGGAGATAAATTTAAATCTATAGTGACAAAATTGGAAAAAAAATCTCACTGAAGAAAACAAATCTTTAAAAAGTAAAATTGGAGAACTGTCCAAAATCTAACTGGAAAAAATACTTCCCTAAAAATGAAAACTGAATATATGGAAAAGGAGCTTCAAAAACTAGTTGAGGAAAATAATTCACTAAAAATTAGAATCAGTCAGATTGAAGCTAAGGTCTCTATGATGCAAGAATCAGTCAAACAAAACATAAAGATTGAAAAATTAGAAGAAAGTGTAAAACATCTCACTGGAAAAACAACTGACCTGGAAAACAGATCCAGGAGAGATAACCTAAGAATTATCGGCCTACCAGAAAGCCATGATGAAAAAAGCAGCTTGGACAGCATTCTCTAAGAGATTGTCCAAGAGAACTGTCCTGAGGTCCTAGAATCAGAAGGTAAAATGGTTATAGAAAGAATTCATTGATCTCCTCCTGAAAGAGATCCCAAATTGAAAACTTCAAGAAATATAGTAGCCACATTCCAGAGATTACAAGATGAAGGATAAAAATACTGCATGCAGACAAAAAGAAACAATTCAAATACTGTCGAAATACAGTCAGGATTACACATGACTTAGCACTTCTACATTAAAAGATCAGAAGGACTGGAATTTTATATTTTGTAAAGCAAAAGAGTTAGGACTGCAACCAAGGATCAACTACCTGGCAAAACTGAGCATAATCTTTCAGGCAAGGAGATTGTCGTTTGATGAAATAAAGGACTTCCAGACTTTCCTGATGAAAAACCAGAGCTTGATGGAAAATTGAATCTCCACTTACAAGACCCAAGAAAGACATAAAAAGGAAAACAAGGGAAACACACACTCACACATGCACATACATGCACAGATGCACACACATGCACTTAACTTGGGACTCAATAAGAGCAAACTGTTTATATCCATATATGAGAAGCAGATACCTGTCAATATTGAAGTTTGTATAAGTATTACAACATTTAAAAGGGATGTACATAGATAGAGGGTGTGAACTAGTAAATGAACTAGTCTGAAGATTAAAAAAAAACCTTATTAAGGCGAACAAAGGGATTGTAATAGGAGAAAAGGAAAGGATGAGGCAAAAAATGATAAATTATGCCACACAAAGGGACATAAAAACATACTAAAGTGGAGGGGAAGGAAGGACAGAAATGAGCATCAGATGAACATTATTCTCATTGGTTCTGATTCAAAGAGGGAACAATATAATCAGTTAGGTTTAGATCCTAACATGAAAAGACACAAAAACTCATTATAATAGATGGAAAAGAGGGAAGGATAGGAGCACTGTATGAAATTTACTAGCATTGGTTTGGGTTCAACGAGGGAATAACATCCTCTGTTAAGAATAAGCATCTATTGTGCCCTACAGGTAGTAGGAGGGGGAAAGGGGGATGTCAGAAGGGCAGGGTGGTTAGAAGGGAGGGAAAGAGTAGTAAGGGGAAAGAATAGGTAAAGAGGGGGAGACACAGGGAGAGAATGCTGAGGGAGGTGGTGGTCAAAATGAAAACTCAAGGAGGGGAAGGGAAATGGAAGATAAAAAAATATAAAAGGGGGTGGGAATAGGATGGAGGGAAAGTCACAGATAGTAATCATAACTGTGAATTTGAGTGGGATGAACTTTCCCATAAAATTGAGGCAGATAGCAGAATGGATTAAAAACTACAATCCTACAATATGCTGTCTACAAGAAACACATTTGAAACAGTGGGATATGCACAGGGTAAAGGTAAAAGGATGGAGTAGAATATATTATGCTTCAGCTAAATTAAAAAAAAAGCAGGGGAAGCAATCTTTATCTCAGATAAAGCAAAAGCAAAAATAGATCTAATTAAAAGAGATAAGGAAGGAAACTACATCCTGCTAAATGGCACCATTGAGAATGAAGTAATATCATTACTTAACATAGATTCACCAAGCAGTAGAGCATCCAAATTCCTAGAGTAAAAGTCAAGGGAATTAGAGAAAGAAATATATAGCAAAACTTTACTTGTGGGGAACCTCAATCTCCCCTTCTCTGAACATGATAAATCTAACCTCAAAATAAACAAGAAAGAAAGTAAGGAGGCAAATAGAATTTTAGAGAGGCTAGACATGATAGATCTCTGGAGACCTAAATGAATGGGGATAAAAAGTCATATACCTTCTCAGTGGTATATGGCACATACACAAAATTCGACCATGTACCAGGACATAAAAACCTCACAATACAGTGCAGAAAGGCAGAAATATTAAATGCATCATTCTCAGATCATGATGAAATAAAAATCATATGCTATAAAGGGCCATGGAAAGATAGACAAAAAACTAATTGGAAACTAAATAATTTAATCCTGAAGAATGAGTGGATCAAACAAGAAATTATAGAAACAATCAGTAACTTCATTCAAGAGAATGAGAGTAATGAGAAATCATACCAAAATTTGTGGGATGCAGCAAAGGCAGTTCTTAGGGGAAGTTTTATATCCCTGAATGCATACATGAAAAAATTAGAGGAAATGGAAGTCAGTGAATTGGGCATGCAACTGAAAAAGCTAGAAAAAGAACAAATTGAAAATCCCCAATTAAATACTAAATTAGAAATAATGAAAACCAAAGGAGAGATTAATAAAATTGAAATTAAGAAAACTATTGAACTAACAAATTAAACTGAGCTGGTTTTATGAAGAAAATGAATAAAATTGATAGACCTTTAGTCATTATGATAAAAAAATAAAGAAGAAAATCAAATTATGAGTATCAAAAATAAAAAGGGTGAATGTACCTTCAATGAAGAAGAAATTAAAACAAAACTTAGGAATGATTTTGCCCAATTGTATGCACATAAATTTGACAATCTTAGTGAAATGGATGAATATTTACAAAAAATATAAGTTGCCCAGATTAAATGAAGAGGAAGTAAATTACTTAAATTACCCCATCTCAGAAAAAGAAATTCAACAAGCCATCAGTGAACTCCCTAAGAAAAAATCTCCAGGGCCAGATGGATTTACTAGTGAATTCTATCAGACATTTAAAGATCAATTGATCCCAATACTCTACAAACTATTTGGTAAAATTGGTGAAGAAGGAGTCCTACCAAATTATTTTTATGACACAAATATGGTACTGATATCTAAATCAGGAAGAGACAAAACAGAGAAAGAAAATTATAGACCACTCTCATGAATATAGATGCAAAAATTTTAAATAAAATATTAGCAAAAAGACTACAACAACTTATCACAAAAATAATACATTTTGATCAGGTAGGATTTATTCCAGGAATGCAGGGATGGTTCAATATTTGGAAAACCATCGGTATCATTGATCATGTCAACAACAAAACTATCAGGAACCATATGATTATCTCAATAGATGCAGAAAAGGCTTTTTGACAAAATACAACACCCAATCTTATTAAAAACACTAGAAAGTATAGGAATAAATAGAATCTTCCTTAAAATAATAAGTAGCATATATCTAAAACCATCAGCAAATATTATACGTAATGGGAATAAACTAGAAGCATTTCCAGTAAGATCCAGGGTGAAATAAGGATGTCCACTGTCACCCTCTTATTCAATATGATACTAGAAATGTTAGCAGTAGCAATTAGAGAAGAAAAAGAAATCAGAGGAATCAAATTAGGCAAAGAAGAGACGAAGCTATCACTCTTTGCAGATGATATGAGGATATATTTGGAGAGTCCTCAAGACTCATGTTAAAAACTTTTTGAGATAATAAATAAATTAAGCAAAGTTGCAAGATATAAAATAAACCCTCACAAATCCTCAGCATTCCTATATATTTCTAACAAAGTTCAACGGCAAGAGATAGTAAGAGAAACCCCATTTAAAGTTACTGTAGACATTATAAAATATTTGGGAATCTACCTGCCAAATTAAACCCAAGACCTATATGAATAAACTACAAAACACTTTTCACACAAATAAAATCAGATGTAACTAATTGGAAAAACATCAATTGCTCATGGCTGGATCAAACTAATATAATAAAAATGACAATTTTACCTTAATTAAATTATATATTTAGTGCCATACCAATCAATCTACCAAAAAATTACTTTATAGAGCTAGAAAAAAAATAGTAACAAAATTCATTTGGAAGAACAAAAGGTCCAGAATATCAAGGCAATTAATGAAAAGAAATGTT
>CM053582.1:333868266-333890759 GCA_028627135.1 Pseudochirops cupreus | reverse complement strand
CCATCTTAGCTCCACCCCCAGTCTTTCATAATATATCAATTATGGAAATGTTTTATATAACTACACATGTACAATCTATATTGAATTGCTTATCTTCCCAGTAAGGGTGGGTGACAAGGGAAGAAGGAAAAGAATATGGAATCAAAGTTTTAAAATCAAAGGTTTAAAAAAATTGTTATTATTAGTTTTACATTCAGCTGGGAAATAGGATATACAGCCTGAGGTATGGCCATCCATCCTCCCTACTGGAAAGTTGGAGAGGGAATGGGGGAGGATATAGGGGAGAGCAGATTCAGATTGGGGGAGGAGGTATTCAGTCAGATCGCTGTTTTGGGGTGGTGGGTAGGGGAAAGACAGGAAGAAAATTTGTAACTCAAAATCTTGTGGAAATGAATGTTGTAAACTAAAAATAAACATAAAATTTAATTTAAAAAAGAAATTTAAAATATTTTATGCATGTTCATTGTTATTAGGTCTTCTCCTTAGGTACAACTAACAGAAAATGGTGTGATTTTCATTTTGACTAGTTTCTTCCGGTGGTTACACATGATCTTCAGTGGAAGATGTCATCAGAAGAGAAGAGAATTCCATAATTTGGGCAGGATACAAAGCTTGACTTGATGTGACCTGTCAGAGGTGATGTTCTGAATAGCAGTCAGATCATCCCGCTCTGATTTCTGGGTTACACTGGCCTCATAGTGTATGCCAAAACAATCAGCATTCCATACTAGGTGTTCTTTCCTTTCAACCCACCCAGCCTTATCCAAGTTTCCACTACTAAGCTACATACTAATGATCATGATTTGAAGTTGTGTCTGCCAATGCCAAGTCCCAGGACATCTCCCAGTATCCCAGCTGGTGGCTTAGAGTCTGTATGGCATAAGATACCTTCAAATTAGGAAAGAACAACTAGTGTCTTGTCAAAGTGCAGTCTTGAAAATTAAAACAAATACATTGAGATGCAGTGGACATTATGTTTAATAGATAATCTGCTGGGAATCTATCATCAACCTGCATTGCATTTTTTCATCAATCATTTATTGAGGTGCCTGATGCATCTATTTTGTTTAGTCCTGTGATTTCATTTCTGTAAAGACTAGAAACTCCTTCCACCAATTAAGACTGGTGTCTCATCTGTGATTCATAGTCTTAGAGATTAACTGGACCATTGAGGGGCTAAGTAACTTACCTATGGCCATACAGCTATTCTGAGGAAGAGGCAGGGTAGGAATTCAAACATTCCAAGACTAGCCTCATATCTACCATGTTGCAAGTGCCTTACACAGCTAACAGGGGCCTAATAAGTGTTTGTTGAAGTACAAAAAATACAAACAAATGTATTTTTTTTGTTCAGTCATTTTTCAGTTGTGTCCAACTCTTTGTGACTTCATTTGAAGTTTTCTAGGGAAAGATATTGAGTGGTTTGCCATTTCCTTCTCCAGCTGGTTTTACAGGTGAGAAACTGAGGCAAACAGGATTAATGACTTGTCTAAAG
The DNA here is from genome assembly GCA_028627135.1 of Pseudochirops cupreus. Taxonomy (NCBI): domain Eukaryota; kingdom Metazoa; phylum Chordata; class Mammalia; order Diprotodontia; family Pseudocheiridae; genus Pseudochirops; species Pseudochirops cupreus. The sequence goes on along the minus strand of CM053582.1, from coordinate 333,889,264 downwards.
TCACATAGCTAGTAAGTGTTTAAGGCCAAATTTGAACTTATAAAAAAAGAGTCTTCCTGATGCCAAGCTCATCACTCTATCCACTGTGCCACCTAGCTGCCCCATAAGCATAGTACTATTTTTCAGTTATTTGATTGAGTTTTCTGTAAAGCCAAAGAAAGATTATAACTCAGATCTGTTCTATAAGAATTCTATCAAAATGTCCATTTATTCCATATAGTAATTGATCTGATTTTACCACTCAATTTTTCCTATTTGAAACCAAAAGGTGCTACCAATATAAGTCATCAGACTCTGTTAGATACTTGCTTGTCATTTTTATAACTGAATTTTGCTGATATCTTTTGTTTTCTTATTACACTCACTTCCAGATAGAAAACCTCACCCTCCAAATAATCCCATACCTAAAAAAAGAAAAATAGCTAAAAAAAAAAAATGCCCCAAACCTACAAACCCAGTGATTATAGAGGACCATGTATGTAAAATTTTACAGCCACAGTCCCCCATCTCTCTATTTAAAGAAGGAAAGTACTTCCATAACTTTTTTCCTAGATCAGTGTTATTCATTACAATTAGTTACCACTCAATGTCATTTTAGTATACTTTTCCTTTACAAAACCTACTTCTTTAATGAACCTATGAACCTCATTTATTACTTCTAGACCTAAATTAACCTCAGAGCACATATCCTAGTTTATAGAATCACAGAATTTCAGAGTTGGAGATGATCTCACAGGCCACCTAAGTCTAATGCGTTCATCCCTGCTAAGATCTCTCTCTGTTCTTGTAAATTGCTCTGACAATGTGGATCAAGCCTAGAAATTCTTCAGAGAGAAAATGTATATAGGACATGTTTTTAAAATTACTCCCGTATCATTTCCTGTTTTCTCCCATTTTCCACGGTACTTTGTGCTTTCTATACAAATTGGAAGATGTCAAGTGATGATGAGTGTGATGGTGTTTAGCTTTCTTTTATACTCTTTAAATAGTGAGATAAAAATGTGGGAAGAGTAAAAATACACCTGTATTTTTGTGAACAAGCTGTTTTACTGTGACTTTGGAAAATCCTTTCTGAAGTGCACACCAACCTTCATCAACTGCAAAAGGAGATATAGCCTGTGTGCCCTTTCATTCATAGGTTTTTCTGATTAATGAGACATTTACAAAGCACTTTGAGCTCATCAGAAGCAAAGCCATTGTTAGTAACTGTGAATTACGGAACACTCTGACTGGAAAAAGAACAGAGAGTATCAGTGTGAGAATAGTGAGAAAAAACTTGAAGTTTTAATGGCAGGTCAAGCAGTTAAGTTAATTTCAGATCTGAAAATAAGCAAAAGATGCACAGGCCTTTATATGGCACAACTTTTGTGCAAATAATAAAACAAAGAAACAAGTATCTAATCTACGAATCAATTAGCAGAAGCTATGGGTATTCAAGTTTAAAAACACCACCACTAACAGAAAACTGAAGGGAATAAAAATGTTAACATTGCTCTTCAGAGTGTCCTTTGCATCCCTAACACTGTGACCTGCCCTTCAGGCTTCAGTTCCTTCTTCCTTCTTTCCTTTGTGGCAATCAGAGTTAATTGACTTGCTCAGGATCACTTAGATAGTAAGTGCTTGAGGCTGGATTTAAACCCAGGTCCTCCTGACTCCAAGGTCTGCTCTCTATCCATTATGCCACCCACCTTCCCCAGGTCACATGATCTTTCAACTTTTCTTCTCTATTATGCTCATTGATATATAAAATATCAGAGAACTCTGCTTTGGCAATTGTGGTGACCGGAAAATAACAATTCACGGCTTTAGTGAGTTCAGAAGTGAAGCCAAAATATCAACATTCAATGGCTCTAGTTCTGGGATCATTAATTCACCTGGGGAGGAATGCTTTCATAGTTAACACCACAGTGGTGCTACACTAATCCATCTATCTCCACTGTAGAACTTGTACAACATAAATGTCCATGAACTCCATTACGGAAGCAGCATTCCTTACTTTATTTCCATAGTTTCAATCCTTGAAAAGGTGTCTTGTTTCATTTTTATGGTAGGAAATGATTGAAACAGAGAAGATGTTCTTTTTGTATTATAAATCATCTTTTAAATCTGGATGGAGACAGTTTAGGCAAATTGATTCATCAGGACTTGTTTCTTTCCAGTCTTTGTTGTTCAAAGGAAGGTGAAGGATAATAGCCACTATAGTTTGGATGACTGGGCAAATTAGAGTCCTTACTCTGGGAAGAGAGAGGGAAAGTCAATGTGAATTCTGATCAGAGGCACAGTAGGGAAGTAAGCAGAGAAACATGAGAGCTGAAAAAAACATGAAGGAATAAAAACTATGTGAGTTCAGAGGAAATTAGATGATCAGAGAAGCCCAAACACAAATGAACAGATGACAGAAGGTCCAAGATAGACTCTAATAGTCAGAAAACAAAAAGCCAACCCCTTCCCCTCCCCCCTCAAAAAACCACAAAACCCAACAACGCCAAACCTTGGGCTCATTAAACTCAAGGAATAATAAGGATGCTAAGCAGCTGCACATTAAGAATTCAATATCTATAGTTTCTTTAGATGGTATGCTAGAATAAAGTAGGTCATAGAATTTACTTAAATCTTTCTGCCCAGTGACAGTTTATCCTATAATCAAGACATCATTAAAATAGGAAAACATATCTGGAGTTAGAGAAAACAGATTTTCAATGAAACATTGAAAAGTTCCATGGGCAAAATAAATTCTTAACATATGTGTGGATAGATTGATAGATGGATGAATGTCCTTGTGCTCCTAAATTATAAAATATCCAGAAGTGCTTTGCATATCTTAAAGTGCTACCTAAAGGTAGGTTATCATCATCATTAGAGTATTAAGGATGGATCTACAGGAATAGATTGCCAATATAAATTCAGCAAACAGACAATTATTTGGACTATTCAAAGGCTTCAAGTAGGACAATTCAGAGCCATTAATCAAAAACACAGGGGGTTATGTGGGAGGGGAGGGAAAGGGGAGGGAGGCGGTCATAACAATGATCAGCACAGGGTTATCCTCAGTCAGCCGCCAGTAAAAAGCCCCAGTTCAGTAAGCACACAAAGAGAAAGTGATAATAAAGCCAGGTTAGAGACAAAGCTTTCAATGATGAATTCGTTTTGTTGTAATTTTTGTTGTAATTTGCTTGGTAGTTGCTCTTAACAATGCCTAATCACATTGGTCTGTGATACAGAATGTGCCCTTAGGCTTGGGCAGGTGCTTATAACAATACTCCAGATTCACAGTACCACCCCTCTCCTCCAATCACCTCTTCCCTTGTTTCTCTCCTGGATCCAATTCTGGCTTCACGTAGCATCCAAAGTGATTTTTCCAAAAGTGCAGATCCAATCATCTTACTATCCCACAATTAAACTCTAGTGGGTCCCTATTACCACTAGAATCTAATATTTATTTCTTTGTTTGACATCTAAAACTTTTTATGACTTGTCTTAATCCTCCCTTTCTACCTTTATCACATATCATTCTCCCCATGGGCAGCTAGCTAGTTCAATGGATAGAGTTCTGAGTGTGCGGGTCAGGAAGACTCATCTTCCTGTGTTCAAATCTGGCCTTAGAAACTCATTGGCTATGTGACCCTGGGGAAGTCGCTTAACCCTGTTTGCCTCTGTTTCCTCATCTAGTAAACAGGCTAGAGAAGAAAATGACATGCCATTCCAAGTATCTTTGAAAACTCCAAATGGAGTCACAAAGGGTCAGATATGAATGAGAAACAACAGAACAGCAATTCTCTACTCGGATGACGGTCCAGCTTCTCACACTGGGCCCTCTCTCTCCTGTTTCTATACTTTTGTACTGGCTGTCCTTTGTGACTGATATTCATTTATTCATTTGACTCTGCCTCTTAGAATTCCCAATTTTGTCCAACGCTCAGCTCAAGTGATTCCTTCTTCATGAAGCTTTTACTCATCCTTGCCAGTGACTAGTACTTTCCAAATGTTTCTTATTCCTGGTTGGCGTAAATTTTTTATAAACCTTCATGTGTTTATAGTGTCTTCTTTACTAGAATGTAAGCTTCTGGAGGGTATAGACTCTTTCACTTTTTGTATTCTCAGGAATTAGCATAATGCCTATTACATGGTAGACACTTTACAAATGATGTTTAAAAAGAATTAAGGGAAGCTAAGTGGCACAGAGATAAGAGAAATGAATTTGGCTTAAACCTGAGTTTGAGTTCTTCCTCTCATACAGATACTGTCAACATATACTTGGACATGGGGGCAGCTAGGTGGTGCAGTGAATTGAGCACTGGCCCTGGAGTCAGGAGGATCTGAGTTCAAATTTGGCCTCAGACACTTAACACTTACTAGCCACGTGATCTTGGGCAAGTCACTTAAATCCAATTGCCCTGCTTTCCCCCCTCCAAAAAGGAAAGGAAAAAAAAATTAACTCCTTTCAACCTCAGTTTCTATATCTATAAAATGGAGATAATAGCATCTTCCTCAAAAGGTTGTTGTAAAGCTCAGATGAGATGGTATAATAAAGACGTTTTGTAAACCTTAAACACACATATAAATTCTAGCCAGTATTATTGATTCATTGGTATATGGAAAAGTCAAGTGAATGGACATTATTGCCCAAATATTTATTTTATACTATCCACATCTAAAGTCAAGACCAGTTTACAACCAACTAGTATTTTGGGTGATTTAGACCAATTTACAACAACTAATATTTTGACTGACTTATAGGGGAAAAAAGTAAATTCTGTTTTCAAAGACTTAGTTTTAAAACCCTGTACTGACCTTCACAATTTTTTGAGCAAATAACCTAATGTCTTTGAACTTGACTTCTCTCCACCATAAAGTAATAGAGTTAGACCAGATAATGTCCATCTTGAAATTCATTTTAAAATAATTAAAAACTTAACAGGAACTTGTAGTCCTTTGTTCTATTTTTTTATTACTTGATTAGAAAAAAACCCTTTTTTTTTATTAGTTTCAGATGTTCAAACTTTGGGTTTCATGTCTGTGATCACAAAATGTTTCCATGCACATAAAAAAAAGTAATTTCATGCCCAACTGGGGTTTTTTGCCAGCATTTTGCATACAGAATGCCCATTTGCATAAACAAATACATGTTTTGTGTAAACAGACTTCGTTAGTTTTACATAAGTATCAATGTTAGAAAAATTTACAGGAGATTTCCTGGACTGCTTGACTAATCCAAGCCAGCTAGATGAGCCCTTAGCCCCTGCTCATTGGATGGCATCAATCAATTTCCTAGTCTAAGGATCTGCCTATATTCTTTTCTCAGTTTGTTCTATGACTATTCCACACTGTTTCCTCTTGAAAAGATTATCAAAGCTAGAGGCAAAATGAAAAGATAGCTGGTATTGCTATGGTGTCAGAAGCAAGTTTGAGTGATACTGATAACAGGAGAATAAGGCTTGCAGGCAAAAAACATGTGTCCCGGGATTTGAACTCACTCATTGAAAGAGATAACACTAGGTATTTTCCCCACCTCGGTTGCCTGAAGAAAAATCTAACAGCTCATCTTTTTCTTCCAGAAAGATAGTATAGAAACTTCAAGGTAAAGAAGGCTAGCTCAGACAATCTAAGTTCAAATTTGTTCGGTAGTCAATAATTCCCAATAAGATCTGAAATGTCCAGTGGGATTATAGGTGAAAAACTGCAGATGATTTAGTAATGCGCTGTAAAAATAGCAATGGAAAACTTTTTGAGTTTCTGTAGATAAACCCTTGATCAGAGTCTAACTTTATCAATCTCATCATCAGTAGCATTCAGTTACTTTGTCTCTAAACATTTTCTAGTGTATCATACATACACACACACACACACACACACACACACACACACACACACACATCCTCCCTCCCAACTCTGTTCCAGTCCATTTCCCCGATTTAAACAATCTCACAGGATGCGTCCATAAAGGTTGGCAGCTCACATTGGCCTGCTAAAGCTAGATCAGGAGCCTCTAGTTCTGTGCCTCCCATTAACAAGAAGACATTGCTCTTAGAAAAGATAGTTTTTGGGGGTGGAGCAAAGATGGCAGAGAAAAGGCAGGGACTCACCTGAGGTCCCAAATATCCCTCCAAACAACTTTAAAAGTAAAACATCTCAAAAGAAATTCTGGAGTGACAGAACCATCAAAAGGTATGGATAAAACACTTTTCCAGACTAAGACAATTTAGGTCAGCAGTAAAGGTCTGTAAAACCAGGGTGAGAGTAGAGTATAGTCCAGCACAGGTGATGCCTCAGCAAGCCAGCAGCAGGCCTTGGAGGCAACTGAATTAGCAGTAGCACCTTCTTGAGCTCTCAACCCATAGACTATAAGGAGGTCAAATAACTGGTCAAAAGAATACAAAATTAACTTTGTTGGTACTGGGTGCAGGACTCTGTTGCATTCCCATATGTTGATCCAGGTCTCACTCCCGTGTCACAGTCCAAGACTAAGGAGGAGCATTGGTACATCAGAGTTTGTAGCAACAGTGGAGTGGACAACCTGGTCACAGTTCCAGGGTGGAAAAGAGTATTTGTGGTCTCTCAGTGACCAAAGCAGAGGCTAAAAGAGTCGTAAATACATCATTCTTTAGATCATACCACTTTGGAAGCTCTGAAAGCATGCACACAAAGAAAACCAATGTAACCAAAATAAGAAAGCAGAAAGCTGGGAAACATTTTTTATAGGAAATAACTGATAAAGACCTCATTTCCCAAATATATAAAGGACTAAGTCAAATTTGTAAGAATGAAAGTCATTCCCTGATCGATGCATGTTCAAAGAATGTGAACAGGCAGTTTTCAAGTGAAGAAATCCAAGCTCTCTATAGTCATGAAAAAATGCTGTAAATCACTATTAATTAGAGAAATGCTAATTAAAATAATTCGGTGGTAACACCTCACTCATATCAGATTGGCTAATATGACAGAGAAAGAAAATGATGAATGTTGGAGCGGCTATGGGAAAATAAGGACACTAATGCCCTATTGCTGGAGTTTTTTTAACTGATCCATCCATTCTGGAGAGCAATTTGGAATTATGTCCAAAAGAGCAATCAAGCTGTGCATACCTTTTGATCCAGCAATAGCACTACTAGATCTGTACCTCAAAGATATCACAAAAGAGGATAAAGATCTACATATATAAAAATGATTATGGCAGCTCTTTCTGTGGTGGCAAGGAAGTTGAGGAGATGCCCATCAATCGGGCAATGACTCAACAAGTTCTGGTATACAAATGTAATGGAATGCTATAGTGCTATAAGAAATGTGCACACAGATTTCAGAAAAATCTGGACTTACATGAACTGAAGCAAAGTGAAATGAACTGAGATGCTGTACAGAGAGCATTGTTCATGGCAACAACAACATTGTGCAACGACCAGCTATGAATGACAGCTCTTCTCAGAAATACAATGAATAATTAGTATTGATTGATTGATGGTACATTGTATACAAAACAATAAAATATTATGTAACACATATTTATCAAATACCAGCTGTGGACAGAGAACAGTATTGGGCACTGAAAAGACAATGCAAGAATAATGCAGTTTACTACAGGGTTTCTTAATCTTTTTTGTATTATACGTTTCTTTTGGCATTTTTGTGAAACTTGAAAATTTCTCATTATTCTAAAATGCAAAAACAAAATACATACTATTACAAAGTAAATCACTTATACTGAAATAGTTTTAAATCTACATATGTATGTATGGTAGAGGGTTGGCATTTCTCTTGATCTTTAAAAGATGCATATGAATTTAGCACATCGTTAAGGGTTAGGTATACCATGATAGCTATAGATAACAATGTAAGCAAAAGCAAGGAGACACAGAAATACAAGTGATTTTGTGGGCTATATTTAGCTCTTACAAATATGTATAGACATATAAAACAAATTTCCACATTAGCTATGCCCTCTCAAAAAAAAATAGGAGAAAATATGCTTCAATATGTACTCTGAGTCCATTAGTTCTCTTTCTGAGGTGGATAGTATATGTAATCATGAGTCCTTTGGAATTGTGGATGGTCATTGTGCTGTTGAAAGTCAGTGCTTTTCGCAGTTTATTATTTTTATGATGTTGCTATTACTGTATGCTTTATTCCCTGATTCTGCTTACTTCACTTTGCATCAGTTCACGTAAATGTACAGAGCATTAGTATATCTATTTTCTGACATCCCCTCCAGTATTTATTATTTTCCTTTTTTGTTAACTTAGCCAATCTGATGGGTATGGTACAGTATCTCAGAGTTTGTAATTGTATCTCTCTAGTTATTAGTGATTTGGAGAATTTCTTTACATAGCTATTGATAGTTTTGATTTCTTCCTCTGAAAATTTTCTGTTCATATCCTTTGATCGTTTATCAGTTGGGGAATGGCTCTTATTCTTGTAAATTTGACTTCCTTATATAGTTGAAAAATAAGACCTGTATCAGAGAAACAGTAGAGATATTTTTTCATTTAGCAGTTTCTAGCTTTTCTTTTAACTTTGACTGTATTGCTTTTGCTTGTGCAAAAAAACCCATTTATCTTTTTAATGTAATCAAAATTATCCATTTTAACTCCTGTGAACCTTTCTCTCTCTGGTGTGGTCATGAGCTCTTCCTTTATCCATAAATCAGGTAGTTTCTTGCTTAAGCCATTAATTTATTCTTTAGGTTTAAATCCTGCAGTCATTTAAACCTTATTTTGGTATACAGTGTGAGTTGTTGATCTATGCCTAATTTCTACCAGAGTTCTTTCAATTCTCCCAACAGTGTTTGTTAAAGAGTAAATTCTTGCTGCAATATCTGACATCTTTGGGTTTATAAATACGGTATACTGTGTTCATCTGCCTCTATATATTATATACCTAATCTGTCATAGTGATCAACCACTCCATTTCTTTACCAGTGCCATGCTGTTTTATTGATTAGGCTTTGTAGTAGATTAGACCTCTTTTCTTTACATTAAAAAAAAAAGCCCTTGCTATTCTTGACTTGTTCTTCCAGTTGAATTTTGATGTGAACTCTTCTAGCTATATAAAGTAATTTTTCACTAGTTTGATTTGGCACTGAATAAGCAAAATAATTTTGGGAGGATTTTCATTTTTATTATATTGGCTTGGCTTATCCTCAAGGAATTAATATTTTTCTATTTAAAGCTGTCTTTGTGTGAAGACTGTTTTGTAATAATTGCTCCCTATGTTTGTCTTGGAAGGTAGACTCTCAGGTATTTTAAACTGTCTCTACTTATTTTAAATGGAACTTGTCTTTCTATTTCTTCCTGCAGGGTTTTGTTGGTAATACACAGAAATAATGATGTTGGTTAATTGTGTCAATTAATATTTTAATTGATTTATTTAGGTTCTCTAGGTAAAGCATCTTACCATTTGCAAAAATAAAAAAAAATGATAGTTTTGTTTCCTCCACTATCTATACTTCTTTCTTTAATTTCTTTTTTTCTTTGTCTCATTGCTATACCTAGGACTTCCAGTATAATATTGAATAGAAATGTTAATCATGGACACCCTTGCTTCATTCCTTATCTTGTTGGGAAATCTTCTAGGTTATACTCAACATACATAATGCTGCTTTGTATTTTATTTTTTAAAATTAATTTATTTATTTGTAGTTTTCAGCATTCATTTCTATAAGATTTTGAGTTATAATTTTTTCCTCTCCCTGTCTTTCTCCTATCCCCACCGCAAAATAGCAAGCCTACTGAATACTTCTTCCCCCAATCTCTTCTCTCTTATGTCCTCTTCTATCACCCTCCTTAACTTTCTAGTAGGGCAAGTTGGATTTCTATGCCCCAGTGCCTGTATATCTTATTTCCCATTTGCATGTAAAAAAACAATTATTTTTAAATGTTTGTTTTTAAAACTGAGAGTTCCAGATTTTTTCCTTCTTCCCTCCTCACATGCCCCCACGGGGAAGATAAGCAATTCAGTATAAGTTGTACATGTGTAGTTACCCAAATCATTTGCATAGTAGTCATATTGTGAAAGACTAACTATGTTTCCCTCCATCCTATCCTGCCCCCACTTATTCTATTTTCTGCTTTGACCCTATCCCTTTTCAAAAATGTTTGCTTCTAACTACCCTCTCCCCCAATATATCCCCCCTTCTATCATCCTCCCTCTTATCCCCTATACCCATATTTTCCTGTAGGGTAAGATACCCAATTGAGTGTGCCTGTTATTCCCTCCTTAAGCCAAATTCAATGAAAATAAGGTTTTCCTATTCTCTTTCATCTTCCTGCACTTTCCCTCTGTTGTAACAGTTTTCTCTTGCCTCTTTTATATGAGATAATTTACCCTAATCTATCACTCCCTTTCTTGTTCTCCCAATAAGATCCTTTCTCCCCTCTTAATTTTATTTTTTAGATATCATCCCTTCATATTCAACTCATCCTCTGCCATCTGTCTATGTATACACAAACATACATATGCCCACATTCACATATATATATATTTATAATTATATAAACATATACCCTCCTATATATACATATATATGTATCTATATTCCCTTCAAGTATCCTCATATTGAGCAAAGTCTTATGAGTGACAATTATCGTTTTTCCACGTAGGAATGTAAATAGTTCAACTTTAATAAGTTCCTTATGATTTCTTTTTCCTGTTTACCTTCTCATGCTTCTCTTATTTCTTATATTTGAAAGTCAATTTTTCTGTTCAGCTCTGGTTTTTTCATCAACAATGCTTAAAAATCCTCTATTTCATGACCATATTTTAATGACCATATTTTCCTCTGAAGCATTATACTCAGTTTTGCTGGGTAGGTGATTCTTGGTTTTAGTCCTAGCTCCTTTGACCTCTGGAATTTCATATGTCAAGCCATTATATCTCTTAATGTAGAAGCTGCTAGGTCCTGTGTTATCCAGATTGTGTTTCCACAATTCTCAAATTGTTTCTTCCTGACTGCTTGCAGTATTTTCTCCTTGACCTCAGAACCCTGGAATTTGTCTATAATATTCCTAGGAATTTTCTTTTGGGGACCTTTGTCAAGAGTTAATCAGTGAATTCTTTCAGTTTTTATTTTGCCCTCTGGTTCTAGAATATCAGGGCAATTTTGCTTGATAATTTCTTGAAAGATGGTGTGTAGGTTCTTTTTTGATCATGGCTTTCAGGTAGTCCAATAATTTTCAAATTATCTCTCCTGGATCTATTTTCCAGGTCAGTGGTTTTTCCAATGAGATATTTCACATTGCCTTCTATTTCTTCATTTGTTTGGATCTGTTTAATAGCGTCTTGATTTCTCATGAAGTCCATTTGCTCCAATCTAATGCTGAAGGAATTATTCTCTTCAATGAGCTTTTGATTCCTTGTCTACCTGGCAAATTCAGCTTTTTAAAGCATTTTTCTCCTCACTGGCTTTTTGGGCCAATTTTGCCATTTGAGTTAGCTTATTTTTTAAGGTGCTATTTTCTTCAGTATGTTTTTGAGTCTCATTTAGCAGGCTGATTTGCTTTTCCTGATTTTCTTGCATCTGTATCAACAATGTACTATACACAATGCCTAATGTAACTATAAGTATGCTGATATAGTTATTAATCACAAAATGTAACAGGCTCTCTACATGAGAAATATAGCTAGAACATTTATTTAAATACCAGAACACTGAGTCCCAAAACCAGAAAGTCAAAGCCAACACAGTAGTTATGAAGTTGGCACATGTAGTTAATGTAGTAAACACCCACATTCTCAAGCATTCAAAGCAGGACAAGCTACCTCAGGCAAATATCCTTCTCTCCTCACTCACAACAACTGCTCAGTGTCCAGCAGCTTGCTCCCGGCAGCTCTGGCTCCTCCAAAGTTCTTGTCCCTGGCAGTCCTCAGCAGGAGTCCTTAGCAGAGATTCTGCCTGACTTAGCAAGGAAGAAGTTTGCACCACAACCACAGCTGCTGCTACTGCTTCCAGTCACCATAGCACAAACTCCAGCTTGGCTCTGGCTTTCTCTCTTGCTCTACCCCTTCCTGCTATGTCAGCAAGTTCAAGGGGCATAGAAGATCTTCCAATCCCATTATCATTACAGCATCATTCTCATTTCTCTTCCCAATTTTTCCTTCACTTCTCTTACTTGATTTTGAAAATCCTTCTTGAGCTCCTCCATGGCCTCTAACCATTTCATATTTTTCTTGGAGACTTTTGATGCAGGAGTTCTGACTTTGCTGTCTTCCTCCTGCTACATGCCTTGATCCTTTTTATCCACAAAAAAAGGATTCTATGGTATGTTTGTGCTTCCTTGGCTTGCTCATATTGCCAGTCAATTATTTGATATTTGATATTTGAGCTCTTTGCCAAGGTAGATCTCTGCTTCCAGAATGTAGAGAGCTTTCTCTCAAATTGCTGGGCTTTTTGCAGCTGCCAAAGCTATTAGGAGGGCACCGTCTGTATAGCCCCCACAAGCTCTGGCTTACTGGTCACACCCCCCCAGGATGACAACACAAGACTGCAATCCAGATCCAAGCAGGTTAAAGAAAGAGAAATTACCCTCTGAATGGTTGCTTGTTTCCCCTACAATCTGCAGGCCAGGAGCTCCTGAGGCAACCATGTGGCAGTCACCACTCCTCTGCTGCTTCTTGCTCTGGAGACAGGGGCCAGAAAGTGCTCTTCTGTCTGTCTGTGCTCCAAGAGAGTTCCACACTGACCTTTTACTTTGTCTTTGGCATTTATGGGTTGAAGAGTTTGCAAACCACCACTGCTATTGGTGATTCACTCTCCCAAAGTCTGTTCCAGCTGCTCCTGGTTGGGGCTGCCCTGGACCCAAAAATGTGGCTCATGGGGACTGTGCATGGCTCCTAGCATGCTGTGATAGGCCTTTCCTGTTGGCCTGCTGGATTTCCTTCAGCAGGAGATTTGTTTCTCTCTGTCACTTTGTGGATTCTGTAGCTCTAAAGTTTGTTTAGAGTCATTTTTTTTTAACATGTATTGGAAGTCATTGGATCTAGAGCCCACTCCAAGTTTATGCTTCTACTCTGCCATCTTGGCTCCACTCCCTGTTTTGGATTTTAGATAGATGCTACATATCAGTTTAAGGAAAGGTTTATTCTTGTACTATCAATTTTTTTTTAAAGGAATGAGTATTGCATTTTGTCAAAATCTTTTTTTCTGTATCCATTTAAATAATCAGGTTTTATTACTGATATTGTCAATTATGTTTAGAGTTTTCTGAATGTTGAACCAGTCCTGCAATCCTGATATAAATCTAGCTTTAGTGACTGATTCTTATGATATATTGTTGTAATCTCCTTGCTTGTATTTTATTTAAAATTTTCCATCAAGATTCATTAGGGGAATTGGTCTATAAATTTTTTGTCTGTTTTGATTCTTTCTGGTTTAGGTATTAAGTACATATTCATTTCTTAGAAGGAACTTGGTAGTGCTTCATATTTTTTTTAAAAAATGTAATATTAGAGTTAATTGTACTTTGGGATTGATTTGGTAGAATTTTTTTTTCATAGAACTATTTTACAAATGTGCCTTGTCCTATTTTCTTTTGTGGGAAAACTCATTAAATGCTTGTTCAATTTCTTTTTTTAAACATACAGTTAAGTATTATATATCCTGTTTTGTTAATCCAAGCAATTTATTATTTTTCCATAAGTATTTATCCATTTTAATTAGATTGTCAGCTTTATTGACACGTAGATTCACAATATAGATCTTAATAATTCATTTTACTTCCTAGTCACTGGGTGTGAATTCACTTTTATCATCATACTGGCATTTGTTTGCCTTTTATTTCTTTTTTAAATCAAATTTGTAAATGAACTACATTTTCTTTTTCAGAAAAGTTCCTACTTTTATTTGTTCATTTTTTTAAACTTTAGGCTTTTTAATCCATCCTTTGCTTTTTCAGGATTTCTGTTTTATTATTTAATTGGTGAACTTTAGTTTATTGCTTTTCTAGTTTTTTTAGTTGCATACACAGTTCATTAATCTACTCACTACCATTTTCTGATGTAAACATTTAGAAATATAAATATTCCCTTAAGTACTTGTTTGATGGCATCCCAGAAATATTTTTACATGTTGCCTTATTAGTATAATTTTCTTTAATAAAATTATTGTTTCCATGATTTGTTCTTTTGCCTAGTTATTATTTAAGATTAGATAATTTAGTTTCCAATTAATCTTTAATCTATTCTTCTCTTTATTGAACAATTTTTATCCCATTATGGTTTAAAAAAGAGTGCATTTAATATTTCTGCTTTTCTACATTGCTGATATTTTAATGTCCTAATATATGGTACATGGCCAATATTGGAAAGCTGCCACATTTGGCATTTCCATAAGTTCCTTCTTTTTTTATTTTATGGTTAGATTTATCTAGGACTTAGAAGACTAAATGAAGTCCTTCCATTACCATAGTTTTACTGAAAATTTCTTCCTGTAATTCATATTATTCTTCCTTTAAAAATTTGAATATTATGCCATTTGGCATACACACACATATACACACACATATATACATATATTTAATATTGATATTAATTCATTGTCTATTTTTAAGCAAAATATAATTTCCCAGTTTATTTGATTTAATAAGATCTTTTTATTTTTGCTTTTGTTGTGTTTGAAATTGTGATCACCACACTTGCCTTTATTACTTCAGCTGAAGGATAATAGATTCTAATCTAGCCCCATATTTTAAGTTGCTGTGCATTTTTCTATTTCAAATCTATTTCTTGTAAATAAAATATTGTTTTATTCTGGTCTATTTATTATTCATTCAATCTTTTTTGCATTAATATAAAAAATAAGTTCCAAATTCTCTCGTTCCCTTCCTATACTCCCCCACTCATTTAGAAATCAAGTAATATATCAATTATACATGTGAAATCATGCAAAAAAAATTCTCTATTAGCCATGTTGCAACAAAAACAAACAAAAATGTAAGAAAAAGCAATAAAAAGAAAGTGAAAAAGGTATATTTAATCTGCTCCCAAAATTTCTCAGCTTTCAGTCTGGAGGTAAATAACATGTTTTATTTTGTGTCCTTTGGAATTAACTTGGATAATTGTATTGATCAGAGTAGTTAAATCTCCTACATTTGATCTTTCATATTACAATGTTGCTATTACTCCATACAATGTTCTCCTGGTTCTGTTCACTTCACTTTGCATAAGTTCACGTAAGTCTTCCCAGGTTTTGTTGTTTTCATTTTTAAACATCTCCTTTGTAATGTCTTACAGCAGAATAGTATTACATCACAATCACATACCACAATCTGTTCTGTCATTCCTCAGTTGACAGCATCTCCTCAATTTCCGGTTCTTAGCCACTACACACACACACATACCTGTTATAAATACCCATCTGCTAATTGGTCTTCTCCTCCCATTTCATTTTTTATCTTTCTGGGATACAGACCTAGTAGTTGTGTTGTTAAGTCAAGCGATAAGTACAGTTTCACAGCACTTTGGTCATAGTTCCAAATTGTTGTACAGAATATTTTGACCAGTTCAAAACTGCAACAGCAATGCATTAGTATACCAATTTTTCCACACCCCCTGCAGCATTCATCATTTTTCTTTTCTGTCATGTTAGCCAATCTGATAGGTGTGAGGTGGTGTCTCAAAGTTTCTTTGATTTGCATTTCTCTAATCAGTAGTGATTCAGAACATTTTTTTTAATGTGACTGTTGATAACTCTGATTTCTTTTTTTGAAAACTGGCTGTTGTAAAGCCACACATGAGCAGCTTTCCGAGGACTGCTGCTGTGAACAGATTTCAAGGTTTTGATTACATAGTATAGTGAACTCTCTATTTATTCAATAACAAATCAGAGCAAAACATTCACAGAAAATCAAGGTACAGTATTCACCATGTCACAACTCAACAAATTACCACTAAAATGTTTTCACCAAGGTGGTAACATAGTTTTAAAAGAAGTACAATCATTTAGTAACTCAATCATTCAATCATCCTTAAGCCTCCTTAAGGGATACAAAGTTCAATAGTCAAAGGTCTTCACCCATGGGATGTAATTAAGTTACAACTTAAACAGTCACTACTCAGTACCCTCTTAAGGGGTAGTGGAAAGTACAAAAGCCATCCACCCCTAGGTCACAAGTAAATCACAATTTCATCAGTCACTCCTCAGTATCCTATTTCATCAGTCACTACTCAGACAATTTCATCAGTCACTACTCAGTACCCACTGAGAGGGTTTTTCATCTTGACTCAAGGCAGGCTTTCAGCTTCCATGATTCCTCTTCCATGGTCCCAGCTCCCACCTGAATCTAACAAATTGCCACCTAAGTTCAAAGGCAGACAGCTACCAGTTCCTTGTCCAGCTCTCTGTGCAGCACCTGCTCCACATTGAAGTTCACAGTGTCTAGTCCATCTCAGATCCTTCACAGTCTCTGTTCCTGGGAAGATAAGGCTTAACAAAGTCACAAAAACATTAATACACATTAACAAGTCACAATAACATTTGTACAAAGTACTGGCACCACAGTTGTGTTTCCTCAGTCTTTGGCAGCTCCATCTGGCCACCATCTTGGAAGTCTTACCACCACAAGTCCAAGTTCTTTGTCAGTTCTCACTTCTCATTTCTCTTCTCAGTTCTTCTCAATTCTCAGTTCAGTCTTCAGTCCAGCAAGTAGCAGCCAGCCTCCAGATGCTAGCTGAGAGAAATTCTTTCTGTCTTTCTCTGTTAGCAGGTGCTCTACCTTCACAATACTTACCCCAGGAAATTCTGTCTGTCCAACTTGTGCTCTTCCTTATATAGGTATTTGCTCCTCCTGTTCAGCCCTTTCCTGTTACATCAGTAACAAGGGTTTATGCCTTCTCTTTCTTTACAGAGGCTTAATTTGAAACTTGGTGCTAAGTACCTGTTAGCTTGACAATACAAATGGATCTTCAAATTTCATTACTATTACAGCTATTCATATCCCTTGGCTACTTATCAATTGAGGAATGCTTCATTTTTGTAAATTTGGCTCATTTTTCTAGTTGAGAAATAAGGCCTTTCTAAGAGAAATTTAAAATAATTTCCTCTAGTTTCCTACTTTCTTTCTATTGGTTTTGTTTATGTAAAAACATTTTAATTTCATTTAACCAATATTATCCATTTTACTTCTCATGAGCATCTCTATTTCTGGTTGCAAACTCTTCTCTTATGCATGGACCTTACAGGTAAAATTTTCTATCCTTCCTTAATTTGATTATGATACCACCCTTTCTGAATAATATATCCATTTTGACCTTACTGTGATATACAATATTAGAAGTTGGTCTATGCCTTGTTCCCTCCAAAGTACTCTTTAATTTTCTCATGATTTTTTTTTGTCAAATAATGCTAAAAATTATGTGATCTGGATTGTGGTCCAATGATATTTTAATGTTTTCTTTCTGGATGCTTGAAGTATTTTCTCTTTGACATGGAAGCACTGGAATTTCATTACAACATTCATAGGAGGTTTCATTCTGGTATCTTTTTTAGGTTTAGTGGATTCTTTCCATTTCTAGTTTACCTTCTGATTCTGGGATATTAAGCAGTTTTCTCTTATTTCTTGGAATATGATATTTAGCTTCTTTCTTTGACTATGGCTTTTGGCAGTCTAATAATTCTTAAATCATCTCTCTTTGATGTATTTTCCTATTCAATTATTTTTCCAATGAGGTATTTCATATTTTCTTCTTTTTTTCATTTTTTTGCCTTTATTTTATCATTCTATGTTGTGTCATGAAGTCATTAACTTCCACTCACCCAATTCTAATTTTTAAGGAATTATTCTTCACTGTTCCTTTGTACTTCTCTTTTTTCTGTTTTGTAGCAGCTAAAACCTGGGTAATCATGGCATAATGGTCTTAGAATTCTAGTTGCTTATAATATTTTCTCCTTGACCTTGGAGTTCTGGATTCTGTTTATGATATGCCTGGAAGTTTTAACTTTGGGGTTTGTTTCAGAAGGTGACCCATTCTTTTAATTTCTAATTTGCCCTTTGGTTCTAAGATACCTGGACCATTTATCTTTATAGTGTCTTGAAATATGATATGTTAGCTCTTTATTATCATGGCTTTCCTGTAGTCCAATTATTCTAAAATTATCTCTCCTTGATCTGTTTTCCAGGCCAGTTGTTTTTTCCTTGAGATATTTCACATTTTTCTCTTTTTTTTGTTCATTTTTAAAAAAAATTCTATTATTGCTTAATCTTTAACAGAGTTATTAGCTTCCATTTGGCTAGTTCTGATTTTAAGAATTTATTATCATGAGTAATGCTTTGTACATTTTTTACATTTAACCCACTCTATTTTTAAGGACTTTTTTCCCTTTTGGAAATATTGTTAATTCTCTTTTCCTCACTTTCTTGCATAACTCTTATTTTTTTCTTTTCCTGTTTTACTTCTACAATTTTTATTTGTTTTCTGAAATCTTTTTGTCTTTTTAAAAATCTCCTTCTTTAGCTCTTTTAAGAGTTCTTATTGTGCTTATGTCCAAATCTGGATTCTTCTTTCAGGCTTTGCAGGTAGATGTTGTCAAGACATTTTCTTGAGCTTCTGTATCAATCACTATAATAGCTTTTTATTGTCAGGTTCATTCTTTGTTTGCTCATCCTTTCTGACTGCTTCTTAATTTTACGTTAGTGGGAGCTTGCTCACTTCTGAGGGAGGGGAGATGTCTAGCTAGAACTTTTTTTTATGTCTTTGTCTGAGGACCAGTTTTCAGTGCTCCCACAGTGGTGTGATCTGGGGGGAGGTCTGTTCACTGCCATCCTGGATTGAACTCTGGAAGTTCCTGACCCAATTTTGGTTCTGTTGGAGTGTGTGTCTAAGTTGTAATAAAGTGCTGGACTTGATCACTATTAGACCACTGAAAGGTTCTGCATATTCAGAGCACCTAAACTGCTGGTTCTTCTTTGCTCTTAGTCTCCTGGACTGTTAAATACAGTGCAGGGCTAAAGATTAGAACTGAGAACCCACTCTGCTCATGGGCTCAGAATCACTTATTTCTTGCCCAATGTATAGTTTCAGCCGCTCTCCCTCTTGACTTTTTCTTTTCATGTTGAATCCATGACTTAGAACTAGGTCTCAGAGAGTAGAGCTATCAGTTGGCACAAGTTCCTGTTGTCAGAGAAGCTTCAGGGGTCCCCTCAGCTCTCTCTCTGTCCTAGTGATGCCTTCCCTTATGTTTTTTTTCAATGTCCTTACCTCGGCCCCTGAAACACTCCTAGTTGCCGTCACTACTGTGATGCATTCTTAACAAAACCCTGTCCCAGAGAGCAGATTTCTCTGCCTATCTTCATAAGTTTCCCTGCACTAGAAAAATGACTCACAGTGCTTATGTCTTGAATTTCCTAATAAGAATTCAGTCTGGCACATTTTCTAGATTATCATGGAGGAGATATTCTGAGTAAGCTGGGCAAAATGCAGATTCTCAGTGTGTCACCTTAACTCTATCCATCTTTAATGCTCTTTCCATTGTTCTAAATTACTTCTTCAAGTGCAAGAGGTGTGATTGTGGTTTTTGTATGAAGAAAGAAAACTTGGAATAGTCACCTGTGATGTCATTGATCCTCTTCCAAAATGAAGGAGGAACAACAACAACAATAATGAGGTACTGAAGTCCAGTGATATTTTAAACTTCTATAAATCTATCAAGTCTTTTACTAAGGCTATGTGAAAGTGAGAAGCTTTTGAAATATTTTTTTCCCTTTTTTTATTTTAGAGGGCAATTGGGGTTAAGTGACTTGCCCAAGGTCACATAGCTAGTAAGTGTGTCAAGTGTCTGAGGCCAGATTTGAACTCAGGTCCTCCTGACACCAGGGCCAGTGCTCTATTCACTGTGCCACCTAGCTGCCCCCCTTTTCAAATTTTTTAACTGAGGTTCCCAATAAAAGATTTTTCTTTTCTGGTGAATTCATAACACTCACCCCTTTACAGATTTCATATTCTTAACTCTCTAATTTTCTGTGCCATGCAATTTGCCTGGCACATGGTGGGTGCTTAATAAATGTTTATGGATTAACATTCACTGTTACAAATGTGGAGACCTGTCTAATAATGAGCAGAGGATCTTCAAAGTTCAACTATCAGATGATGACTCATTTTGGCCAAACTATCTTATGGAGACCCTCCATTAATTTATGATTGTAACTTCTGTTACATGTGCTAGCATCCAGAAAACATCTTTTGGAGTATCAATGAGATATTTCAGAGTGGGCCTCATGGATTCCTCATTCAAACTTAAGTAAAAGTAATAGGCAAGATAAGCATTTAGCAAAGAGTCCATTTTAAAATTATTTTAAATATATACATATGCATACATATACATAAATATATACATATTTAAAATATATACATATTATAAATATATGCATATATGTACATACATAGGCATATGTATTATATAATAATATTACAGAGCAAATTAGTATGATTATATGGGAACATGAACTAATGCTACATAGAAGTCTATCATTCGGCAAGATCTTGAAGGTGCCTGTTTTGTTTTCTCCTACAACCATAATATAATGATAGTCTCTTTATAAGGCTGAAAGCAATCTAGTCTCAACATTGAAATTATGCCCATAATCAAATATTGTTAGTGCTTTTGGGTGTGGTGATCTGGTAGGGGAAAAAAAAGCACTCAATCTATAACTATGGAAGAAGGGGGAGAAGAGACCCCTGCTTTTATATGTTGCTCTAATTATGCTCTAATAATAATTTTTTAAAATATGTTCTTCCTAGAGTTAGTTACGTTTATCACTTTAAAAAAAGGTTAGCTATTTTTGTTTGTTGAAAAAAGCTAATTAAGCAGGAAAGTCTGCTATCTTCCTTTTGGTTAACCATACCTATTGCTGGAATCTGGTTCTTGGGACCACAAGTCAATAACAGAGGCTTTATATTTCAACTGATATCAAAGTAAACTAAATTTAGGAAAAATTCTTAAAAGGAAATTTTAAAAAATACCTGAAAAGACTAATAATATCACACAAAGCACTTGTTCTTTATGAAAGGAAGAAAATGC